>CM062809.1:274537787-275137787 GCA_031772625.1 Pinus tabuliformis | reverse complement strand
CCTATGTTTCCGAGCTAAACACCTCCAAGGAAATCTACGATAGACTGGTGAGTTTATTTAAAGTTAATGATACAAATCAAGTCTTGTTTCTTAGAAATAAGCTGAAGGAAATTAAGAAGGGCAAAGATGAAAGTATGCAAGCATATTTCTTAAGGATCACCGAGATTAAGAACGATCTCCTATCTATTGGGGAAGTAATTCCTGACAGGGAAATGACACTCACAACTCTTGGAGGACTGCCATCTGAATGGTATATATTCAGGACTACTCTTCTCAACAATAACGTAATTCCAGGATTTGAGGAATTAATGGCCAGATGCATTCAAGAAGAAACGAGGATGGAAGAGCAAGAAATGCCCATAGTTAAAGGTCATCCTTCTGCCTTTTCTTCTCATACTAAAAGAAGAAACAATTCTGGGGCTAAATTCAAAGGAAAGGCTGGACCAAAGGGTGGAAGAAAAGGACGATGTTACGATTGCAATAAAACGGGTCACTATGCTAGGGAGTGCCCTAATAAAAGGGACTCACACCAGGACGATGATCAAAATCCGTCTCAAGGCAATCAAAGGAATGGCAGGTCAAATGGAAGAGGTAAAAGAAGTGTCGTAAATCAAGGAAGAGGACAACCATTCAAGAAGGCAAGAAATTCCAAGTATGAATCTAACACTGTTAACAATAAGCAAGATGAATATTATCTACCAGCAGCTCTATCTACTACTACTCCCCCGGACTCGCTGGGAAATTGGCTTATTGATAGTGCTATCTCAAGGCACTTCACTGGTTACAAAGAAGCTCTCTATAATCTGATAGAGAAGGAAACCAACCTAGAAATTGTTCTCGGAGATAATTCAAAATATCCCGTGAAAGGCATAGGAAATGTCACTCTTCAATTGAATCAGGGTAATACCATCCACTTACAAGATGTATTATATGTACCTGATCTCAAAAAGAACCTGGTGTCCATTTCGGCAATGGAAGACAAAGTCTACAAGCTGGCCTTCAGCGATGGCAAGGTACGTGTATGGAAAAAGAACTTTAAAGATGCTTTTACTCTTGGGTTTCAAGTTGATTCATTATATCAGGTCAGTGGAAGTCCGTGGGTGTCATGTCTTGTGACACATCTCTTCAGTCCGAACTATGGCATCAGAGGTTTTCTCACCTTCATTATAAAGCTCTACCCGATATAAGAAAAATGGTGACCAAGATGCCCGAGTTCAGATTAGAGCAAGAAGGTGTATGTCCAGGAAGTGCTGAAGGGAAGCTCAAAAGGGGACCATTCCCCTCAAGCCAAAGCAAGACCTCTGATATATTGCAGTTGGTTCACTCAAACATATCTGGTATGATGCCTGTGAACTCCTTGGGAGGATATTTATATTACCTCACTTTTACAGATGATTATTCTCGCAAGACTTGGATATACTTCTTGAAAAAGAAGGATGAAGTGTTCTCCTGGTTTCAGCACTTCAAAGCCTTGATCAAGAATCAAACCGAAAAGAAGATCAAGACCTTAAGGATTGATAATGGGACTGAATATGAATCCAATGAGTTTCATGACTTTTGCAAAGAGGCTGGATGAGCAAAATGGTGTGGCGGAAAGGAAGAATCGTACAATTGCGGAAGCTGTCCATGCTATGCTCCATGATCAAAGACTTCCGAAGTTTCTATGGGACGAAGCTGCAAATACCGTCGTATATGTACAAAACCGATGCCCTCATCAAGCATTGGGTTCCAAGACTCCCGAAGAAATGTTCACCGGTAAGAAACCTGACGTATCTCATTTTAGAATTTTTGGAAGCCTTGTATATTTTCATGTGCCAAAAGAGAAAAAGAATAAATTGGGTGCATTTGAAAAGAAAGGAATCTTCGTGGGCTATAGAAAATATACTAAGGGCTATAGAATCAATGTAGCTGGTCAAAGAGAAGTCGAGATTAGTCATGATGTCACCTTTGACGAAGATATGGCTCTTAGCAAAGTAGACAATCTTTCTACTTTAAGGGGATCTAAAGAAGTTGACACCGGGGAACCTAAGGAAAAGGAAGATGAGACAATGTCCGTTGTGGAAGAACCTATGGATCCTATTGATCCTCCTCCGCAAGAGCCTTCCTCTTCTAGGAAGAAGCCTTCATGGCTTAGGGGGACACTTGATGATGCTGAAGGACACATTGCACCCAGAGGAACCTTCCATGAAAGTAAGAAGCCGAGCAAGTATCAGGGATACCTAACCATCGTGAGCACGATCATCCAAAATGAGCCTTCGTCATTCACAGATGCTGTCAAGCATCAAGTATGGAAGGATGCTATGACCGAGGAATATGAGTCCATTATGAAAAACGATGTTTGGGATGTGGTCCCCAGACCCCAGGACAAAGCAGTTGTCACTTCAAAATGGCTTTACAAGATAAAGCATGCAGTTGATGGAAGTGCGGAAAAATATAAGGCTCGTTTTGTCGCTCGTGGCTTCTCCCAGAAGGAAGGTATAGACTATGACGAGATATTTGCACTTGTTGCCCGATATACCACCATCCGCTCGATCATAGCCCTTGCTGCTTCACAAGGATGGAACCTACATCAGATGGATGTCAAGACTGCGTTCTTACATGGTTCGATCAAAGAGGAGGTCTATGTGGAGCAACCCAAAGGATTTGAGATTTATGATCGAGAATCTCATGTGTGCAAGTTGAAGAAGGCTCTCTATGGGTTAAAGCAAGCACCCCGAGCATGGTATGAGAGGATCGATAGCTACTTGATGAAGCTGGGATTCACTAGGAGTGAAGCCGACCCTAACCTTTACTTTAAGGTTATAGATGACAAGCCTCTCATACTAGTGCTATATGTTGACGACCTCTTTCTAATTGGTGCAGACCCTCTCATTCACGAATGTAAAAGGGAGCTGGCTTCTAAGTTTGAGACGAAAGACCTAGGACTTATGCACTATTTCCTAGGACTGGAAGTCTGGCAAAAACCAAGGGAGATTTTCCTATCTCAAGGAAAATATGTTGTGAAGATATTGGAGAGATTCGGCATGGTGGACTGCAAGCCCGTAACTACCCCGATGGAGCTTGACTTCAAGAAGTTAAGCAATAGTGCTGTCGGACCTGTTTTACGAAATGCTACCGAGTATCGTCAACTCATCGGAGCATTGATGTTCTTGGTGAACTCCCGTCTGGATATATGCTTTGCAGTCAACACATTGAGTCAACATATGGTTGAGCCTCACCACTCACATTGGATTGGTACCAAGAATATGTTGAGATATCTTCGTGGCATAATCACTCATGGGTTGAGATACACTGTCGGAGATGTGAGACTACTCGAGTATACTGACGCTGATTGGGCAAGCAGTGTGGTGGACCGAAAGAGCACTTTCGGGTGTTGTTTCTCTTTGGGATCTGCCTCGATATCCTGGATGAGCAGGAAGCAGAAGTCAATGGCTTTGAGCACCGCCGAGGCAGAGGACATTGCTGCTAGCATAGCCTCCTATGAGGCAGTCTGGTTGCGAAATCTCTTCAATGAGCTGTTTGGATTTACATTGGATACCACCGTGATTCTGTGTGACAACCAGAGCGGGATCCGTTTATCAAAGAATCCCATATTTCATGATCGCTCCAAGCATATCGATATCAGGTACAACTATATTCGAGATATGGTGCAGCGAGGAGCAATAAGGCTCCAACATATCAGTACAGATGAACAGGTCGCTGACATTTTGACAAAGCCCCTAGGAAAGGTCAAATTCCTGACTTTCTGAGAACGACTTGGTGTCATTCAGAGACCCTCTTATGAGGGTCAAGTATGATGTATTGAGCTCTAGGAGCTCCAGGGGGGTGCAGGGTACTTCTTGGAGCAACATGTGACCACAGGGCAACTCACCATCCCCTGGTGGTGCACTATGTACCAATGTTTTAAAACTCTAACTCGGCCGAGGGTCGACTCCGACTCGGTATCGACTCGGTCGGCTCGATTTCAATGACTTGGTCGTTGTAGAAAATACATTAAATATTTATTTTTTATTAAAAAACATAATTTTAAAGATTTTCATTCATGTTTCCAAACACACAGCATTACAATATAGATAGAAGACAACATATGATCAAAGTAGGCTCATGAATATATCCATTATATCAAAATGGCACCCAGTGGACTGTCCAATACATACATGACGATGATATAGAGATCAAAACAAAAACAGATAACCAAGGAGGCTAGAAATGGCGCTATCCTCCAAAATAGATTGTAAGTCATCAAGGAACTAATACAAGGGTCCAAGAGGGTTCCTCACTCCAAGAAAGTCCCAAAGTGCATGTGTACATCTTCAAAAAGGTGCATCCTCCACCATGATGTCATCTAGGAGAGACCCTATGTCACCCTTTTCAAGCATGTGAGTGACATGGCACCCCTAAGGGTAAGCATTGGCATCAAAGAGGGATGTGCTAGCCCTCCTAAGTCATCACAATGATAACCATCCTCATCATTGCTTTGGAAGAAGGCACCATCCACCAAAATGGGGTCAAGGCCAGCCAGGGGGCATCTTCAGTCCATTTGGGCATATCATCAAATAGTCCAACGTCCAAGCTTTTAAGTTTAGTGTTTTAGCATTTGGAGGCTCATCAAGGGGTGTAGCATTACGTGGAATCAACTCAAGGCTCGATGCTCATCTTTGGAGGGCCAAGGTTGGGGCCACAAAGTTAGGTTTTCTTTAAGAAAGGGGCAAAGAACCTATTGGAAGGTTTGAAGGAGAATGAAGTTATCCCTTAAGGAATCTCTACTACATATGTGATACCACCTAAACAAACCTCTCAAGATCAAGCGAGATAAACTTATTTAGGGACAAGTCCATCGTGAAAACTTTGGAGTCCCCCAAAAGCAAAAAAATTTAAAAAAAATCGTTGTTTTTTAATTCACGGGTCAGTTGGGTAATAACCCGACCGACCGAACCGGTTCACTGGCCGAGTCAACCCAGTGAGGCATTGACTCGGACCAACTCGACCGAATCGGTTCCGCGCTGGACGAATCTTAAAACACTGCTATGTACAGGGTAACGGTTCAACCTTCCCCTATGACACCCCCTGGCGACTGTGGAACCGGATGATTAGTTCTCCTGTGGGCTAGAATGATTCATTCTTCGTGGCGACTGTGGAGCAGGATGATTAGGTCTCCTATAGGCCAGGATGATTAGTTCTCTGTGGCATCCACTGGACAGGATGATTCGTTCTCCTGTGGACAGGATGATTAGTTCTCCTCAGTGTTGCGGGGGAGCGCCCCCCCCCCCCCTCGCTCCCGCTCCCGATCCGCGCTCCGGGCGGGAGCGGGTCGGGAGCGCGCTCCCTAAAAAAATTTTCGCTCCCTGCCTTTTCGGGAGCGTTTTCGGGATCGTTTTGCCTTTTATGCATTTTTTTTTTGTAGTAATGTTCGAAATGCAATTTTTTTGAAAGAAACAAATAGTTTTTGAGTGGGGCAACTTAATGATCAAGTCTAGGCCCTAGTATTGATATGTTATTCATGGTAATGTTAAATTCTTAAAGTAAAAGTGACATTTTCTTTAATTTTCATTTTCATCCTTTTACTTAAATTTTTAACATTACCATGAAATGACTCAGGATGTTTGAGAGTGGTTTCGTCCTCATTGGATTTCATATGGAGAAAGTAGAATTTTAGATTTCATTCAAAATCCAGCAGACTTATCAGTTTTTCAGGATTTCAGGATTGGGGGATTGCAATGTTTCCATTGAATTTTGTCATGTATTAGGGTATGGAACTCATATTTAATCAAGAGTACCAATCCCTCTATGTACCTTGATGTTAGTGACATTGGTTGTCGAACTCCTCTATCATGACCCTTCTAAAAATGTACGCATCACTCAAACAAAATCTTGACTTGACATGCTATGCAGTATGCTTTTTCTATCTTATGTTAATGCTTAGAGGGTGATATTAATGACAAAGATCCCTATACAGATACAAAGGTAATGACAAAGATACCTCTGGATATTAATGCTTGGAGGGTGATATTAATGACAAAGATCCTGATTTTGCAACAAGACTAAAAAATTAGACATTTCTCGTGGTGGCAAGAGGCCCAAGCATAAGAAATAGATAATAGATTTACTTCTCTTCTCTAGTTTCTAGTAGCTTTTATAACTATTGACTCTTTCATATTTATTATGATATTTTTTTAAACAATATATGACAATTTAAGTTTGAAGTTGGCAATTATAACTCATTAGTAATGAATTATGAATATGATGCTTCATGAAAGTTGAAAGTTGTTTCATTTCGTTTCATTTTATAACATTTCATTTCATGTTAGATATTATTTGTTGTAATGGTTACACTTAGCTTACAAGTACAACTTTGGTGATCAATGATGATAAATGTTATATATTGAATTTTGAAAGCTTGAAACTTTAAGATTGATGAATCATGAGACTCAATATGTTGTATGTTACTATGTTACTAACTTGCGGACGTGGTTGATGAAGATTATAACTTCTAGATGATTGTTGTTATATGGTTCAATCTATGCTTTTTTATGTTTTTTTATATCTAATTCATCATTCTACATGTTTTTGTTGACATATATGTATCAAAAATTAAAAAATATAAAAAATATATATATTTTTAAAAAATCGCTCCGGGATTCGCTCCCAAACCAGGAGCTTCTGAAAATGGTCGCTCCCGCTCCCGCTTCCGCTCCCGCTCCCAAGTAACATTGGTTCTCCTGTCAAGGCATCCTACCCATGCAGTTTGGGACTCATGGGAAGTACCTCACATATGATCAATGAGCAGGGAAATGAGGATAGGGACCATAGTAGTATTATCGATGGACGCATCGCTGTATCTACCGTACTCCCTATGTTAGCATGACCTACATTGATCTGGGATCAACGACACTGATCTGGGATCAGTGAGGGTGGTTCACACTCTGAGACTAACTTCGAGTCAATGGAAGATGGTATGATACATCCTCGATCATTTCTTCTTCTTCATAGTTCGAGCAGAGCAGAGCAGAGTGGGGTCAAGCTGTACAAAACAATGCATTTGATGTATGGATAGCAACAACGGTCTGACGGATTGTAGATGAAGTTCTCCCTAGTTGAGAGGGAGTGTTAAAATTGGCAACTAGGGCCAAACTCCATGTGGATCACCTTATTTATGGCTTCTGATATTTTTCCTAGATTCCTCTCATCGAGAGGTGTAGGATTGATCTAAAGATCATCCGATTCCGATAAGTATTTATGGAGATATGAATTTATTTTGATTATGGACAAATTGTCAAGGTCGTTCAGCAAACTTATGTAGGCTCAGAAGTCCAACAGTCATGTCTATTCAACCTCAACGTTTGCATATAAATACAAGGAGCATTCTCCTCATTTGGACAATTCAATTCACTCATCTTCTCTCTCTCTCTCTCCTACGCATAAAAGGAGCCTCTCTCTCTCTCACATGTATGGCTGAAAGGAAGACGTCCTAGGGCAAGGAAGACGCAGAAAAAAGACACTAAGGCAGCATGTCATCTCTTTGACCAGCGTTGACCTTCTGGAAGTGCAGATTGGGTGTGGTTGCCTCTCCTAGGCAGGGCGCAATTTTTGGCACAAAAATCGAGGTGATCTGACCTTTGGTTTGACCAATGTTGACTACCCTAGTTTAGGGCTGCAAGTTGACTTCAGAAATCTGCAAATTGACTGAACTTTTAGGGTTGTTCAAGGGCTGTTTCTTCAGGCTGTTCGAGGACAAGTTGACCGGAAATTGACCAAGTATTTTAGAGGTCAATTTCAGCTAGTTTGACCAAGTTTGACTTTGTTGATCTAGGGTTTGCTATTGCTAATATAAAATTACAGAATTCAGATTTTGTAATATTTCTCTCTGCTGAACTATTGAAGATAAAAGAAAATTTGATCAAAGGGTTTCCTCGCATTGGGGTTTGTCCCTGGCTAGCCGCTACATCTTGTGTCTCTTATCTTGGCTTGTTTTCTGTTGATCATTTAATGTTCTATCTGCACTTTACTTAATGTATATGTGATTGCTAGGCTAATAAGAAGAAAAAAAAAAGTAAATTGCTCTAAAAGCATACAACATACCATAATTTAACAATATATTCACTTGAATATCTTCTACTCACCTTTTACATCCCATGCAATTTCATCTAAAACCCCCTTCTGATGTTGAGAACTCTCCATATAATCTGCACACTATTCTCTGTTTCCCAGAGCAGATGACTTTCCTGCTACAATGTTTCAGTTATCAGTTTCAGTAGCAACCACAAGAGCATATCACCAACGATCTTGGTATATCAAACGCTTGCTGATCACAAAGATTGTTTATGCAATGATGTACAGTAAATTTAATATTCATTTGTAGATCTCAGGCAAGGACTTTCTCCATTGAACTCTACAATCATTTCTTTGAAAAATGCAGCGTAGGCTACAATTTTTAATTGAACTTTAGCTTAATATATTTGGTTTAAAGGAGGAAGTTATTGAAAGAAATTATATACTCCAATGTTTACCTCAAAAGAGGAAGGAAGTTGCAATTATTCCCCAAATCAAAGTTGAAGCAATTTGTCCCTGGTTTTTGACCGCAATGTTGTGACATCAGCCAAACATGCTAAATGTTTGGTTCTCAAGTATAAATCAGGAAATCCCACTGGAGGTGACCCACTTAAATCAGCATATAGCAGCATGTGCAGCAAGCTCCACTGTTGGATCACCCTAGGAAAATTTAAGAGTAAAATGTAAAATCATTTTGGCCAACTAACCCAACTCACTAGTCCAACAAGAGATGACCCATTTTAACCAGCTCATAACAGCATATCCAGCAAGATGCTCCAGCAGATCACCCTTTGAAAAACAATTGTAAAATCTGACTTCTCTTGGATATTATTTTCCCCACTTTCTTTTTCGGAGGTTTCTCGCAGAGCATTCTCAGAAGCTGCCTCGCCAACATTTGTCCGTTGCGCCCTTCATCGTCTTTCAGAGGATTTGGGGAACGCAAAATATCAAAGAAGAGTGTAGATTGTGCCAAGCGAGATATCATATTGATCGAAGCCACTGCGTTGCAGAGCCATAGACGAGCTTCGGAACGGCCATCAGTCGTAATCAACTTCCAGATCAAGGGTTCCAGTCTTTCTAGCATGCTTACCCTCTTTGTACTTCGCATTCCATCGTGAGCCGATGATGCTGAAACAAGATTGTCCGGGATTGCCACGAACAGATTCGTCATAACAGTAATCTTATTGGTCACGAGAATTCAGTGGAAGAAAAAATGATTGAGGGTTTGGAAAATAAGTCCGGTGAGAGTTTAGAAAATAACTCCAGCGAAGGATTGGAAGAAGGTTGCGGTGGCAGGTTGGGAGAAAATGTATATATTAATATAGAAAAAAAGGATTAATTCATTATGATTAAGTTGGCCGGTTTGGTCCTAAATTTTGAATTTGAAATTGCACATTTATTTTTATTTTATCTTTTTTAGTAGGTAGGCTTCAAGGTCCAGATTTTGAATCTGGGCTTTGATACCACGTGTGAAGATCCCTCCTAAGGTCCTCTAACTAAAAACTAAATTTATCTAATTTTAAACACAATAAAATGGGAGATAACTTAATAATATCTAAACATTTATTTGATGATAGTATAGCATTCAAATTTATTTACCACAATTTAAATACGTAAGAAATTCATTTCAACCATTTGCATAAGTAATCAATAAACGGAGGAATACCTCTTCCAATAACTTAGTTGAGATGCTCCTGAGCTCCTGACTCTGTTGGAATGTTCCTCTTGACTACCCAACTGGATTTACCTCCCAGCCAACTAGGAATGAGTTCCTAGCATAGGGAACCTCCACAGGTTCCCTAGCCCTCCAAGCTCAAGTCCAACCAAATGTAGTGTGTCCAAGTTAAACAAACATTCTCCAGATCCAAATTGGATCTCTCTCCTCTTTCTCCACTTCCCTCTCCTCCAAAACAAAACAAAACCAAAACCAAGACCAAGGATCCCCCCTCTCCTCTCATCATCCTTCCCCTTTTATGCCTCTTCCTTCCATCCACCTCAACCACCTATCATTAATGTCATGACTACCCCCTCATCCTTTCATTTAGTGTCCTTGACTTTTCCTACCATATCTTCTCCCAAGTAGATTTGAGAAGACGTTTTGGGGATGAAATATGGATATTTAATTTGGAAATTAATTGGAGAAAATAATATTTTCTCCCAAGTAGATTTTGAGAAAACATTTTGGGGATAAGATATATATATTTAATTTGGAGAAGACCATATCTTCTCCCAAGTAGATTTTGAGAAGACATTTTGGGATATGGATATTTAATTTGCAATAAATGGAAGGAGACCATATCCTATCCAAAATTAATTTTGAGAAGACAAGTTGGGAATTGAATAATAACAATAATAAAATTTATATCAATAAATAAATTTATAGTTTCACAAATGTAGGTATGTACCAATATTTCTTTATAATTATAAGTCAATATTTTCAGGTAATTTAAACACTAATAAAATTTGCACGATAAGATTAAGTAGGGCATTACACTGAATCATAGAGGAGACCGTCGTCATGTCACTCTCGACATTGCGCTTTAGGTTGGGTTCATGAAAAATACAATTGAACACAAAGGACCTCATTTTTATTGATTGTTGGAAATATGCTAATAAATAAAGAATCATACAATACAAACTCTCAAGGAGACAATTGCAATAAACTTTCAGGGAAGAAAAAATATAGATGGGATGAAAGAAAAGAGGTTATTCTCCTGGGACCTTAAATGGATATCCTCATCAAAAACTTATGTTACCAGAATCATCTATCAAACCTTTGAAAAGCCGGGATTTGAATAAAGTGGGTATATGTCAAATAAAAAAATAAATAATAAATTTTAAAAGCATTTAAAGTTAAGAATCAAAACCATTCATGAGTCACAACATTAAAACTGAGATGATTAGATGATATCCATTATAAACACAAGGGGGTTTTATATCACTATGCCAAAGATTCAATCAGTTTGAAAAACAGTGCTCAGTGTCTTGTGTTTGAAGTGGGGCAGGGTTATCTTCTAAAATATTTTAAGGGGGGCTTAGGTTTAAGGAGTGGCAAAAATACTAAAAAGAAAAATAAAATTCTTGTGATCCACATGTGGTGGCATTGAATGTCACTGGATCTGCCTCCAAATTTCAGGAACTACCTCTGAACTGTTTGGTTATGCCTAGCAGGTCGATCCTATGCAGATCCAGATCTAAAATGCGGATCCATGGATACAAGGTGAGAACACCCTGCGGATTTGGTAATATAGCCAAAAAGTGATCAAACATCTAACTCTCATGGGGGAATTCCCTTGTCTCAACCCTATGCAGAATGACATTCATCGCTGCATCAGGAGCCAAAAGAAATTTCTTATTTTGCTTGAATGGAGCTGCAAAAGGTAGTTCAAGAGCACCCAGGTCAAAAAAAGCTTATATTTGACCAAGGGGGTGAATTATATGCAAAGTAATCATAGAATATTGGCATCTTATCAAATAACTACCCAAAAGCTCTCACTGTGTTAAAAGGACTTGAGATTCTGGAAATAATGTCCTCACAAACCATAATAACACAAGATATGACTTGGAAAACCCTGTCAAGAGAAAAATCAGCTAGAAGGTGACGTTGTGTTGCTCTCTCTTTCTCTAAATGGAAAATGGTGCAAATACAAATGAGTGAGAGTTCCACTCTCAGCTAGTTTACTCAACTATGGTACAAAATGCACTATAATCGAATTGAACCCTTTTTTCTCCTACTGGCCCGGTTATAACATAGCCCAATAGCCAACTAGCGGTTACATTTGGCCCATTCAACCCTCAATATGAGTTACAACTCGACTCTTCTAGAGTCTTTTTCATCATGGTCATGTGCCTAGCCCCTTTTCCATCAGTAATGGGGCTAACATGGCATCCTTTTAAATCATGGTGGGCAAAACAAGGTCAACTTTCAAGTGGCATAATTGTGTATACAAACTTTGTTTGAGGTGTTTCTTGCATTGTTGGAAAAGTATCTAAATGTAGAACAGCGCCATGTAGTCTAGCACAAGTGATAGTTTTTGGACCCCAAAAAAAGTAGGAAATGCATAAAACTGCCTCCGAACCCCAATTCGCCAAACTGGAACCCATTGGTAAAAATGGTCTTGTGAGCTGATTCCTTCAATTTTTCCACTCTTAAAGCATCAAGATGGATGACAAGTAATATAATGATACAATTATGATAATACCTACCAAATTTGGGAGGCTTTTGGTCCCCAAAAGCTTTTCCTGAATGAGGTGAGAAAAATTCCCCTCTACCCTCTCCCTGGAGTACCATTTAGCATTACTTAGAAGTTGTTCTTTCAACCCAATCTGCCAAAAGTCATGCTACATCTTGTAGTTTTGGACCTCTTCTACAAAATTGTATTCTCTGTCAACTTTACCTTAGCATCTAATGTTAAATCCTCTATAAAAGGTAGGACTTCTTCTTCTTCCTAATCCACCATAGAAGGCTCATAGAGTTTTAGATTTTCTACATTCGCCACTGAGTAAATGTGCATGTATGGAGGTAGATCAAGTCTATAGGCGTAATCTCCCACCTTTTCCAATATCTAAAAGGGACCATATCACATAGCCTTGATTTTCTTACCAGGATCTTATAGCCTCTCTTTGTTCAATTGTAACCATACTTCGTCTCCCACTCTAAATAACTTCTCTATTCTCCGTTGATCATGTCTGGCCTTGTATTTTTCCTATGACTTCTATATCGTCTCCTATACTTGAAGATGGATATGTCTAATCTTCTCAACAAATTTTTTGCCCTTAACGCATCCCCTATAAGATCTTCCATTAGTCATTGATTTCCATATGCAATATCCAAAGGTGAAGGTGACAAATATATAAAAGAAATTTCAAATGGGAACTTACCAATAGAAGTGTGGATTATTCTATTATAAGAAGCTTGTATATATACCAAACTTTCATCCAGAGTCTTTTGATGCCTCTAATTGTAACCCCTCAAAAGCTACACCAAAGTCTTGTTGACTAATTCTACTTGCCTATCTATCTGTGGATGGAATGTTATAGACCTTTTCAACTTCGTGTCCATCTACTACCAGAATGAAGTCCAAAATGCAGTAAGAAATCTTGTCCATGTCTGAAACGATGTTCCTTGGTATTCCAAAGTGCACCCAAATCTGTGCAAAGAACAAGTTTGTTGCCTCTTGCCTGCTAATGGTCTTTTTATAGGGCATGAGAACATGCATCTTACTAAACCTATCAACTACTAAGAATAGGTAGTCATGTCCCTTCTTGGTTGTTGGTAAACCTCCCACAAAGTCCATGGAAAGGGTTTCTCAAGGACAAGTGGGTACAACCAAGGGATGGTATAGACCCTAATTTCATGTAACTAGGCTTGCTAGTACAACAAAGCATACATCCTCTTATGAACCTAGATACATCTTCTTGCATCCTAGGCTAGTACACACACCTTTGCAGGTTAGCCAATGTCTAACCTAGACCAAAGTGTCCTGCAGCCTTGGAGGTGTAAGCCTCTTTGATTAGTTGCAATCATTCACCTTTAGGAAGACATAACTTGTCTAGCTTGTAGAGCAACCCATTCTAGAGATGATAATGAATTGTGCTATAACCATTGTGCACATGACTCTGGCTCTACAACTTTTGAAACACCAACTTGAAGTCCCCATCCTTTGTATTTGATTCACTATATGCATCATGGGTGAAAGGCTCCATGTGCATCAGAGTTCCTAAAGCTGTCATCTTTGATGTGAGTGGCCTTGAAAGTATGTCATCCAACTTGTTTGTGTTTCCCTTCTTGTACCTAATCACTAAATAAAATTATTATAAAAGCCCCATCCACTTGTAATGCTTGGTCTATTGTAACTTACTCTTGGCCTGCAGGTATTGAGACGGCTACTAATCTATGTGGATTATTGTCTCCTTTTCCATCAAATAGTGCTTCCACTTTCTAACAGCTTGTACCAAAGGATAGAGCTCCTTGTCATAGATAGGGTAGCTAAGAATCACCCCATGAAATACTTCATAATGGAAGCATACAAGCCTTCCTCCCTGCATCAACACTACTCCCATAGCATACCCACTTGCCTTTATCTCCACTTCAAATAACTACTATAAAGTTCAGTTATGCAAGCACTGGTGTTTGACTAATTTTATGCTTTAATTCCTCAAAGGTCTTTTGCTGACCCTTTAATCACTAAACCTCTTGCCACTAGTTGTGATGCCATGGAGTAGCCCAACGAAACTCCTGACCTCAAAAACATTGGTAGACACTAGTCACTTCATGATGGCCTCCATCTTGGTAGGATCTATCTTCAGCGCTCCTCCACCCATCACATATCCTAAATACACCAAATAATGCTATGCAAACTCACACTTTTTGAGATTTGTCAATAGTTTATGCTTCTTCAATATCTCTAGCACCTGCATCAAATGTGAGGTGTGCTCCTCCCAAGTAGCATTTTATACTAGTATATCATTCAAATAAACAATAACAAATGAATATAAAAGTGTGCAGTATACATTCATTAATCTCATGAACATAGTTGGTGCATTGCATAGGTCAAACAACATAACTAACCACTCTTACAAGCCTTGTCTAGTTTTGAAGGTGGTCTTCCAAATATCTTCTTCTCTAACTCAAACCTGGCGATACCTTGACTTTGAGTCCATCTTAGTGAAGTATTTTGCTTATTGCAACAAGTCCAACAGATCATCCATCCTTGGTAGGGTGTACCTGTTCTTGAGCATTATTTTGTTTAATGCCCTGTAATCAATGCACAGTTGCCAAGTCCCATCCTTCTTAGGTGCAATTATGATGGGTAACCCAAATGGTGAGGTATTTGGTTGAATGGCACCCTACTAGAGCAATCGTTCCAACTATTTCTTCACCTCATTTGCTTTGACTACAGACTGCCTATACAACCTAATGTTTTGCGACAGAGAGTTCGACAATAGTTAGATCTCGTGCTCCACTTACCTCTTGGATGGTAGCCCTTTCAGCTCTTGGAACAAACCCTTGTATGCTTGTAGCAACTCTTCCAGTTGTTGTTTTTGTTTTTTCGTACACCCCTCCAAGGATGACTATGCTCTCACTAACTCTTCTACAGACTAATTTTCTCTTTAAAATAAAAGAACATACTTCTTGCTAGCACTGATCAATTTCTTGGTTTGGTTCGCACTTACTAGTAAAATTTTGGACTTGCCCTTATGTGTGTTGATGGTGAAGGATTTGCCATCCTCACTGAGGAAGTATTGGGTGGTTCTTTGCATAAAGATTGCATCCTACATGTACATATAAAGACTTCCACACACCACTACACATTTACCGACTTCCACACACCACTACACATTTACCAAGTCGAACTACATCCAGTTCTACTACATCAACAAAATCAACATTAATAGCGAATTGGATTTTGTATTGTTTAGTTACCTTTATTTATGCATTCTCATTTACCCATCACAGTGAATATGGGCTTGGACGATCACGATCTTTTAATCCCAATTTGTTTACCCGCTCTGCTGCAATGAGATTCAACTACAATCCTGAGTCAAATCGAGCATCAATTTTCATCTTCTTGACTTGCATCTTTATATGGAACGGTTTGGTCATCTCCTTTTTTTTCTTGAAAGCGACTCATATTCACCCCCTTCAACACTAATATGTAGACAATCTTCTCATCCACGTCCAAGTTGTTTTCCACCTAATTATTGGAATTTGTGGCCATGATATTTTCCTTTTTCCTATCATTTTTTCAGTTCTTCGGGTTGAGTTTTGGATGTATTTTCCAACACTTCTCTTTTGTATGTCCATCAATGCTACATTGGTTATGGTGGTCGTTGAGATCTTTGCACTAGTGTGTTGTGGTTTTTGTCCTTTCTCCCTTTCTATTTCTTCTTCCCTTATTTGGAAAATTCTTTGGTGTTCCTTCTACTTTGACCCACTTGATTGCCCTTTCTTCTGGCCTATGTTTTCCAGGTACTATTCCTATACACACGCCTCATCCATTGTCTTGGGTTTGAACAGCATCGCTTGATTCCGCGAATGGTTGTGTAGAGTCTAGACCCCCCAGATACTTGAGGAGTACAACTGGATTTTTGGGAGAGACACCCAACATTATTGTGATCTTCCTGAATTCAGTGGTGTACTCTTGTACACTTTGCCTCTATCTCTACCTAAAGTAATGCCACTAGATCCACTAGTCCTCTACATACCCAATAGAATTGAGTTGGGACTTTCTGAGAGTTTTGAAATTCTCCCATAGTCCGCTTAGTCACTGGAGGATCCCCTACCAACCTCAAGATTTCCATATAGTTTTCCGACCAAGTCAGGGGGTGGCCCTCTAGTTTTAAATAGGCAAAAGAAATTTTTAATCTTTATGTGATGAACATTAAAATAAGCTTCTAGTTGCTACAACCAGTGATCTAATTTCAAAGCATCAATCTCACCTTGATATGGCTTGATGTTGACCTTCGCTTCCATCTTGAATAGGGACTATGAATGGTTCATGGCACTCAAATTGGGTTGTCTCTTTTGGGTTCCTTCTTAGACTCCTCTAGTTCTTCCTGATCCCCTAATTTGCCCTCTAACTAACCTCTACGTTGGAACATTCACCTTCTCCAATTCCAATCTTGTTCGCCAGAGCCGCTAATAGGAGGTTCATATTGCGATTGATTTCTTCAACCTACTCTTTCAACCTTAAGAACCTCTCCTTTGCCGCGTCTCAAGGGTTGTTGATAGATTCATCAACCATGGCTAGGGTTTTACAACTTTCTGCTTAAACGGATCTAGATCCCCTCCAACTTACCAAAAAATACCCAAAGACACTTGCTCTGAATCCTGACACCAATATGATCCATAAATTGTCATAAGACAAATCGTCACAACATATCTAATAAAAATTTACTGAAATCCGAAATTTATACTATAAGAATTACTTTTTCCAGCCCGAAGGAGAGGCTACTCTACTCTCTCTTTCTCTGAATGGAAAATAATGCAAATACAAAGGAGAGAGACGTATGGGTTGGGGACTACAACAAAACACAAACCCTCTTTGTTATGCCCTTTCTCTATCCACTCTCAACTACTCTACTCAACTATGGAACAAAATGCACTAGAATAGAATCGAACGTTGTTTCCTCCTAGATGCCTGGTTATAGCACAGCCCAATAGCCAATTAGGGGTTAAATGTGACCCATTCAATCCTCAATGTGACTTACAACTCAAATCTTCTAGAATCTTCTTCATCATGGTCATGTGGTTAACCCCTTTTCCATGAGTAATGGGTTGACGTGACATCCTCTCGAATCATGTTGGACAAAATCGGAAGGTCAAGTTCCAAGTGGCATAACTTTTTCATAAAAACTCCATTTGAAGTCTTTCTTGCGTCGTTGAAAAGGTATATGAGTGAAGAACAGCACCAAGAGGTCTATTGCAAGCTGGACCTTTTGGACCCCAAAAAACTTCAAAAAATACCTCAAATGCCTCCAAAAGATTTAAAACCCCAATTCACCAAACCAAAATCCACAGGTAAAAATAGTCTTGTGAGTTGAATCCTCCATTATTTCCACTCTGAAAGCATTGAAATGGATAACAAATAATATAATGATCCAATCCAGATCATCAAACAATGAAATATGCACCAAGGACTCGCCTCACTACAAATGTTGTTAGGGAATATGCAGCCAAGAAACCTTGATCCCTAGATATTGGGGTAAAAATGTGGCCATTAACCATCATTCACAGATTTCTTAAGCGAATATAGAATGCACCACCAAACAACCCATGGCAAATCGAGGGAGAAGGGGGGGACTTGGTAGGCGTGGAGTAGGTTATTTTGGATTTTAACTCTTAATCAATTAATTTTAAAAATATATGTATAATATTTGAGCTAAACGATTAAAAAATCTTTAATAGTAAAAACTCGTCTTTTTTGTGTTCTCTCAAGCTCAAGCAGTCATTAGCCATACATGAGATCTATTTATCAAAGTTGGAGAGCTCACAGGTTCGACTCTCTTGATCCCCTGGGTCCCCTGGGGTTAGGCTCTGATCTCCAATTACCATCCGTGAATCATGGGGGAAGGTAGTTGCGAGTTTTCTGCAAGGTTTTCCTTGCAAAAAAATTCCCTTTTCAATAAATATAGCCTTGTTGATTTCACCCTGAATCTTTTTCCTGGAAAGTTGTTAGTGAGATGCTCTTTGTTAGACTTCATACTTTACAAAGAGCAATGTGTACAGCTCCTAGGCATACCTGATACAGCTCATACACAATATGTTAGAATCTAAGCAGACCACTATTGTGATAGACAACATTGAAAACATATCAACACATGCACATAATCAACTTCTTATAAAATTAAGAACCCAGAGCACCAAATTTCTTTTCACAAAGACTATTGCAATCAAATGCAAATTCCTGCCTGTGATTCGTAGAATTTCATCACCTGTACTCCATTTTTTTAATTGGGTGCAAACTTTGTTGCAAAACGAGTGCATTTTCAAATGGGTGCAAACTTTGTTGTAAAATAAGTGCATTTTCTAATGGGTGCAAACTGTTGTTGAAAATGAATGTTGTTTCAACATTATAAAGCATAGACAGCACCATAGATTAAAAATATGCACGTTTTCCAATTGGCAATCCCTGTTAATTAAAAAACTAAAGTTTGGTTTTACATTAGAGATCACAGCCGCATTTTATAGAGCAACAATTGACTGGGATAAGACTACAAAACTTCATTGTCAATTAGTTAAAAGGCAAAAAATATAAGTGTAACTCAATTTTCTCCTTTACATCACTTCTTGGCACACAACACTGATCAAGATTGTCAACAATGGAGCAAAGTTTGCCTGCAACATCAAATGGAAGTGTCTCTTGCCCACAAGCCTGAGTCACAAGGGTTTTCAGAGCAATGTCCAGCACGATAGGTTTTAATCAAAAGTTTATGACACAATATGGCGCAATGTTTCTAACAGATTTGGGCCAAACCCCATCTTGCCAACGCAAATAATGTGTTTTCATCTGAATTAAACGGTCTAGCCATGCTCCATATAGCTGAGAGCTGCAACGTCCACCCTATTAGGTTTTAATCATTTATGACAGAATATGGTGCAATCTTTCAAACGGATTTGAGCCAAATGTCATCTCAAGATTGCCAATGCAAAGACTCTGTTATCATCTGAATTAAACGGCCTAGCCATGGTCCATATAGCTGCGAGCTGCAACCATCCAGCAAAAGCTTACAATTATACCTCCAAGTCAAACTGCAGCGACCAGAACTTGACACAAATGAGGAACCTAAAAACCAACATAAAAATGTCCGCGTTCTCTCCAATATCTTGATTTTGACGAATGGTTACTGTTTGGGCCTTGAAATTTCTAGGAACTTTCCCGATACTGTAACTTAAGACATTTATTAGCAGCCAGTTGAAGATTAATTTCTAAATATGCATTTGCAGCCTGACCTTAATCACTCTTTATAAATTGATTTGCAACTCTGTTTGCACCAACGAGAAAACCAAGATGCCTGCTGTCCAATATTACTGATTTCTTCTCGCCATAATTTCCTCAATATTCTCTCTTGAGCCATTAGAAAACTGCATGTCTATATCCCCCGTAGACCTACCAATGGACTGTGTATCTTCAAATGCATTGTCCCCCTTAAACCTACCAATGGACTGTGAATCTTCAAATGCATTGGCCCCGTGCCCCAAAGAAACTTGTCCAGGTCTTTCAGAGGTCTTTTGGCTTAAATTGGCAATCTTTTCTGAAGCCACATTTGCATCCAATCTGACGCTTCTTTCAAGATACTCCCCTGTGACTTGCTCATCATCTTTGTCCTTCATATAATGCACCAAGCTCTCATCATAGGTAGCCTTTCTAGGACTCAACATTATCAAGTTTACCAATTTCCTTCTAGCCAAATACAGACGATTGGTCTCTATCAACTCCCCCTTCTTATAAGCCTCCCTGAGAAAAATGGTATGAAGCTTACCTTTGTTGCCGCGAGTCGAAATATAGAAAATACCTTGATACTGCAGGAGGAAATTCTTCAGCTTATTAGGCAAATAGAAAGAGTGCCTCAAATGGGCAATCTTCTCCAATGTAATCTTCTTCTCAACAGTGAGATTCAGGAACTCGTGGATTGTAGCAACCACTCGTTTCTCCAAACGCCTATGGGCTTCGAGGGACCTGAGATCATGCCTGCTTATGTCTTCGTAGGGAGACCAATAGGGTAATCTCTGCCATTTGAATACAAATATTCTATAAGCCTTGCTGATCTTAAACCCTGGGGGGAAATTGACAATGAATGAAAACCTAATATTTTCTTCACTCTTACCGCGTTCTCTGTACTCCTGCTCTCTTAGTTTCTCTATGGCGCACAGACTCAATTGAGGATCACGCTCAACAATCTCCAGATACTTGGTCTTGGCATACTTTGTGTCCTCGCCTGTGAGGCGAAAGTAGCGAGGGTTTTTCAGAATAATGGAGCTTTCGAAATCTTCGGGCATACCAAGTTCCTGGCTCATGTGTTGCACATGCTCCAACCGGACTCTGCCACCAGCGGTCATCATCAGAAGCTTTCGGAGCCTGGTCACTGCCTCTTCTTTCTGTGCCTCCAAGGCCGCCTTTTCTTCTTCTATCTGCTGGAGAGCAGCCGAGGTTAATCTGCACCACAGTAGCCTTTGAACAGGGTGCTCGAATATTTTGAAAATGTGGGGAAATTTGAGGACGAAACCGCCCGACTCGAACATCTTCATGCCGTGTCGTCGGGCGAGAGTGTCGAGCCTTGCGATGCAGATGGATTGGTTAGGCTGAGATAGGATTATCTTCTGGAATTTCTCTACGTTTCTCACCTTCTTATAGACATCCATGTAGTCATCAAAGCCGTGGTCTCTGGTCCTCACTTTCACATTCGCCTTCTGGCTCATGCTTCGCCCCCATTGCCATTGCTGAGTCCAACATTGGACAATCTTCATTGCCATCCATGGTCGTCTTCCTGTCATGGGCATGAGTATCCAAGATGCCTGCTGTTTGATCAATGGAGTTTACTCTGAAACATACGTTATATGCATGAATCTGTAAACATCTTTTTATCTAATAGAAAGTTGTTCTTTTTTTCTTCTGTTAAAAAAAAAAAAACAAGGCACCTAAAATTATCATTGTCATAAAAAGTTAAAAATGGAATGTGGACACTCTCCCACAATTAGAAATAATTAATAGAATGTGCATTCATTCTTAGCGTAATAAAGAAGAGGTTAAATTGATACTCAATAACAAGTCAATGGTTAGGGTTTTGGCGAAATATACTAATGGGTACGCTTTCTGTAAAATAAGCCAAAGAAAGGAAGACATGATTTTGCATTCACTCCATTTAAGCCAATTGGAGAATGGAGAGGAGAAATGGGCAACAACCAATAGTAATTGACACCCATTACAACACATTGTCAACGTATTAGATACCCATTGTAAACTCTATATTTTTCAAGTCTGTAGCTATGAAATGACAAGAAACATAGATTCATTTCTAGAGAAAATATGTTTTTGGATGGTTTATCAAGAAACAATTTCTAACGCCCAAAAACAGAAAGAACGGTGTATTCATGACTTTTGAGTTGTCAACTTGTAAATGAAGAAAGGAATCATCTAACACTTGACATTTTTTTTTATTCGTAAGAATAACAAAAAAAAGTAGTTTTTCAATTAAAAAAAAGAAACGTAGTTGTCTTTGTAATTCTCATATCCAAATCCAAGCATTGATTATATTGACCACATGATCTCTTATGAAATTTTAATTTTAATAATTTTAGACTAAACTTATGTTTTTCATTTATTTTTTAACAAATTTTACAAATATGTTTTTTAGTTTATTTATAGTTAACTTGTTGGTGATCATTATTAATGTATTGTAATAGTCCTCGTTAAAAATCCATGTAATAAAGTTGATAAAAGCAAAATAGTAACTAAGGTCATGGGACACGTATTCCAAGTTGAATGTTGGGTAATAACATAGTGATGAGATCATTTGTGATTAATTAATGGCTATAGAAATTGGCAAAGGCAGTGGCAAAGGCTTTGGAAACGCAAGAGACATTTATTGGCATTTTATTTATGAAAATAATGGAAAATAGGAGAAAAGGAACGTGAAAGGTCATAAGTTGCATGTGAGGAGGAAATTGAAGGAAAAATAATGGAAAATGAAGAAAATAGAGGCCTCATTAATAAAAAGGCTTATGAGGATCAGTTGACAGTTTTTTGTCAGTGTTAGCTTTTTGTCAGTTCAGTTTTGGAGTTTTCATTCTATTCTCTCTCTCATACCCTTGGACACTTAGAGCACTCTTGGAGGAGTGTGGCATACTTGGGATTCGGAGAAAGAAGGCAACCGAAGAGCAGAAAGCGCAAGAGGACATCGGGATCAGTAGCTACAATAGTTTTTGCTCATAGCTACCGAGTTACATGTATTATTTCCTTGCTAGTTTTAGCATGCATGGCACATGCATGTGGTTTCTTGGTTATAATCTGTCATTGGCATGGAGGATTGCCTAGATTGACAGTGGTTTTGCCTAGCCTTTCCATTTCCTAGATAGTCATGGTGTTGTGGGTTTCTTTCCTCTTGTTTTCTCATTGGTTCTCATGTTCCTTATGGACGTGGGTTGAGTTACTAGTTCCTGGAGCCTTGGTTGGACAAACGCTCTGGAAGCCTTATAACAGCTTGAGTTAAGTTACTAGTCCTAGAAGCCTTGGTTGGAAAAACACTTTTGAGCCCTTGGTGGGTTGAGTTAGTAGTCCTAGAAGCCCTGGTTGGACAAACGCTCTGGAGCTCGACAACAACTGTGAGTTGAGTTACTAGTCCTAGAAGCCTTGTTTGGAACAAACGCTCTAGAGCCTTGGACAACTTGAGTAGAGAACGATTTGGTGATGATTAGTGATGCCTGACCATGAGGTGGAATCCTGGTTAAGGGTTGAGGTGGTTTGACCTCTATAAGCTATGGTTTGATTTTCGTGGTTTATTCCATGAGATCCCACATTCATGCTTGGAATATGGTGCAGGATTGATTGGCTAAAAAGAGAGATTTGGTTCAGCCCAATCTATGGTCAGGTGGTACGTGGAAGTCCCTGACTTGGTTGGATTTGCATATGTTAATAAGAGCTCCTTTTTCTTTAGTATTTTATGAGTATATGTGCTTTTCATTATGTGGCTTTAATGGTTGTTTCCTCATTGATATATCTCTGGTTATTTGTTGGTTATAAGTATGTTTTGTGACAGTTATGATGTATGGATCTCATCATGTTTTGATTAGCATATGAAATTTTAGTGAATGATTGACCTAATAGATAACAATGCAGCTATTGTGAGGAGATACCAGTCCTCTTTAACGATTCTCATGTAAGTATGAGACCCCTATGCTCAAATTTGTTGTTGTGACCTATAGATTACATGTTCTTGATGTGTTTGATGAAATGCATGTCATGGCTAGTAGGGGTCAGATCAAGTCCTTGTTCAAGTGTTTGCATTAGTAACCTTGTTTCAATGTTATTTATCATTTCTGGAAGTTTCATGAAGTTATGGGCAGTGGCCTGAGTCCTAACCCTGAAAAAGTGGCACAGAATCCGAGGTCGTTGGCATTGAACTCCCTGAAAAAGGCCACAGTTGCATGGATGCCTTATTGTGGGAGCGACTGGAGGGTCCCAGTCACATGCATGCCTTGTCATGGGAGCGACTAAGGCTCTAGGGCAGTGAAAAAGCAAGTTATCTCAGGGGTTGGACACCTAAAGGGGTTGGTTGGCTCCTAAAGGTTTTGTAGCTTCTAAGGAAGGTCAGATTGGTCTTGTCATGTCGGTTCCACTTCATTAACTATACATGGGGAGTTGAATCATAACATAGTAACTCTTTATCACATGTTTACCCTGGTGGACCGGTTAGCTTCAATAAATGTGGGAGGAGGGAATTACATGTACACCATCCAATATTAATGTGGATGTGCTAGTGTATACTAGGTGAAGGTTGTAGTGGTTTTGAAACCATTCAAATGATTAAAAAATGTGTTTAAAAATTGTGGAGTTGGGTATGCTCTTATTCACAGATGGTACTTTGGATGAATCCAAATTATACAATATAGGTAAATAATTGCAATTAGAAGTTAGTGAAAAAAATCATAATTAATTTATCATTGAAAGTTAATGTAATGAGGTGGGCTTTCCTTGTATCTAGTTATCAATGGCATGAATAAACAATTTGCATGTAAGGGAGTTGACTCTATCTTATTAGCAAATATGCATTGGTCAATTGATCCCACATTAACATGATTCAGTGCTCAAAAATGAAAGTTGTCGGATTGAAGCAAAACATGAACGATCTCGTAGATCTCGTCTTCCTAATTTTGGTGCAACTTGTTTCGCGCGAAACGGACTCTGTATGCTCCCAGAAACGTGTTCTGTTCGTTTTCTCAAACAAGCGAATTTGGCAAAAAAAATTGTAGCACTGCATAGTCAGTAGTCCATACTGCTGATGTGGTAGGTTGACTGGGATGCCTACGTGGTAGGGTGACTGTGCAGGTTGATTGGACCTCTGACGAATTACAACTTGACATGTGGTAGGCTTGGTGCCAGCTAACATGGGTGTTTTTTATTGGTTGTATAGTGGCCAACCACAAGCTGCCATGTGGCCCAACCGGAGGCCTCCATGTGGTAGCAAAGGGCCACTAAAATTTTGTTAAGGGGCGAATGAGACTCCACGGGAGTCGAAACCACAACCTTTGTTCCACAAGCGCCAGGCTCTAACCGTTACACCAAACCTTACTGCTTGTATTGGAGGGTGGAGTTAATTTATTTAAAATGGCGCAATAAAGGTTAGGGTGCAAGGGGCTAGGCCATAGCCACCCTCGTGGCAATAACCCACCCCGTGGCATTAGCCACCAACATAACTGTCGGTGGCAAGGCATTTGAACACCGTTGCGGAACCGTCAAGGTTCCCTAACCGTCGGACCCCAAACTGTTAACAAACTGCCACGTCGACCAGTGACATGTGGCCACGTTCACCGGCACCGCCAACTAACTGTCGTCTCTAAAACTGCTCGCAACAGACCACCAGCATGTGACCATGGTTAGCTGTTAGCCTAAACCATTGGGATAGACTGCCATCTTGGGAGCCAGCCACAGGCCATATGGAGGATCATCTACCTAGGGGCACGAATTTTGGGGCTTATAGGCAAAATTAACGGTCCTACAATTTCGCCCGTCGAGCAAGAATTGAGCCAGGTTTGGAGGAGCAGTTCCGTGTTTGGGGTGCTCGTGTTGGGTTTGGGCCGAATTGTAGGGAGGTTAACTACAGAATTGGATAAAAGAGAAAAAAAACTCATAACTTGTTCAGTTTTTACCAATTTGGGAGCAGGAAGAGGCTAGACAGGCATTTTTTGGTCTTCTGAAGCCATTGGAACAAGTTTTAGAGCTATTTGGGCACTGTAAATATATTCACACTTTTGAGCATAATTGAAGAGGGCCAAGCCATTGGAAGCTGGACCAAGGAGACGTAGCCTAGGAGGGGTGAACTCCTTCATCATGTGTTGTTGTGTTACTGTTTATGGTGATGTTTATGTCTAATATATGTTGTTGTTTATTGTTTTACTTATGTTAATTTTCTCATGAAATTTACATAAAAACTCATGGTTAACTTGCAATTTACCTCATAATCCTCAAGCACTTGTTTATATTATGAATTGGAATTTATCACAGTAAACACTAACGTTCCCATTCAGATAATTACATGCAGATTTGGATGAGGGATCACCAAGGAGAGGAGCTTTTGCTAGTGTAGAGTCATTCAGGTGATGTAGTTGGTGACTCTATGATAATCATGTTGGAAATAGGTAACATGGATGCATGGAGCATATCGCCTATTTTATGGCTTTGGCTCCCATGCAATGAGATGGCAGTGATTCAAACCCTTCCACCACTTCTCATGCATGATCTTGTTAATGTTAGCTTTGGTCTAGTGCTCCCCTTAAGCTCCGCTATTTTTAATCTTTTGTTACCTATGTTAATTATGCCTCCCCGCTCCTCTTGCCAAGGAAATCCCCTACTTGTCGAACCAAAACAAAGATTGTCATTGTTACCTTTCAATGCTTGTTTCCATCTACTATTAAGAGGAAAATCAAAGCCCTCGAGGAAGATGTTAAAGTTAAGTACACATGTAGAAAGGATCAGAATGTTGACCTGTTAGTCAAGGATTTTGTACCTTTGAGATAGTAGTAGGTCAGCTACCAATGCCAGAGCATCTAAAATAATTGTTTTGGGGTTTTTGGTTTTAGTTTTGGAAGACCAATGAATGAAGACAGATGTAGAATTGAAATACTTAATCCTTTGGAAAATATTAATATCTTAGAAAAGGGCTGTTATAAAGCTTTACACAGTGATATAGATCAAATAGTGGTGAGAAGAAGAGATAAAATAATATGATTATCACAATTTCCAGACTGTAAAACAGAACAATCATAAGTATGAAAACCTTCTAAACTATGTTCCAAAGATTCAAGGCAATATACTTAAGCTTACAAAAGATACTGATGATTTATTGATTAAAGGGGATTAGCTAAACAGACAGTTCATTAATCCATTCTCTTAATAGATGATCACTTCACGAGTTTATAGGAATAAATTGAGACACAATTATTTCTACCTAAATATCTCTATAAGTCAAGCATATGAAGAAAAACATAATGATTGATAATTGGAAAAACTTACAGGATAACACAAACTATGTAAAACCAAATTCAAAATCCTCTGCTTTGTATTAAGGTTCTAAAAAGACTAAGTACATCGAGTGTCTAGAAAAGCTTCCTTCAAAGGTGCAACCAGGTTCAAAGTAGAATGAACAGTCATAACTTAACAAGCAATGAACAATGAACCTTGAACCCTTAACAACTCGAGAAGAGAGTTATTTATACAATAATGAAAATAAGAAAATATCCTAAAATTGATTAAAATTTATTCTAGGAAAGAAAAGATCTTCATGCAAGAAGATAGGGGCAGCTATTGAACTGCTTCTTGTTGTCCCTTTTATTTAGGTTGTGTTGGCTTTGTTGTTTGATATTTTGCCCTTTAAGTTGCTTGATTGTTTGTATCCTTTACACTGGTTGATTCCTTCATTTGATCTTTCATCTGATACTCTTTAAACTCTGTGAATATCCTTTGACCCTGCTGAGTAACTTTTACTGTGTTCTTTTTTGCCTTTATTGTGCATTTCAGGTTTTTACTATGTTTTTCAACAGTAAATCATTTTAGATTTTATGTTACAGGTTAAGTGATTTGATATAATCTTCGTATTTGTCTTTTAACTGTATGCAGGCTTTTTCTTTGTAAGCCTGGAACATGAGTTTTTACGTGCAAAACACAGAAATTGTTCAGAAAAACATAGGTGACAGAGAAGGTCTTCAATGGCTTTATAAAGCTTGAAAGGATATTGGAAGGAGTCCAGAGCGTATCGGAAGGTAAAACAATGGTTTTATTGGTCGCAGAGGCTTATGGAGGTTTCAATGTGAAAACAGGCGAAACAAAGCAAAATGGTGATTTTTAAGTTTAAACAGAAAAACAATTTACTTTATGAATTATGGCGCAAAGTGAACAGTGGCCATTTTGTCGTTATGAGGGAGGTGGTTTTGGTTTTCATCGCATCGCTTATGAGGCGGAGGCGGTTTTTGGGAGGGGTCACCTGATATGGTCTACAGCCTGACACGTAGCAAGGGGAGGTTGGTGGAATACTTTTTTTTTTCGGGCGGGTAATGTTAGGGTAGAGAGCCAACCCGAAATTGTTGAGGGTCGTTGGATTTGAATGTATTTGATCGGATGGTGGTGGCACGAAAGAGCAACGTGGAGGTAAGAGGAAAGAGCAACGGAGGGGCCCAACGATTAATCATGGCGGTATGGGCTTTATTATGGGTTAAAAATTGAGATTAGCGGGGTTTTATGGTTAACTAGAAGGTTTAGGTTGGTTCTTCGTTTAAAACATAAAAACATTTTAACAAAGAAATCCTTTGCAAAACAAGGTATGTCGGACTTTAAATAGTATGAATTCGGGCGGATAAACGACGTCAGGTCCGAGTTCATCGCATATTGTAATCGCAGTTTAGCGAAGGAAAGCCCATCGCAAAGGAATGCTATAGGGGTTGGACGCAATGTGGAAAATAAATCATGGATAATAATGTGATCAGGTCCGGGTTCCCATCGCATATCAGAGATCGCAATGGCGGAGGGTGTATGTTTTAGCCGGGACTTGCAATGAGGGGCGGATGCGAAATGGACAATGAATTATGATATATATATGTGTCAGGTCCGGGTCCATCGCGCATTGCATATCGCAATGCGGAGGAGAGTGCATGCACGTTGTAAAGTTTGTGATCCGCTGATATGCGATGTACTACGGAATACATAGTTTTATAATAAAACTTATGGTTTCAGGATATTTAATAAAGGGAGTTAATAATATACGAGAAAATGACTTCTAGTGGTTTAATACGCTAAGTTAGCGTTAATATGAAATATGAGCAAAAAGGGAAATACACTAAGTATAATGCATTTTCATGAGTTATTTGCTTTTCACATATATACATCAATACTTAGGCTAAACATCTTTTTGTGGGTTTTTGGGTAAAACAAGGTTTAACATCGGGTTTTCACTTTTTCTAGGCGAACAAGATTTTAACCTTAGAAAAAGGGGTTTTTTACGGAAATTGAATGAATATGAACTGTATGAAGGTGGGAAGGGGAAATTAGTAAATATAGGGATGAATGAGGATGAGGGAATTTAATTAATTGATCTTGTAGACCTTCATTTGCTTTGTGTAATTGCCTCATGGACATATAAAAATATGGTAAAAGATGATCAATGTACATTTT
The DNA here is from genome assembly GCA_031772625.1 of Pinus tabuliformis. Taxonomy (NCBI): domain Eukaryota; kingdom Viridiplantae; phylum Streptophyta; class Pinopsida; order Pinales; family Pinaceae; genus Pinus; species Pinus tabuliformis. The sequence continues at coordinate 275,108,856 of CM062809.1, read as the reverse complement.
ATCCAATCAATCATCATACTTTTACAATCTTTCTTCTACTTACCCTTTGCTTATCCTATCATTTTTTCTTCACTTAATGGGTGCATTTAAGCTAGCAAACCCTTTTCCTTTCTTTTTATTATTTAAAAAAAAAACAAACTATCTAATTCTAACCTTATAACATCCAAGGGCTCAGATTAAACTGATGAGCACCTTATTATTCTCTACCTAACTACTGATCTACCAAGATTAAACAGTTTGGCCAGATCTTTATTCTCTAATTATAACATAAAATTTAAAGCATGAAGCAGTCAAGATTAAACTATTTGACTGTCATGGGTTGTTTCATTTATGACAAGCTGCACACAACCATTATTTTGCGGAAAAAATAGTAGTGGCATTTAGAGTTGCTCACTTTCAGAGTTTATTTGTTTTCTTTTCTTTCTAACCTAACATTTTCTTTTTGTCATGATTTTTTTAGAGCATCTAACCTAACATTTTTTTTTATATGGACATCATCATCAAGATATTTTCAAAAACATTTTATTCAATATTTTTATGTCCATATCCTAACTTAACATTTTTTCAAAATATTTTTATTTTTTTTTATTTTTTTGACTAATTTATTCTATCTTATCAAAACCAAAAAAGGCTACAACATTGGCTCCATCCGGGGACTACTTTCTCCTATAGAATGTAGAGAACTTGCAAATCCATGTGCCTTCTCCTCGGGCTATGGAGTCCTTGCTGTAAAAAAGTTCATACTGACATCTTGAAAAGTAAAAGAAAACCGGAGTATTTACAATGAAAATTATTTCAACTTCTTAGTACTGAATGTAATGTTTGAGAAACCTTCCATTTACAGGATAAGTGGAATATAGCCCCTCAAGATTCTGCAACACAAAAGTGTTGTTACCCTTCACTTCAGCAATTGCTAAAGGTCCAAACCATAGATTGTCAAATTTGCCATGCTTTCCTTTCTCTTCTCTCCTGGCATCCCATCTTAGAACTAGATCACCTTCCTTAAAGTCCCTTTCCCTGGCTCTTCTATCAAACAGGGCCTTCATCTTATTCTGATATTTCTTCAATTTGTGTTGAACTTCATCTCTGTTTTCATTAAGTTCAATAATCTGATTTATTCTTCTTGAAAAATCATCAGGTTCATCTGTTGAATCCTACAGGAATTTTAAAACAGGGAAGGCCAAATTGGTAGGGAAGATTGCATCTTTCCCATAGACTAATTGAAATGGAGATTTTCCAGTTGATCTCTTTGGAGTAATTATGTTTGCCCATACTGCATAAATCAAATGTGAATCCCAGCTCTTCTTATGATCAGCTAGAGTCTTTTTTATTACCTTTACCAGACTTTTGTTTGATGACTCTGCAAGGCCATTACCTTGAGGGTAGTATGGAGTTGAATGATGTAACAAAATCTGATATTTCTAGCAAAAGTCAATCATTTTAACACTAGAAAAAGTTGTTGCATTATTAGTGACAATTTGAGTTTGGCAACCAAATCTAGATAAGATATTCTCCTCAATAAACTTAATTACTACTAAATCAGTAGCATTTCTGATTGGAATTGCTTCCAACCATTTAATAAAGTAGTTTGTTGCAGTGAGGATCCATCTATGTTGATTACTTGAAGTGGGGTGAATCTCTCCAACAAAATCTAATCCCCATTGAGAAAAAGGTGTTGAAACTATTGATGGAACGAGTGGAGGAGCTGCTAATTTTTGTTTTTACCAGCAAACATTTGACAAGGAACACAACCTTTAACCCTTGCCCCTACTTGTAAGAACAATGTGGGCCAATAAAATCCTCCCCTCAGAATCTTGTACGTTGTTGCTCTCCAAGCATAATGTACCCCACAAAATCCTATATGAAATTGATTAATGATTCCTTCAGTTTATGATTCTGTTAAACATAATAACAAAATATTCAGTGGATCTTTCTAGTATAAATTTGCATTTATAATGCAGTACTTGATTGATTTTAACTTAAGGATTTTACACTGGGTTTTGGAGAATGATGCTCGACACTCAAAATGGATCAAGAAATTTACAATATCTTGATACCAGTTTGACAACAAGAATGTTTCATCAATGTGTATAGGACTGATCTGCTCTGAAGGTAGAGGTTCTTGTGGGTTCTCTTCTTTAGGATGAAGGGAAGGTTTTTGTGGATTCTCCCCTTCCGTAAGGACATAAGGTTCTTGTGTATTCTTCCTTGTATTTCTAAAACAGAATTGATTCCAAGTACTTTTCAGTTGGATTCAACTAGAAGCTTGGCTAATCCTTGACCTTTTACTAGCTTGGTAGTCTTGATAGTTAGATCAAACTCCAGAATTTGAGTGATCCATCTACCTCTTTTCCCATCAGTGTCTGGTTGGGTTAGGACAATTTTCACAGCACTATTAGGGACATAAGTAGTAATAGGTGAATGTAAGACATACATCCTGAATGATTTCAGGGCTTGAATGAGGGCATATGCTTGCTTCTCAATGATGTCATACTTAAGCTCAACATCTATCATAACCTTGCTGAAAAAGGCTATCGGTTGGTCATGGGAATCTTCATTTTTCTGTAACAGAACGGCAACAAAGGTTGTTTCAGAGGCAAAAGAGAAAATACTAAATGGCTTAGTATAATCAGAGTTGGCTAAGGTGGGAGCTTCAAAGATAGCCTTTTTTATTTGTTCAAATGCATGCCTAGAAGAGGTAGTCCATTTGACTTGATGGTCCTTTCGGAGCATGTCAGTTATATCTTTTACAATCTTTGCATAATTTGGAATAAATCTCCTTAGAAAATTAATCTTGCCTAGGAAAGCTTGAATCTCCTTCTTGTTTCTAGGTAAGGTCAATGTTTCAATGGCAGATACTCGTTTGGGGTCAATTACTACTCCCTCCTTTGAAATTATATGGCCCAACAATTTTCCTTCTTTGACAACAAACAAGGACTTCTTAGGGTTCAATGATATTCCAAATTTTCTACACCTGTCAAAAACCTTCATCAAGTGCTTTAGATGTTTCTGATTAGATTTAGAAAGAATAATTATTTCATCAAGATAAATAACCACAAATTTATTTACCTGACCCATAAAAGCTATGTCCATAGCTCTCTGAAATGTTGCTCCAACATTGGTTAAGCCAAATGGCATCCTAGCGTACATGAATGTACCCCAAGGTGTAGTAAAGGTTGTCTTCTCTTTGTCTGTTGTATCAACGTTCACCTGATTGTAACCTAAAAACCCATCAAGCATAGAAAGTATTTATGCTCCTGAAACCATTTGAAATAACTAATCCATTTTGGGAGGTGAATGGTAGACTTGGGAATCTTTGAGAAAGCATGCAGACCGCGAGAATGGTGAGTGTTTGCGCGAGGAAATCCGTGGCCGAGCTCAGCGAGAGTGCAGGTTTGAGAAAAACTGGAAGCCATGGATTGGGCAAGTGCAGTCATGGTCAGGGAGAAATCCTTAAGGCTTTTGCTTGTCAGTTTTCAGACCTGCATTACTACAACGCAGATCATGACATGCAGCGGTTCAGGCGATCACTTTTGAGGACCGATCGGGCACCTTTCCCTTTGATCCGAGGCTTGATGCATAGATCCAGCCTAAGGATCACCTCTACAGACATCCGTTTTCCGGATCGACCCCTATACTGGTCAGATCTGAAAACCCTTTTTGGAGGGGATCGGGGTACTGAAACAACAGTCAATGCAAACAAACAGGACTGGCATACCACAGAGATCGATGTCGCTGGCTCGCAGATGGATTTCCGGGTCCAAAACAACGCCATCAACCTGACGGTTTTTCAGAAGCTGCTGCAGGATAGGTTTGGGATACGAGCAGAACCAAAGTGGGGATCAGGGAACAAATCAAATTTTTTTCCCACGGATCCCTTTTCAGGCACAAAGGATCTTCGTAAGGCAAGTGAGATCCAAAGCTACGCTCAGGAAACTAAGGTTTTCAACAGATCGGATAAGGTTTTGGATGGCTCAGATCTGACAAGAATAGAGCCATCCCAGATTGCCAGACCCGGTGGGCAAATCTTTGTAAAGACGCCAAAAGGAAACACAACCGTGATCTGGTCTTTTGACAGTGACAGGGTTTCAGACTTGCAACACAAAATCGCCGATCAGACTGGCTACCCGGTTGAGGAACAACACCTTTTATATGAGGGCAGATCGCTGCAGGAATGCAGAACCATGCAAGAATACAACATCAAGGCAGGCTCTACAATCATTCTCAATATGAGGTTACGAGGAGGTGCCGAAAGCGCTGGAACTAGCTCGCAAAGTAAAGGGTCTTTTAAGGAAGCAGTGAAGGGCAAAGGGAAAGAACCTACAGCTGTCACTGAACCCCCGGGGCAGTATATTGTAGATCAAATGCCGGAGAGCCCCTCTATCTCCATCGACATACCAGAGGTAAATAATATATACTCAGATCTACAAAAAAATGCAGTTATTTGTAGATTCAATGGCTTCTGGCCTAGAACTAATGCATTGTATCAATGGATCCACACGGTTTGGACAAAAAATTGCCAAATCTACCTATACCCTAAGGGGTTCTTTATAGTATGTTTTCACACAGAAGAAGAAAAGGAAACAGTTCTCAACCAAGGGCCATGGTTCTGGGGCAGTGCTGGACCTTTTATTACCCCATGGTTTCTTGAGTTTGATGCCAACACCATGGTGGTATCAAGGATGCCAGTATGGGCTAGGTTGCATAGCCTTCCTTTGCATTTCTGGCATTCAAAGGCTTTAATAGCTATTGGAAATACCCTGGGGAGAATGTTAAAGATAGACAGAGAGAGACATATAAAAGGAATATTTACCTTTGCCAGAATATGTGTCGAGGTAGATCTCAGCCGAGGACTACCTGAAAGCATAATCCTGAACTTTAATAATACACAATGGAAACAACCCTTGGACTATGAGAATACAGCTTTCAGATGCCGGGGATGTCAACAAACAGGTCATCTGTACAATGCATGTCCAAGCCTCAACAAGAGCAAGCCACAACAAAGGAAGACGAAAGGATGGCAGAACATAGATGCTGCTTTAAAGAAGGCAGATATAGCAAAGAAGGAAGAACATAATACAACAAAGGATAAAGATCAGGACAATAAGGAAAAAGAGATTAATGAAGAAAAGGAACAAGACCTCTAGCTGGAAATAAGTGGTAATAAACGAAGTCACAGTCCTGAAGGATCAGATTCAGATAAGGAACAACCAATGAACACAGTAGAAAACCAGCTCGCCATTATTGACTCCACGCCCAACATAGATGGTTGGCGAAAAGTGGAGAAAAAGAAGGGCAGGAAGACTTAGGACAGCTGGTTTTTTGTGGGTTGCACTTCGGATAATTGGAGAGACACTTTCTTTTTATGCTTGTAGGCAGGATTGTATACTGCGGGTTGTATGATCTATTTTTCATACAACCAAATTGAATGCTTAACGCATATACTTGTAACTTTTTATTTTTAATAATAAAAAGTTCGATTTTTTTCTTTGGGAAAAGAAATAACTAATCCATTTTGGGCAAAGGATAATTATATTTTAATGATGCCTTGTTCAAATTTCTAAAATCCACACAGAGTCTTATTTCTCCATTTTTCTTTCTAATAGGAACTAGATTTGCAACCCAATTAGAATATCGAAGAGGGAGGATGATCTGAGCATCTAGCATTTTCTTAATCTCCCTTTCTACAATTGGTAGAAGGGCTGGATTTATCCTTCTAAGTTTCTGTTGATAAGGTTTTGCTTCTAGCTTCAAAGGAATCTTATGATGTACTAATGAAGTATCATAGGTCTTTAGATCAGCATAAGTCCAAGCAAAAACATCCTTATAATTTTGCAGTATCTTAAGATATTGAGCTTTGATCTCAAGGTCTAGAGATGCACATATTTTGATGTTTTTGATATCTTCATCAGTTCCAATGTTAATCTCTTCTATGTCATCTTCTAAAGAAATGGAATAAGGGTTTCGGAGGACATCATTTTGATCAAACAATTTTTCTAAAGGAATGAGTCCTTTTGGAATAAAATTATTAGATAATTGAATAATGTCATGATTAGCAATTTGGGTTTTAAAATCTGAAGTATCATTTATGTCTGCATTTTCATTTATTTCAGTTTTATCTTCATCAATTTGTAGAAATGAAAAATCATCTATTACCTGCAGAAATGATTTCAATGTTCATCATCTTCGAATTTTGCCAATGTTTCAGGTTATCTGGGATAGATGGCCTATATTTGACTTGTATCTGATAGAGTACATTAGTATGATTAGGAATTTTAAAAGAGCTAGCAGAGACAGCTAAGGCATCAACATGAATATTCTGATCTCTAGGAATATGAGTCAAATTAAAAGCATCAAAGAAGTTTTCAACTGAATCCCATATTTCATTTCGGTAGGACCTAAGTCTAGGGTGTTTGGTCTGGTAAACATTTCTTACTTGCTTAACAACAAGTTCTGAATCAATAAAAACACTTAAGTTTTGAACTTTCAAGCTTTTGGCTAATTGCAATCCTAAAAGGAAAGCTTCATATTCAGCCACATTATTTGTAACTTCGAAGTCTAATTTACATGATTGGGTTATATTTTCTTTTTCAGGTGAAATTAAAACTACTCCAGCTCCTGCCCCATCTTTCGTGCAAGAGCCATCAAAGAACAGTTTCCAAATATCAGTTTGGTTTGGTTTAGGACTTTCAACTACCTATTCAATTTTGACTTGAGTTTTATGTTGGTTTGAAGTGAGTTGAAAACAACCAAAGTCTTGATCTATTCCATAAATTGGATGGTTCCTCGGCTGGTCAGTCTTACAAATAGTATGTACAAATCTTACCTCTCTATATAATCTTAATTGCTTTCCTCTATAAACAGGAATAGTAGCATATGACATATCCATCTGTAGAGTTCCCCCTAATTTGGCACAACAAGACCTAAAAAGGAGCATTCCAAACTTGGGAGGATATCTGTGACAATAATATCAAGTACTACACTTTTCACAGGAATTTGGGTGAGGGTAACCACTAGATCCTTGATCAATCCTCAGGGCGCCCTTTTAGAATCAAAGGTGTACAGGTCATGGTAGATCTCGTTATGTCGAGTTTCAAATGGTCCATGATAGATTTTGGCATAAGGTTGTGTGATGCTCCTGAATCAAGCATACAATTATACAACATGGAATCATCTGTTTTAAGAGTTACATATAAAGGAGGCATTATCTCATTTATCATGTCTGAACTAGGGCCAAAAACTACTGCTGGTTTTTCATCTTGCAGACTTATGACATCACCTTCAGCATCAACCGAGGTATTTTGTATCCATTTTGTGACTTGGCTTTTGTAACCAGGGTTTTTAGAAAGTTTTGACAGTGGAATTGGGATCTTAACCCTCTCTAATTCTTTTTCAACATTAAATGTAGTCAAAATGTTTTTACTAGTTTGGGTGGTATCAATTGACTGATCTAAGGGCTAAATAAGGGTTGTTTGAGCTTCAGCAGTTTTGGTATGTGGTTCAATTATTGGAGTTTCCTTTAGAGGTCTCCCAGGACCAGGCCTAGGCCTAAGATCATAGCTCTTGTTTAACTCTACAACTAAAAATTCAGAGAAAGCGTGATATTTAGAGAGCTGTGAAGCTTCTTGATCTTCTTGAACCTGATTCTGTTGTGAGAGAGGAACGACGATTGTTTGATTGGAAGAAGAATCCATACTATTAATATCTTCAGTAATTTTCATAATATTATCATCAGGTATTAATAGAGGAGTAGGAACCTGTTGATCATTGCTAGGTCTCTGAAGAATTTGTAGTGGTGGATTTCTTTTATACTGACCTTGATTTTGGTTTTGGGGTCTAGTAACTGTTTGTTGTATTGTCCTAGGTTGGGTCTCAATATTTGAAATCCTATTTGATAGGTTTCTAAGAAGAGATGTTATTTCATCTATTTTTGAGTCTTTTGATTTAGTCTTAGAGGAAAAAGAGGCTTCTTGAATAGATTTGAGTTTTCTTTGAGCCTTTTCTTCCTTAAGTTTTAAAGAAGTTGAGGTTTCCCTATTTGCTTCTACTTCTATAGCATTTGTTTCCATATCTTCAAGAGTTCTTGAAGTTCTCTCTCGTAGCATAACAACAAAGTCATCATCAAAAGCTTTAGAAAATCTAGACTTAGTTACTGCTACAGGGGGCTTACAATCAATGGGCATTTTGTGATAGAGTTTATTGAATCTTTTGATAAAATATGATACTGGTTCACCGAAGTTCCTTTTAAGCTCTTCAAATTCTGTGAGGAAGTAAAGAGGATCCTTTTTCACACCCCATTGATTTTTAAATATGGTTGTAAGCTCTTCCCAATTTCTAATGGAAGATGTTGGTAATTGCCTAAACCAAATCCTCACATTTCCTTCAAGTGATTGTACAAACAATCTCATATAAACGTTTTCTTCTTCAATATTCATGTTGTCTGCAAAGTCTAGGAAATCTTGAAGATGGTCCTCAGCTGAGGGACCAGTTTCTCCATTGTACTTGGGAAGGTATTTTAAGTATCCAACTGGGAATGCATCAAGGTTATTATGTAAGACTAAGGCAGCATATCTAGCCTGTACAATAGGTCGGAAAGCCATGACAACAGGTGGTGTATAAGGTGCTTGAGGTGTAGATGTAGAGGATGAAGAAGAAGTAGAGGAAGAAGATGGTGATTCAGGGGTTGATGAACTAGTTGGAGGTGAAGGAGGAGAAGATCTCCTGAAAGACTTCAAAGGAGTCTTAAGAACTAACTTTGGGACCTGTAAAGGAATACCTTCTTTTGTTTCAAAGAGAGGATTGGAATATATAGAGAAGGTTTCCTCAAGTGTTTCAAAAGAAGAAGCTTCAGGTCGGTCAAAAATGGAAGGAAATGGATAGGTGGTAGGGGATATGAAATCTATGGGTTTTATTTCTGGTAGATTAACACCCAAATCAAATTCAGTTTTAGGTGATCTTGGTGGTAGTGTGGGTATTGGATGAGATTCTAATGAATGAATAAGGTAGGCTGACTTTAAATCAACTCCTTTATCTAGAAGTTTAGTAACCTTAGGTGATAAATGGGAGTAATCAAGATCAAATGGGATATTACTATAGGGGTCAAATGATTCTAATTCTTCATACTGTAGGACTAGAGAGGAAGAAGAAGATGGTTGGTGTCCCCTTTTAGAACTGGCTTTTCTCAGAAGCCTTTCAGGATCTGACAGAGGACTAACTATGTCAGGTTCTTAACGAAATCTGGTATGTTTAAAAGGTGCCAGCTTGGGAGTGTGGAGTTGCCTAGGTGAATGATTTTAACCTTTCTAAACCATTTAATCACCTTAAAGGAAAAGAATGAATGAATATTGTTGTCCCAAGGGAAACTTAAAAGAAATTCAAATCCCCGGCAACGGCGCCAGTTTGATGTTGTACCTCTAATATAGTAGTAGGTCAGCTACCAATGCCAGAGCATCTAAATAATTGTTTTAGGGTTTTTGGTTTTAGTTTTGGAAGACCAATGAATGAAGACAGATGTAGAGTTGAAATACTTAATCCTTTGGATAATATTAATATCTCAGTAAAGGGATGCTATAAAGCTTTACAAAGTGATATAGATCAAATAGTGGTGAGAAGAAGACAAAAAAATATATGATTATCACAGTTTCCAGACTGTAAAATAGAACAATCATAAGTATGAAAACCTTCTAGACTACATTCCAAAGATTCAAGGCAGTATACTTAAGCTTACAAAAGATACTGATGATATATTGATTAGAGGGGATTAGCTAAACAGACAATGCATTAATCCATTCTCTTAATAGATGATCACTTTAGGAGTTTATATGAATAAATTGAGACACAATTATTCCTACCTAAATATCTCTATAAGTCATAAGCATATGAAGAAAAACATAATGATTGATAACTGGAAAAACTTACAGGGTAACACAAACTGTGTAAAACCAAATTCAAAATCCTCTGCTTTGTATTAAGGTTCTAGAAAGACTGAGTACATCAAGTGTCTAGAAAAGCATCCTTCAAAGGTGCAACCAAGTTCAAAGTAGAATGAACAGTCACGACTTAACAAGCAATGAACAATGAACCTTGAACCTTTAACAAATCGAGAAGAGAGTTATTTATACAATAATGAAACGAAGAAAATCCTAAAACTGATTAAAATTTATTCTAGGAAAGAAAAGATCTTCATGCAAGAAGAGAGGGGCAGCTATTGAACTGCTTTTTGCTGTCCCTTTTATTCGGGTTGTGCTGGCTTTGTTGTTTGATATTTTTCCCTTTAAGCTGCTTGATTGTTTGTATCCTTTATGCTGGTTGATTCCTTCATTTGATCTTTCATCTGATACTCTTTAAACTCTATGAATATCCTTTGACCCTACTGAGTAACTTTTACTATGTTCTTTTTTGCCTTTACAATACATTTCAGGTTTTTACTGTGTTTTTCAATAGTAAATCATTTTAGGTTTTATGTTACAGGGTAAGTGATTTGATATAATCTTCGTATTTGTTTTCTAACCGTATGCAGGCTTTTTCTTTGTAAGCCTGGGATAGGAGTTTTTACCTAAAAAACATAGACATTGTTAAGAAAAACATAGGTCACAGAGAAGGTCTTCAATGGCTTTATAGAGCTCGAAAGGATATTGGAAGGAGTCTAGAGCGTATCGGAAGGTAAAACAATGGTTTTATTGGTCGCAGAGGCTTATGGAGGTTTCACTGTGAAAACAGGTGAAACAAAGCAAAATGGTGATTTTTACGTTTAAACGGAAAAACAATTTTCTTTTTGAATTATGGCGCAAAGTGAACAATGGCCATTTTGTCGTTATGCGGGAGGTGGTTTTGGTTTTCATCGCACCGCTTATGAGGCGCGGGCAGTTTTTGGGAGGGGTCACTTGATATGGTCTACAGCCTGACACGTAGCAAGGGGAGGTTGGTGGAATACTGCTTTTTCGGGCGGCAATGCTCGGGCAGAGAGCCAAGCCGAAATCGTTGAGGGTCATTGGATTTAAATGTCTTTGATTGGATGGTGGTGGAACAAAAGAGCAGCGCGGAGGTAAGAGGAAAGAGCAACGGAGGGGCCCAATGATTAATCATGGCAGTATGGGATTTATTATGGGTTAAAAATTGAGATTAGCGGGGTTTTATGGTTAACTAGAAGGTTTAGGTTGGTTCTTCGTTTAAAACATAAAAACATTTATCAAATAAATCCTTTACAAAACAAGGTATGGCAGACTTGAAATAGTATGAATTCGGGCGGATAAATGACGTCGGGTCCGGGTTCATCACATATCACAATCGCAGTTTAGCGAAGGAAAGCCCATCGCAAAGGAACACAATAGGGGCCGAACGCGATGTGGAAAATAAATCATAGATAATACTGCGACTAGGTCCGGGTTCCCATCGCATATCAGAAATCGCAATGGCGGAGGGTGTATGTTTTAGTCGGGACGTGCGATGAGGGGCGGATGAAAAATGGGCAATGAATTATGATATATATTTGCGTCAGGTCCGGGTCCATCGCGCATCGCATATCGCAATGCGGAGGAGAGTGCATGCACGTTGTAAAGTTTGCGATCCGCCGATATGCGATGTATTACGGAATACATAGTTTTATAATAAAACTTATGGTTTTGGGATATTTAATAAAGGGAGTTAATAATATACAAGAAAAGGACTTTTAGGGGTTTAATATGCTAAGTTAGCGTTAATATGAAATATGAGCGGAAAGGGGAAATACACTAAGTATAATGCCTTTTCATGAGTTATTTGCTTTTCACATATATACATCAATACTTAGGCTAAACATTTTTTTGTGGGTTTTTGGGTAAAAGGGGATTTAACATGGGGTTTTCACATTTTCTAGGCGAAAAGGAATTTAACCTTAGAAAAAGGGGTTTTTAATGGAAAATGAATGAATATGAACTGTATGAAGGTGGGAAGGGGAAATTAGTAAATATAGGGATGAATGGGGATGAGGGAAGTTAATTAATTGATCTTGTAGACCTTCATTTGCTTTGTGTAATTGCCTCATGGACATAGAAGCATATGGTAAAACATGATAAATGTACATTTTATCCAATCAATCATCATACTTCTGCAACCTTTCTTCTACTTACCCTTTGCTTATCCTATTATTTTTTCTTCACTTAATGGGTGCATTTAAGCTAGCAAACCCTTTTCCTTTCTTTTATTATTTAAAAAACAAAAAAAAACAAAAAAACAATCTAATTCTAACCTTATAACATCCAAGGGCTCAGATTAAACTGATGAGCACCTTCTTATTCTCTACCTAACTATTGATCTACCAAGATTAAACAGTTTGGCCAGATCTTTATTTTCTAATTATAACATCAAATTTAAAGCATGAAGCAGTCAAGATTAAACTATTTGACTGTCATGGGTTGTGGCATTTATGACAAGCTGCAAACAACCATTATTTTGCGGGAAAAATAGTAGTGACATTTAGACTTGCTCACTTTCAGAGTTTATTTGTTTTCTTTTTTTCCTAACCTAACATTTTCATTTTGTCTTAATCTTTTTAGGGCATCTAACCTAACATTTTCTTTGATATGGACATCATCATCAAGATATTTTCAAAAACATTTTATTCAATATTGTTATGTCCATATCTTAACTTAACATTTTTTCAAAATATTTTTATTTTTTATCTTTTTGACTACTTTATTCTATCTTATCAAAACCAAAAAATTACTAGGTTGACATGTATTGAAAATTTTTATAAGTCACATAATTCATTTCTCTCGGGGTTCCAATAGTCTGGTACACCTGGTATACTGATACAACCAATAGGTTGATATGCCCATGGCTTGAACTATTGATGTGTCGATATCCAATATGGTTGGTATAGGCAATGTCAATATCTCGATATGACACTAATAAGCCCAAACACCAAAATGTTGGTATGGCACTGACCCTCTGATCCGCTGATTTGTCGATATAGGCATAATCCTTTGTGTTCATCGATATGCCAATATAACGTTGTATTAATGTCAAAGCTTGGTGAAATATTGTAAGGGGAAAAGCTCCACACTGTAGGAATTACACTTCAAGAACAACACCAAAGGACACTGCTCACAAACAGATCACAGATCAATACACCAGTATTCTTGACGCGGTTAAAACCCTCAAAGAGGGAAACAATCCATGGCCTGAGCCAATGCGGCCACTTTAGGCAATTTATTAATAAAAGAATGAAAATTTACATAAGCTTCTCTCATGAACGGTTACCCTAAAAATGACCCTCCATGCTCTTTAAATAGAGATCATGGACCAATCGAGTGTTAAGCCATGGATCAAGTGTCGGTAATACCGAGGAGAGAATGAATCATCGGATCACTACATATCGTGACCGTCAGATTGTCAGTTACAAAAGTACATAGTAAAGAAACACACTTTACCTAACTCTACACTAGGCCAAGTTATACTTAACTATTTCCTATGTGTTGGAATATCCTAACACACACACACACACTAATAAGTTGGTAGAGCGATGGCCAACTCAACTTGCCACCTCATTACTTTGGTGTCCAATCACAACCTGCCATATGATGCTAACCAACATGTCTAACACATGACAAGTGTTGAATTGTCCACTACCACATGGCATTCTTGATGTGTGCCACATGTCACTCATTTCTATATTGGCATGTTAAAAAAGGTTATATTTGGGTTGTCATTTGACAAGAATAGGGTTGTCATTTGACAGTTTGTCACATGAAATGCACTATATCAGGGAATCCCTCGCAACACACTACATGTATTTTTAAAGCCTTTGGGGCTCAATATCCTAGTGAGCCCCTTTTGTAGCTAGCTCCTAGTCCCAACTCCCTCCAATCCATGTGACCAAGGCCTAAGGACAAGGCTTCTAAACTCCATATTTCTAAAGAAAAGTGGGAACTTTACCCATTTTAGTTCTTAGCTCTTCATTTTCTTCCAAGGTTGATTTTTTATTTATTTTTTGCATTTAACTAGGCTGACTTCAACTTATGGATATCCAAGACAGTTGGAGCCTAAAGCTCTCATCCATCATGCAGGTCTTACTTCATTGTGTTAATATGCATAATGATTCAGCATGTAGGAATTCATACACATGAATTAAACATATATCTATATACATCCATTACAACCAAAGTTGGGTTTGTCTTTAATGAACCTACATCACATAATATTCTCATTTAACATAGATGAATGGATTCCCATTTCACACAACATTTCATATCCGTAAAGGAATATATTTCAATAACTGGGCAAGCCATTTTAATTATTTGGCACATTGAACATGCATATTCATTTCAACCATACAACACCTCTCAACTCACCAATGTGCACATACATATTAGATCATGCATAGAATTTAAACACAAGTCATTGAACAACAATAACATTTCGCATACAAAGAAGGAAGATACACTTATCTGTTCCACCTTTTTTTTTTAAAATCAGAATTAGAATATACCACTTAGTGTAATCAATAACTTCGTACATACGACTGCCACTATTTCACCAAGTATAACAATTTTTTCATAAATGATACAAGGACCAACTTACAATGTGTCTCCAAATACTTGAACCCACACAACTGGGGACATGAAATGTGTGTTATACCACTCGAACTAAGTTCCTTAGACCTATTCCACTTAATTCTACTAGAAACTAAAGAAGGTATTGCCATTCTCCATCCAACTGTAGGCACAACTACACTGCAAATTTCTTATAAGTAGCCATCCACGAGCCAGATCCAACATCTAATGAATGCTTCACTTAGAGTATTACACCAAAGGTCAATTCAGGGATGGAGAATGAAGGCTAATCTATTTCATTGGCTATGAAATAGGGATGCCACCTCTCAAGCACTGAGTCTGATTTGTTTACAAAAAAAAATATGGCCACTAAAGGCCTACAAGACACAAAAGGAGACCCCTTCACTGTTCCCTTCGGTTCCCTTCGGTTTCCTTGACAATCCTCCCTCTTTCTCATGCTTCATGTGCACAAACATAATCAAAGGGGTTGAATTCTCCTTAGTCTACTTGATTCAAATAGAGGACTCTCTCACTAGTTTCCTCAACTATCACAACTCAAGTATAGGTTTTGTGGTCCAGTTTCTAATCACATATTTATAGTTTCAAAGGGTTACAAGTCTCTAGTTCACAGGTTCACAAGGGTTCTAGGATTCACATACATAGTTTGGGTCTCTCCAATCACTGCAATACTCTTTACTCGACTTTCAAAAATCTAAAGAATCATCCACTTGCTTCATTCCCCCCACAATCACTGCCTTATGTAGGAGAGTTTGAGGTCCCCTTCTTGGGGTGTGGAGCTAACTTGGGCTACTGTGAGGTACTCATCCCATGCCTAACAACTCTAATACCTCCTCCCCCATTCCTCATAATTGTTTTTGTAAGTTGGTAGCTCAACCAAAACATCATGGGTTGAAACATTAAATTCAAGGAAGATAGGAAACTTCCCAATCTCCCTCACAAGCTTCCTAAGCAAGTTATCCTTCCATACATTGAGATCCAAATAGGCATGTCCTTCTTCTTCATCAAAATAAATATTTACATGAAATAGTATTGGAAATAAATCCATCTGATTCTCTAACATTATCATCCTTTAATTACATTACAAAACTTGGGGATTAGAAAAAGCAATATGACATTCCTCTCCCCCTTAAAGGAGCATTGTCCTCGATGTTCCACTATTGTTAGAACTAAATTTTATAAAGAGAAAAAAATGATATTCATTTTTCATGGCACCATCTAGCTCCCATGTTGCTCCATCTGGTCCAAAGTGCTTCCATTACAACTTGACCTCCTCAATGGCTTGGTTTTGGAGTGTGGTTTTCCTCCTATGTATTATGAATTGTGATTCTAGCTAGAATTCTTCCTCAGGTTCCAGTTGTATCAAATTCCAATCAATAATATGATTAGCTTCATGTATATATCTTTTAAACTGAGATATGAAATGTCATGTGCCTTCATTATGGGAGTTAAGGCTAGTTTGTATGCTACTGATCCCATTCTCTCCAGGATCCGGAAAGGTCCACAATATCTTGGTGCTAACTTGGCACATGATCCCACTCTTATGGAGATTTTGTTTGGCCTAATTTGGATATATACATGCTCTCATATTCGAAATTTCTTATGTGTTATGTTTTGTTTTTCTCAGCCTTGTGATACCTTCAATTTCTACCTTATGTCTATCAATTCATATTCCATTTCCTTCACATTTCTGGCCCAAGTGTGACTCCGTCCATTAGTTTATCCCAAATGATTAGAGTGTTGTACTTTATACCATACAAAGCTTAAAAAATGCTCATCTTTAATGATTATTAATAACCATTATTGTATGTAAATTCCACTAGAGGTAGAAATTATTCCCACTTATTGGGTTGGTGCATGACATACATCCTGAGCATATCTTCAAAAATTCTATTTATACTCTCTATCTATCCATTAGTCTGGGGGTTATATGTTGTGTTGAAAGCTAATTGGGTTCCAAACCCTATAAATAAATATTTCTAAAATTTAAAGGTAAACATGGAATCCTGATCAAATACATGAACTTCTTGAGCATGCCATGCAATTTGAAAATTTCCTTCATAAAAATCTAGGCAATATCAATTTCCTTATAGGTATACTTTACAAGTATAAAGTGAGTTGTCTTGCTTAACTTATCTACTACCACCATGATTGCTTCATGTTGCTTGGGGGTTCTTAGTAATTTAGTGATGAAGTCCTTTGATATGACTTCCCATTTCCATTCTAGAATTAGTATTGGATGCAACAATCTGTTAAAAAATGTGTAACTGGGTTCGATTTTCATAAATATGAAATGTACTTTTGATTCTTGTATATTGTAAAATAAAAGAAAATTATTATTATTATTTTTGGAGCATGGGTTTCATGCTCAAGGTCATTTATTTTAGAGGTCAAGCACCCATTGAGTGCTTCTAGGGTTTATCCTAGGTCAAGAAGTCAAAAGAGTAATTGCCATAAGTTGTAGACCCCCTCGGGCACATTATAGCTTGTAAATAAAATTATTTTTGTGATTAAAAGTGTCAAAATACCCTTCAAGACCAAGTTAGCGTGGAGCTGGGAAGTCGACCTAATTGGAGGAGCCACGTCCACCTTTAGAAGTCTATATATAGGAGGGAACTCGACCTCCTTGAAGGGCATTCATTCACTCACTCATCTAAGTGAAGAAGAAGAGAAAGAAAGAAACAAAGAAGGAAGAGGACGGAGAAGAGTTGTTTCTGGGTTATTTCTCTCTCACACGTGTGAAGGAAGGCTAGGGTTTCTATTGCTGGACTAGAGTTTTTCTTTTGCAGGCTTGATCTTGAAGAAAGAAGGTGAGTGAAGGTGACACTGGGTCATCCTTAAGCACTAGAAGAAGGAGAAAGCCAAGCGAAGGTCTGAGGAAGCTTGGGAAGCTACAACAAGCTCACACGTGTAGCAACAACTGCTATTGGGGGTGAAAATTTTAAACCTATAGTAGAGGCTGAAATTGTGAAGCCAGGGGTCGAAGTTGTGTCGCTGGAAGAGATTTGAATGGGTTTGACTTGATCAAAGGAATCACATCATCCATAAGGGTTGGGATTGGTCTTGGAGGGTATTGGTCTCTGGGTCCAAAGGTCTTGGAATTCATCAATTGAAGAATCTATAAAAAGAGAAGAGATTTGTGGGTTTTCCTCTCAAGTGGCGAGGTTTTGGCCTTGGCTTGCAGCACACATTCTATGTTCTTGTGTACTATTGTTCTTCTTGTTTCATTAGTTATTTGATGATACATAAACATATTAATAAGTGAATAAGCTAATAAGTAAGAAAAAAGTAAAAAGACATCACAAGCAGTTATCAAGAAAAGAGAAATCATCTTATTTATTGCCTTATATATTTCTCAACATGGTATCAGAGCTAAGGTTGTCTAAGGGCATAATGAAGATATATACTACACTAAAGAAGTTATAAAAGAAGTGTATAGAGGTGGCAAGTCAACTCAAGAAGGGCGTCAAAGGAGTATGGGATCTCCTATTTTCTTCTAAGAAGGAATTGACCAAGACATTTACAAAGGATGAAGGATTATTCTAAGCACTCACTGGCACATTTCAAGATGAGAATATTTGGGTGATCGATAGTGGAGCATCAAGGCATATGATTGGTCAACATAAGTGATTGAATACATTATCAAAGGGGAAGTCTTCTTACTCTATAGAACTTGGTGATAATAAAATCTACCCTATGAAAGGAATTGGATCAAACTCGATTGAGCTAGAAAATGGAGGAAACATTCATCTCAACAATATCCTATTTGTTCCAGGTTTGCACAAGAATTTAATTTCCATTTCATTCTTAGAAGACAAGGGTGACCGAGTTGCATTCATTAATGGAAAGGTCATAGTATGGGATAAAAACTCAAGCATAGAAGATGCTAGAATGATTGGGATTCATTAAGGAAGACTCTATAGATTGATATCTCCCCTCACTCAAGCTTTGGTTCACATTGAAGTTAGCTCATGTGAAGTCTAACATATAATATTTGGTCATCTCCACTACAAAATCTTACCAACCCTAAATACCCTAGTAAATGGCATCCTCGAACTAAAAGAAGATCGTGAAGGAGTTTGCAAGGGATGTGCATTGGGTAAGAACACCAAGGGACCATTTGGAAGCAACGCTTCAAGGTCAAAAGAAATCTTGAATCTTATTCATTTCGATGTTTGTGGTCCTATGACTCCAAAGTCACTAGGAGGTCATCTATATTATGTCACATTTATAGATGACCACTCCAAGAAAACTTGGGTTTACTTAATGAAATCCAAGGATGAAGTCTTTACCAAATTTCAAGAATTCAAAGTTGAAGTAGAGAACCTTACAAAAAAGAGAATCAAGATATTGAGATATGATAATGGAGGAGAATATACTTCAAAATAACTTATAACTTTCTATAAGGAGTCTGGGATTAAGAGGGAGTTGATAGTCCCATACAATCCCAAGAAAAATGGAGTTGCAAAATGAAAGAATCAATCCATTGAAGAATGTGTGAAAGTAATGCTACATGATCAAGATTTGTTGAAATTCCTGTGTGGTGAAGCAACAAAAACAACCGTATACATACAAAATCAAAATCCCCACAAGTCACTAGATAACTTGACTCCTGAAGAAGTATTCACTAGGAAGAAACCAAATGTAGATCATCTTTGAATTTTTGGTTGTCATGTTTATATTCATATACCAAAGGACAAGAGAAAGAAGTTGGATCCATCAAGCATGAAGGGAACATTTGTTGGCTACAATAATTCTTCAAAGGTCTATAGGATCTACAAAAAAGGACATTGAAAAGAAGTCAATTGAGACATGATATTTGACGAAAGTATTGCATTCAAGAAATAAAAAAATATCCCTATGGACTCTAATGATGAAGAACTTCCGATATTTGAAGAGGAATTTGCTAGGGAGGAAAAATAATAAAATCATGAA
Source organism: Pinus tabuliformis (assembly GCA_031772625.1). Classification (NCBI taxonomy): domain Eukaryota; kingdom Viridiplantae; phylum Streptophyta; class Pinopsida; order Pinales; family Pinaceae; genus Pinus; species Pinus tabuliformis. Next base: position 275,089,372 of record CM062809.1, on the reverse strand, counting down.
GATGAAGGTCCCAGTGAACCTATACAACGTAAGGTAATCCCAGATACTAGAAAGATACCTAATTGGTTGAAATACACCCTATTATATGCATAGGGTCATGGTACAGCTAAAGGCACATTTAGACAAAGCAAGAAGCCCAAAAGATATGTAGGGCATTTAGCATATATGACAAATTTAATAAAAGCAAAGCCATCGAGTTTTGAGGAAGTTGTCAATAATCAGGAACGGAAAGATTCTATGAATGAATAATACCCATCGATAATGAAGAATGGGGTATGGGAGATAATACTTAGGCCTGAAGACAAGTATGTGGTAACTTCCAAGTGGTTGTACAAAATTAAACATGCGGCAGATGGAAGTATTGACAAGTATAAAGAAATGTTTATGGCCAGGGGCTTCTCTCAACAAGAAGGCATCGATTATGAAGAGACATTTGATCCAACAACAAGGTATATAATTATTCAACCATTGGTATCTTTGGCAACATTGATGGGATGGAATATACATCAAATGGATGTTAAGGCTGCATTCCTGAATGACACAATTGATGAGGAAGTCTATATAGAGAAACCCTTTGGATTTGAAGTCAAAGATAGAGAGGCATATGTTTTCAGGTTAAAGAAGGCATTTTATGGCCTTAATCAAGCACCAAGGGTATGGCATGAAAGGATGGATGTATACCTTCAAAGATTGGGCTTCACAAAAATTTCTACTAATACAAACCTTTATTTCAAGGTTGTAAAAGGTGAGTCTGTAATCATTCTTCTATATGTGGATGATCTTCTCTTGACATGTGTGGAAGGTCGAATTGAAGAATACAAGAAACAAATGGAATTAGAATTCGATATGGAGGATCTTGGATTGATGCACTATTATTTGGGACTAGAAGTCTGGTAGAGACCTGATGAGATCTGCCTAGGTCAAGGGAAGTATGTGATCAAGATGTTGAATAGGTTTGACATGATGGATTGCAAACCAATGAAAAATCTGATGATCACAAACTTGAAGAGATTAGGGTGTTCTGATCTAGCCCAGTGAATCCTACCAAGTATAGACAATTGGTTGGCTCACTAATGTACTTGGTGAATACTTGACCATACATATGTTTTGCAGTGAATATTATCATTCAGTTCCAAGTGGAGCCAAAGCATGATCATTGGATAGCAGCCAAGAACATACTAATATATATTCAAGGAACAATCCACTACTTCCTAAAATATGATAGGAGGAATGATGTCCACTTGATTGGATATACAGATTCTGGTTGGGGAGGCAATGAGTAGGATGGAAGGAGCACTACAAAAGGTTGTTTTAGTTTTGGATCCTCCATGATCTCATGGATGATCAGAAAACAAGATATGGTTGCTCTGAGTAGTGTTGAGGTTGAATATATTACAGCCTGTGAAGTAAGTAGAGAAGTTGTCTGGTTGAGGAAGTTGTTGTCCGACTTATTCAAAGGACCAATGGAACCTAAAGTGATGCATTATGATAACACCAGTTATATAAGATTGTTTGAAGACCTAGTGTTTCATGGAAAGACAAAGTATATAAACAACAAGTATCACTACATTCATAAGCTAGTACAAGATGGCGTGTTTCAACTACAATATATCTCTATTGATGAGCAAGTAGCTGACATATTGACAAAATATATTCCTAATAAGAAGCTTGTGTATTTGAGAGACAAGCTTGGTTTGGTTGATATATCCTACCTGGTTGAGAGGGAGAGATAGGCACATCATTTTTATCTTCACTTGGAAAGATAGAATGGAGGATTGGGTAAGCATATGCAATCTGATACTCTTTGAGGATGTGGTAGGGCATCTAAGATAAGAGTAGTCGAGGACCAATATTCTTTGAGGACTAGCTATCCAAGATAAGAATAATCTAAGGAAGGACATACTCTGTGAACACCTGGGTGGGGTATGTGCCTGAGAGACAATGATGATGGTGTCTATAAATCATTGGCCTCGCCATCATTTTGCTATGATCTTATGGAAATATATAGTTGCTAGTCAAGGCCTTGCTATGTGACAATGTTGGTTGTTATGATGCTAAATAGATGGGTTACCAATCCGACTCTTCTTATGAGATATCTTCATATTGAGAATGCCCACATACCATTTATGAATACCTCCCTAGTTAAGAGGGAGAGTAAAAAATGTGTAACTAGGTTTGGTCTTCATAAATATGCAATGTACTTTTGATTCTTGTATATTATAAAATAAAATAAAATTATTATTATTATTTTTGGAGCATGGATTTCATGCTGAAGGTCTTATATTTTAGAGGTCAAGCACCCATTGAGTGTTTCTATGGTTTGTCCTAGGTCAATAAGTCAAAAGAGTCATTCTCATAAGCTATATACCCCATCAATCACAATCTAACTTGTAAAGAAAATTATTTTTGTCATTAAAAGTGTCAAAATACCCTTCAAGACCAAGGTGGCCTAATTTGAGGACCCACATCCACCTTTAAAAGCCTATATAAAGGAGGGAACTCAACCTCCTTGGAGGGCATTCATTCACTCACTCATCTAAGTGAAGAAGACGAGAAAGAAGGCAACAATTAAGGAAGAGGACGAAGAAGACTTGTTTCTGGTCTATTTCTCTCTCACATGTGTGAATGAAGGCTAGGGTTTCTACTGTTGGACTAGGGTTTTTCCTCTGCAGGTTCGATCTTGAAGAAATAAGAGAATGATAGCTAGCGAAGGTCACATTGGGTCATCTTCAAGCACTAGAAGAAGGATAAATCCAAATGAAGCTCTAAGGAAGCATTGGGTGGCCAAAACAATCTCACACGTGTAGCAACAGGTACTGCTGGGGCAACCAAAAATTTTAGACCTACAATAGAGGCCAAAATTCTAAAGTTGGGGGTCGAAGTTGTGTTTCTGGAAGAGATTTGACTGGGTTTGACTTAATCAAAGGAAGCACATCATCTGAAAGGGTTGGACTTGGTCTTGGAGGGTATTGGTCTTGGTCTAGAAGTCTTGGAATTCATCAACTGAAGAATCTATAATAAGAGAAGAGATTTACATGTTTTCCTCTCAACTGGAAAGGTTTTGGCCCTAGCTTGTAGCCTACATTCTGTGTTCTTATGTGCTATTGTTCTTCTTGTTTTGGTATTTTTTGATGATACACAAACATATTAATAAGTGAAGAAGCTAATAAGTAAGAAAGAGTAAAAAGTCATCACAAGTAGTTATCAAGAAAAGAGAAATAATCCTATCTATTTCCCTATAGATTTCTCTACACAATCATGTAGGGTGCTTACTTTCCACTTTAACCCATTTTCATTCTAAACATTTGGAAATAGATGAACAATTTCCTTCTTCGTCCCTAACTAGTAATATAGTTTCCTCGTGGTTGTTATCATCTTTTTATATCCTACGTGACTGGTATATGATCTTTTGTGAAACTTGTCCTTTATGAGTCTTTTAATTTAACCACATTGGGTATGTACAACTTGTCTCTTAACAACAATAATCCATCCTCGGTTGGTTAATAATTTTCTCCCATTGGCACCTTGGGCTCTTTCCGTAAGCACTTAATTACATTTTGGAAGTGCTCATCTTCATGAAATGCTTCTTTGATTCTTTCTCTGATGTTTGTCTCACACATGCCTAAGGTTTCCATGTGTATCATTTGCATACTTTTGTTGAGTCCATTGACTAATCGATTTTATTTGCCTTTAATATGCTTGATTTCAAAATCGAATTCACTAATAAGGGTCATCAATCTACCTTGTCTGGCATTCAATTAGGGTTGATCAAATAAATACCTTAGCCCATTATGATTCGCCATTAATAGGAACTTTCTCCCAAACAAGTAGTGCCTACACAATTATAAAGCATGCATAATGGAAACAAGCTCTAAATTATGTGTTACATAGATCTTCCCGTACTCACCTAATTTCATGGACTAATAACCAATCACGTGTCTATTCTGCATGAGAACTCCATCGAGTCCCTAATTTCATAAATTTGTACAAACCAGGAAATATTTATTCAGATCTGCAGTATTCATTATAGGGACATGTGTGAAAAGATGCTTCATCTATTCAAAAATTGTTGCACACTTTGATTTTAACACTCCCATCACCCCCTTGTACTATCTCGGGCTACGATAAGTGTTACCTACTAACTTTAAACTGACCTCCAAGGTCCACTATGAAGATGGGGTTACAAAAATCCTCTTTTTCCAACATTGTCAAAACCCAAAACGAATTCCACCATCACGTTCAACTCATCCAAAGCTTTCACATGATATAAATTTTATCTCAATCTAACTATTAGATTGAAATTTATGCTCATTTAAATTTTAGCCAATCATATGAGGCCACATTGGCATTGAGTTTCCACGTGGTACCACCATGCTAATATACATTAGTCCACATCCTCATTAGGTTTCTACGGGATGTCCACATGGTATTTGTCAGGTCCACATGGCACTACCATGTCAAAACAGGGTGTGGGGTTCACTTATCCCATCCCCATCATGTTATGCGACATTTTCTTGTTATATCCGGTTCACGACTAATCAAGGGTCACAACATAGTGACACCCCTCTACACTCCTCGACCATCAAATCTCCATATCCACACTATCTTGGGGGAAAATCCAACCCACCATGTGGTATCCAAGCCCTTAAATTGGTGTGTGCACTCACCACACCTGAATACCTAGATTCACAGATATCCACTCCACCATACCACCATCCACGTAGGTCCCATTGAATGATATCTGGTTCACCACATATCCAGCACCTCACAAAGGTTCATCCTCTCATTACACCTAAATTCTTGGATCCTAGATGCAACCAATCCTTATTGTAACCTTATATACCTCTGGTCATTTGGCCTTCCATCACTTATCCACCCCTTTTACATATGAGAATATTCGAATTCGCCTCAATGAAATTTGGCACAGGTCCCACCAAATTATATATGGTTCACCACATATCTAGCAGCTCACAAAGATTTGCACTCTCGTCATGCCTAGATTCCTAGATCTTGGATGCAACCAATCCTTAACACAACCTAGGACACATCCAACCATCTAGCCTTCCAACACAGATCTACCCTTTCAAGTTTGTACACATTCGTATATATGAATCTGCCACAAGGAAATTTGGCTTGGGTGCATCCATCCATGCACAAATATAAGTGCCTCCAGCAAACCTCAAATGTCAGGGTGCACTCTATTAAAAGGTAAATAAATCTAGTCTTGCGGTGATCTGGCCTCCACACAAGAGTGTTGGCCCTTGTAACCCACAAATACCCTGGATCACCAAATCAGTTTACATAAATGTTGAGGAGAAAGGAACAAGGAAGATGCAAGATTTTTCGTGGGTGAAGGACAGTTGCCCCATACATCAACTTTTAAGAAAGGGATAACCAAATCTTGCACAATGGCCTCCAACATGCAAAGAAAACTTGCAACTCAATTTATAAGCATTTTGTTATGCATTCTCTCGACATGGAAAATTCTAACTAAATAGTTCAAAACTATCATCCAAGCAACAACAACAAGGAAATATTACAGAGATTGAAAATTTACAACAATATTCACAAGATAAGAGCCTGCAACTACAACTACACAGGTCTTCATCCTCGACATACAGATAAATGATAAATCTTGACATAGTAGCAACTCCATAGTGCTACTAGTCATTTAAAACATAACATAATAAATAGCTAGTAATAAGTGTAAGAAACATCATTCAAACTTCCACACATGAATATGCATGACTATAATAACACTCATCATTACAATAAAGCTATCATAGTCGAAAAATAAAACATATATCATTTTATTCTTATTTGAATGAATTGAAATGGTTGGAAACTGAAGGAGGGACTTCAACTCTCCACCCAACCATAGGTCAACTACATTACAACTTTCTTACAACCGACCACCCCCGAGTCAGATCCAAAGTCCGATGGGATGCTTACTCAGGGAATTCACACCAAAATTTTAGTAAACACTCTAGAGATAGAGTCCATTATCCAGGTGGTTTCTCAATTGCTCTCTGGAAGTAAGCAACACAATGACTCACTTACTCCCCCTCAGATCAATCATAATGTTTCTCCCAAAACCCAGTTGGGCTATTACTCAGTTCCAAGATTCTAAATACATTATCTAAGTGGTTTATCGTTTTTTTTCAAGGAAAACACTGCAGAGCCTGTATCCCACTATCCCGGTGTTTATCAATCTCATGGTAAGCACCACAATGGCTCAGCTCACCCTGTCGAGTGGTTTATCAACCTTACAACAATCCCCTAAGTGGTTTGTCATCACATTTAGAAAACACTAAGTGTTTTATCATCCTATTCAACAAGCACTTAGTGGTTTATGAACCTACTTAGCAAGCACTTATGGTTTAGTTCTCCTCTTATCCTCCCACTAGATAGTTAGGATTGGACACACACAATCCAGTGGCCTCAACACATCAATATAGGGGAAAACCACACCAATTTTAGAAAACAAAACTTAGTTATAACTACAACATTTCTCTTGTGTTCCATGTCCAATATCCCTAGAATCCTCTCTCTCCTCTTACTTCTTGCTTTTTGCTATCTTTTTTTCTTCTCATTTCCTATTTTTACTTGTGTCCCATTGTATCCTGTGAGACTTCCCCGACTTCCCTTCTTTCATGTTGGAAAACAAAAACGTGGCCACTTTCCTTCATCTAATCATGCATTTTCCATCTATTAGGTGGTGGTTCGATATGTTATGCCACTAGATACCACTCTGCCACTTCTCCACTCTCCCTCAAACTTGGATCCATGTGTCCCTCCCTTAAGGCTAGTATTTCATTTTTTTTCAATAACACAATTTAATACTTAATTCATTTACATGATTTTTCCTAGCCAGCCATGGCTTCCACATTGGCATTTACGATTATGATGACATATACAAAAACAAGGGTAGAAAGGTGGGGTTGTTACAAATCCCACCCCCTTAAAGGAACATCGTCTTTGGTGTTTTTGTAACTAGGAAGCAAAAGAACAAAAACTAAGCTTTATAATCGTAGGTCTTACGTCTGCTTAATAATTTTAAAAATGAGTATAGTACCCTTATCTATTCTGTCGTCTCCCAAGTTGCTTCATTAGGTCCAAACTACTTCTGTGGTACCTTGACCTGCTTTATTACTCTACTCTAGAGCATCGTCTATCTCTGATCTAGGATGCACAATGGTTCTGGCTGGAATTCTCCCTTGAATTCCACCTGTATCATAGACCAATCAATTACATGATTAATGTCATGTATGTACTTTTTAAGAAAAGAAATGTTAAATAAATTTCGTGCTTTCACTTGGGTGGTAAGGCCAATCTATAATCCACTAGCCCCACTCTTTCCAAAATATGAAATGGTACACAAAATCTATGTGCCAACTTTTAGTGAGCTCTTCCTTCTTCTGATGCAAAGGTATACACACTCTTCCACTTGGAATTATTTGTGTATTCTTTGTTGATCTGCATAACTCTTTTGCCTATCTTGGGATGCCTTCAATTTCTTTGTAATATTGAGCACTTCTTGCTCCATTTCCTTCAACATATCCGACCTAATAACCACTTTATTCATTGCGTCACCCCAATTAATAGGAAAGTTAATTTGCAGCCACACAATTCCTTAAAAGGGCTAATATTTAGTGATTCTTGATACCCATTATTGTATGCAAACTCCATTGTTGTATGCAAACTCCAATAATGGTAGGAATTCTTCCCACCTCTTTGGTTGATGCATGATATACATTCTCAACATGTCCTCTAAAAGTTTGTTCACTCTTTCCATTTTACTATTTGTCTAAGGTGATATGTTGTGCTAAAAGCTAGATGGGTTCCAAAACCAACAAACAATGCCTTCCAGAAATTGGAAGTGAACTTGGCATCTTGATATGAGATGATTTTCTTAGGTATGCCATGTAATCTGAATATTTCCTTCATGGATATCTGAGCTATGTCAATGACTTTGTGGGTGGACTTGAAAGCTATGAAATGAGTTGCTTTACTCAACGTCCACTACCACCATAATGGAATCATGTTGTTTGTTTTTTTTCAGTAATCCTATAATGAAGTCCATAGATATGACTTCCCACTTCCATTAAGGAATTTGGATTGGTTGTAGCAATCTTGTTGGGTTCATACATTTCACTTTGACTTGTTGGGATTCTAGGAACCTAGCAATGTATTCAACAACTTACTTCTCTAATCATGGCCAATTATACATTGTCTTTATGGTTGTTATGATTTTCTAGTAACCAAGATGACCTAAGGTTGGTCTCTTATGAAATTCATCTATGATGAGCTTCCTTAAGTTGGCCACACAAGGCACATATCATCTATCTTTGAACAACAACATACCATGGACAGTGAGCTTGTAGCTTGCTCATTTATCCCTTTGGCTCTTGTTGTAAACATTCCTTCACATGTTGGTAATGCTCATCATGTAGCAATGCCTCTTTAATCCTATCTTTGACATCAATTTCCCAAGTGCTCATGGCTGCCAAGTGGGCCACGTGCAAACTTCTACTAAGTGCATATGCTACCTTGTTTCCTTGCCTTTAATGTGATTTATCTCAAAGTCAAATTTGTTGACCAAAGCCAACCATCCAGCTTGTTTATCATTTAACTTGGGTTTTTCAAATAAATATCTCAACCCTCCATGGTTTGAAATCAGCACAACTTTCTTTCAATCAAGAGGTGCCTCCACATTTTTAATGTGTGCATTATTTCTACAATATCCAAGCCATGAGTGATATAGTTCTTCTCATGTTCATTTAATTTCCCCAACTCGTAAAAATTCACATGTCCTTCTTGCATAAGGACTCCTCCTAGTCCTTCCTTGTAATCATTTCTATAAACAAAAAAGTCCTTCTTTGGATCTATTATTCTCAAAATAGGTGCACATGTGAGTGATTTCTTAAGCTACTCAAAACTAGTTTCACACTCTAATATCCATTGAAATTTGACTCCTTTCCTTTATAAGGATGTGATTGGATGCCCAATATTTACAAAAATATGGAATGAATCATTGGTAATATCTGGCCAATCCCATGAAGGATCTAACCTTTATGACATTTCAGGGAGTGAGCCACTCGATTATGGCCTTGATCTTTTCAGGGTCCACAACCACTCCTTTTGAAATGACATGCCCCAAGTATTGAACTTGTGTTTGGAAGAAAACACATTTGTTAAGCTTGGTATAAAACTTATGTTCCCTCAATAGTTGCAACATTGTTTTCTGATGATCTTCATGCTCTTCTCAGGTTTTCAAGTAAACTATGATGTCATCCAAAAATACCAGTACAAATCTATCCAAATACGAGTTGACAATGTTGTTCATGAGGCACATAAATGTGGTTTGTGGATTTGTGAGCCTAAATGGAACCACCACAAAGTTGTAGCGTCCATATCTCATCCTGAAGGCTATCCTGTGGATGTATTCATCTTAGTTTGGACATGATGATAACTAAATCTTAAATCTCTTTTAGAGAACACCATAACCCCTCTTAGCTGATTGAACAAGTCATCAATTTGGGGTAGTGGGTACTTGTTCTTCATTGTAGCCTTATTCAGTTGTTGGTAATCAATGCACAATCACAGTGTGCCATTATTATTCTTTACAAACAATGTTGGGGCTCCCCAGGGTGACACATTGGGTCTAATGTACCCCTAATCCAACATTTTTTAGCTGCATCTTCAACTCCAATAATTCTGGTGTACTCATACAATATGGACCTTTCGAGGCAGCACTACTCCAAGAATCATTTCAATGGAAAAGTCGATGTCCCTCTTAGGTGGAAATCTTGGTATTTCTTCAGAAAATACATCGCTAAAATTATTTAACACCAAATGAGCTCTCATTCCAACCTCGCTACTTTTTGACTCGCTGGTCACTTGGATCACATAAAGGAACACCCTTTTCTATTGCATCTTTTCACTTGTAGCGTTTAGATTTGACTAACCGTGTCGGGCTTCCTTATCCCCTGCAACGCCACTTCCTCACCCTCGTAATTGAGGCACTTCAATGACTTATTTTAGCAATTACTTTTGGTTTTATGGGCTACTAACCAATCCATGCCAATAAGAGTGTCATACGAGCCCAACAACAAAATATTTAGGGCGATTAAAGTGCTTATGTTGCTTATCATCCCAAGGCATGATTCCACTAGGTATGTCACATCCCTTTTGCCCATGGCCAGCTAAACCAGGCACAATTCCTCATGATATTTCCTTTGTAAAGCGCATTTCTCTGCAACCTTCATGTTGATATAGCTGAAAATAGAATCTGGGTAAATACAAATTTAAACAAGTTGGTTAACGAATATACCTTCCAAATTGATTACTGAAGCTTAATGGTTTGTCTGCTTATTTTCTAATGCATCGTAAATTCATGGTATATTTTGAGCCACATTGTTCACTGTTGTTTTCTTTTGAACATTGTATAACCTTGTGCCATTATGTTGTTGTTGAGGACAATCTCTTCGCAGGTGGTTATCTCTACATGTCCAACATTACAAGGGTCCTTTCTTGAACCACTCTACCTTTTATCTCGTTGGTTTAGTGGTCCAAAATCTGTTGGTAGTAGTGCATTTTTATTGAAACTCATTCTAGGAAAGAATGATTAACTTCACATTCCTCTCACCTAGTTTATATCCTAAGGATTTTCGCCATTTTCCCTTGAATTTGGTCTTATCTCTCTTTTTCTAGTATGTTTGGAACTTGACCTTGTGCTTTGATTTCTCATAGAAATATTTGGCCCTTTCAGATAACGTCCTCTAATTTTGTTGGCTCATTAAACTCAATCTTATGTCAATAATCTTATGATAATCCACTGATTTACCTTTGAATCTTCACCTTCTGATCGCTGATGTATGGAACATACCTCAATAGTTCAAAAAATTTGTTAGTATAATCATCAGTAGTAAGTTTCCCTAGCTTATGCTCATGGAATTCTTTAACCTTGCTATCATAGTACTTGTAAAGCCTCATGAATGCTTCATTTTGACACTCTCCCTTACCAATTTTTCCTCTCTTTGACCATCATCATCAACTTAAAAGGCATCAAACTACAAGGTTTTTGGCTTGGTAAGGTATTTAATTGTTTTAACTTTCATATTTAATAATGTCCCTTATTATTGAATTAATGTTTGTATTAGCTATCGAATTCATGCAATTCTGCAATGAATATATGTTTATGTAGCCGATTCCAAGGTTTATCAGGATCTAAGGTGCCAACTAAGAGGATAAAGATATGAACATGTGGAGATTGATCCCTTTAACAATTTCCTCCTATTCATCCAAACCAAATCATCAAAGGATTGTTCAATTGTGTGGTAAAAGGGTAAAAGTTGACATGTTGCTAAACAGGTGAGTGAGAGTCTGAAATCCTTGCGCTTCACGATTTTCTTTGCTAAATAGAAAATCGTGAGAAAATGATATTTTGATATCTATTAGAAGCTAAAATTAGAACTCTGTTAGCTAGGGTAGGCGTAAAAGCCTCGAACAATTATTGACACAGGCTTTTATAAATATCGTGCAACAAACATGAACATGAGGTTAATTTTTATATGCGACAGTATTGTTTTAAACTTTGTTTTTACCTGTTAATGAAGAATGAAGTTTTGATGCGTAGCTGACTGTTCGATTAAAGTTCTATGACCACCTGTTTGTGGAGGGCCCCTGCAAACAGTGAAGGTTTTGCATTTTCATATCTTTTCTTTATCATTTGTTGCAATTATTTACATGTTTTAGAATCATTTTGCAATGTTGATTTCAATTAGATAGCGATAGAAATATTTCACTAATCATTCTTTTCAAGTTGATTTATAATGATGCTAATTGTAGTGTAATCACTTTTCATATATTTCGTTATAGTTTCATTTCAGAGCATGAGTGATTTCTTTATAGTATTTCATTTCAGAGCATGAGTGATTTCTTTACAGTTTTCATTTCAAAGCATGAGTGTTTGGTAATGAGAAAATGTGTCGTTTTTGTTTTAACTAGAAGTTAAATTCATTTTGGTTTTTATGCAAAGGATTGCTAGAACATTAGATGAATAATTATGCGTTTAGAGACTAAATTTGTGTTCGAATATAATGGTTAAGTTCTCTTAATTTAATGAGATATTATGAGTTTGTTTTAGTTTCATTTTGCAAGTGTGACGAGAATTTTCGATTTCATTAGAAAGGAGTGAGTAGGAATGTAATTGAGATTGAATATGTTAATTTTATTTTTCTTTAAAGAGTAAAATAGGAACACAAACCATCCATAGAAATATTTTTTCAATAACTTAATCATATACATTAATAATTTGAAGGCTTCTAGCATATATAGTGCACTTGCACTTCACAAGTTTACCAACTCCAGTCGATAATTTATGTAGCAATTTAAGAAAATTAAATTAACAAACATTTTGGCGCTGTTGTCGGGGAAGTGTAAATAGAAGTCTTTATCTTTTTCATTTTGATAAAAAAACCAACAATAACAAAAACATGATATGCATAGGGAAACAGATTCTTGGGGTAGATTTGCAAGTAGAGGTAAGAGTTTATTTCCAACAACATCACTCACCCCACCACGACCTCGTAGTGCCACACCACCCACACAAACTCGAATTCCATCCATAGTAGGAAAACACAAACTCCATGAGATATTAAGATATGAAATCCAACCTAGAGATTCACCAACTTCATCAATAGAAGCCATAATAGAAGAATAAGATCCCATATCTCCAACAACATGAATAATTTTCCTATCTTCAATTGGAGATCAAATTCTAGCTCAAGAGTGGGAAGTTCCTACTAAAGAAGAGGAAGAAGAAACCTATTTTAACAAACCATTTATAGAAGAACCAGAGGAACTAGAGGAAGCTGAAAACCCAATTTTGGAACCAGAACCCTATATTAGTTTTGAAGAATCTATAATGGCTGGAGAAGGGGAAGGAGAGGTACATAATGTGAAAGGTGAAAAACCTAGGATTGGAGGAGGAAGAGGAGGAAATAGGGGAGGTGGAAGAGGTGGAGGAAGATGAAGAAGGAGAGGAGAAGATATAAATCTATAACCCTTTGGATTTCCTATCCTCGATGAAGATACAACCATGACAATGAAAAATATCTCACCCTCTATCCTTCCAAACTTTCATGGACTAAGGAGTGAAGATCCTAAGACAATTCTCTTTAAATTTGAAGTCTTGTGTAGATCGTATGATTATCTTCATGATGCTTAAATGTTGAAATTATTACCTACAACCCTTAAAGATGTAACAATAAAATGGTTTATGGGTTTAGGAATAAATTCCATAAGAACATGGGAAAAAATGAAAATTACATTCTTAGATAAATATAGGGACTATTGTATGCCCCATAATATCAAGGATGAAGTCTTTAAAATGGTACAAAAAGAAGATGAACATTTTAAAGACTTCGTTGAAAGATTCACTTATAATGTTAAAAGGGCAAAAATAAATAATCTAGATGTGGAAACTTGAAAGCTCTCTTATTGAAATCCATTATAGATGAGTGGATTGATCTTCTCAATCTAATGGGTAAGGGAGACTTTCCTCAGTTGTCACTTGGAGAAATTTGTGAGTTATGCATACACATTTCAAGAGGCAAAGCAAGAACTAGGAAAAATCCAAGAGATAATCTTTTATCAAGGATTAATAAATCTGCAGTGGGGACAGTATGTAGAGCAGTATTGGGTAATTTGCTTGATAGTTTTAAAACAGATATTTTAGGGAGTCTTAGTGAACAAATTGACACCCTTAAAATATAAAACAAGAAAAAAGCTGAAAATGCTGCATTGCCCATTTTTTGCCCTAAGTGCAGAAATAAACATGCCTTGAGAGAATGTCCTCTTGATTTAAAGAGTGTAGAAACTTGTGTTATATGTGCGGAAAACCATGATACAAAAGAATTTCCCTCAATACGAGGTCATAAAGTTTTCTATCAAGAAGGAGTACCAAATTAGTTAGACCCTCTTTGTTTTATTGCTAAAAAACCATGGAAGAATCCATAATCAAATACAACTCAAGATTTAACACTCAACCATCTGCACTGTTGAGATTGCAACAAGATGATGGAGCTTAGTGAAAAGAGTCGCCTTCACTAAGTGGGCCCGCAGGCTATTTTTGGCGCAAGTCTATTTTTAGACTATGTCTATTTTTAGACATATGGATCATGTCTATGTTTATGGATGATTGATCAAGTTGGGAAAAATAGATGGACTTCTATTTTTGATGAAAGTGTGAGTGATCACAGTGTGAGTGATCAAGTCTATTTTTAGACTGGCTGTCAAAAATAGAAAAGTCAAATATTATTATCTCACAATAATATTTGGACTATAAACTTAATCTTATTCTCTTGGAGCACTTCAGTTTGAGCTACGGAAGTGGCACATGCAACTGTCAGAAGGAAATTCGTTTTTCTTATGAGTCAGTTGAGTTGTTGCATGCATGACTTCAGTTAGAACTCAAGTGAGTTGAGTTTAGTGGACTGGAGGTACAGTTGATGGAGTTGTGTTCAGTTTAACTTAGTTAAACTGGTTGTAGTTAGTCTAACTGCAGATAGACTAATGATGAGTTGTTAAACTAATTATTAACTCATAATACAACTAAAGAATACATCAGTTAACTCAGTTGCATGTCAGTGCATGTTCAGTTCAACAGGGACAAGTGGTAGAGAATCAGATTGCTATCAGTTGTGACTATAGTTGTGCACCAGATCTTGCACAATCAAAGGATTGAGTATGCCAATGAGTTTGCTCACGTATTTGGCCCACATTTTAGCCTTTGCTCACGTCCACAAAGAGTGAGTGACTATTTTGCAGGTGAAAATCGAGTTTGGGAAGCAATTCTCATCAGTTCTTGAGCAGGTATTGAGCAGTGGAGGCAGGCAAGCAGTGGAAGAGATTTGGAGATCAGATCTGAGCTGTATTGTGTGTAACAGAGGTGGAGATACTTGTGAGAAGTATTATGCTGTGTAATGTTACATGACTCAATCATTAATATACAGATAGTGTGGGGTTTTTAGCGAGATGCTTTCCCCGTGATACATACTGTGTTAATGTGTGAATGCTCTTGATGTTTTATTGTTATTGATGCTGCTATATTCTTGATCAACGTAGAGGAGCTTATGTATTGTGTATGTTTTCCGCATTAGTACATGATCAGGATAATCTCCATTGAATATGTGTTAAATTATTCAAAATTTCTACATGCACAATCATCACAAAGTAATTGGCTGCCCTAATACCTTGGTAGTCTTGGCCACAACCTTGGTCACAAGGATGGAAAAATCCTTATGGAAAGTACCCTCCATATCCTCAATTTCCACAATTTCAACAATCTTTTCCTACTTTTCCTCCACAATATTATCCTCAGCTTGTTCAACAAATTCAACCCCACAATTTGAATCCACAACTTTCATTACCATTTCCTCAAAGACCAAACCAATTGCCTGCCCAACCACTTCCAAATCCAAGTAATAATAAAAATTCACAACCTATTTACAATATGGAAGGAAAAAATTTCCAAACTTACATGATAACTCCATTGGATCTAAACAATGTTCAACTTAGATTTGGTAGAATATTAGAGAAAAAGTCCCCATAAGTTATTATTCAGGAAAGTGAAAAAGAAAAGATCTCTGAAGAAGAGAAGTCTCTTAATGAAAAAGAAAAAACTCAAAAACAAGTTACTCCAACACATTCAAATAACTCAACTCCTATTATGGAACAACCTTCAGTATCTGTTTCAAAACCACCTTTTCCTGAGAGATTAAAAATTGATGAAGGGGTAGAAAAATAGATTTTATTGCCTAATTATGACATGTTAGATGAACTGAAGAATGTTTGCATAAAAATCCCTTTGCTACAAGCCATTAAGGAAATACCAATTTTTGCAAAGATAATTAGGGAATTGAGCATAAAAATACCATGAAGAAAAGAAAAAAATAAAAAAAGAAAAAAGAAAATAAAAGAAAAGAAAATCCAACTAGTTGGAAAAATTGCAGATATCATGATGGGTAAAAGAAAAATTCAGAAATATCTTGGTCCAGGAAGTCCCATTGTGAAAACACACATCAATGGTGTAAAGATCCCAAATACATTGATTGATCTAGGAGCGTCTATAAACATCATGAATAAACAAACTGAATCAATTAAAACTTTCTAATCTCCAATATACACCTACACTGTTACAATTGGTAGATCGATCTGTAATAAAAACCGATGGTGTATTAGAATATATATATATATATATATATATATATATATATATATATATATATATATATATATATATATATATATATATATATATATATATATATATATATATATATATATATATATACTTATTCTTGGGAATACCCTATTGATTTTATGATTTTAACGCCCAATAATAACTTAGGAGGACATCCATTGATTCTAGGAAGACCATGGCTAGCTACAGTCGATGATTTTATAAGTTGTAGCTTTGGTCATATTTTTAATTTTGATGGGAGCTCAACAAAGAAATTCACAGTTGAATTGAGGCTTCTGTGATCCATAATAGTTGAAAGAATAACTTCGGTGTAAATCACATGTAGACAAACATTTGTCGACGCGTTTCGAACCAACTAGTGTGGTTCACACTGTATCCACCTACAAAAACAACAATAGAAGTTGAAAATGAAGAATGGATAGATGATGATATTGATATAAGATCAATCTTTGCTACTTCACAAATAGATGAAGAAGATCAAATTTTGAATTTAATGGAAAATAATGAATCTTCATCATATTGTGAATCTAGTCAAAGTTTTCAAGAACAATGCAATATTGAATATTTATCATCTCGTCAACTATCCTTGCATTCCATGGAAAAATTTGGCAATTCCACAATTGAAATATTTCCAAGAAAACTTTAAATATGAATAATAATTTGGAAGAATTTCAAAAGAAAGAACTAATAAATTTGTTACAAGAACATTCCTCTGCTTATGCATGGGAATATACTGACATGAAGGGAATTGATCCTAGTACTTGTATACATCATATTTACACTAACGAAAATGCCATACCAATTTGAAAACCTCAAAGGAGAATGAATCCAAATCTAAGGGAAATTGTTAAAGAAGAAATACAAGAAGTGTTGAATGTAAATTTCATCTATCCAATATTAGACAGTTAGTGGGTTTCACCTTTAGTAATTGTTCCTAAGAAGAATGGAAAATGGAGAGTATGCATTGACTATAGGGAATTGAATAAAGGCACTTTAAATGATTGTTTTCCACTTCCTTTTATAGATCAAGTTTTATATACATTGGCAGGAAAGAAATATTTTTCATTCTTACATGGTTTTAGTGGGTATAATCAAATCCATGTAGCCCCAAAAGACCAAGATAAAACTACCTTTACCTACCCATGGGGAACTTATGCATATCGAGTACTTCCTTTTGGATTATGTAATGCACCTGCAACATTTCAAAGAGCAGTATTAGGCATTTTTTGATCTAATTCATGATTGTGTGGAAGTATATATGGGAGATTTTACAATTTATGGAAATTCTTTTAAAGAAGCTCTTAAAAATTTGGAAAAATTTCTTATTAGATGTAAAGAGGCAAATATCTAATTAAGACATGAAAAATGTTTTATGATGTTTACTGAGGGAATTGTTTTAGGACACCATATTTCAGGAAATGGAATTAGACTGGACACATCTAAAGTAGAAGTTATTTCTAAATCATCAATTCCAAGTTGTCAATGAGATGTTAGAATTTTTCTTGGTTTCACTGGTTACTATAGAAGATTCATAGAAAACTTTACAAAATTTGCATCCCCACTTTTCAAACTTCTTACAAAAGACTATGAATTCAATTGGAATTTGATTGCCAAAAGGCCTTTGAAACATTAAAGGAGAAAATCTGTGAAGAACCCATTTTTAGAGGACCAAACTTGAAACTACCTTTTCACATTTCAACTGATGCTTCAAACACAACTTTAGGAGTTGTATTAGGACAAAAGGATTTAACTCCTTATGCCATTTATTACACCAATAAAAATTTGACTCCCACAGAGTTAAATTACACTGTAACAGAAAAGGAGTGTTTAGTTGTTGTCCATGCCATCAATAAACTCAAACATTACATTACTCGCTATGAAAATTTTGTACATACAAATCATTCTGCGATTAGGTACTTAATGAATAAACTTGTCACTAATGGCAGAATTACAAGATGGTTGTTGTTGTTGCAAGAGTTTAACATCACTATTTTGGACTGACCTGGGATACAAAATACAATTGTTGACTTTTTGTCTAGGATTCAAAATGATAATAATGATGTACTTGTAGAAGACAATTTCCCTAATGAATACCTTTTTGCAGTATATATTAAATCTCCATGGTTTGCAAATATTTCCAACTATTTAGCCATAGGGAAGTTACCATCATATTTGTCTCCTTAAGAAAAAAGAAAGGTAATCCAAATTAGTGCATCTTACTCATGGATAAATGAAGAATTGTATAAAACAGAACTCAATCTAATCATTCGAAGGTGTGTAAGAGAGGATGAAGTATGAGAAATATTGAAAGCTTGTCATGATGAGCCATGTGGAGGACACTTTGCTGATAAAAGAACTACTTACAAATTCCTTCTCTTAGGATATTATTGGCCTTCCCTTTTTAAGGATGCCAAAGAATATGTTAAGAGATGTGATAGTTGCCAAAGAATGGGGAAACCTATTCCATATGATGAAATGCCTCTACAACCTCAGGTACTTATTAAGCCTTTTGAAAAATGGGCTCTGGATTTTGTTGGTCCAATCAATCCACCATTAAGGCAAAAATGGTACATTCTTGGTTGCGTTGATTATGTTACAAGATGGGCAGAAGCTAAAGTACTTCCTTTTGCTACTAAAAATGTTGTAGTTTCATTTCTTTTCGAGGATATTTTTACTCGTTTCAGTGTCCTAAGGGAAATTGTAACAGATAAAGATACTCAATTCACATCCAAGTTGGTACAGAAGATAATGGAGGAATACAAAATCAAACATCAGAAGTCCACTCCATACCATCCACAAGCAAATGGATAAATGGAGTCCACCAATAAAGTAATTGAAGTAGTTCTCACCAAAACTGTGCATCTGCATAGAAGAGATTGGGCATAAAAGCTTCCAGAAGCTTTATGGGCATACCATACCACATGGATAAATACTATAGGGCATACTCCCTATGAGCTTGTTTATGGGAAGCAAGTCCTTTTTCCTATTGAATTTCAAGTAAAAACTTTCAAGACAAAAAATAAATTGGGTCTTGATCTTTCAGAGGCACAAAAACAAATAATGGAGCAGTTAAATGAACTTGATGAGATAAGACAAGATGTTATCCAAAGAAATGATCTAGTTCAACAATAAAGATCCAAGTGGCATGAAAAATACATAAAAGAAAGAAAATTTCAGCGAGGAGATTGGGCATTACTTTTTGACTCAAAGTTCAAATATTTCCAAGGGAAATTTCAAACTCATTGGCTTGGGCCCTATGAGATTGAAACAATCTTTGATAATGGTGCAGTTAGGATTAGAACTATTGATGAAGAAAGGATCACCTTTCTTGTGAATGGTCATCGATTAAGAATCTATCATAATCCATTGACAAAGGAGGAGTTTATCAAACATTTGCAAGACAACATTGATTTCCAGTTGCTTAAGAAGGATTTTCCTTCTCCTCCAACTTGACTCGCAAGATTTTTTTTCTTTTCTTTTTTAATATATATATATATATATATATAATAAAATTTGTATAAAAATGAAAACCAACACTGTTGGCATGTTTATACAAAAGATTCAGGGTGAAAACCAAGTAATTTTGGCATCCTAAATTTTCTTTCACATTCCTATTTTCTTTTTATCCCTCTTCTTCTTTTTAGAATAATTAGCTACAAAATTAATGAGACTCTGCAGCTGATGTTTAACATGAACCACTAATTGGAGCAATTGAAGAAATGATCAAATCTAGCCTTGGAAGCACCTGAAGACAATGCAAAAAGGAGCAAATAAATTTTAGAATCATCAATTCAAGAGGTATGCAAATATTTATTTTAATAATAAGGGTCAAAACATTAGTATATGAATTATATGGACGATATACCACCGGTTCAAAAAGCATCATTGTCGAAAGTGAGATGAAAATATCTTGTCATATCAAATAAAAAGTCGTAAACTGTCCATTCATACCTCATCATTACACAACACTCGTCTCAAATTCCGAATTCATTGTTGAAATCACCCAACCTACAGTCATTCATACCCTAACGGTCACTTCACTTGTTTTTCCTCTCACTCTCGTTCATACTCTCACCTAAGCCATTATCTCGAAACCCTAACTCATACCCTGTCAAGAAGTGAATTTTGAGGTAAAACTTCTCAACCGTGGGTATCATAGTGAGAACATAACCAAATGGAAGAAAATTCATGGAAGGATATTCGTAGGTGAAGGAAATGTTGCAGAAAGCATAGTGGCTAGAGTTTGTGGAAAAGTTTGATGGTTTTAACAAAGAAGTAACCAAATCATTTTCCAGAGATTTTGATGGCATAGAGGTTGAAATTGGAGACATCAAGTTTGCAGTGATAGAATCTATTATTACTGAAGCCACTAGACTGTTAAGAATCAGAGAGAGATGGTTTAAGAACAGGGGCATTGAAGGAGAAGAATGGAAGACTTTCTTGAAAAACCCAAGTATGGATATCACTATTTTTAAGAAAGGAATTCCCAGTACAACACTTAAGGGTAAATGGAGGAATTTGTTGCTAGTAATTCAAATATTTGTCACCTGTGAAGGAAGATTTGGTTGTATGCTATTTTACCACATTTGTTTGATGATGCATTTTCTCGAAAGGAATGAAATGAATCTTCCTTATTTTCAGTTAAATAGCTTAAGGAAAATGTCTGGGAATGTTCAGAAAAGGATCCAATTCATATAAAAACCATGTATCACCACGACCTTATAAAAAAACTCATTGAATTTCATCTTGAAATACTAGGAGATAATTGGGATGGCTTCCTAGTTAGAAATCAATTTTAAGGAGGAGAATCAAGAGCCACCTAGCAGCAACAAAGCAAAAAGAGGAAGGAAGAGAATATCTCAGAATCCTAATAAAAACTGACGTCAACAATAACTACAAGAACAATAAGAAGATGAAATTCCTATTGCAGAAATTTTAGGAAGCATTAAAAGGAAATCTGTTAGAAGAAAGAAATTCAACAAAAAGGAAGAAAGCACATCTAGTAAAACAGAGGAAGCTAAAACAGAGAATAAAAGAGCTAAAACTAGAAACCTTCTTCCATCAAATGTAATAAGAAGCGACAGGCTTAATAAAAAACCATCTCAATAGTCTACAATGTTTTTAATTTGGAGAAAGAAGAGAAAATGAAAGTTCCATCACCTACTGTCATCTCACCCATTCATAGCCCAAGTTGAAAAATACCAAAAATAGATCTAGTACAACAACAAATCTATGACTACATTGAGTCTCTGGAGAAAAGAGATGCAAAAGGGAATATTGTTCTACACTCCATGAAAAAGAAATCCAGTCTAATTGTCCACAAGAACCTGCACTCGTGAAAACTCTGAAACAAAAAGTCTTTGAGTTGGAGACACTGAATAGAGATATGAAGAAGGAACATGAGATATTAAAGATGCAGAATGAGATACAAAGGATTGAGAATGATTACATTCTTTTACATATGGGTTTATGGTATGAAAAGAACAAGAAGTTAAAAAAAGAAAAGAATGAATCTCTAAAAAGGAAGTTCATGAGTCTAAAATGTAGGATTTTGATGAAGAAACCCATAATGATAGCTGCAAGAAAAAATGTAAGAAGGACAAACTTGGATGTTTTGGCCCAAGTTTATGAGAAAGAGCAGTGACAGACAAAGACTTCCAGTTTTGAATTTTTGCATGAGGACATGCAATGGCCTCCACATGGGGGAATGTAGAGCCTCATGAATGCTTCATTTTGACACTTTCCCTTACAATTTTTTCCTCTCTTTGATTATCATCATCAACTTAAAAGGCATCAAACTACAAGGTTTTTGGCAAGGTAAGCTATTTAATTGTATTATCTTTCATATTTAATAATGTTCCTTATTATGGAATTAATGTTTGTATTAGCTATCGAATTCATGCAATTCTGTAGCTAATCTATGTTTTTGTTGCCGATTCCAAGATTTATTAGGATCTGAGGTGCCAGCTAAGAGGAGAAAGATATGAACAGGTGGAGATTGATCCCTTTAATGATTTCCTCATATTCATCTGAACCAGATCATCAAAGGATTGTTCGATTGCGTGGTCAAAGGGTAAAAGTTGACATGTTGTTGAACAGGCGAGCGAGAGTCTGAAATCCTTGCGCTTCACGATTTGCTTTGCCAAATAGAAAATCGTGAGCAAACGATATTTTGATATCTGTTAGAAGCTAAAATTAGAACTCTGTTAGCTAGGGTAGGCGTAAAAGCCTCAAACAGTTATTGACACGGGCTTTTATAAATACCGTGCAACAAACATGAACAGGAGGTTAATTTTTATATGCGACAATATTGTTTTAAACTCTATTTTTACCTGTTAATGAAGAATGAAGTTTTGATGTGTAGCTGACTGTTCGATTAAAGTTTTGTGACCACCTGTTTGTGGAGGGCCCCCGCAAACAGTGAAGGTTCTACATTTTCATATCTTTTCTTTGTCATTTGTTATAGTTATTTACATGTTTTAGAACCGTTTTGTAGTGTTGATTTCAATTAGACAACGATAGCAAGATTTCACTAATCATTCTTTTCAAGTTAATTTTTAATGATGCTAACTGTAGTGTAATCGCTTTTCACAGATTTATTTATAGTTTCATTTCAAAGCATGAGTGATTTCTTTACAGTATTTCATTTCAGAGCATGAGTGATTTCTTTATAGTATTTCATTTAAGAGCATGAGTGATTTCCTTACAGTTTTAATTTCAAAGCATGAGTGATTGATAATGAGAAAATGTGTGGTTTTTGTTTTAACTAGAAGTCAAATTCATTTTGCTTTTTATGCAAAGGATTGCTAGAACATTAGATGAATAATTATGCTTTTAGAGATTAAATTTGCGTTGCAATAGATTGGTTAAGTTCTCTTAATTTAATGAGATAGTATGAGTTTGCTTTAGTTTCATTTTGCAAGTGTGAAGAGAATTTTCGACTTCATTAGAAAGGAGTGAGAAGGAATGTAATTGAGATTGAATATGTTAATTTTGTTTTTCTTTAAAGAGTAAACTAGGAACACAAACCATCCTTAGAAATAATTTTTCAATAACTCAATCATACACATTAATAATATGAAGGCTTCTAGCGTATATAGTGCACTTACACTTCACAAGTTTACCAACTCCGGTCGATAATTTATGTAGCAATTTAAGACAATTAAATTGACAAACAATACCTTTCAAACAAGTAATTTTCCTGGAAATGTTTCTCAAGATTTCTCCATGACATTTCCTTCTCCTTAATTGTTAGAAACCAAGACAATACAGATAGGGGGGTGAATCAATATTGTAGGAATTTTAAAATCCTATTTCACTAATAAAGATTACTAGGACACCAATAAATACTTTATCAATAGTTCACATGAACATCACAAGAATCAATCATTAGATGAACAAATCTAACACACAAATTCTTTAAACTTTCTTCAATTACTTCACAAGTGAAAGCTTCTACTTGTTGTTACAAAGTTATCTGGATTCAACTAGAAGGAAGCTACTACTCCTTAATTTATCAGCTACTATTGAAAGGAGCTCCAACCCCTAACTATTTCCCAACCACTAATGGAAGGAGATACAACCCCTCATCTACAAGTTGCCACTTGCTTGACCTCAATGATTCATCTTTCATACAATTTTCAAACTAAAATCATGAAGGCAACTTCCTTTCATGGAACAAATAAATTCCTCTCATCAATCACTCACCACAAAAACCATAAAATCACCTTTAGAAATCTTTGATTACTGATCAATTCACTAGCATTCACCAACACAAATAACACATTGCATTCATCTTACAAATTTGATTATGCTTATAAAGAAATTTGAGTTGATAATTTGAGTTATTGAACTTGTACTTCAGTTTGGCTCAATATCATGCATACATATTTAGTTTTGAATCATCCCATACTTCTTTCAAGTCTTCTGAATGTGTTCTTCAAGTCTTCTAAATTTTCTCCCATGTTTCCATAAGAAAAATTGAGTTTAACTACTTAATTTTGCAATTATGGAAAAATATCAGGCTTTAGCAAAGATGTTCTAAATATGGCCAACTCTAAATTTAGCCAATGTGCCAAATCTGCCTCCAAATATATCCATTCCACCATTTTCATTTCCAACCCATTCATGCCTTTGATTTAAAGCTTTATTCCTTTGCCTAATGTGGTGTATAGCACAAATTTCCAACATGCTACAGACCCATTCACGTTAAACCTTCAAAATAGGCCTAAAGCACTTTAACACTACCAAAATATTAAATATGTTCTTTGTTGGGCCCATTTCTCTATATCCCTGAGCGCTTAATCCAATGTTAAAAAAAGTTGAGCCCTCAGTCATCACTTCCACACAAAATCAGGTCCTATTTCTCTAAGTTTGGCCCCCGACCTTTATTTCCTGGCATACTTTTGTCACCCTTCCAGGATTATGTGTCATGTGGGTCTGTCACTTTCCTCGCG
This sequence comes from Pinus tabuliformis, assembly GCA_031772625.1. Classification (NCBI taxonomy): domain Eukaryota; kingdom Viridiplantae; phylum Streptophyta; class Pinopsida; order Pinales; family Pinaceae; genus Pinus; species Pinus tabuliformis. Next base: position 275,064,649 of record CM062809.1, on the reverse strand, counting down.
TGGTTATACCATTGGTCCTCTACTGTCATTGTCTATGTCATTGTGTCCCTTAGTCTAGTTAACCTAGAGAGTATATATTTGTGCTAACTTTGAAACCTATGGGGTCCTTGGTCCGAGATGATATGTACTGGTGGGACCTCTACTACACTCGTGGACCAATCAACAAATAGTCAGGATGAACTATCATTCTAACGTGTGATCCTTTGTGTCTTAGATCCAAGTCATCCCAGAGAGACATGAATGTACACCATTAAAACCTTATGTCATTTCCCTTCTGGGATGATGTGTCCAGAGGATGTCATGCTTACATCATCAACACCACGTGGTGTCTCTTGAGTGGTGACATGTGTAACCTTGATTTGTCCCACCCAACCACCTAAAATAGTTGAAAACACATGCCACGTGTCACCCTATTCTAAAATCACCATGCCATTGTGTCTACCATGTTGTCTGTATGGGGTAATAAAAAACTGCCAAATGTCCTACCACTACGATGTCTGCTAGTATGGAGAAAGAAAGGGTCTTGGTAAAAAATAATATTACATAGACTGCCATGTACACCCAACTTTGCATCATCCTGACTCTTTCAAATTGTGTTTGCCTCTAGTTCTTCCGGGGATTGACCTCTGGGGTGAGATTTTTCATATGGGACCATTGTTTACTAATCAACAATTTATGCCTTTTCCACGCTATCCCGACTCGTAGTCATCCTGGGGCTTCACCTTTGCACGTATTTTCAATTCTTTCGAGGAAGGCCTCCCAAAATGAGTTGTCCCGTGGGGACCTCCTGCTGTAATATTCTACCAATCAACGTGTCTGTACATGTTGACATCCTCTCAGAGTTACATCTTCCTGGGACCACTCCACTTGCATGCGAATTTAAACCTCTAGGGAAGGTCTCTTGAGGTGATGTCGCTCTAAGGACCACCTCGCTACAAACTCTGGCAATCACTGCTCGTCCCATTGTTGCGTTGACTGTCCATGTCCTCACGGTGTCTAGTCAACCCAGGAGCTCACATTTTGTGTGCATTTTTTCACTGTCCAGGATCCTCCATCGAGATTGCATGGACATGGGCTCCACTATCGGGCAATCACATCCCTACTCCACCTATTGTACTGTCCAATTGCAAATCTTAGTGATTTATCAAGGTGCCTCTCGCAGAAATCTCTTATAAATTTCTTCCAAGATCACCCTTCTAGGGTCTACACTTGGAGAAAACTCACATTCACATTCACCATTTCTTCTGAGGTCCCTTTCGTTCGAGGTCCAGGGTTGTGCCTTCACATTATCACCAAGAACCTTGTAGGAAGAGTTTCTTCAGAGGAACTTTTTCTCGATAAGAACCATTATCAACAAAAGCTTAGTGGAGCATATCAGATTATTGTTGAGAATGTTTCTTCCAAGAGTGTGTACATGTGGGACCGCGTTGGGGTGAGTTGTCTTCGTCTGCCAACCCTATCCTGCCAGTTGTGCACCCATGTGGTCATCCTTGCTGACTCTGCTAAGGGACCTCAAACTTTAAATTTTGCCTTCATAACTTTGACTATTAATAACTTTTAATCTAGGAGGTGTTTTTAATACTTCAATATACTGTTATTTTCGAGCTCTATCCATCTGAATGGGTCCCAAATGCGCTTGTGCTGATCTGTTGAATTAAAAATGAATCCAAAGTATTTGTTCCTTTACCATTCTTCTTGCAACCACTTGCACATTTACCATCATCTTCTTCACCTTTTCCATCAATGGCAACATATTTCTAACATTCTCCCCTTTTTTTCATTGATGGCAACACCATAATCAAACAAACAAAACAACACCACAAAAGATGAGCATGAAAGAAAAAGGAAAGTGTACTTCTTACTCTTCTTTCTTCTCTTTCTTCTCCTCTTGTGGATGTTACTCTCCCTATTATGCACTTCTCCTTTGTGTACTTATGCTATGGTGTACTTCTCCTTTTTGTGGTGTTTCCTCTCCCCCTTTCTTTTGTTTGAGGTATGTCTCCCATTTATTTTTGTTTGAGGTACTTCTCCCCCTTTGAAATCATTGGGAAACAAATTAGTATGCTTCACATGTCAACAATGTCCCCTTGTCTTGTTGATCCTGTGGATCTAACAACTTTCATATGATATGTTCAGTGCTTATTGGTTTCCTTTTTTCCTCTTAAGGAAGATCTAGTGGAGGGAGTCAAGATGAAATACTCCCAACATTTACCTTAGATACTCAAAATGATCTCTTGGGAGAGGTTTGGTAAATATATCAACTACCTACTCTTTTTTAGATACATAATCCAACTTGAAAATTTGATTTGCAACTTGCTCTCAAAGGAAGTGGTACTTGATTGGAATATGCTTTGCCTTTGAATGGAAAACAAGGTTTTTGGACATGCTGATGGCACTTGTATTATCACAAATGATTGGAATAGGCTGATCATAGAATACTTGTACATATTGTAAAGTTTACTTCTTCCATAAGAGCTTAGTGCAACAAGAAGATCCCAATACGTATTTTCCTTCAACAATAAACAATGAAATTGAGGCTTGCTTCTTTCTCAATCGTGAAACAAGACATTCACCAAGAAATAAAGCACCACCACTAGTGCTATTTTGAACATCTACATCAGCTTCCAAATCTAAATCAGTAAAAATAATTAGTGAAAAATCATTACCTCGAGGATACCAAAGTCCATAGTCCATCGTGGCTCTCAAATATCCAAGAATCCTCTTTGCTGCTAGAAGATGACTCTATCTTGGGGCTGCTTGAAATCTTCCAACAATTCAAACTTCCTACATGATGTATGGTCTTAAGGCTATCAAATATAGGAGGTTGCCAATAATATATTTGTATAAATTCTGATCCACCTCTAGTGATTCATTAGTCTTGTTGAGCTTGCAACTTGTAACCATTGGTGTGCTTCCCAAAGAACATTTCTCCATGCAAGATTTCTTCAAAACTTCCTTGAGATACTTTCTTTGTGAGATAAAAAAAATCCTTTGAAAGATTGTGCAATCTGTAAACCAAGGAAATAAGAAAATTCTCCAAGCATAAATATCTCAAATTTGGCCTTCTTATGAGCTGCATATTGGCAATTTAGTTTATTTGAATCACTGGAAAAAATAATATCATCAACATGGACAACCGTCGCTAAAGAATTTCCATGATTAGATTTCACATATAAATTACTATCAGTTGTGTAATGTTCCCAACTCTTGACCGGGAAACACCACTCATCCAGTACTGCTATAACCCTTAATAATCAATTGTGAAAGCATTCAAATTCTGTTATGCCAGCCTGGAACCTAGGTATTGCAATTCAATTAAATATGAACTGCAGTACATTATGCCATATAAGAAAAACCCCCACTAGGGTTATAATCAATAATTCACAAATTATAATGCTCGAGACACATATATAGATGTAAGATACATAAATACCTTATTTGTACAACTTAGGGTTTCCCATTAGAGCGTGTAAAATCATATGAAGATACCCATAAAACATAACATGGCATATAACACACAAAATATAAAAATATAAGTATGCACAAAAGAATTATCATTTAATAACTGGCATTTAACCACATAACCCTAGAATTAGGGTTTCTCCCTATTTTAATTCAATGATATCCATCATAAATATATAAATTGGTGCAAGTAAATCAAAGATACTTACTTGTATAAAAAGAGACTGATTTTCTACGACCTCTCCACGTTCTTCCCAACTGTAGACCTTGTGGATCATAAACTCAACCACAGTTCACGCTCGAGTTGAGTCTACAACTCCATAGGAAATAATAACCAAAACATCCACACATCCATGGCCAAGGTGACATCCTAATAGTCATGCTGCTCGAGGGCTCCAAGCATCCTCTAGGGAAATTTCCAAGGTGCCAACCAAATAGTGATGTTGCTCCAAGACTCGAGGCACACTTTAGGCCATGAACTGACACTGAGTTCTCATCAGAACTCCATGGTCACCAAGCCATAAACAGGGCCAAAAACCATCGGAGAACCAAGCTCCCAGAGCCAGCATAGGGGCTCACATCATAAATGGGATGCATCCATATGGAATGATTAACTTAATAACCATGCCTCGACCAGTCCATAGTCCAACCCTAAGACTCATAAGTCGTTAGTCAATTTCAGAGTCAACCCTAGGACTCACTGACTAATCCCCTCTCTAGCCATCATTAGTTGAATGAATAAATTTGTAGGCAAACATAACTTTTTATAATTGTGTGGCCCTAGCTAGCCAAGTGGAACTCACTGGAGCCTTGTGGGTCCCAGGGTGCACTTTTCACTAAAAAAACACAACTATTTCCTTTTCATTTGGAGTTGCACCCCCTGCATACTCTTTCCATAGAGTGGGCTCTGCAACCAACCTTATTTTATTATTATTATAATATTTTATTGCATTAATTATAATTCAGGCTCTAAGGTCTCACAACCTTTACAAGCTTATAAATATTTGGGCACGTCGACCCCACACTATATTTAACTTTGTTACATGGGCACATTGACCTCATAATATCATTTCGACTCACCATCCTAAATAATAATATTTATTTACATTATGAATGATGGGGGGTATTACTTTCCTCCCCCCCTTATTTTATGCACTATCCTCAATGCATGATATATCCACAATATGACATTGTTGATGCAAAATGACTTGAAATCCCCCTCTGTAACTACAAGTCAATGTCCTGGTACATGATTCCATCCTGGAGAAAACTCCATAGGTTCAGTGTCAACCATACACCCTCAAGACTTGGAGGCCCATGTCCCATGTTGTCGAGCATGCACTCAAGTACCACCAATATTACCCTGTTGTAGAGCTTTTCTTGTCACATGATTGCCAACATATCTGCAATCTGTTAAAACCATTTCAAGCTTCTCTTTTGTCTATTTTTTGGTGTTTCTATTCAAGCGCAAGCATTTGTCTCTCCAAATCCCTATTAAGTTGGCTATTTTATTCATGGTGGTGATTAATCATAATTTGAACTTCGAGTCAAACTTTAATCAAAATCGTTGCTAAAGTTATTCCAAAACTAGTTATGACCTGTGGCATAAACCTACCACAACATATCATTAATTTTTACCATACACCTAGCATGGTCTTGTGAGTTTTTAAGACCTTTAAGAAGTCTTGTCACAACCTGCATACAAAACCTCTCATGACCTGTTAGAAGGGTTTTCACAACTTGCATACAAAACTTGTCATGAGCTGTTAGAAGCCCTGTCACAAATTGCATACAAAACTTACCATGACCTATTAAAGGTATGTCTTGACCTATGGGATACCTATTACCATTCGGTGATAACACCTATCATAACCCCATGACATCTGGGTGGTACCTACTATCACATCTTGTCATGACTGTAATATTCCTATTACATGCCCATGACAATCCTATCAAATACCCTGTATTTTACTTGTAGGAAGTTTATTAAATCCCCTGTGTCCCAGGTATATCATATATACTTGGTTATACTACATGCATCTTAAATTGTCCAAAATAAAACATGTACACAATCCCAACATAAGGTACCTACATTTGATCCATGGTAGCCTCACTAACTACTATACTAGTATACAATTCCTGTTAGGAACCTGACAAATATTATCAAGATTTTGTACCTATTTTGCAGCCATCGTGACGCTTTTCCAACACTTACCCCATGTCCATGCACTTTTATATTATTTCGTCGTGGACCACCCAACAACATTTTGATCGATATATTTACTAGAACCACACCTAAGTTCTATGACAATAACAATAATTTCTTATTTATAAAATCAATAATTGTTCAACAAATATTCTATTCTTACAAATTTCAAATCACAAACCATATATCCCAATGTGCAAGAATGAAGTATGCACAAAATCAATACTTATCTTGTAAGAGTCATTGGAATGTTGAAACCACGACTATTCGAGCCATAAACCAGAGCCACCTAGGCTCTTGGAGCTGCTTTGGAGTTCACATAAAAACTAGATGCATCCAATCAAGTGTGATTAGCTGAATAATCCCACTTTCTTCAGTTCAGAGTTCAATTTCATAACTCACTAACTAATCAATCACTGAATATTCACTACCTTAGGATACCCCAAGGTCTTAGTTCTTTAGCATGTACCCAAATTATTCAGTAAATAAACCATGTTATACTCATGTTTATACAAGAAATATTATATCCATAAGAATCTAATTTCCTAGTTAGAGCACATTATTCAAACATAAGAGGTAGTAGTTAACACTTATATATATGCGTTGTTATGTTGTTAGCTTCATGGAAATCTACTCGTCCATTATCGAATACATATTTAGTATTCTTCACTAGCTAGGGGACCAAGCCCAAAATTCTCTTAGTTGTTACTTTTCCAAGGCCTCCCCTTCAAGCCCTTGAACCATTCACTTCCTATTCAAACGCATTAATCATGCCATCTAGTTGCACTTTCCCTTCCAGGCTCAGGTATCCCTTCTCTGGTCAAGTGTTCCTTGGGCAATCCATTTTGCCAAGGCCTTTACAAGAGTTAAGAGTGCAAACCTACAAGGTCTGTGCTCCGTATGGTTATTGTCCCCACAACTACATGATCAACAACACAACAACCATGATTAGCTTCTAAACATATATTGCATTGATACTATAACTTACTACTGTCAAACATCATACAATCATCAAACATATGCTCATACAACATGCACATATATTCATACACTATACATAAATTTTATAAATCATATTCAATTTTATAGGTCAAATAACAAGGGGAAGGTTTAGAAAAATTCCCCTGTTCAATCGTTGTTCTGTTTAAATTTTACTGGCCACCTGCACTTTTAAAATTGCTTCCCTCACAATTGTACCCATTTCAACTACTTAGATTCCATTTCTACGTTCACCATCTTTTTTAGCTAGTCAATAACTTTCCATTGACTATTTACTTTCCAATTTTTGATTCCCGAGTTGAAAGATATGCCCTTCAGAAGTCTTAGGCGAACTGCCCCTTTTCCAATTTTTGTAACTTCATGTGAGATTTTTCCTCACAAATCTCATCTAATTTCAAATTCTGGGTTTTCCAAAATATTGTCCTTGTCAATAGGTCTCTATCGACTGTTTTTTTGTGTCATTCTGGCCTCTAGGTTGTAAATTATGCCCTCAAGAATGCTACAACCTGCTAGGCCCCTTTTTTCCCATTTAGCATACCTATAGCTTTCTCTTAGATTTTCTCAGGATTACTGGCCTCATATTTATATTTTGGGTAGATAGTCGCAGCCTGCTGGAAAAATCCTTTCTTTTAACTAGTCATATGTCAAAATATGATTTATGGGCTAGAAATGATGTCCCGCAGAATTTTTTCCTCTTTTTCCCCATTTCTTCCATATTTGAAATTCAAATATGCTTGGTCCTAGACAGGCTTATAGTTTCCCTTTTTCTAGACTGATTTCTAACAATACATATGCATATGAATTGATTCAATCTCGACTAATAAATCCTTGCTCAAATTATATTTCCTCCAATTCCTCATTGGAGGTAAAACTCATTTTATTAACCTTCCTTTCTCTCAAATAGTCAACATACTAACACCCTCTGGACTATAGGCCCAAATATATATTATATATATACAATGATAAATGATAAAACATGAATACGAAACCCGACCATGAATGAGCTCGTGATTCCGACCATACCCCATGAGTGTGCTTCTATGTATTAAATACCTAAAAAAATTCAAAATATATTAAGTGGACCCACAAACCCCTCCATGCCCACCACCGCGCATTTGCTTCACACCATACTTTATATATATATATATATATGTCCCACTGGGGTCCACCATGCCCCTTACCGTGGTCAACATTATAAACATTAGAAGAATATTTATTTAAATACTTAAAATATTTATGTCCCTCCTTCATCATCCTTCGCGCTCTTCCAACCCTCAAAAGTATAATAATTTCTATCTTATACCCTTGAACTTAATAAAAATAATAATATATGTATGCATGTATATGTATATGGTCCCACTGACCATTATGCTTGGCCATATTCAAGAGTTATGTCATGAAAATTAAAACCATGCCCACCTCTGGTGTCCTCGGTGTTGACACCCTTTTATCACACTTTGTGATTGATATAAAAATACTGTATATCAATACCTTGGCCTTTCCAACACTTCTTTGTTCCCAACACCATTCACTCCAAAAAAAATTACGTGTTTTCATTGGTAGTCCACATATGAATACCACTCCTTAATGTTTCATACTTATTCAATGCATAAACCTTTGATCGTATTATTTCCATATATCGCTTTTGACATAAACATTCATGCATTCGATAATGGGAAATAGAGATTTTTAATGTAAGCGACTTACATTAAGCATTCAACGAGGGAAAAAGATTGTATAGCTAGAATTATCATAAAACATATGCAACGCATATGTACAAGCGCCATATCTAAAAATTTATGTCCATGCATATAAAAACTCTCTACTCATGTACACAAAAAAAAATCCAAAATTACTACAGATTGAGCAAGTAAATATCTAAATAAATGTTTATCGCCCCATTCTTTATAAACTAGAAAAAGAAAGTAACAAAATGGTGGGTAAATGAATGATAGATTGCAAACAAAAAGATCTGACAAGAAGTCTCTGTGTATTATCCCTGAAGAGTATACAACAATTGAAATTGGTTTCTTTACACTGTGATATGACATTGGTAATAAGCTTAACAGTCCCCTCAGATTTGTAGAACACAAAGAATACAGATGCATTTTAAAATCTCTTAGCTTCCAAATCATATATCCTACAAATTCACTTGGGTTATAGGCAATCACATTAATTCGAGCAATTTGGCAATGGAAATTCGCTTCAAAGAAAGTCTTATAGATATATGGGGCGAGAAGCAAGAGGATTTGAGAATGTCAATTGCAAATGTCCTCAGCTCGAACAAACGAATCTTCATATAAGGGTTTAAAATATTTATATAAAACATTAAAGCATAAACACCATTTTATATGTTGACCCTCCATTTAACATGCACACATGCTTTTATTCCACTTCCTACTATCAACAACCATCGTTATCCATGGTCAATCGTGGTCAACCATGGTCCAACGTCACATTGTGACACAAATTGTCTCAATATGAAAATCAAACCATGGTCAACTATAGGCAACCATGGTTAAACATGGTCAACCATGGTTAACCATGGTCCTACGTCACATTGTGACAAAAATTGTCTCAATATGAAAATCAATCATGGTCAACGAGGGTCCAACATCATATTGTGAAAAAGATTGTCTCAATATGTAAATCAACTATAATAAACCATGGTCAACCATGTTTATTTTAGAATTTATAATATTTATCATAGGGTTTATATACCTTGGTTTACAATATTCTTTTTTTTCTTTTTCTTGTTGAAGTAAGCGTTAGACCTTCTATTCAAAATAATAATAAAAAAACCATATTACAAAATTTACAAATGAGAAGTGGGCCACGTAAAGCCTAGGAAACCGAGCCTACGTCCCACTATCCGAGCCCTAGGCCCACAAAACCATGATGTCAGAACTAAAAGGATACTTGAATGCCCAGACCGTTCGATCTATTGTCAGAAATCTAACGATCGAGAACAATATCATAACCGTAACAAGCATACCCTTTAACTCTTGAATTAGACCCAGTAAGCCTTTAGAGACCGCTCTATAAAAAATTTGGGTTCGTTTTGGCTGATAACCCTTGCGCATGTAGTCTGCCTGAAATCCACCAGATGCCAGCGATTCATGTCCGTCCGAGTGACATGCTCAATGTTTAACCCTGCATATGGACCCAAAGCCTAATAAAGCTACTGTTAAAGTTGATTTCGGGTCCGTTTGGCTTGGTAACCATCTTGCTATTTGCCACGCGGAATTGATAAGATTGCTGCTATTTCTCCTATTTGCTCGCACTTTAACCAAGCTCCCTGCAAAGCCAGTGAAAGGTCGATCTGTAGTATAATTCAAATTCATATAAATATTTGTGTTGTCAATTGAAACCTGCCCAAGAACCTTAGGTTTTTAGATTTCTGGGCCCATATTCCGGCCTAAGGGTTGGCCCTTCTTTACGTATATATCCCTGAACTGCTGCTTCATGTGGACTAAAAATCAACTGTTTCCAGAAGTCTACAACCTGCTAGTATCCCCTGCTCTGATAGAGCTCCCGATCCACGTTCGCCTGTCTAAGACACTCTTCCCTCAATCTCCCCTGGGGAATCTCTATCCATTTATATTTGTTTATGCTTTTAGCATAGAGTACTCCTTCATTAGCTAAGATGTTCGCTAATTTGTTCGTTGTTCGGCGCACATGAGTGAAACTCAGGGTTCTCATATTATGCAGGTGGGCTTGAATCCTTTGATAGACTTGTAGAAGCCTCCAATGTCTCGAAACTTTTTCCAGAGCTGAGCCATAACAAATTTTCTTGACTGAATTGATAATCAATTCGGAATCAGCTTCAATTATAATGTTACGAAGATTTGAGTTCCTCAGGATTTCTAAGCATTTCTCAAGGGCCATGAGCTCTGCCATATTGTTTGTGGGTTTCCCCAAATTAATGTATGAAAGATGATTTCTATACAACCCTTTTCATCCCTTATCACTCCTCCATAACCAGCCATGCCCAGGTTTCCTTTTGAGGCCCCATCTATATTGCATTTCATAAAACCTTGAGGGGGAGGTTGCCAAAAATCCTTATCAGCCATTATGTGATTTACACTTTTGTTTTTTCCCTTTGGGATAAGCCCTTGCAGACCCAACTGTATTAGTATCTGCACATCAGTATCTTTAGGTTGGTTCTCAGGGGGGTTTTTAATGAGGGTTCCAACCATCTCCTTGCGCTATATTAAAATCTGTGCCATGATGCTCTGGGAGGAACTCTTCTTGTTTTTGAATATTTTGTTGTTGCGTTCTTTACAAACATCCCAACTAAGAAAGATTGGAGCTAAAGCCCAAACTTTGTTGACTGTTTCATTATCAGAGAAATTTTTCCTCCACCTCTTTAAGGTGCTGGTAATGCTACCCATGTCCCTGTCTGTTTGTATGAATATTGAAGCAATCCAATTCCACAATGTGGATGTGAATGGGCAAAGGTTGAGAAGGTGCTCCATAGTTTCTTCTTGTAATTCACATAGCTGGCATTTAGATGGACCAACTACCCCTCTTTTCCTAAGGTTTTCCCAGGTTAGAATTTTTTTATGCTGTACTAACCACATGAATAGTTTGATCTTCATCCAGCTTTGGTTCTGCCATAGGTCCTTCCAAACCCAATCAGGGTTTGTAAAGTCAAGACCAAGGGCTATGCACTTGGCCTCTTTGAGGTTAAAGGTTCCTTCATTGTTATTGCGCCATCTCAGTTGGTCTGAATCTACTGATACCAGAATCTTCCTCTGTTCCAGGATGGTTGTTAGAGCTTCTGCCTGTGCCTTCAAGGGTGAGTCATCACTGTATCCCAGGTTCTTCCATATCCTCCATTTTCCTTCGCTTTTTTCCTGATCCCAGAAGTCATTTACTCTGAGCAACCTTTTGTTGTCAGTATCATTCTTGAGATTTGCAAATTCTTCTCTTAACAATTTAGGTTCCTGTTGCCACATATCCTCCCAAAACCAAGCAAGGTTTCCATCTCTAATTTCCCAGAAGCTGTGTTTCTGAACAATGGCTCTATTCTCCCAAGCTTTATTCCAAATGTGGGAGCCTTTGATGATCCCAAACATTCTAATGTGATCCCTTTCTTTCCAATTGTTTGCGTATTTTTGTTTCCAAATTTGGGCCCAAGGGGAAGCTGAATATTGTAGCCACCTGCACCATAGTTTTTCCCCCAAAACTTTGTTAAGCATTTCAGGATCATCCAGTCCCAAATCTCCATGTGTCTTAGGTTTACAAATTTTTTCCCAGGCTACCAATGCCCATTTATTTTTCTCTTCCCCTTTTCCCCAAAGAAAATCTCTTTGGATATTTCTGAATAGTTGCATGACTCCTTTAGGAGCTGGAAGGGCTGAAAACATAAAGATGGGGACAGTTTGTAGGACAGCTTTTGTGAGCACTAGTCGTCCTGCTAAGTTCAAAGACCTACTTTTCCATTTCCGTATTTTGTCCTGTAGCTTATTAATCACAGGCTCCCAAACCATCTTGCTCAGAGGTTTGTTTGTTAGCGGTACTCCCAAATATTTGGAGGGTAACATATCCCTTTGGAAGCCTAGAATTCTGGATATATTTCTCTGAATAGCAATGTCAGTATTAAAGAAGAAAATCTTTGATTTGGTAAGGCTTACCTCTATGCCCACAGCCATTGCAAAATCTTTCAGAATTTGTTTGTAGGCTAGAGCTTCCCTGACCGTAGGTATACCCTGTAGCATAGTATCATCCAAAAATTGTTGATGGGTCAAATCATCTCCGTTCATGGTGAGTTTGAGACCCTGGATTTTGCCTTCTGCTTTGGCAGATTTGATAGTTTTGCCTAGCCCTTCCATCATGAGAATAAAGAGGAAGGGTGAGAGGGGATCTCCTTGTCTGAGACCTCTCGTAGGATTAAAGGGCTTGGATGGTGAACCATTTAACAGGATTGAAAAACTAGAAGTAGTTACAAGGGCCATTACCCATCTTACCCAGTTATGGTCAAATCCATATGCTATAAGAACTCTCCGTATGTAAGCCCAACTTAGCTTATCATAAGCCTTTTCTAGGTCAAGTTGCATAATCATTCCCACCTATCTATTGCTTATAAGTGAGTGAACCACCTCGTGTGATTGAATGATATTGTTGAGAATTTGTCTGCCTTCCACATACCCTGTTTGTTCCTCAGATACCAGAGTTGGAAGAAGGGGTTTAATTCTGTTGGCAATTATCTTGGAAATTATCTTGTACACCACATTGCATAATGCTATTGGTCTAAATCTATCGGGTGTCATAGCATTATCCTGTTTTGGAATTAAGGATATGAAAGAGGTATTGAGTGCCTTCAAAACAGTTCTATTTTTCCTGGAGTCCTTCACCTCATCGAGGATATCCTGCTTGATTACCCCCCAACATGCTTTAAAGAAGTCAACATTAAAACCATCCGGTCCTGGTGCCTTCCCATTTTGCATTTCTTTGATAACTTCGCCGACCTCCTCTTCATTCACAAACCTATTAAGATTATAATTGTCTTCTCTTGTCACAAGCTTAGGAATATGCTTTGTAAAGTCCTTGATGAATTGTGATATGCCTAAGAGAGGTTCCTTTGCTATGCCTTGGAAATGTTGAACCAACACAACTTCTATTTCTTTGTGGGTATTGAGTTGATTTCCTAGAGAATCTTTGATTTTTGAGATCCTGTTGTGAGACCTATGATCCATGGTAGATTTGTGAAAAAACCTTGTGTTCCTTTCTCCTTATTTTAACAATTGTACCCTTGATTTCTGTTTCCAGAATATTTCCTCTTGTTTGCATAATTCTTCCCATTCCTGTTGATGGTGGTTAGCTTGTTCCTTTCTTCCACTGCTGAAGCCATATGTAATGAGTATCTAGTTAATGTCATGTAGCTTCCGTTCAACCACTTTTTTGGCTTCAAAAATGTTGCCAAACTCATTCTTATTCCAATCTTTAAGCTTGATTTTAATATGTTTCAATCTTCTATGCAGGAGGAACATTTTAGTGCCCTGAACTTACATATCCTTTGTCCACCATTTTTCAATATTGCTGATAAAGTCCGGATGGGTGAGACAAATGTTTTCAAACCTGAAAGGTCTGTTTCTTGGAGTTCCTATAAAGGACGCTTCAAGTTGAACAGGCCAATGATCCGAGCCACCAAAAGGGAGTATCATCATGACAAGTCAAGGCCTGTTAGGATGAGGTCCTCCGAGATAATAAATCTGTCTAGTTTTGAGGCCACCTAAGACTCTCCTCCCCTTTTGTTATTCCAGGGAAAGATTCCATTGCTTGTCTCTGTGTCTACTAGCCTCATATTGTTTATAAAATTCTGAAATGCTATGGAGTCTCTGCCTAGTGATCTAGTTCCACCTTTTTTCTCTGACAGGGACCTGATCATATTAAAGTCCCCTCCCAAAATCCAGGGGATGCCCGAATGTCTGTCTCTTAGATGCTCCAGTGAAGTAAGAAGCCTTAGTTTGTCTTCAGGCTTCTATGGACCATAAACATTTGTGATTAAATAAACTTCCTTGTCCCCCAAAGGTTGAATAACCATTGATAAGTAGTTCCTAGATGCTTCCGCATCTAGGATTCCTAGTTTCTAAGGGTTCCAAAGTGTGAGAATTCCTCCTGCTGTTTTGTCTACTTTAACTTCTAGATATTCATATTTAGTCAGCCATTTGCTGTGTATTTCTCTTATTTTTTCTACTGAACATTTTGTTTCCTGGATGAAAATCATATCAGGTTTTTCTTCTTTCATTCTATGGTTAAGATTTCTTTGTTTCCTTTTACTCCCTAGACCCCTAATATTCCATGTTGTGAGCTTCATTAAGAAAGATTTGAAAATGAGTAACTGGTTAGGTCTTTCATCTTACCTGAATCGATCCACACTCTATCAGTAGCTCGTTTTGTTTTTTCCTACCTCTTTTCCAGCCTGGGTTTCTAGGTGCTAGTCTCGATGTTGCCTTCATTATTTTCACCCCTTCGTTGTCATGACTATCATGGTTTCTTTTGACTCCCAAACCTTTTGTCTGAGTTCTCCATAGGAACAACTGTTGCACTCTATTGAACTCCTCTTGCGGTAGCAAATCCATTCCTTTGGTGGTTCCCTACTCCAGGAACTTTTCCAGATCTAGATGTTCCCTATCAAGAATTTCCTGCAGTTCATGATCCTTTGTTCCCACCTCACTCAGGGTCATCTCTTGGTCCCTATCAAGTTCCATAGTGTTCAGCAGATCCTCCTTTTGTTGGTTGTTGTCCTGTGTGTCCTCCATACTCTCTTCCTTTTCCTTCTCCACAGGGCTATCCTCCAGAGTCTGATTTACTTTATCGTGCTCCTCTTCTTCTTCCAGTACCTTGTACCTATTCTGACTTGGCTGCTTTTCCTCGTTGATTTTATTTTGGTGCTTTCTCCCTCCTTTACCTCTGTTTCCCACTTTGTTAAAGCTTTTAGTTTCTTTCCCTGAGGTAGCTTTAGTTCTACTTTCCATTTTGTTTAAGGGGCAATCCCTGAATAGATGCCCATGTTCATGGAATTTGCGGCATCTGAAAGGAACATGCTCATAGTCCACCGCTTGTACCCATTCTTCGTCAAAAACTTCCAGAATTACTTCATCCGGTAGAGCTCCAGAGAGATCCATCTCTACGCAAATACGGGAAAATGAGGTATACTTTCTGTTATAAACATATTTGGGCACTGCAACCCCAATCACATATGTCCATAAACCAAGGGCTTCTAAACCCCTAAAAGTGTTGTTTCATACCCTAAAGGAACAAGGTCAGCTGATTACTCATTTCCCAGAAGTTCTCCCTGAAAAACTGCTCAGAACTCGTCAAAATTGGACCATACAGACTACTCCATGCTAAGGGTGTGATGCATCTCACCTATTACACATGGGGGGTGTGATGCATACTGAAAATCCCTTCTGTAGGGTGCGATGAGCGAGAGTAGACAAGTGGCAGAAGTAGTTTGCTAGGTGGAAACTCAAAAAATCTTCTAGAAACTGCTCATATGACACTTGCCTCTCTGAATTCACCCAGGGATGCATAAGAGATCATGAAATTTCCAAGTGGAACCAAGAACTATCAGTGAAATGACACTAATCAAAATCCCAGAAGCTGACTCACTCTCCTGCAAACATCTATATATGGATCCCTCATCCTAGAGATCCAGAGGCTGGAATTTTGTAATTTGTAAGGAAGTGTTGTTGGTTTCTCTTTGAAGACATTGTATTGTTGGGTGATCTTGCTTTGTATGAGGTGAAGAGGGCTTTCATGCTGGGAGGATGATGCTGGATTAGACAGCTTGGTTGTAATCCTCTCTTCTACTACTTCTATCAATAAAGCTATTTGAGTTTTCCTCCATATGCTTGTATATCTCTGAATCTTGTATTTGTATATGCATTTATATGGTTAATGTACATCTGATCCTACATTGTTTATGGTTATAGATCTCTATGCTTTGATGGCATTTTGCTGCTTTGACTCTATAGGTGTTCTTTGAAGCGGGAAAAGTGAGAAAGGAGTGGCGAAAGCTCTATCAAAGGAGAGAGAAAACACACAAGGAGACTAGTGAAAGACTGAGTTTGGTACTCTCTGCTTCTCTCTCATCTATCTCTCATAAAGGAAAACACAAGTAACTTTAGTTTGTTTGTTTCTAAGATAGCTACCCATCTTAGTGGGACTAGCAACTTTGAATGGACACTAGTTTTCCTGATTACAAAATGGAAACTCCACTGGGGAATGAATAGTTTGTTTGTTTTGTTATTGTTGTTTGCTTTATAAACCACAGATGAAGCCTGAAGTTGAGCCAGCTAGCCTTTGAACTGCTTTTGCTATGCAACTGCAAAGTAGATCAACGCAACTTCAGTCAATCTCCGGGTTGGTTTATGAACTGAACATCTGAATTGCAAACATCCTAAGTGCCCTGGTGGTAGCTCAAATAACCTCATTAGATCAGCCCCTATACTTTGTGTTTACTAGCAATCATTAGCTCAGCATAAATCCCTGAACTTAGCTGCAAACTGTGAGTGAAAACCAAGCTTAGTCTCGTCCCTGGACCATCGCACTGTCTCTTCTTGGCAATCTGGATGCATCACACCTCCCGTGTGTTGCAGGTGAGATGCATCCCTGTTTCCCTGTGTTATAGGTGCGATGATTGAGTGAGACTGTTTCTGCCTCCAGATTTTGGTTTTTTCTTCATTGTCTTCAGCTTTATTCAATAGTTTTGTTGTCAACTATCAGTACATCACTGTTGAAACCAACTTCCTTTGCATTATTTTAGCCTCCACTGATAAGGAATTGTGAATGTTTTTTTAATGTATTTTTCATCATTTACAGTTCTCCTTTGCAAATAGTAGCTTAATCGAACTGTCATCTTTTGATTTGAAAGTGTCGCAAGTGTCGTTTTCAGTCAAGAAAAAGAGTTTCATAAAGAATTCCTCTTTTAGATAGTTGAATACACTGTTGCCATTGTATTTGATTTGAATTAAAAGTATTTCAAGTGTCGAAAGCAATTTTAAATTCGAAATCGCAAAGTGTCGTCTTAGCCTTCCTTTTGTTTTTTGAAGAGAAAATTGTTAGTACTGTCGCTTTGAAAGAAAATAATTCAGATCTATACTTAGTTTTCTTTTTGTCATTCTCACATTAAGGAAACTAAAAAACAATACATGCATGTGCATTTGAATTTAGACTGCATGCTGAAATTGATTTAGGAAAAGTGCATCTAGTGTGTGCTCTTCGCTCTATGTTGAAAGAATTTTATTTCTTTTTCCTTAGTAGCTATGATTTTCATTGCTAAAAGAAAGTAAACGACTGTTTATCATCTTAGATTGCATGTTTAGGAATTGTATATCTACATCACGCAGTGAACCTTAAAGGCAAACTTCTTAAGAAATATCAACTATAAAATAAACCTCAATGAACATAAAAATACTTTTGAACCTAACGCACAACATTTAGAAGTCTAGGCTAGAGATGAATTCCGTTGTCGTAAAGCCTAGTAACTATCGCTTTCATCGTAGGTTGGGTGATTCCTCCTCTTTGAGACGAAAAGTACCAGTACGGACTTGTGCTCCCATGTACCGTCGAGTATATATTGGGATACCACAATAGGCTACATCCTTTATCCTTAGGAAGCCGTGCCTGCCGCCCTATCGATCACAATGCACTAAACACATCATTCGGGAAGATTGACTGCCATACCATAAAAAGTATTCTGTAGTTTTGCGATTGGTTTGGTAATCCCTCTGTCTAGATTTCCAGAGTAGTCACTTTCATTCCTTTTCAGACTCCTTAAAAGAAAAGGTCCATCTGAGCACTTGTCACTTCAGGCTCATTAAAAATCAAAGGTGACTAGAGTCATCTTTAGCTTTTTCTCAACTCTTAAAAATTGAAAAAACAAGTTGTGTCAAAGTGTCATAAAATCTATTTTAATAAGAATAACGTCACTGTTCCCTCGTTGGTCTTAGGTTGAGAAAATGGAGTCTACCAATCAAGGATTTCCCCTTGGGGAAATCCTAGTCCCTTCTCCTCTTGGGGAGATGTTGGTGCTCTACACATGGCTACATTGTCCCTTCCAGGACTCACAATTGGCCTGCCAGTATGGATTTTCTCGACCTCTGTCGTTCAAAACATTGCAATTCCTCAGCAATCAAATCAGCAACCAGATATCCTGAAGTCCTCCCCCAAATTCTACTTCTTTTATTTCTCCCTCTCCTTCTCCCTCTTCACTTGGTGAAACTAGTAACACTAAAAACCAAGTAACTAAGAAGAAGAAGAAAGGGAAGGAGAAGAAGAAGAAGAAGCCAACAACAAAAGGGGGAAACCATGCATCGTCTGGTGAAAATCCACACACTGCACCATCCAAACCTAAATCTCCATGTGTCATTTGCAAGGGAGACCACTATCATCGAGATTGTCCCTGCATCCCACGGATCTTGAGGGATTGGTCTCCCCTCTTGCACAATCCGGTGTCTTCAACCTCTGACGATAATGTTGAGAGACACCATCAACTAGTGAAAATGAAGTCAATGGACAAAAAGGAAGATCTAAATTTCCTTGTAGACTGTGCGAAGGCGATCATGCCCTCCACCGTTGTCCTTTCCTAGACGAAGCTAAAAGAGTCTTGGATAACCATCCTGCTTCACCACAACGACTTCCTCCCAGATACAAGAAACTCTTGCCAAGTCCATCGCTAGTTGAAAATCTGACTGACACACCATTGTTGTTAGTCGAAGAACCTATCATTGAAGATAGACCCTCTGATTCCACACTGGATCAAAGTCAACAGGTCGAGATGGCAGTCGACCCAGTCTTGTCTTCAGAAGGTCCACCTTTAGATGATACAGTCACCAAAGAGGATGAGAACGACACCGTTCAAATTCTTTTCGTTAACACAAAATCCGATGAACATGGGGGAAATCTACCCATTCCTTTACCGCATGAAGGAAGTTCGTCAGAGATTTATCCGGCCATTTATTCGGTCCCTCCTCCAAGCAATCTAGTCATTTCCTTCGATTGGAATCTACTAGGGAGACCCTGCCTACCATCTAATGTACCATTCCGAATCATAGTAAAAGCTTACAGAATGATCATGGTTGATACTATCATAGATGAAGGGGATTCTATGAGTATCCTTTCCTCAACTGCTTGGAAAGAACTTGGTTCGCCATCGCTTCTGCCTGAGATTCAAAATTTGACAGGCTTCAACAAAGGAACCAGTCGACCGTTAGGGATCCTTCCAAATTTGCCTATAACTTTGAGAAGGAAAACCATTCATCTAAATGTGATGGTAGTCCAAGGGCCTCTAAATTACAATCTACTCCTTGGGCGTGACTATATTTATAGCATGGGAGCTATTGTTTCCTCACTCTTTGGAGTGATGTGTTTCCCGCAGGAAGGCAGAGTGGTCCAGCTCGTAGACCGGCTTTCATTCCCCGGTTCAAACACAGCTACTAGTCAAATGCCATCCCTAATTGGTCTTTTTGCATAAGGAATGTCTTATCAATATCCAGTTCATCCACTTGATGAGCGCGGGTGATTCAGTGAATGTGACTGAAACCCAGGAGGCATGCACCCTGGTCTGCTTCGGCAGGAAAACCCCAGTTATAAGGTAGGTTTCCGCGTAGGAATATGACTAGTCTGACTATCCTGTCCGTTTAGGAAAATGGATCAGACTAGAAAAGGATTCCCCCGTCAAAGGTTAGGTGATTGGAACTTGAATCACCTTCGTCCATTTCGATGGACAAAGCTGAGGAAGCGTTTTATCTACTATGCAGATGGAACAATCTTGCTAATGCAAGAACTTCTGTATGGTAACCTAGAAGCTCTATTTCGTTATACCTAGGGGCATGCAAACATTTTTGCATGCAAGTGAAAAGCGACCATTTATTTTCTTAGTTTGTAGGCTCTCAACCCTTTAAACTCGTAGGGTGGTCGTTCCTAGCTTGCATAACAAAAGGCTTTGGAGCAAATTTTCGAATGGGGCAAGCTCCCTAAAAAATGAACCTATCAATGAGACATCCTTATTATACGACTGGCACGAGCAGTTTTACACGAAGTTCAAGCTCGTTGAAAAAAAATAAACCTAGCCACGAGCAGTTTTACGTGAAGTTCAAGCTCGTTAACAAATAAACCTAGCAATGAGGATATGTTCCCCTAGAGTTCAATCTCATTAAAAAATGAACCCACCTTCGATGAATAACCATTGCGATCGCATGACTATCAGCTTTTGAACCTTGGTCGTGTTCTTACCATCACCTCCACTCTTTTTTTAGCTGATCATACGCCTCCATTTGACTGTTTACCCTTTTGAGGAACAGTTGCGATGAGTGATTCTATTAGCCACCTTCTTTACACTGCCGTGATTGAAAAGTTCCAAACCTTACTTGGAACCAGCTGCTATCCGAAAACATCACTCGTTCCTCACAAAACGAGTCTCCTTTAAGCTCTTTTCATCTGACTCGTAAAATATGAAAAGATTGCTGAGCAATTGGCCTCTCTATCTCGTCAAAGTGATTGGAAGTGCCATCCCTCCTCTAGATTTTAATCTTTTGGGACTTGAGGGATCATTACACAAAAAGGTCGAGCGCTCGTCTTGCTCGGCTAGTTAAAACTATCGAAAAGTCATCCCTTTTGTATTATTTTATACTTTTTTTGGACTTAAGGGATTATATTACGAAAAAGGAATACTGGAGTTGCCTTTACATCTTTTTTTAGACTCTCTAAAATTGAAAAGGACTGAGTTATCTTTGTCATTAAACTCGTTAAAACAATAGCGACAAAGTTGTCCATGCAAACAAGAGCGAGTTTCATTGTCACTAGGCTCGTTAAAACATAGTGACAGGTTTGCCTGAAGGGAAAATTATAGAACAAGCATATGTTATCCTCCTCAAGCTTGACAAAAAAAAAGAGGTACTGGTCAGCAATGACTGGGGAAAAAGGGAAGACAACTCGAATAACTTCATTGGTAGCAGGTCGCTCTTGAACATGACACTTTCACTCCATCACCATGATTGAGTCGGGTTGGGTTATTCCGTTCACCGGTCATATCACCATTGGTCCGCCATACCATCCATTTTGGGGTTAACGCTACCAATCCATTTCAGTGTCACTGATATGTTCAAGAGAAGTCGCTCAGAGAATTCACCAACCTAGCTAACGCCTCATCCGCTACAATACCTTCACTCTCCATTTTTCATGACCGCCACCCTGAACCTTGTATCATCAGATCGTTTTCACCTCCACAAAATCATTTTCTCCATTCCGTGTTGTAGATGTGGGATTCATTAAGGCCCTCCTACGACAGGTCACTTCTTGTCGACATCAACTCATTATCCAAGAAGTCGACTTAGGAAAAACCCTTTCAGTACTTTGAAACTTGCATGCCTCAATGGCAAGTTTCTCACTTCCAGAGACATGTTTACATCAATGGCCTTCTATCTAAAGATTTTGTGTGGTTTTCGACATCAACTCATGTATTCACACCACGTTAATTGTATTATAGTACCTTGAGGGTCATTATCATTATCGATGATTCCTGTCGCGCCTGTTAACAACTTACATCATTGGCTGGTAATCAGGTGATGTCTTTCCATGTTCGACACCAGAACATCTTTTCACATGGATCGAATTGTACTTCGAGAGAAGATTGAACGAGTTTGAATACCTCGAATCTAGTTTCATCCATCCAGGTTGCCATTCAGGAAAATAAAGACATCAAATGTACATCACAGCTGAACAGATAATCACCCAAGCTAAGGGATGATGGCTCTACCAGAATCATCAGTCTACCACACAAATGATTGTTATAAAGCTGAGCATGGGAATGCCTGCCTTGGCTAGATCATGAAAATATTATGAAGATAATGTATTGTATCTTACTACAGGTCACCTTCCAGTTCGAAAAACCTCGGATCCTCATTATAAAGCATTTCACCCAACATCAGAAGATTTACGACCTCATGCTTTAGGGGGCAACTGTTATAGACATATTTGAGCACTCCAACCCCAATCACATATGTCCATAAAAAAAGGGCTTCTAAACCCCTAAAAGTCTTGTTTCATACCCTAAAGGAACAAGGTCAGCTGATTACCTCCTTTCCCAAAAGTTCTCCCTGAAAAACTGCTTAGAACTGGTCAAAACTAGACCATACAGATTGCTCCATGCTAAGGGTGCGATGCATCTCACCTATTACACATGGGGGGTGTGATGCATACTCAAAATCCCTTCTGTAGGGTGCGATGAGCGAGAGCAGACAAGTGGCAGAAGCAGTTTGCTAGGTGGAAACTCAAAGAATCTTCTAGAAACTGCTCATATGGCACTTGCCTCTCTGAATTCACCCAGGGATGAGTAAGAGATCATGAAATTTCCAAGTGGAACCAAGAACTATCAGTGAAATGACACTAATCCAAATCCCAAAAGCTGACTCACTCTCCTGCAAACATCTATATATGGATCGCTCATCCTAGAGATCCAGAGGCTGGAATTTTGTAATTTGTAAGGAAGTGCTGTTGGTTTCTCTTTGAAGACATTGTATTGTTGGGTGATCTTGCTTTGTATGAGGTGAAGAGGGCTTTCATGCCGGGAGGATGATGCTGGATCAGACAGCTTGGTTGTAATCCTCTCTTATACTACTTCTATCAATAAAGCTATTTGAGTTTTCCTCCATATGCTTGTATATCTCTGAATCTTGTATTTGTATATGCATTTATATGGTTAATGTACATCTGATCCTACATTGTTTATGGTTATAGATCTCTATGCTTTGATGGTATTTTGCTACTTTTACTCTACATGTGTTCTTTGAAGCGGGACAAGTGAGAAAGGAGTGGCGAAAGCTCTATCAAAGGAGAGAGGAAACAAGCAAGGAGACTAGCGAAAGACTGAGGTTGGTACTCTCTGCTTCTCTCTCATCTATCTCTCATAAAGGAAAACACAAGTAACTTTAGTTTGTTTGTTTCTAAGATAGTTACCTGTCTTAGTGGGACTAGCAGCTCTGAATGGACATTAGTTTTCTCGATAACACTTTCCTTGCCTAGTGGCCTCCGATATTTTTACAAAATGTCCTAGTTTATTTCCTATTGCTTTTAATGATTCTGGCTGCCAATAATCCAATGGTAAGGAATAGAGCCTTACCCAAATTGGGACCGAAGTGGATGCCTCACGCTCTAGGACAAAATTCATAACCCAAGGCCGCATATAGAGGCCTGCCGTAGCATAGAAGTGGGACCCTCCTTCAAACACCCTGTCTTTATCCTCAATGTTAGTAAAGAATACAATGAAGAAACCCTTTGATCCTAGGTGCAGATCTATATCCCCCTTAGGTTTCCAATGATACTTTATCCATGCATGTAAAGCCTTCTTTGTTGGCCATAAGCCCATGAATTTACAAATTACTGTGTAAGTCGCCATATGTTCCCTATGCGCCTGTAGCGCTGGATCACTTAACACCACTCTGGGTGTGATGGTCGCCCTAGGCTTACACGGTCCAGTTCGATTTTTGTCCACATTCTGATTTTCTCCTTCTGTTCGTGTTTCTCTTCTGGTTTCTTCCTGCATATTTTCCTGCCCCTGTGAACCTTTGTTGTTCTATTTCCCTCCTCCTAAAATTCCTGTTTCAACCTCCAGAGGTTTCTTGAATCGATTGGAAACAACGTGACTATTGGAGGGAGTGGAACTCCCCCTCTCACGCCTCTCCATGGTACCCAATGCTTAACTTCTTCTGCAAACCCTAGCTCTCTCTGCTCAAGCTCTGAATCGTCATCCTCCTGCTATGTTCCTATCCATTGTTGGTTTTCCTTAGTTTACAATATTCATTGTAGTGTTTATCATAGGATTTCCTCGATATGAAAATCAATCTTTGTCAACCATGGTCAATCATGGCCAACCATCGTCCAACATCACCTTATGATGAAGATTGTCTCAATATGAAAATCAACCATGATCAACCATGGTCCAATGTCACATTGTGACAAAGATTGTATCAATATCAAAATAAATTATGGTCAACCATGGTCCAATGTCGCATTTTGACAAGGATTGTCTCAATATGAAAATCAATCATGGTCAACGATGTTTAATTAAGGGTTTATAATATTTATCTTAGGGTTTATATACCTTGGGTTTGTAATATCAATTCTTTAAGTTTAATATTATACTCTTGTGTTTATAATCTCTTAGGGTTTTAGTATTAATCAGGCTTGGGTTTATTATTCCCTTGGATTTATAATATCTATCCCTTCGGTTTATTAATCTAAGGGTTCATATTCCTAGGGTATAATATTGAGTTTAAAATATTATTCCTAGGGTTTAATATAAAGCCCTTGGGTTTATAATCATGCTTGACCATGGACAACCATGGTCCAACGTCACATTGTAACAAATATTGTATCAATATCAATCAACCAAGGTTAACCATTATTAACCATCATCAACCATGGTCATTCATGGTCGACCATGCTCCAATGTCACACTGTGACAAAGGTTGTCTCAATATGAAAATCAACCATGGTCAAGCATTGTGCAACGCTGCATTGTGAGAAAGATTGTCTCAATATGAAAGTCAATTATGGTCAACCATGGTCCAACATCACATTGAGATAAAGATTGTCTCAATATGAAAATCAACCATGGTCAACCATGTTCCAATGTCACAATGTGACAAAGTTTGTCTCAATATAAAAATCAATCATGGTCAACCATATTCAATCATGGTCAATATGAAAATCAACGATGGTTAACTATGGTCTAGCGTCACATTGTGACAAAGATTGTCTCAATATGAAAATCAACCATGTTCAACCATGATCATCCATGGTTGATCATGGTCAACCATGGTTAATGATAGTCAGTTGTGGTATGGTCCATCGCCGCACTGTGAGAAAGATTCTCTCCATATGAAAATCAATCATGGTCAATCATGGTCAACCATGGTCCAACATCGCATTGTGATAAAGATTGTCTCAATATGAAAACCAACCATAGTTAACCATGTTTGTTTTAGAATTTATAATATTTATCTTAGGGTTTATATGCCTCAACTTTACAATAATAATCCCTTGGGTTTAATATTATTCCCTTTGGTTTTTAGTAGTAATCTGTTGGGTTTATTAGTGCCTTAGGTTTATAATATAAATCCATTGGGTTTATTAATCTAAGGGTTCATATTCCTAGGGTATAATATTATTGATAGGGTTTATAATATTAATCCTAAGGTTTAATATAAATCCCTTAGGTTTATAATTCACTGGGGTCATAATATAAATTCCTTGGATTTTTACCCCCTTGGGTTTATAATATTAATAATCACTTAAATTTATAATATTAATCCCTAGGGTTTATAATAATAATATCAATATTTAATAATAATAGATGTTAATCCCAAGGGTTTATAATAATAATATTAATCCTAAGGGTTTATAGTAGTAATATCAATAACGTGGTTAATAATGTCAATATTTATATATTTATTGATACCAATAATAATATTAATATTAAATCCATATCCATTGTTGCCTATAGGCGTATATCAACCACATTTAATAATGTGGTTGTGCATATGATTGATATATGCCTATCAACATATATCAACCACATTTATTAATGTGGTTTTGCTAGTATATATACATTAACATGATAAACGTCTTCACCTTCGGCTTGATGCCACACATTCAACAAGGTGAGGGGCATAATATATTTATAATTCTAAAAAAAAAGGTTGTGAAAACATACAACTACCATACATTACATTAACGAATTTATTAATCACAATATATCCCTTGTATAATATATGCCTTGTTAGTCCCCGCCGCCTGAGGCATGGGATTATTAGTAATCGATTTTAGTTCTTGACATTAATTCGTTTTCAAATTAACAGAAGTTTTTAGTCCTTATTTCATTTCATATGATTGCTCAACCTATCACATAGATGCGATGCTTCTCCAAACCAATAAGATTTTTTATCATCTTATTTGGCCTCTTCCCAAGGTAGAGAGTATGTAGAGAGGATATATTCTTTATACTACTTATATAATTTCTTTGTTTAAAGGATTTAATTGATTCCATATTTTTCAAACTCAAAAATAATGTCGACATTAGTTCCTTGGCATTAAATGTTGTGGTTTGTATACATCTCTGGGAACATAATAGCCACATGACTCTATGCATGTTCTAGCTATTAAGCTATTGTCGAGGAGGGGAGCATGTCATTCTGCCGTTTAATTTATCTCCTATCTGGTAGCACGAATATCCCAACACTAGTTGCTTGAGCATATTAACGATAAGTACCTAAACCATAGGATATTGAAGATAAGTACCTAAACCATGGAAAATGTCTTACCTTGCTTGTGCGAAGATGTCATTACTTGTCTAATGGAGCTCTGATCAAGCGAGGGAATATCTGTTGGGAAGATGCCATTACTCATCTAATGGAGTTTTTCTCAAGTGAGGCAATCTCTATTGGGTGAGGCAATATATGTTGGGTAATTGTTGAGCAATTTTTTTATGGTTATTATCTTTATTCATTGTAATTGAATGCTAGAGCAACCTAGAAAGCGAACTAGAAAGTTGGAGGATGAATTGAAATAACTTCGGGAGATGTACAGTTACATGACACTTTGAAACTTGTTCAGGACATACTATAGAGCTTCCCCATCACTGGAATTTCCTTCTAACGTGAAAGAAAAAGAAAGGAAGGAGGAGACATTAGAATGAATTATTCACCATAAAGACCTGAGGATTGGACTGATTCTATTACTAGCACTAGAGAGGGTGCTGAAGCTATTCATGGGCTACATATTGATATTGATATGCTTCTGAAGCTACTGGTTGTGCACTTGGAAGAACCTGCACCATAAACA
The DNA here is from genome assembly GCA_031772625.1 of Pinus tabuliformis. Taxonomy (NCBI): domain Eukaryota; kingdom Viridiplantae; phylum Streptophyta; class Pinopsida; order Pinales; family Pinaceae; genus Pinus; species Pinus tabuliformis. Next base: position 275,037,630 of record CM062809.1, on the reverse strand, counting down.
TAAGGGGATAAAGTTAGGTTATCCCCGACCCTAAATATTTTTTCATACCTCAACTGGACAGAACTTGTACCATGCTAATAAGGGTGAAGTATAGGGTGAAAGCGATGATAAGTACCTTTATTTTAAGGATCTTTTTTATTAGGACCTTGAGAGAGGGATTGTTGGGAGTTCCTCGCTAACAATTTATGGGTATTGGCCTTCACCTCTTTGTCAGGCATATTTTCCCTTCCCTCTTTAAGCCAAGTCCCATAGGAGGAATGAATTAGACTCCTCAATCCGTTATCCTTCACGTTTAGGCATCCAACCTATATCCAATTATCAAAAGACATTAGTCAAAATTAGAGCTCACCAGGCATACAACTAGAAAGACAAAAAACTAGAGAATGTCGGTAAGCAAGAGCATGAATTCCAGACAGCTAGAGAAATCCAGATTCATACATTAGTGAGTGAGAGGAAGAGCCTAATTCAAATATCTAGGGTGGGAGGAGCATAATTCAAGAGGTAAATAAATTAGCTATTCTAGCTAGCTATTATTGAGTTTATTTTGAGTTGTAATTATTTAATTCAGTCTAACTTAGTTAAAGTCAATTAAACTGGTTCCAATTGACAGAGGAATTAGTGGGAGGTCTAGTAGTGGTGTGAAGCCTGCAGTAGTGGGGTGCTTCCTGCAGTAGTGAGGTGCAACCTGCAGTAGTGGGGTGCTTCCTGTCGAACAGTGGGGTGCTACCTGAAGTGCAGTATTGTGGTACCTGTTGTGATAAACCATTAAACTGAAGATTCACTCATAATTAACTCATGAATGTGAGATCAGAGAAAGACCCAGTTGAGATTGGAGTTCATGGACAATGTAATATAAGTTGTAAAATCATCTAAATTAAACTGACGATGCAAGCAATAAAAAAAGGCATGTGAGGATTGCACAATTAATAATTGAGGAATTTCCTAATTGAATAGAGGCTAATTCCTCGAGGAATAATGAAAGGAATAAGGAGCTTGGAGGCTTGGAGGCTTGGAAATTTGGCTAAGTATTGGCCAAAGGTAGTTAGTTAGGAAGAGGATAGAAAATAATTGTGTAGGTTGAGCTCACAATTGATCAGAGCATATTGTATTCATCCAGATTATTTGGCTATTGCAATATATAGATAGCAGGGGTTTTTAGCTATGGCTTTCTCGACAAAATCATTGCATTATGTGTGATTAAATTATTTCTCTTGTATGCTTTGTGATTTCATTGATTCATTATTGTTTCTGTTGATTAGTAGAGTTGATTCAAGTCAATTATTTTAGCATATTACAATTTGTAGTTTGAATCTACAAGGAATTTCTACATGGTATCAGAGCTGAAATCACTATAGAGGAGGATAATACAAGTTTGTCTTTTGCAGGAGAAATCAATTTTGTAGTATCATACTTCAGAGCCAGCAGGATGTCATTCTACAGATTGAGACTCAAATATTCCCTCGAGGGTAGTTCAAACTATATTTCCTGGAAGGACATGATGGAGGCAGTGCTAGAAGACGATGAGCTTAAGGAATTCATAGAAAAATATATTTCTAAGCATCCAATAGCTGATGCTCAGAATCTTGTAGAAATTTTGAATAATAAACACTTATTCACAGAGATTATCCCTATTATACACTATTGCGGAATACATGCATAATACATAACCTTCTCTATGTTGATCATCAATTTAGTAGCATTAAAAACAATGAAACATCAATCGCATGCACACATTAACACAGTATGTAACCCGGGGAAAGCTTACAGCTGAAAACCCCACACTATATGTATATTATAATGATTAAGAACATGTAACAATACATAGTACAATACTCCTCACAAGTATTCAGTACTATCTCTACCTGTTACACACAAAACTAGCTCAGATCCGAACAAGTCACAGGTTCAAATCTTCTCCGCTGCTTTGCTTGCCTCCACTGCACAATCCCAAGTGAAAATCACGTGAGCACAAGCTACAATTGCCTTGGTATTGGCCCACACTACACAATCCTCATTGGCATGACTCAATCCATGCATGTGCAAATCTCATGCACAACTGATAGTCACAACTCACCCTTTCACTTACCTCTAACACCTGTCTCTGTTGAACTGTCCATGCATTGAGTTAACTGATGTATTCTTTAGTTTCTTTATGAGCTAATAATTAGTGAATTAATTAATATTTAATTCATGCAACTCATCACTAGTGTATTCTGTAGTTAGACTAAATACAACTAGTTTAACCAAGTCAAACTGAACACAACTCCATCAACTCCACAGAACTCACATGCATGAGTTCTAACTGAAGTCCTCCATGCAATAACTCAACTAACACATAAGAAACCACGTGATTCCTTTTGTCAGCTACATGTGCCACATCTGTGGCTCGAACTGAAGTGCTCCAAGAGAATAAGATAATGTTTAGAGTCCAAATATTACTAAGGGCTAATAATATTTGACTGTTTCTATTTTTAGCCTGGCAGTCTAAAAATAGACTCTGATCACTCCGCTGTGAACCAAAAATAGAAGTCCATCTATTTTTCCCAACATGACCAATCATCCATAAACAAAATCCTGCAACTCATAGACCATGATCCATATGTCTAAAAATAGACATAGTCTAAAAATAGACTTTGCGCCAAAAATAGCCTGCGGGCCCAATTAGTGAAGGTGACTTCTTTCCACTAAGCTCCATCATCTTGTTGCATTTTCAACACTCCCTCTCAACAAGATATGGATTATCTGCAACCCCTATCCTGCAACTGTAATGTTATGCATGCAACACATTTGCGCGGTACGCTTGCTCCAACAACACTCGGAACAAAAAAAACTCCCAACTGACCACTCTGTTGGGCTAGGAACATACTCTGATGCTGAAGCTCTACCTGCTGCTGACAAGTGTTCCCTCTCTAAAATCTATGCTACTGCAACATCTACATGCATCTCACACCATTGCACACTTCTCTGTGCCACCTAGCACTGTGCAAAACACTTGTGCCTCTCGCATTGTTGCAGCCTGCTAGCTATGCGTTGTCCTAGGATTCCCTACACTGTTGCTCTCTCTGCCGCTCCATCCGCATCTATCTCTACCCAATTAGTCAATTCCTGCTACTCCACATCGGGGCTCCCGTAGCAAGGTCTCATCCAAGAGGTTGGGTACCTCAAGGATCCTGCCCCTCCTCCTTGGGATGATCAATCCACATCACCCCACCTCCTACCTGGAGGTATGGCTGCATGCGATCCCTTAGCCCATCTGGATCGAAGTTTCCCCCTACTGGAGGTCTTTGCATGAGTAGATGTCTCTACTTGATCTCCTCTTAGCTTCCCTTGTTGTGGCTGCTCCACAACCTCCTGAAGCTGCTGCACCAATCGTGGCTCCTCCACAATCGTCTGAGACTTCTTCTGGCTCTGCATGTTGAGAGGTAATATACGCTACCTCTCAACCACCAAGTCTCCATTAGTTTCCTCGCTGCTCAAGGCTTTGCATGCATCTACATGCAACTGATAAAGGTTCCTAACTCGAACCCCTATCTTCTGGGTTTCTCCAGTTGTCTTGCTGCGCAGGAAATCCTTTCCCTCGCTGAAGACAACATCATATCCCTTGTCTTCTAACATTGCCACAGAGATAAGATTCTTCTTCAATCCTGGAACATGCATCACTTCCTTCAATCTGAAGGGTTTACTAGACTCCCTCTCAAAGGAAATGGTACCGATACCGGTCGCACTGTATCTACCATCATTGCTCATCTCGATGTGCACTCCAAGATCTTTCTTATCCAGATCAGAAAACAAATCTCGATCTCCTGTCATGTGAGAAGACGCACCACTATCCAAGAACCATACCGATCCCATCACACTTGATACCAAGCATGCGATCAACGAAAAATCCAGCTCAAACTGTGAGGCTAAGGCCTCTTCCGCTGCAAATCCAACAACTTGCTTATTTTTCTTCTTCTAAGGACAATCTATGGCATCTCCATTCTCAGCTTTGATGTTTCTGAGTTTATCCTTGAGCTCCATTCCACCAACTCAAAACTCAACCGCTTCTGATCTAAAATTCTTGAGAACAAAGTATTTATTGTACAGAGATTGACTGTATGGGCATTCACCGGATATCTCACCTTCCAAAAGGCTACCTGGCCCGATTACAGACTCTGCTTGAAGAAATAAAATGTAAACACTTTCTGAATAATAGATCTAATGATCAACAACTCTGATACCATGTAGAAATTTTGAATAATAAACACTTATTCACAGAGATTATCCTGATTATACACTATTTCGAAATACATGCATAATACATAACCTCCTCTACGTTGATCATCAATTTAGCAGCATTAAAAACAATGAAACATCAATCGCATGCACACATTAACATAGTATGTAACCCGGGGAAAGCTTACAGCTAAAAAACCCACACTATCTATATATTATAATGATTGAGAACATGTAACAATACATAGTACAATACTCCTCACAAGTATTCAGTACTATCTCTACCTGTTACACACAAAACTAGCTCAGATCCGAACAAGTCACAGGTTCAAATCTTCTCCGCTGCTTTGCCTGCCTCCACTGCACAATCCCAAGTGAAAATCACATGAGCACAAGCTATAATTTCCTTGGTATTGGCCCACACTGTGCAATCCTCATTGGCATAACTCAATCCATGCATGTGCAAATCTCATGCACAACTGATAGTCACAACTCACCCTTTCACTTACCTCTAACACCTGTCTCCGTTGAACTGTCCATGCATTGAGTTAACTGATGTATTCTTTAGTTTCTTTATGAGTTAATAATTAGTGAATTAATTAATATTTAATTCACACAACTCATCACTAGTGTATTCTGCAGTTAAAATAAATACAACTAGTTTAACCAAGTCAAACTGAACACAACTCCATCAACTCCACAATCAACTCCACAAAACTCACATGCATGAGTTCTAACTGAAGTCCTCCATGCAATAGCTCAACTAACACATAAGAAACCATGTGATTCCTTTTGTCAGCTGCATGTGCCACATCCGTACCTCGAACTGAAGTGCTCCAAGAGAATAAGATAATGTTTAGAGTCCAAATATTACTAAGGGCTAATAATATTTGACTATTTCTATTTTTAGCCTGGCAGTCTAAAAATAGACTCTGATCAGTCCGTTGTGAACCAAAAATAGAAGTGCATCTATTTTTCCCAACATGACCAATCATCCATAAACAACATCCTGCAACTCATAGACCATGATCCATATGTCTAAAAATAGACATAGTCTAAAAATAGACTTTGCGCCAAAAATAACCTACGGGCCCACTTAGTGAAGGCGACTTCTTTCCACTAAGCTCCATCATCTTGTTGCATTTTCAACAAATCTGACAGAGTGGATAAAGTGTGTGGCAAAGGCGAGAAGGATTATCCTAGAATGAGTTCGAGATCATATTGTCTCAAACCTCCACATTAAGAAGACTCCATATGTGAATTGTAAGGACTTGACTAACATGTTTCAAAACAACAATGGCCCTAGGAAGCTGACACTAAAGGACGAGATCAGAAATATCAAGATGGAGAAGGGTAACACAATATCAAATTACTTGACCAAGTTCACCCAATGTCGGGGTGAGCTTGGAAGTGTCGGTGTTATAGTTGTTGAAGACTATATGGCGAGCCTAGCACTTATAGGACTTCCCAAGAGCTGGAACAACTTTCAAGACTCAGTTAATGGGAGGGAGAAGCTACTAGAGTGGGAGTAATTGTGGTTCGACTTGGTGCAAGAATGGATTCAACAGAACACCAGAGATGGGGTCTCATCCAATGAAGCGGGAGAGGATTTTGCATTAGTCAGCAAAGAAAAGAAATCCAAGGGAAAGAAGTCCCAAGGCGAGGAGGGAAAGAAGGACTTTTCCAGCATCAAGTGTTTTCACTATCATGAGTTCGGGCACTATGCCACGAAATGTCACGAAATGTCCAGAGAAGAAAGAAAGAAAGAAGGAGCCTGTAGTATTAACAACAGGTGAAGCTCTAGCTTCACAATTCAAACTTGATTTCACTTTCATTGCATGCATGGAAAACACTATAATGGGAATCATGTTGTATCTCGACAATGGTGCCTTATTCCACATGACAGGGAATATAGATATGTTTAGTGAATTGGAGGACAAAGACCTCAAGCAAAACATAGAGTTTGGAGATGATGGCAGGTATATCACGATTGATATCGATACTGCTAGTTTTCAAAGGGAGTCTGACTCCCCTCTCAAACTCACATATGTGATGTATGTTCCAGGAATAAAGAATAATCTTGTTTCTGTCGTGGTATTGGAAGACTGTGTCGATGATGTAATATTTAGCAAAAGAAAGGTTTTCCTTAGACACATCACCACGAGATAGATGAAATATATTGATGTGCGAGTCAAGAACCTATATATACTTGAGGTTTAAGATGCATGCAAAGACTTGAGGAACAAGGCAAAGGTTAGAGACTTGGTGGTTGAAAGGGAGCATAAATTACCTCTCAAAATGCAGCCTTAGAAGCAGCCTCAACAAGTTGTGGAGTGGAAAAAATTGGAGAAGCAATGAGAAGACCGAGTGGAGACATCCACTTAAGAAGATACCTCCAATAGGAGGAGAGTTAGAGCCAAGAGGGCATAAGGAGTACATCATCCATACCTCCAAGTGTGAGGTGGGGAGATGTGAATCAATAGTCCCAAGCCTTTAGAAATTTGGGCAGGGTCCATTGAGGTGTGTTTGTCTCATGGATCATTAACTTGCTACAGGGCACACAATATTTAGTAGCATGAGGATCAATGTCATTCAAATACCGAGGAGTGCGAAGAAGTGTTGATAGCAAAGCAAGAGATTCAATAGCAATGTCAGCAACAACACTGTTTTCCCAGTAGACAATTGCATATTGATTCCGTGATTATTTTTTATTTATTTTCGGATGCTTTTTAGCTGTAGATGTTGCAGTAGCAACAAAAATAGTGATAAGTGTTTTTGGAGAAAATTAATACAGGGGAACATGAAGTAGATATTTTGACAAAGGCATTGTGAAGATGCAAATTCAAATTTCCTAGAGGCAAGATCAGGGCAACAAATAATCCCTTTCTTATTGAGAGGGAGTGTTGAAAATGCAACAAGAAAATCCTGATTTAATTTTGTCCTTGAATTAAATTGGGAATAAAAATGTAACTCCACATCTCATGACAACTTGTAATAGTTAATTAAATTAATTTGGCTTCATTAGCTCAGTTAATTTGAGATGAGGGTCTAACTAGCATCATGTAGAGTGTATCCTACAATTAGGAGCACCAATTGAGTTTATTTTGAGTTGTAATGATTTAATTTAGCCTAATTGAGTTAAAGTTAGTTAAACTAGTTCCAACTAATGGAGGAATTTGTGGGAGGTCCAATGGTGGGGTGCAACCTACAATAGTGGGGTGTTTCCTATTGTAGTGGGGTGCAACCTGCAGTAGTGAGGTGCTGCTTGCAGTAGTGGGGTGCAACCTACAGTAGTGGGGTGAAACCTCTAGTAGTGGGGTGTAGCCTGCAATAGTGGGGTGCAACTTGCAGTAGTGGGGTGTTTCCTGCAGTAGTAGGGTGTAGCCTACAGTTTTGGGGTGTTGCCTGTCGAACAATGGGGTGCTTTGTGCAGTGATCAACTAGTAAAATGAAGATTCACTCATAATTAACTCATCGCATGTCAGATCAGAGAAATACCCATTTGATATTGGAGTTCAGGGACAATGTACTATCAGTTGTAAAATCATCTAAATTAAACCGATGATGCATGAAATAAAAAAAGGCTTATGGGGATTGCGTAATTCATAATTGAGGAATTTCCCAATTAAATAGAGGCTAATTCCATGAGGAACAGTGCAAGGAATTAGGAGCTTGGAGGCTTGGAATTTTGGCTAAGCATTAGCCAAAGTCAGTGAGTCGGGAAAAGGATAGAAAATACTTGTGTAGGTTGAGCTCAAGGTTGAGCCGAGCATATTATATTCATCCAAATTCTTTGACTAATGCAATGTACAGATAGCAGGGGTTTTTAGCAGTGGCTTTCCCAGGAATCATTGTACTATGTGTGATTAAATTCTTTCTCTTTTATGCTTTGTGATTTCATCGATTAATTATTGTTTCCACTGATGAGTAGAGTAGATTCAAGTCAATTGTTTTAGCATATTACAATTTGCAGTTTGAATGTACAAGGAATTTCTACAAAATAAGAGTGAGAACATGTAATATGGGCATAATGTGTTGCAGGCGAGATGAGTATGGACGCCTCATGGGCATCCTTGAGACCTCCTCGAACTATCCAAATGATTATGCAATAGCACGTGTAATGCATGCAGGTAGGTCCTCATAATGGCCACCATGATTGTTTTATTCCATAAGGTCCCAAGTGTTTTTTAATTATATTTCTTAAAAAGTTTCTAGGTGACATATTGTTATATTTTATTAATATATTTAATATTTTTGGCTCATAATGGATTAGGCTCGGTGCCCTTGGCTGTAACTTGAAAGATGGAAGTTGGCATTTGATCGATTCTTCCATAGGGAAACTCTAGCAAGTCTTACCTTCCCAAGTGCACATCAGACCAACAATACATGTTGGGTAGCGTAGGCCCCGTGTAACGGTTTTGGGGCTCAAAGCCCGCAATTTTGGATAAAGTGTAAGGTAAAGACTCCGCGAAGTGTGCAGAGCGCGAATTGTAAGAAGTCAAGTCAAAGGGTTGTCCGCCCAAAAATAATGTAAAATAATAAGAATTGAGTCAGCCTGCCCATGGTCCACGACCATGGGAATGTATAAATAGAGCAAGGCTCTATGGTTAGAAGTCAGTTAGTTTTTTCAGTAGTCTTGTTTTGGATCTTGATGTGTATGGGTTTGTGAAGGCAATGTTCTCTACATCTGTAAGTCTGAGTCGAGGGTAGTTGTAGAGAGATAGAGGCTCTGCAGCTGTGTGTGCAGAGGCCTGGTAGAGTCCACATCTGTGTGCGCGTACCCCTGCAGCTGAGTGCATAGGGAAATTCTGGTTATATTGGCGAAAGAGTTGAATAAAGATAAGTTGATTCTGAAAGACTGTGCTGATTCTGAAATATTGTGGATCTGGTTAATTTCTGGTTTATATATCTGTCTGATCTGTGCGCTTATGCTTATGTTCTGAGTTTATGAAAATATATAACATTTTTGGGTGTGTGCAATGGTAATCTATATTAAATGTTTGCTTAAATACTGTAAGAAGTAGATCTGACCTATAAACAACTCAATATTAATAAGTAGTAAGGATTTGCCTTATTTTGGATCTACGCGGAAGTAGAGTGGCGTGAGGCCATAGAATGGTGCACGACTCCTCCAGACCACATCAAGACATCCCAAGGGTGCAGAAACCTGGTTCCAGCACCCTCCCTTGCTACCTCGGGTGAGACCTCAGTCCGCGCTCTACGGTCTGTTGCTGAAGGGGTCGGTAGCTGCGGGATTTGCTTGGCTAATAACTCTTCTGAACCTGGGTTAGGCCCTAATAAGCGAACAAATGGTTTCATTTCTGGGACCACGATTTGCCTAAGGGATGTCTGATGTCGGAACACTGGAACCCTACAAAGAAAGAGCTTAAAGATTGGTTGGATTAAAAGCTTCATGAGTTCATGGTTCAAGAAAACAAGAATCCGTGGGTATCAGAAGAAAGGTGGATGGATCGTTATTTATACACAGAGATCCACGAGATCTTCTTTGCATCATTCTTGATAGAGTTGTATAAGTGGATCGCGAGGCTAGATGATAGCGTGGGAAGGTGTGGACTAGATCAACCCATTGTGTGGACTCCAGAATTGGTGCGTAGTCTAGAAGCATCTGAAGATAAAATCGCACGTGTAGTGGATCACTGGTTAGATCGAATAATAGGAGGGTTTATCACTGAGTTTGCAATAGACACAACTGTGAGTTATAGTGAAGCAGAGAGATGCTTTCTCCAAGGACCGTGGGATAAGTATATCAAATCATTGAATACTTGGATTAAAATGCTGTTGTGTGAAAAATGGATTATGCGCATTCATTAATGTCTGGTGTAACGCGGAGCGGAAGAGGCTACCGAGGAACCAAAGGACTAGAGAACAGTCCTCTGATTTCTATTTTGCGGGAAAACGAGGAAGAACTCACAGGGTTCTCTTCGAGAAGCGCAGTTTGGTTGATAAATTAGCGCATTCCATTGATATCACCACCGTCCACGCCAACACCTGCTTCACCTGCATCAAACCCATCGTCACTTACCCCACCACCACCAGCAAGGGGTGGGATGGTAGGTACGATCAAGTTGCCAATACTTAGGGGCGTAGGAAATGAGGAACCATAGCAGTTCTGGGTCGTGGTAAAGGGTGTGTGGGAAGCCCAAGGGGTAACAGATGAAAACATCAAGAAGGCTTCTCTGGTTAGTGCGTTGCAGGACAATGCGTTGACATGGTATATAAAGTACTCGAGCGATCAGCTGAATGTGGGAATAGCAGTGATCCAGGATGCGTTGAATAAGGAATTTAGTTGGCCAAAATCAGAGATGCAATCGGTCATTGGAATCAAGGAGATTGCGATGTTACCTGGTGAAACCCCATGGGATCCGAACCAGAGATTGAAAAGCACAATCTGCGAGGCTAACATGACATTGACGGATGCGCAACACTGTGCGTGGTTTGTGGTGTCGTTGACACCACATCTGAGGACGGCGCTATCACAGCAAAAGATCTCAACCCAAGCTGAAGCATTAGAGATAGCAATGAGGTTGCACGAAACTCCAATACAGGATCAGGGGTTGGGAGAGCATTTCCACGTGCAGCTATAAAACCTATGCTTAGAAATGCAAATCTTGAAGCAAGAAAGGGCACCCCGACTGGAGGCGCGTTGTTATGCTCTTAACCTGCAAGATGATACTAGAATACAGAATATGCAAAGAAATATACCCAGAACATAGAATAGTGGAAACAACAACAAGTATTTTATTATTTAGGAAGCAATTTTCACTTGCCTCTTCGAGGGGGCAACCTCCAATAGAGCAGAGCTCGATTACAAAATAAGACACGATGCTCCTCGTAGGGAGTCTCTATCCTTTATATATGACTCATACGTGCAATACCATGGTTCTTATTAATACCATCTATCTAATATCATGGCCCATTTGCAACTAACTGTGGTCCCGTCATTAAATGCAGGTTAACCACTTACAATTATTAATATGGGTTTTATTGAATCTTTACTTAACTATAACGATGACTCGATCCTACTACATAAATAAGGGGGTTAGTGTGGGACCCTAACATGCCCTCCCCCTTAAGAATAGCCTTATCCTCAAGGATGAAGCTGCGGAAACTGCTGAAGAATAGTGGTTGGTTCCCAGGTTGCATCTTCCGGAGAGGTGTCTTTCCACTTGACGAGGACTTCCTTGATCATGCGGCCATGCAGGTGCCGTTCTTGTGTGTCTAGGACCTACTCAGGTTGGAGCCAGATTGACCCTTCTTCATCCAATTCAGGTATACTTGTTTGAATTCTGCAATTGTTCCCAATCACTTTCTTGAGGCATGAGACATGGAAAACTGGATGGATTTTTGCAGTGGGTGGCAAAGCTAGCTTGTAGGCCACTTCTCCAATGCGCTGAAGTACTTGATACGATCCGTAGAATTTTGGAGATAGTTTTTGACAACCCTGGTCTTTGAGTGATGTTTGCTTATATGGTTGCAGCCTCAAAAATACCTGATCCCCTTCTTGAAATTGGCGCTCTGAGCAATGCTAATCTACCTGTTGCTTCATGCGGTTTTGAGCTTGATGAAGATTCTCTCTAAGATGGGCGAGCATGGTTGTGCAGATTTTTAGGAGTTGATCCACTACTTGTACCTTTGAGCACCCCTTGATATAAGAAGTAGGGGAAGGAGGGAGTTGACCATAAACTGCTTCATAGGGAGTCACTTTGGTGGTGGCATGATAGTTGGTGTTATACCACCATTCAGCTAGAGGTAACCACTGTAGCCAAAGATGTTGCTTTTCTGAAATTAAACACCTAAGGTAGGTTTCTAGACATTTGTTGGCTGCTTCAGTTTGACGATCCGTTTGTGGATGATAGGAAGTACTGAGTTTTAGTTGGGTACCTTGTAGCCTGAAGAGTTCCTGCCAAAAATTACTGGTGAAGATCGGGTCACGATTAGACACAATAGAAGTGGGCATGCCATGCAATTTGAAGATCTGATCCATGAAAGATTGAGCGACCAAAGTCGGTGTAAAAGGGTGGGGTAGGGTGCAAAAATGAGCATACTTAGAAAGTTGGTCCACAACCACCATGATGACTGACTTGTTTCCTGACTTTGGAAGACCTATAATGAAATCCATAGAAACCTCTGTCCATATTGATGCCGAGATGGGCAATGGTTGTAGTGTACCTGGTGCTTTGACTGTCTCCCCTTTGTGGCACTGACAGACATCGCATTTCGCTACAAAAGTAAGGATGTCTTTTTTCATGCCTGTCCAAAAAATGATATTCTAGTGCGAGCATACGTCTTCTGAAAGTCTGAATGTCCTGCAGTGGGGGATGAGTGCAATTCCTCCAAAATGCGGCTTTCGAGGGTGGATGTTGGTGATATTATGACTCTGTCCTTGTAGCGAAGAATCTCATCCTACCACGAGCAGCCCTTGGTGGAATTTGGATCTGCCTGCAATTGAGTAATGAGTTGGGAGAGCCAGGGATGTGAAAACCATTCCCTGCGAGCCTCTTCAATCCATTCTGGAATGGGAAGGGAAATTACAAGCAGGGTACTTTCCTCCTCAAATTGGCAAGATAATGCATCTGCTACAATATTTTCGCGCCCTTTCTTGTAAATGATCTCATAATCATATCCTAGCATTTTGGCGAGCCATTTATTTTGTTATGGGGAGGATAGGCGTTGCTCCAAAAAATATTTAAGACTGTGATGGTCTGTGCGGATTTGGAAACGTCGCCCCAATAAGTAAGGTTGCCAGGTATCTACTGCATGTAAGATGGCCATCATTTCCTTCTCATAGGTAGATTGTCCCAGATTCTTCCCACTTAGTTGTTGGCTTGTGAATGCCAAGGGTCGACCTTCCTGCATTAAGACCGCCCCAATACCCGTACCCGAAGCATCACATTCAATGACAAAAGATTTGGTGAAGTCGGGTAGTGCTAAGACTGGAGTGGAACACATGGCATTTTTGAGAGCTGTAAATGCCTGTTGTGCTTCATCATTCCAGAAGAATGAATTTTTCTTGAGGAGTTGAGTGAGGGGCTTCGCAATGCGACCATAATTGCGGACAAATTTGCGATAGTAGCCTGTGAGACCCAAAGTCCTCTCAAGCTCTTCAAGGTCTTAGGATGAGGCCAATACTGCATTGCCTGGATCTTTTTGGGGTCCACCTTGACACCTTCACGCCCCAAAATGTGGCCCAAATACTCAACTTATTCCATGCCAAAAGAACACTTGGACATCTTAACAAATAATTTATGCTTGCGAAGCAGTTGCAAGAGCAGATCTACATGCTGAATATGTGCAACCCAAGTGCAACTGTAGATGAGGATGTCATCGAAGAAAAAAAGGACAAATTTCTTGAGATATGGTTTGAGAAGGTGGTTCATAAGGCTTTGAAAAGTAGATGGGGCATTACAAAGACCGAATGGCATGACCAGGAACTCATAATGGCCTTCATGAGTTCTAAAATTAGTCTTTCGAATGTCGACTTCCTTCATGTGAATTTGGTGGTAGCCTGAGCGAAGATCCAACTTAGTGAAGAATTGAGCCTCATTGAGTTCATCCAACAAATCATCAACAACTGGGATGGGAAAATTATCTTTGACTGTCAACTTATTGAGTGTCCTGAAGTCTGGACACATACGCCATTCCCCATCTTTCTTGAGCACCATGACCACCGGTGATGAATAAGGACTAATGCTGGGACGAATGACGCCTGCTTCCAAAAGTTCCTTGATTATTTTTTCTATTTCATTCTTTTGGGTGAACGGATATCTGTATGGGTGCACATTTGGTGGTTGGGCCCCTGGGACCAAGGTGATGCTATGATCATGTTCCCCTCTCGAGGGTGGAAGCTCATGAGGCTTGTCAAAGACTGGCAGATGGTTATTTAAAATCTGTTGCATCTCAGGATGAATCGGTAGAAAGTTGGGTTCGACAGCCTCGATGGCATTAAATTTAGCTATAACTCCATGATGGCCCTTTTTAAACAATTTTTCCATCCTATGTGAGCTGATGATAGAGGGAGCTCCCGCCTGGAGTCCGCGGAGGGTATGTGTGGAGTTGTTCTGCTTAAAGCTCATATATAACTCCTGGAAATCCATTGTGATTGGCCCAAGTGTGCGAAGCCATTCAGCACCGAGGACAATGTCACACCCTCCCATGTGTATGGAAAACATGTGGGTCTTCAACTGATAATCCCCCATTTGAAGTTTTACATTTTCACAACGGCCTTCACATTTTGTTGTTCCCCCATCTGCAATTTGGACTTGGAAGTTAGAAACTAGTACAAAACAATGCACTGCTTCTACGACTCTTTGATGGATAAAATTATGTGTACTTCCACTATCAATCAAGACTACTACTGGGCGATGCTTAATAAAACCTCTGATCTTGAGAGTTTGAGGTGAGGAAATCCCTGTCAAAGCATGCAACAAAATAATTGGTTCGTCAGAGACATTGTCCTTCTGGTTGTCCTCTTCTGCCTCCTCAGGTTCCTCAAGTGGTGGGGCTTCCTCCGATGAGCTGTAATCAGTGGCATCAATTTGAAAGAATTTGGGCTCCTTGCATTTATGACCTGAGGAGTATTTTTCATCACAGTAGTAACATAATCCCTGCTTTCTTCTTTCTGCCATTTCTACAGGTGACACCTTTTGAACCTTAAGTGTTTGAGTCGAGTTGTGAGTCTGTGGGGGGCGACCCTTGGCGGTGAAATTTGGGCAAGTGGACTGGGCCGCTAACGCACGTTCCACGTTACAAGCTACCTTGCAAGCCTCCGACCATGTGGGAGGGTGGTGTAGTCGGACATAGGCTTGTATGGCCTCTTTAAGACCGCTGATAAAACATTCCGTGTAGAACACATCTTGGAGACCCCTAGTGCAGAAAGCTAAGGCTTCAAAGGCTGTAATATATTCATCCACTGTGCCAGTCTGTCGGAGCTTAGTGAGACGACCCAAAAAAGCAGAGTCATGGTCAAAGTTCTCTATAAGAGCTTTTTTGAAGGTGTCCCAAGTCAAAAAACTTCCATTGCAATGTTGACGCCATTGCCACCATTGCCATCTTTCATTGTGCAAGTACATGCTGCCCACCATAAGCTGAGTCTCATTATCTAAGATGTAATTCAGATTGAAATACTGCTCCATTTGCGCTACCCATGCTGTCGGGTGAGAACCATGAAATTTATGCATATCCAGCTTGGGAGGTCATGGATGGGATTGTTGGTGGGTGCCCCAGAGGTGAAGAGAGTGGCTAGACTCACCCTCACTATGTTCATTGCTAATATACACCTCCTCGCAGGCTTCCGCCTTGCCCTTAGAGAGTGCGTTAGTTAGTGTCATCAGCTACTCTTGGAGTTCTTTCAAGGATTGTTCAAGTTTGTCGATCTTCTCATTGGCCATAGCTTGAGCTCTAGTTTCTACCATGCACCGATCCGATGTACTTGAAATTTGGGACCACCCGAATTTTTTTGGCACTAACACTTGAATGGCACCACCTTGCTTAGCTTTTCGTCCTGATTCTTATGGACTAGATCACCAATAAGCGCCCTGGGGGGTCTCAGAGCCCAAAATTTTGGATAAAGGGTAAGGTAAAGACTTCGTGAAGTGCGCGAAGTGCGAATTGTAAGAATTCAAGTCAAAGGGTTGTCTGCCCAAAAATAATGTAAAATAAAAAGAAGTGAGTCGGCTTGCCCATGGTCCACGGACCATGGGAATGTATAAATAGAGCAAGGCTCTATGGTTAGAAGTCAATTAGTTTTTTAAGTAGTCTTGTTTTGGATCTTGATGTGTATGGGTTTGTGAAGGAAATATTCTCTGCATCTGTAAGTCTGAGTTGAGGGTAGTGGTAGAGAGATAGAGGCTCTGCAGCTGTGTGCGTAGAGGCTTGGTAGAGTCCGCAGCTCTGTTCGCGGACCCCTGCAACTGAGTGCGCATGGAAAATCTAGTTATATTGGCGAAAGAGTTGAATAAAGATAAGTTGATTCTGAAAGACTGTGCTGATTCTGAAATATTGTGGATCTGGTTAATTTCTGGTTTATATATCTGTCTGATCTGTGCGCTTATGCTTATGTTCTGAGTTTATGAAAATCTATAACATTTTTGGGTGAGCGCATTGGTTATCTCTATTAAATGTTTGCTTAAAGACTATAAGAAGTAGACCTGACCTATAACAAACTCAATATTAATAAGTAGTAAGGATTTTCCTTGTTCCGTATCTACGCAGAAGTAGAGTGGCGTGAGGCCACAGAATGGTGCGCGACTCCTCCAGACCACATCAAGACATCCCAAGGGTGCAGAAACCTGGTTCCAGCACCCTCCCCTGCTACCTCGGGTGAGACCTCAGTTCGTGCTCCATGGGCTATTGCCAAAAGGGCTGGTAGCTGCAGGATTTGTTTGGCTAATAACTCTTCTGAACCTGGGTCAAGCCCTAATTAGCCAACAATACGTATATCGATTTTACTAAGCTTCTTTGAGAGAAGGGAATTGTTCCTCCAAAGACGAGAGCAGAGAAAGAATTTTTTTCTCCCCATCTTTAGGCACAGGAAACATACTTACCACCATTAGGCATAACATATCGAATAACCACTAGAATAACAAAGAGGAGGAGTAGAATACAACAATTAGCCCAAATCCACATATTTGTGTATTTTGCTAGTAGTGCTGCTACAAGAGTTGGTGTTGTTTTATTTTTGTGGTTGGTTGCATGAATTTTGGATGGCTCCTCTTACCCTACTAATCTATTCTACCTTGTATGGTGCTTTATTTCTTGTTGTGTGGTTTTCTACAGGAGAATAGTGATAATTTACCCTTTCAACTACTAGATCAAAGCCCATAGACTGTAGTCAATTTACATTCTTTTCCTTTTTCTTAGTGGGAATTTTTCTATTTTTATGTTTTTTTCAACTTAAGAAATCATGCTTGGTGCAGCTCTCAGGAATTTATATAGTCATGTCGGGGATTAGACCACATGACCTATGGGACCAAACCTCCCCACCTAATTGTTGGACCACATCCTTGAGACTCTTTTTCTGTTTTTCTCTATATCAATGTCTTGATTCTTTTTCCAGTTTTACTTTATGTATCTGATTTATTTCTTAGTTTCTTCCAGACAGGTTAGGAAAGCAAACAAAAACCATAGTTAAGCATAAGTAATTATTATTCGTATTTTTCTAATAATTTCTAACTTATGTTTGGATGAACAATGTAAATCATGACTAGTTATGTCTTTAGTGAAGCATTAACTTTATGGTTTTTTTTGTCAAATGTCCAAGTCTAGCATAGTTCTATTTTAAACCTAGATCTATTAGGTACCAAGAGGCATGAAAAAGAAACTAAGATCTAAACTCTCAAGTGATTAAAAGATCTAGATTAATTTTTCTTTTACATTGTGAATGTAAACCTTCTTTTCTTCTATCTTGGTTTATAACCATTAGATATGAATGAATGAGACTTCATTTTTTTAATCGTTGTGGTTTATAATCATTACACATGTATGGACTGGTAGATGATGTGACATCTCATTCACCTTGCATGTAAATGGAACCTTATATATCTCTCACTTGGGCTTTGAGTGCACCTGAAATCAACCTCTTTTTATTATCTTGGTTGATAATAATTACACATGGATGGATAGACAGATAATGTGACACACCCTTATTCACCTAAGTTGTATATACCTGATTTACATTGGTTCTTGAGGGTTCCATGCTTATAAATTGGGCTTGGAGTGGACCTTGTTTCTCTCTTTGCAACAAGGTTTTCTTATCAATTGTCACTGCCTCGTTGAGGCAAGTGGTATTAATGGTGTAGATTTCAAATCCTTTAACTTGGAGAAAGTTAAAATCTTGTAGTGACTTATTCTGAACTTCTATGTTTATTTCTAGTTTCCAATTTTCTGGTCTACTGTCACAATTCAAGAATGTGTATGAAAGGATTTCTACCTTGGGTGAGGAGAATGTAAATCATTGTTACCGCTAGTTGAGACTTTAGTGTAGAATTGCCTTTATGGGTTCTTCTTTGTTTTGGGTTAATTGTCAAATATAGTATATTTCTATTGTAAATGTAGATTTATCAAGCACCAAGATGCATAAAAAGAAACAAAGACCCAAATCTATCAGTGCCTAAAAGATCTAGGTGATTTTTTCTATTACATTATGAATTTCAATTTTTTTTTTAAATTTCGGTTTATAATCATTACACATAGTGTTGTGGGGAAAAGTATCCGACTCGGATGACCCTATCCCTACTCTAAAGGTGACAGTCTTTAGCAACAACTGAAAACAAAGCTTTGATATTTTCCTTTATGAAAGTACAGAGAGAAGGAAGAAAAGATTAACCAACCGGTGTCTTTCGCTTTTGTCGATCCTTATCCTCCCTCTTTGTCTCTTGTTCCCAGCTCCTTGCTCTCTTTGCCGGTCCAGCTACACACAGATCCTGCACAAACAAGAGAGGAAACTACAAGAAACATGTACTCATAACTGATGCATGGATTAGAGTGAATCAAATATACAAGTAAATACAATACATCAATGCAATACAAGTATATAGGAGAACATTCAAAGCTTTATTGATAAAAGTAACAGGGTTCTGAGAAGGTTACAACCATCAATGGCTCCAATCCAGCAGCAACCTCCCCAGCAGCAAGAAATCTCCTCTTCACCTCTAGAAAGCAATCACCCAATAGCTCTAACTGTAAACCAACAGCACCTCCTTGCTTTGCACAAAATTCCCGCCTCCTTAGACCTCATAGAAGAGCTCTATATATAGGAGAGAAGAAGAGAGGATGAGTCAGCTTGAGGCTGGCATGAAGCTGACTAGTGTCCTCTCCCTCTTCAGTTAAACTTCAGTTCTTGAGTCCACTTGGAGATCCTTGCTTACACATGGAGATCAAGTACCTCTTACTCATCACAGGGCGAATCCCATGAACCAAGTGTCAGTTTGGAAGCTTCCTGGGCAATTGACACCTTGCAGAATGACTGTGCCACTTGGCCAATCTCGCCCAGCGCAGGTAGCCTTCATTAGATTTGACTTCCAGCGCAGGTACAAGGAGGAGCAGTTGCAATACAGCGCAGATGCTCAGTGGAGCAGCTGACATGATCCAAAAATAGCCTGTTTCTGAGTGTTTTCAGGTGGAGAACTGATGGGAAGTGCTGTGGTTTGCTGACCTTGTTCTTCTAGGGGAAAGAACAACATGTTTAGGGACTGAGGATCCCTGTAATTATCGACATTTCATGCTCCATGCTGCGAGGCACAAAAATGCCTATAACAGTTGCCCCCTAAAGTATGAGGCCGTTTATCGGGTGAAATGCTTTATCTAGAGGGTCCGAAGTTCATTCCAGTGCTGAGGGGGCGCCCTGTAATACAATACAATACAATACATTATTTTTCATTTTGTTTTCATGATCTAGCTGAGGCGGGCATTCCCATGCTCAGCTTTATAAATACATTCTGGTACATAGAACAGACGATCGTCTGATAGTAGACTGACAATTTTCTGCTGAAATTATCATCCTTTGAATAGGATGATCATCTGCTGTAATGATGTACATGACAAATGCTTTTATATTTCCTGAATATATATCGCAGCCCGGATGGATGAAACTAGATCCGGGGTCTTCAAACTCGTTCGATCTTCACTCTAAGTACAAGTCGATCCATGTGAGAATTGCGCTGAAGTCGAACATGGAAAGACATCGCTTGATTACCGGCCAATAATGAAAACCGTTAACAAGCGCGAGAGGAATCACCGATAATGATAATGATCCTCAAGGTACCGCAGTACAATTCACGTGGCATGAACAAAGGACTTGGCGTCGAACGCCACGCAAAATCTTCTGGTCGAAGGTCATTGATGTATACCTGTCGCCGGAAGTGAGAAACTTGCCATTGAGGCATGCAAGCTTCAAAGTACTGATGGGGTTGTTCCTAGATCAACTTCTTGGATAATGAGCTGAAGTCGACAAGAAGCGATCCGTCAAAGGAGGGCCTTAATGAATCCCACATCAATGACACGGAACGGAGCTAATGATTTTAGTGGAGGTGAAAACAAACTGTGACATATGATTCAGGGCGGCGATCATGAATGGATGAAGGATAATGTATGGTAGTGGATGGGACACGGTTGACACTTTCAGAATGACCTCTCTTGAACATATAGCGACACTGATGCGATGGATCGGTAGCATTACCCCAAATGTGGATGGTTTGGCGAGGACCATGGTGATGAGACCGGTGAATGAAACAACCCAACCCGATGTGGTACGGAGGAAAAGTGTCATGTTCAAGAGTGACTTGCTACCATTAAACTTTGATGTTCTCCCAATTTTTCCCCAGTCATTTCTGACCAGTACCTCTTTATTTTTGTCAAGCTTGAGGAGGATAACATATGCTTGTTCTATAACCTGCCCTTCGGGCAAGCCCATCGCTATGATTTAACGAGCTTAGCGATAGGCAAACTCGTTCTCGTCTAAAGACAAGTTTGTCGCTATTTAATCATTTTAACGAGTCTAACGACAAGGAAAACTCGGTCCTTTTCATTTTTAGAGAGTCTGAAAAGGTACAGAAAGTTAACTCCATAATTCCTTTTTCGTCATCTAATCCCTTAAGTCCGAAAAAGTATAAAACAATACAGAAGGGATGGGTGTTCGGTACTTTTAACGAGCCGAACAAGACAAGCGCTCGATCTTTTTGTGTAATAATCCCTCAGGTCCAAAAAGATTAAAGTCTAAAAGAGGGATAGCTCTTCCGGTCCCTTTAACGAGCTGGAAGGCCAGAACTCGGCAAACTTTTCATATTTTACGAGTCAGAAAAGAGCTCAAAGATGACTCGTCTTTTGAGGAACGAGTGATAAACAAGGATAGCAGCAGATTCCAGGTACAGGTTGGAATTTTCCAATCACGGCAGTGTCACAAGGATGGCTAGGTGAAATCACTCTTCGCAGCTGTTTCTCAAAAGAGGTAAACACACAAATGGAGGTGAATGATCGGCCAAATGAACAGTGGAGGTGACAACACGAACACGACCAAGGCTTTTATGGCTGACGAATTTACGATCTCAAAAGGTTATTTACCGGTTCATTTTTTCTGAATGAGCTTGAACTCTAAAAGAAAGCCTGCTCATAACTCATGTTTATTTTTGACGAGCATGAACTATGTGCTAAAACTGCTCGGATCTTGCGTTTATTTTTTAACGAGCATGAACTATTTGCTAAAACTGCTCGATATACCAGTCATAAAAATAAGAATGCCTCCTCTAAGGATCCATTTTTTATAGAGCTTGCGCCTTACCACAGCTATGCTCCAACTCCTCCTTCCTTTATGTAAGTTCGGAAAACGGTTAATCTTAAAACCAGATAAATAACCGCCCCTAGCTTGCACTCCAGAAGGTTTGCATGCCCCCAGGTATAGGATAGAATTTCGAGGCTGCCCCTCCTCTCCCCTACCTCTGCTTTTCTTTGGGTGTTCACAGTTACTTGTCATCTTGCCAATCTAATGTTAACGATACTAGTCTTCTCGTTATTTTAAGGGGTCTTATGCGGTACTCAGGCTTCCCGTCGGCCCAACTTTTAACGAACAGCTATTTGCGACAAGAGAAGAACACTACTCAAAGACAAAACATTGGTATTATTGAGGGAGGCTTGCTTCTTTCTTATTATCCGAAGAGGGTTCTATTCGCTGCCGCAAATCAATCTCTTTCTTCGGCGATGTCTAACATTAGGTTACTAAAGATGGTGGCCACTTGATGTAGCAATAGAATCTCTTTCTTTGGAGACTGCCCCTACTTATCCTTTAAAACATATGTTTTAATGGGTGAGGCTTGACTTCAAAGATGGTTACTACTTGATACAGCAAATGGTCCTCATCTTCGGTATCCTGATTATCTAGACAAGGGGAGTGAGAAGCTATTATCTCACTCACATAACTTTGACAAAAGAGTATTATTCCAGAACAACCCCTCTTCCTTCTTTCGGACGGGGTACGGACTAGTCATATTCTTCTGCGGAAATTCTTCCTTATACCCAGGGTTTCTTCTGCCCGAAGCAGACCAGGGTGCATGCCCCCTGGGTCCTAGTCTTTCTTTCCGAATCACTCGCACTCATCGGGAAGGAGGACTGGGGGTGGAGGCGAATCTTGAGTGAACAGACCATTTAGGAATGGTATTTGACTATTTGCGATGCGAGATCCCAGAAACGAAAGTTGGTCTACGAGTTTGACCACCCTTCCTTCGTGTGGAAAACACATTACTCTAAAGAGTGAGGAGACTATCGCTCCCATGCAATAAATATAGTCACGTCCAAGGAGTAGGTTATAATCCAAGGGTCCCTGGACGACCAACACGTTCATATTAACGGTCTTCCCTTTCAATGTAACAGGTACATTGGGGAGGATTCCTAATGGTCGACTGGTTCCTTTATCAAAACCTGAGAGATTTCTCAACTTAGGCAAAAGCGCTGGGGAACCCAGTGCTTTCCAAGCAACAGAGGAAAGGATACTCACAGACGCCCCTTCATCAATGATAGTACCAGCCATAATCATTCTATAGATCTGGACAATGATTCTGAATGGTATACTGGCTGGTAACCGGGGTCTGCCTAGTTGATTCCAATCAAAGGATACAACCAGGTTGCTTGGTGGTGGGACCGAATATACGGCCGGATATGACTCTGATGATGTTCCTTCCTGCGATAAAGGAATGGGCGCATTGCCCTGACGCTCATCAGAGTCGGTGCTAATGAAAAGAACTTGGATGGTGTCATCCTTATTCTCTTCAGTGAAGGTGTCGCATGAAGATGACTCTTCGGCGACGGTGTCATTTGAAGATGGGTCTTCAATGACGGGGTCATTGGACGATGAGACCTCTTAAGGAAGAACCAGGTCAACTGCCGTTTCGACCTTTAGACTTTCGTCCGGTCTGGATTCAGCAGGTTCATTCTCAATGACCGACACTTCAGCCGACCACTTGGGCGGGTCGACTGGATTTTCAACTATCAAGGGATTAGGCACGAGTTTTTGGTATCCAGGAGGAAGTCGTAACGGTGAAACCGGACGATCTTCCAAAACTCTCTTGGCCTCATCTAAGAATGGACATTTGTGGATGGCATGCTCGCCTTCACACAATACACAGGGTGATCTTGGTCTCCCTCTTCGTCCTTCACTCTTGCTAGTTGACGGACTGCAATCAACATGACTATCAGAGGTTGATGCTACCGGATTGTGTAACCTTGGGGACCAGTCCCTTAGTATCCGGGGAATACAAGGACAATCACGATGAAAATGGGTCCCTTTGCAAATGACACATGGCGATTTAGGCCCGGTCGGTGCAGTGTGTGGGTTTTTGCCAGTTTTCTTCTGCTTGCCCCCAGTCACCTTCGCCATAGGCTCCTTCTGCTTCTTTTCTCTCTTCTTCTTTTCCTTCTTCTCCTTGGGAGGCTGACTTTTGCCAGCTCTACCTTGCGAAGATGAAGGATCAGAGGAAGTATCATAAGAAGTGGAAGGCTGGTGGGTAGTTCTAGGTTGTTCTGACTGTTGATTTGACTGCTCAGGATTAGTGGCGATCTGGACTACATTAGTTGAAAAGAGCCATACAGGTAGGCCGATTGTCAATCCTGGAAGTGACAATGTTGCCATATGAGGCGCACCAACATCTCCCCAAGAGGAGAAGGGATTTGGACTTCCGCCAAGGTTACTTCCTTGGTTGGTGGGCTCCATACTTTTCAACTGAAAGATCAACGTGGGAATAACAGGTGATTATGTTCCGCTTAAAATAAATTTTATTAACGACGCTTTTAGACACAAACTTGCTTTTTCATGTTTTAAGAGTCGAGAAAAAGCTAAAGATGACTCTAGTCGCCTTCGATGTATTAACGAGCCCGAAGTGACAAATGCTCGGTTGGACTTTTTCAGTTATAGAGTTTGAAAAAGGCCAAAAGAAACTGCTCTGGAGATCTAGGCAGAGGGTGTGCCAAACCTTTCGCGAAACCACAGAATACGTTTTACGGTACGGGTGGTCGATCTTCGTGAATGCTGTGTTCACTGCATCGCGATCAGTAGGGCGGCCGACACGGCTTCCTAAGGATAAAGGATAATTGCCTATAGGGGTCTCCCAATATACGCGACGGTACGCGGGAGCACAAGTCCGTATTAGTGCCACCGACTCTCAGGAGGAATCACCCACCTTCGTAGAGATCGACAGTCACTATGTTTAACGACGCCGGAACACGTCTCTACCTAGACCTCTAGATGTTTGCGTTATGTTACAAAGCGTTGTTATGTAAATTGGGTTTATTTTAATGTTGATCTTGCTTAGCAGTTTGCCTTTAAGGATCACCACGAGATGTATATATACAACTTCCTACATGCAATCTAAGATGAGAAGCAAAACTTTTCAATCTTTCAACTTTGAAAACCTTAATCTACTGAGGGAAAAGAAAGACACAACTTTTCTCACAGATCATAGAACACACACTAAAATGCAAATTTTCCTAAATCGTCAAGCACACAGTCAAATGCAAAATGCACAATGCATGTATTTCTTTTCGTTATCCTTAATGTTGATGTAAGACAGAAAGGAAAACTGTTGTATAACTTTGAATCTAATTTCAAGCAGAAATAAACAAGCTTGTCCAAAATCAAAAGACACCTTAAGATCGACTTGTTTAAACACTGGAAATGTATAGATTCAAACCATAAAGTGAAAAACAAACAAACTCAAACAGCCATGAACAGTAATAAAACTAGCTCTTAAGATCACAAAGACACTTTTACAGTTCAGGATCTAAGAGGTCACAGCTATACTGGTTCGCTTTTCACAATGGGAAACTGTAACTGAAGCAAGAAATACTGAAAGAACAATCACAGTTTCATCACACAACTGAGGCGGAATAATGTCAAGGAAAGTTGGTTTACAGCAAGTACAATGACCAGCAATCAGCAGCAAAAAATCAGTGAAAACAGGGCTAAGACACAGTGGAAAACCTCTGGAAGACACTGGCTAACAAGTCCAGCGCAGGCTCTGGTCTGTCAAATTGACTTCCAGCGCAGTTCCCGAAGGGAGTACCTGCGCTGTAATGCAGACTGCCTGTGGACAGCCTGCTCTGGGACACGAGAGTTGCGTTTACAAGGATTTCCGGGTCATAAAAAGCTCAAAAATGCACTGTTTTTGCTGAAATAAAAAGCTATAGGTCAAGTACAGGCTAAGGGATGATCAAGAGGATGAAAAGCTATCACAAAGAGTACAAGAGTCTTTTGTAGATCAGCTCTTCAAATCATGAATCTGCTCAAAATGAGCAAGAGTAGCAGCCCCTCTACTTCGCTTTTGATATAGTCAAAAGCTTTTCGATTCGGTACTCTTTGGTTCAGGAAATGAATAGCAAAGATACTACAAACACCAACAAGATACTAGGCTCCCCAGCGGAGTCGCCAGTTTGTTGTGGGGAAAAGTATCCGACTCGGATGACCCTATCCCTACTCTAAAGGTGACAGTCTTTAGCAACAACTGAAAACAAAGCTTTGATATTTTCCTTTATGAAAGTACAGAGAGAAGGAAGAAAAGATTAACCAACCGGTGTCTTTCGCTTTTGTCGATCCTTATCCTCCCTCTTTGTCTCTTGTTCCCAGCTCCTTGCTCTCTTTGCCGGTCCAGCTACACACAGATCCTGCACAAACAAGAGAGGAAACTACAAGAAACATGTACTCATTACTGATGCATGGATTAGAGTGAATCAAATATACAAGTAAATACAATACATCAATGCAATACAAGTATATAGGAGAACATTCAAAGCTTTATTGATAAAAGTAACAGGGTTCTGAGAAGGTTACAACCATCAATGGCTCCAATCCAGCAGCAACCTCCCCAGCAGCAAGAAATCTCCTCTTCACCTCTAGAAAGCAATCACCCAATAGCTCTAACTGTAAACCAACAGCACCTCCTTGCTTTGCACAAAATTCCCGCCTCCTTAGACCTCATAGAAGAGCTCTATATATAGGAGAGAAGAAGAGAGGATGAGTCAGCTTGAGGCTGGCATGAAGCTGACTAGTGTCCTCTCCCTCTTCAGTTAAACTTCAGTTCTTGAGTCCACTTGGAGATCCTTGCTTACACATGGAGATCAAGTACCTCTTACTCATCACAGGGCGAATCCCATGAACCAAGTGTCAGTTTGGAAGCTTCCTGGGAAATTGACACCTTGCAGAATGACTGTGCCACTTGGCCAATCTCGCCCAGCGCAGGTAGCCTTCATTAGATTTGACTTCCAGCGTAGGTACAAGGAGGAGCAGTTGCAATACAGCGCAGATGCTCAGTGGAGCAGCTGACATGATCCAAAAATAGCCTGTTTCTGAGTGTTTTCAGGTGGAGAACTGATGGGAAGTGCTGTGGTTTGTTGACCTTGTTCTTCTAGGGGAAAGAACAACATGTTTAGGGACTGAGGATCCCTGTAATTATCGACATTTCATGCTCCATGCTGCGAGGCACAAAAATGTCTATAACACATAGGTTGATAAGACTTCAACTTTTTATTATTATCTTGGTTTATAATATTTACACATGGATGGATGGGTGGAAGAAATGATACGCCTCATTCATCTGAGTTGAATAGCGTGCCTCACTTATCTCCCACTTGGGCTGCAGAGGGCACTATGCTTTTCTCTCACATGGGCCTTGAGTGCGCCTTGTTTCTCTTTTTGAAATAAGGTGTTCTTATGAATTGCCACTATGCGGTTGGTGGAAAGTGGTACTAATGGTGTAGATTTGAATTTCTTTAACTTGGTGAAATTTCAAATTTGGTAGGGACTTATCCTGGACCTTCATGGTGATTTACAATGTTGAGGCCATCTATTACAATATTGGAATTTGTATGAAAGGTTTTATAACTTATGTTTGTGTGAGTGGATTGTGTAAATCACTCTTACTTCCGCTCTTGTCCTTTGTAAGGAATTACCATTATTGTTTTGGAGAATTTGGTATCTACAAATAAATACTAATTCCCTAGATAAGTAGCCATATCTAGAACAACAATTTAAAGCACTTCAGCCTTTTCCTATATGCAATAGATAAGACAAAGAAGATGAGAAGACCTACTTGTAGTTCTACTTTCCTCTTGTTTCCTTTGTATCGATCTTGTCGCTCCTTCTCGTACTTCACACGCTTGAGAAGTACCTGTAAACACAAACAGAAGACAAAGAACCGATCAAAGAAAAAGATCTATTTAATACAAGTGAATGGAATCATATACATTTCACACATATAAGCATCATATAACAATACAATCATATGGGAAAAAGGTTCAAATACTTTATTGAATAGAAGAAGGAATTACAACCATTGTGTTTGATTCAAAGTCATTCCTCTAGCTTGGATCCCATCCGCATCACATCAAAAGCATGACAAACTTGTAGCATTACAATACTTGCTTGAAATCCAATTCTCATAGCAACATTATCTCCTTACAATTCAACATATTCCAGCCCCTGATCACTTAGATGAGTGTTCAATTTATAGGGAGATGAAGGAGGTTATGTCATAAATGGTGGTATTGAATGGCCTTCCATACTTAGAATTAGTTCCATGGAGGAAGTGATGAGAGGATAGGATGCATCTTAACTCATTCCTCATCCATTTTCGAGCTCATATGAGTTGATACGCGAGGGAACCTTCTAGATGACTCCAAAAGATAAGAATATTCCCCAAACCCTATGTGAATTTCGCTCAATCTCGCCCAACGCAAGTGAAAGAGGGCCTAAGTGCTCTGCAGAGCACCCTGGCATGGACTTAACTGCTCTACAACGCACCCTTACATGGGCCTACCTGCGTTGGTCCCTCTAGAGGTCATTTCAGGATGTCTTCAGGTCATGAAACTGTTTAGGAAGGAGGCATTCAAAAGGGTGACTTGTTTAGGGCATGTAGCAACTGGGATTAGGTTTGATGATCCCTAAAACACTAATCTAGATGATGGGAGTGATGTTCCCAAATGGATTTGCAACAACTGCCCCCTAAAGCATGAGGTCAAAAAAGGTAAATGTCAAATGAAATGCTTTATGATGTGATGAGGAGGTTTCGAAGTGGAAGGTGACTTGCATCAATTACAATACATATATCATGATATTTTGATTTTTACATGAATCAATGAGGGAAGACATACCCATGCTCAGCTTATAAACTTTCATTACATGTACATAGATAGTCGTCTACAGATATAGACCCATAATCAGAATGACTATCAATGTAAAGCCATTGTATATATGATTTAGTACTCCTGAAATCACAGCCCGGATGGATGAAACTAGATCTGGGGTCTTCTATCTCGTTCAATCGTTCGCTCAACTACGAATCTAACCATGTGAATATGTGACTTAAAGTTGAACATGGGAAGATACTGTCTGATAACCATCCAATGATGTAAGCCGTTAACATACACGAGAGAAATCACTGGTAATGATAATGATCCTCAAGGTACTGCAGTACATTCTTAATGGTTTGAATGGATGATTTGATGTCGAACACCATAGAAAGTATTTTGGTCGAAGTCCATTGATGTCAACCTATTGCCGGAAGTGAGAAACCTGCCATTGATGTATGCAAGCCTCAAGGTACTGGAAGGGTGTTTCTAAGTCAACTTCTTGGGTAATGTGCTGATGTCGAATAGAAGCGACTCATCGCAGGAGGGCCTTGATGTATCCCACATCAATGACACGAAATGAGTGTAGTGATTTTGGAGACGGAATTTGACTGACGACACAAGGTTCAGGAATGTCGGTCATGAAAATGAAGGTTTATGGTATTGCAAAGGATGAATCTTGACTGGATGACTTCTGTTGAACATGTCAGCGACACTAAAATGAATTGGTAGCATTGACCCAAAACAAAGTGATGGATGGTATGATAGACCAATGGTATGATAACCATCAAGCTGATAACCCAACTCAAATAGTCACGGTCATGGAGTGAAAGTGCCATGTTCAAGAGCAACTTGCTACCATAAAGTGGTTTTCCCCTTTTTCCCATTTCCCCAGTCATTGCTAACCAATACCTCTTTATTTTTATCAATCTTGAGGAGGATAACATATGCTTGTTGTATAATTCCACCCTTTGGGTGAATCCATCACTATGTGATGTTTTAAAGAGTCAAGAAAAAGTGAAACTCGGTCTTGTCTAGATGGACAAGTTTGTCGCTATTTGATGTTTTAACGAGTTTAACGACAAAGATAACTCGGTCCTTTTCATGTTTAGAGAGTTTGAAAAGGGACAAAAAGAAAACTCCACAAGTTCTTTTTTGTAGATTTGTCTCTCAAGCCCGAAAAAAGCGTAAAATGATATGAGAGAGAACCTATTGACCATGTTTGGTCAACATATTCCTTTTTTGTAGTTAATCTATCTCAGCCCGAAAAGGGGTTAAACTTATAATGAGTAGATGTCGTTTCCAATCCATTAACGAGCTGAAAAAGACAAGCGCTTGAAAACCTTTTCATGTTTAGAGAGTCTGAAAAGAGCTTAAAGAGGACTCCAAGGGGGTTCCTTTTTCATTTTTAACAAAGCTCGAAAAAGAGATAAAAGTATGCTCTGTGGTCAAAGGTACAATTTACAATCGAGCACATCAAATTCTATAAGTCAATTGTAAAACTTGCTCGAAACACCACCAAATGGATTAAAAATATCTGTTTCATAGGAAAAAGTAGGCAAATAGTAATGTTTACTCGATTAATGAACATGAAATAAACATATAACAAGTTTGTACCATGACATTTTTACCATTTGGAACTTACCATTCAGTTTTGTGCTCTGGGCTAGTTTTTTACTTCGAACTTCACGAACTGATTGCGAGAGATTTTGTGGACCATTTCTCGTGCCATACAGACCAGGTAGGAGATCTACCCCTCCTCTTTCTTTTCAGGTCATTCTTTTGTCATTTCATGCAAGTTTTAGGGTTTTCTGGGGCCTCTGGGTTTCATTTTCTCGCCCTTTGATTAGCGCAGGCTTTCACATTGAAAACTGCACTGAAGAGCACCCAGATAGAAGGTTGCTTGCTCTGCAGCACACTGTCTCTGTGCCTAGGCTGTGCTGTGCGACCCAATTTCATTTCGCTGTTTTCTCCAAAATTTGACCTGTTTTTTTTGCATGGAAAGGATCCTAACTAAGCTTATGATTTTATTTCAGGTTTTCATTGGATTAGAATGTTGATTACATGGTGAGAAAGAGAGCATGAAGAACAAGACATGGTTTCCCTAAACAATCCAGGTACATTTGAGGCCCTCAAAAACTATGGGTTACTCAAATACTTCAAGTTGTCTGGAATGAGGCAACAAATAGAACTATTGCAGTTCCTTGTTCATGCATGGGATTTGACAGATTAGACTTTTCACATAAGGGACAAGATGGTCCATATTATCATTGATGACATTTACTTTCTTACCAGACTGTTGAGGTGAGATGCCCCCATCTCAATTTCTAGATTTTCTCGTGGAGGTGAATCGGTGAGAGATTATATTTGACATTTTTGTCGGCCAGGTATGCAACCTAGCAAGGGTGGGAAAATAAACATCAGGGATGTAGGTGATTTGCCTTTGAGAATGATCCTCTTCACAATTGCAAAGTTGGCTGGAAGTGTGACACTACATTTGGCGAACAGATCATATATGCAGTATGAACTTGAGTGTCTAGAGCCAAAAGTATTCAACTAGTGCGAGGCTGTGCTTTCTTCACTGAAAGAACAACTGACCAAGGTAAAAAGTGGTAAGATGAAGAATTTTTTCTATGGTTCGATCTTAATCGCTTTTACCTTAGAGAGAATCCCATTGATGCAACCAAATCATGTATCATTGGGTGTAGTTGGTCCTAGAGATCCACGTATGCAGAGGTGGGTCGAATTGATGGCTCGACATGTGGGTCAGTCAACAATTATTTTTTTCACTACATTCTTCAGTTGGCTCAATCGACAAGATCTTGTCATCGAGGAGCACCCATACTCAGGGATGGATTTCCGTGGAGATCCAGATTTGATGCTACCAGTTGGAGCACAATGGGGTGCTATAGGTAAATTGTTTGACCAAAGTGTTTTTTGATTTGTCAAGTTTCTACATGCTTTTTGTGTTTTTAATGTTTCCAATACTAAACTAAAATCATTCTCATGCATGCATATGTGGGTACTGTTCGACCTGTGGGACACCAACAGGGTGTAGGTGGGCTAGCATGAATAAACATTGGGAGAGCAGTTCTTCAGGACTTGGATTTGGCTGAGACCTTGGCAGAGTTACAAGATCACATAGAGGGATTAACCCTTGGTATTCCGGATGTCCAGATTGAGGAGTTACCTATGAGGCTGCAGTGCCACACTATTGGTGTTCCTAGCCACTGGGCGAGGCTTTTGTACATGATAGCATAGGCTGTGACCTATTATCATGAGCACCACTAGATCTACTTAGGATGTTTTTGCATGCATTTTGAGTTCTTTGGGTCAGATGACTAAACATGTCTTGGACACAAATTTTGTAAAATTTTTTAAAACACCTATCTATTTTACTTTCAGAGTTTTCTATGGTTATGTGCAATCCTATTCAACTGATGATGTGAATTGAAAATATTACTTTTGCATGTGTCACAAATGTCTATTTAACACATAATTAGCTAAAGAATCAGTTAATGTGTTAAAGTTTCTGGAAATATGTTGATATTGAATGTATTCAAAATACCTTTCCAAAATACAAACTCTAAGGAACATGCAAAAAATTATTGGGTTTTGGACAGTATAAACACTTGTAAGTTGTAGTACAATGAGTTGCGAGTCTAGCCTAATGATGATTCGGCAAATGCCAAGTGAAATGGCATCAGAGAGAAGTTTGATCAACGGACTATACTCAGTGATGTTGTTCGTCGATCGACCTATACAAATCCCTTGAAAACTCACTAACTCGCCACTTGGAGTGAAAATGGCCCATGCTGCAGAAGATAGGTTCTGCATACTACAACTAGCGCCATCGGCGTAACCAACAAATGGTTCCGCAGATTCCGAAATTTGCAACAAATGCAAAGAGGATTACTAACCAGATAAAAAACTCTAAAAGACACACACTGACACATACACATGCAATGAAAGCATATATACAATAAGTTTTACTACACTCAATCAAGAATAGTAAGGTTTGAGGTACAGTCTGTTTCGAGGCTGCGACAATGGAATCCCATCATTATCTACTTGTTAACACTCAGGTTGTCCCTTGGCTCCTTAAGGGATATGGCCGAGGTAACCACAAACCAATCTTTGGGCTGCAGGTCCTAGCCTACCTGCAGTCAGAGAGGGCTCTCTCTTTAAAATTTAGCTTTGTTTTGGGTTGATTTTAGGCTAGTTATGGTGTACATGGGTTTTGTTTTGATTTTGGTGGGAAGGATGATGTTTTCAAGCAGAGTTGGGATGCATAGAGTGAGAAGTTCAAACCATTGGGCATGGAGTCATGGATTAGGGCTTGCTGTTGTGTTTTCTTGGTCACAAGAGGAATACAGAGCAGGATAGCTACACATAGAACAATATCAAGCTGGAATAAAGATGGAATGAAGGTCAGAGATGAAAGGCAACTAAGAATCTTTCATTAGCTAACAGAGAGGGAAGGTGAATGAAAGTTTGTCTAGGAGCAGTCAAGAATTCCTAAATAACAGTCATATGTGAAAGAAACAGGGTAAACATGATCATTTAAGTATGCATATTCATAACCATTTCTGAAGAAAACATATAGAAATAATAAGAACTGAGCATAGAGTGCAATCAAGCAAAGCCTAAGCTATTCTTCTTTCTTGCTATTTAGATGGTAACACAATGGTGGCGTAAACATATATAAACTGTAAACAAAGGTAAGAAAACACTTATTGAGCCATGTAGTAGCACAGGAATTCCACAGTCACTCTTTGGCCATTAAATAACACAACAGACAGTTCTTCATCCAAAGCATTCCAGCAGTCTTTGATTATAGAGCTCTCAAAATATACAGCGCAAGTCTAGAATGAGGATTATCAACCAACCAACCCCGAATATGTTCTGTGGGGCGGTATATATACAAAAACGAGTTACAAAATATCTAGCTGATGAGTTAATAACTCATAACTTCTTTACCAACTCTTGAGGAATAGCAGATGAAAGAGTAATAATGCAGTAGATATTTAGGGTATTAGCTATCTGTTCTGTCAGAGAATTTAGACTTTTGGGATCAACTGAGTCGGCTGAGGCGGTGCTTTTAATTTGCGTTTTTTGGGCCTGCTGCCCTGGTGCTTCGCTGAGTCACTGCTTTGTTATCCTGCTCTCGGTATGCATACTTGGCCTTTTTATAAAATTGCCGTAGTCATATCTTGACTCCCTCTGCCTACTGTTTGTTCTTTAGTTCTCTGTTTCCAGTGTTGCCTCTTGCAAATTTTTGGGTTTTGTAGGTAGCTGAGCAATAGGAAGCTCTCCTTTTTGAGCAATTTTTCTTAGCGATGCGCGATTAGCGCTAAGCGCTAATTGCGCATCGAAAACTGCCTCTGTTCCTTGATTCAAGCATCCTTTGACGCAATTCTCGCCCTTTGCGCCTTTTCAGTGATGACGTCATCATGACGTCATCAACGGGTCCCGGGTACGACAGGGTGACGTGGCAGTGACATCAGCGGAGGATAGGTGGCAGATGACATAGCAGTATGGCAGGGTGATGTGGCAGAGGATAGAAGTCGGGGTAGGGACGCTAACAGATGAGCTGGCGGTGACACGGAGCAGCGACGGGTTGACGCGGAGGTGACATGAGCAGAGACGAGGCGCTAACGTTAGGGGCGGAGAGACAGAAGGTGGTTTGTGGTTTTATCGGACCGCCTTCTGTACGGGGGCAGTATTTTTCAGAGCGGCTCCGATACAATCACATGGAGACACGTATCTTTTGTACGGTGGAGAAACCACTATGTTATCGGAAGCTAACTGTCGGATGTCGGGGCGGCTCCGAAATCGGTGAGAGCCGTCGGATGGGGAGGGCCCGATCCGACGGTGGACGGAACTGTGAGCTGGTGGGATGTTAACATATGGGCTCGTTGCGACTCGGGGGCCCGCCCGAATATTAAATTAATATTGCGCGACGGGGGCTTTCGAACTTTGGTTAACGCAGAATTGTGGGTTTCTGCGCGGACATAGAAAAATAATTTAATGTCTAACAAAGCCTTTAGACACCAATTATATAAAACGAAAGGGGAGGGATAAAATGGGAAAAATACAAGGGTAGAGGGGTAGGTATAGGCTATTAACCTAACCAAAGGTCAGGTTAATTCTAGGGTTAGGATGCGGATGGGTTCATAATAGTCCCAGATGGACTATTATTTCCTGAGACTGCAATATATGGCTATAGTGCCAGGGGATGGGAATATGTATTATTTTTTGGGTTTTTATATAATTTTTTGTATAATAGGGGATAAGGAAATGATCTAGGGAGCTAGATAATAGAGTTAGGAGTTAATATGACCTTGTGAAGTGAAAGTGTAGGGGCATGAAGCTAAGTTTATGAACTGAAACTTAGACATAAGAAGTGAATGGAATGCGGAGAAATGATTTTTACACAAGAAATGTGGCTTCTTTTCATTGAAGAAAGTCAAAGCTTGACTTAGTATTTTACAAAAATGAAGTGATAACAGGACTGGTTGGGCAGATCCCAAGGTCCTCAAGGGGATGTTAGTAAGAAACTTTGAGGGGGGGGGGTGAAAGGGAGTTAGACATGCTTCCATAATTTTGCCATCAAACCACTGCTTTGGCACTTTTGTTATTGATGAGATGAGCTCTCCTTTGATAAGACAAAATTTGATCAAAACCTTGCTTCTGCAACCTCAAACTACCTACCCAGCCTAATACATCTAACATTTTTTCTTCCTTTTGAATGGGTGCACTTAGACTTGCAGACCCTGATTATCTTCTTTTCTTTTGACTGCCCTCCTATCTCAATGTACCCTTATCTCTTCCAAGGGCCTAGGTTAAGCAGTTGGGCTCCTTAATTTCTCTACCTAGCTACTGATCTGCTAAGCTTGAACTGTTTGGACAGATATTCATTCTCTATCTTCTAAAACAAGCAATTTAAACCTAGGGAAGCCAAGATTAAGTTGTTTGGCTTTCCCTTAACTGTAAAACTCTTCAAAAATGGTATGATTATTCAAAATGGAACTTCTTGGAAATATGGAACCTTACAGCATGAAAACATGACATATTTGGCATGTAAAACGATCAATCATGAAATATGAAACCTATTGCAATAGGAGGCTAACACTACTAACTCGTAGGCACCTTTTGCCACAACACACTTGACAATATAAGGACCCATCCACATTGGTTAAAATTTCCGTGCTCCAAGTTTATCAGCTTCCTGATCGTAAAACAAGACCAAGTCTCCTTCTGAGAAGATATAAGGCTTTACATTTCTATCATATTGCACCTTGATTTGTTTCTTATGCGCTTTGTTAGCCAATGCAGCATCATGACAGGTTTCATCTAGATGGATTAATTCCAAGAAACACTCTTCTTCTTCAGAAGTGCCGGGTAACATGTTAATCGCGAGTTTGAGAGATGAAATTTCACATTGTATCGGTAAGATTGCTTCCAAACCATATACCAACTGAAAGGGTGTGAATCCAGTTGCATTTCTCATCAAGGTTCAATACCCCCACAAGGCAGAGTACAAGATTAAATGCCAGTATCGTTTATGAACCCCTATCATTCTTTGCAACATCCACTTCAGGACTTTGTTGATGGCCTCAACTTGTCCATTCGCTTGTGGGTAATAAAGGGTAGAACTATCATGTGACAGTCCTAACTTAGCAGTCAACTCAGTCATGATGTGATTGCGAAAATGCAACCCATGATTTGTAATTATGGCTTGTGGTACACCAAACTGGGAAACCACATGGTTAAAAAAGAAAAGAGCAGCCGTTTCGCCATTGTTGTTTAATCTTGGCATCGCCTCGGCCCATTTGGTAAAATAGTCAATGACGACTACAATATACCCATTCCCCCGGCCGAAGTGGGGTTACATGTCATGAATTCAGTGCCCCATTTGGCGAATGTTCCAACAACAATGATTGGATGTAATGGTGCATGTGGTAATCTAGTTTTTCGGTCATAAATATGACATGCGTGACAACTTTTGATGACAATAATACAATCTTTGAATATAGTTGGCCAAAAGTAACCGGCACGGAGAATTCTATGTGCGGTAGCATATCCAGATAAGTGTCCACCACAAGCCCCTGAATGGCAATCATTCAATGCTTTCTCGGCTTCCTCGAGTGTGAGGCACCTTTGTAAAATCGTATCGATACCACGTTGGTAAAGAGTGTTACCAATGATAAGATAATTTTTGGCTTGGTATTGAATACGTCGTTGTTGCGAGTGAGAGGTATCAGGCCGGAAAGTTTGGTTCTGGAGATAGATCAGTATATCTCCATACCACGGGTCAGATGATGATATTAGAAACAGAGACTCATCCAAAATCGATGGTTCAGATATTGAATCAATGGAGGTCAAGGGAAGGTCACAAAGTAGCTCGGCAAAAACTAGAGATTTATTTGATTTGGACTTGATGAATTCCAAATAAAACTCCTGCAAAATGACTATCCATTTTGAGTATTTTCCCCGAGCAATTGACGTGACAAAATGTATGTCATAGGGTTGCAATCCGAAATGACAGTGGTCTTCCGGAGCAGGATGTAATGGCGAAATCTCTAAACAGCTTGCACAACTGCCAAAGCTAGTTTCTCGACGTAAGAGTACTTACTTTCTGTATCATTGAGATTGCGGCTCAAATAATAAATCAGATGTTCAATACCATTTTCCTCTTGGACTAAAACCATGCCAATGGTTGTATCTGCAGCAATGAGATACAGGTAATAGTCGTTTTGATAATTTGGAGAATACATTAATGACGCTCTAATCAAGGTATCTTTAAGAGCATCAAAGGAAGCTTGCACAACCTGATCCCAATGGAAGGGTATCCCATTTTTCAAAAGACGTGTACAACCTTTAGCCGTTTTAGCGTAATTGGGAATGAACCTCCTCAAAAAGTTAGCCATTCCCTTGGAGTCTCTATAACTGTAAAAGATTTGCAGGTGGAGGCAAGTCAAGAATTACCTGAACCTTTAATGGATCGAGTCGAATTCCATCTTTAGACACTACAAATCCAAGAAAATGACCATAACCAACACAAAACACACATTTGTGCGGATTGAGTCGTATCTTGTAGTGTCAACACCGTAAAAATATTGCTCTCAAATTTTGTGGGTGATCATTTCTCTTTCGTGAATGAGCAGGTAAATCGTCAAGGTAAGGTTGAACAATGTTCTTGATGTCATGGAAGGCATAGTTCATTGCCCTTTGAAATGTAGCCCTTGCATTCTTCAAACCAAATGGGAGTTTCCTATACGCGAATGTGCCCCATGGACAAATAAAAGCTGTTTAGATTGGTCCTGTGGGCGGATATTGATTTGATTGTAACCAGAAAAACCATCCATAAATGAGAATATTTCGCATCCGGTACATTCATCAATAATCTGGTCGATAAAAGGAGTAGGATAATTGTCCTTTGGACATGCCTGATTTACATCCCTATAATCGACGCACACTCGAATTTTCCCTTGTTTCTTCATGACAAGAACAATGTTGGAAACCCAGTCAGTAAGAGGTATAGGGTAAATGAAACTAGCATGCAAAAGCTTTTCAACTTCTGCTTTAATGGCAATGACTTTCTTTGGATGAATAGGTCGAAGCCGCTGTCGTACTAGTTTGACATCAGGATACATTTTAATTTCATGTTCAACTATACTAGAGTTAATGCCTGACATCTCCTCGTATGAACATGCAAATATATCTCAAAATTCACGAAAGAGAGTACGATAATTATCAAGTTCTAATGGAGAACATGATTTGCCAACAAATTAGGTTTGGTCGAAATATTAATAGAAATCGTTTCTTCAATATTTGACAAGTTTCGCTCGGAATCGATTGTGTCTATAAAAACAGAATTCAAAAGGAAGTCAACAACTGAAGGGTGGTTTAGTTCATTTGAATAATCTTCGATATCATATGGAAGATGGGAACGATGAGGATAATATTCCCAAGGTTCTTCTCCTATCATCATTGATTGGACAATTCCTTCATCTATATAAAATATACGTGAAAAAGGATTCGAAGAAGTACAATATTCTAATGAACGGTCTACCCATACAATTG
Organism: Pinus tabuliformis; assembly: GCA_031772625.1. Taxonomy (NCBI): domain Eukaryota; kingdom Viridiplantae; phylum Streptophyta; class Pinopsida; order Pinales; family Pinaceae; genus Pinus; species Pinus tabuliformis. Next base: position 274,999,206 of record CM062809.1, on the reverse strand, counting down.
GTGAAAGTGGATTTGGGTTTGCCGCACAAGCCAGAAAAATTGATTGTTGTGGAAGCTCAATGAGGCTTAGTGGCATAACTTCAGTATATCTATCATCTTCAGAATTGTTGGTAATCCTCCTTAAATTAGAGGAGGTGGAGGAAATCATGTTGCAAGTCTCTACTATTGCCACTTCGGCCAAATCAGATGGTGAAGGTAGCGTAAAAGTACCCATTAGGGAAGGATCTTTAAAGAGACCTACACCAACACTTTGAAGTGACAGTGGGGGTCCGTGTACCAATGGAATGCTTCCCATAGCCTGAGAACTAGATGAAAATGAAGCAAGTTGATCGATAACTGTGATTCCACCCTTACGAGGGAATGGAATAGTATGAAAGTACGTTGAAACCACAGTGGCCATAGCATATACCCATGGCCTTCCCTATAAAATGTTGTAGTCGAGGGGTCCATCAACTACCTCAACTTCAACAGTAACTGTTTTTCCCCCTAGTTCAATTTGCAAGTTACTGAAAATCCCACAAGGAGTGTATATTTGTCCGTCGAAATCTTTTAACGTGGTTGGTGATCATGACAACGACGGTGAATCGAGTGTTTTGCAGCAGCTCATTGACATAATTCAAGTAGATGCCCCCTCGTCAATAATAGTTTGATGAGCATTCTTATTGAGAGCCTTTACTTGAATTAGGAAAGCTAATTGTGGCAGTAACTGTGGTGTATATCCCACATGGTTAAAAACCACAAGATTGGAATCCATAGGGTCTATTCCACCAATTGCCGACAGTAAAGCCTCCTTCTGGGAGGGACAATTTTGTAACATCTTGAGTGTCAACATAGCAGAAGGTGATTGAGAAAGGTATTCTACTGTGTTATAGTTCTAAGTTGCTCGAGCTCAAGGGTTAAATGTCGATTTATGAACAACTCCCTTTGGTGGTTTTATTGTCAATTCTGGCGCAATAGGTGGTGGAATATTTTCAGATGAAGTCAAAGTTGAAGGATTAGGTTGATCAGTGGCTTGATGATTCGATGATGACAGTGAATTTCCATAATTGTTATTTCTCGTTGACACCAAAAATTCATTTTTAGGCTTTGCAGCAGATAGCATAAGTACTTGGGATGTGGAAGCATGGTTCGGGTTTGGAAACAGATTAGTCAACATTGAAAATGTGCTAGAATTCTTTAGAAGCATAGAGACTTCTGAGCGGTGTGGAAAATCTCTTGTAAAATGCTTGTCATTATAGATTAGACATGGATAATGAGGTTTCCTTCTCGAAGTAGAGGAATCAGATGATTTCTCTTAAGGAGGATTATCTTGTTTCTTCTTGTTTTTCCCCTTCTTCTTGCCTCCTGGTTGCTTTTGATTTTTGCCTTTGTTAGATGACACGACATTGACTTCGAAAGCAAGAGTGTTTTCTGATGCATTGGAAGTTTGATTGGTAATGGCAAGAGGTTGACCAGATGGCCTACCTGCCATTTGCATGCTTGAAGAACCAATCACACTGTCACTGGCATGAGAGTCCTTACTCGATTGTGGAGGAGGAGGAATAGTGAAAGCTAGTCAGGGTGCATTCAGAATTTTGTCGTAGAGTGTGCCAGATTGTGTGTAAATCAAATCCAAATAATGGGCACGAGAAATTACTTGCTCTTCTGTGACAACTCTACCTTTTTCCACATCCTCAGTGATTGATGGCAACAAGGATTTTATGAACCACTCAACCAAAATATGATCAGGAACATAGGTCTTAACCATTCGATGACGACGCCGCCACTCATGAATATGATCTGTTATATGAGTAGTAGTAGTCTGTTTAAAGTTGGTTTGGAGTTCCGTTCTAGTCTTGTATTTGATAGGTAACTGAAAGTGGGTCAGAAATGTGGTGGCTAAAGTCATAAAGTTGTCGAAAGAAGCTCGTGGTAACTCAATGTACCACTTTGTAGCATGACTAGTAAGCGTTCTTTGGAAAAGATGGAGTCATCATTTAAGGAGTTTGATGAACACCACAAATGAAAGGTCATGACATGATTTGATGGGTCTTCTCTGGGATTTCCATTGAATTTTGGAATTTCAGAAGGTAACTTATGCGGAATTACTGGCCACCAAGGTGCATATAAGATTGGATCATTAGTGAGCCGATTTAAATCTGGTAATTCTAGAGTTGCTACAAATGGCAACTGTCGATTCAAGTCAGGTTGAGCATACCCAGGATATGATGGAATTGCTTGAGCAATAGGTCTTTGCATACCAACATAGGGCATCTGCATTTGGTTACCTTAATAAGGTGGTTGTTGATAACTAGGTTGAATTTACGGTTGTCCATAACCAGCAAAGCCTTGTTGACTAGGAGCTTGGTAAGCTTGATATTGTCCGAACCCAGGTTGAGCTTGTTGGGAAGGTCCAAATTGGGGTTGGAATTGCTGGAATTGAGGCTGCCACAATTGTTGAATCAACTGTTGTTGTTGTTGGTACCACTATTGTTGCACTACAACAAAACCAACGATTTGCGCCAGATTTAGCGACAGATTTTAGTGCATTTTTTTTGTAATTGTGATGAGCAACCTGACGCTAAATCTGGCTCTATTGTACAATTTTTAAAGCGTCCTTTTTTGCACCTGATTTTGCATCCTTTTTCACGCTAGATTTTGCATCATTTTTTACACCAAACTATGCATCATTTTTTGCGTCAAATTTTGAACCAAGGTTTGCATCTTATTTTATGACAGGTTTTGCTTCTAGTTTTGTGTCATTTTTTGCATCTATTTTTCATTCTCTTTTGCTTCCTATTTTGTGTCATTCTTTGCTTCCATTTTTGCACCATCATTTGCATCAAGTTTACACTGTATTTTGAATCCAATTTAACGTCTTTTTATGCATCCATTTTGTGTTAGTTTTTGCATCTAGTCTTACGCCAAGTTTTGTATCTAGTCTTACACTAGTTTTTGCTTCTATTTTTGCACCATCTTTGGTGCCTATCTTTGCACCATGTGTTGAATTTGATTTAGCACCAAATTTTGCATCCATTTTTGTGCCCATTTTTGCATCTTTTTTTGGACCATTTTTTACATCCACATTTACGTTTGATTTGTCTCCATTTTTCCCATCTCATTTTGCACCATATTTTGCGTCATTTGTTTCATCCAATTTTGCATCATTTTTAACACCATCTCTTGCATCTAATGTTACATCATTTTGAGCATCCAAATTTGCATTTATATTTGCATCTTATGTTGAGTCATGTGTTGTGTCCACCTTTGCATCTTATTTTGTGTCTAATGGTACATTCAATTTAGAGCCATTTTTTACGTCTACTTTTGTATTTGTTTTTGCACCAAGTTTTGCATCCAATTTCAAGCTATTTTATGCCCCTTTTTGCACCATTTTTTTGTGTCTACTTGTGTCGAATGTTGCACCATTATTTACACCGAATTTTTCATCCAATTTTGCATTTTTTTGGTGTCTAGTTTTACATCGTTTTCACCATCCAAATTTGCACCTTTTTTTGCCTCATTTTGTGTCCACATTTGCATATAATTTTGTGTCTGAGTTCGAGCCTAAATTTGCATGTGATTAGGAATCATTTTTTACATCCAATATGACATCCTTGGTTTCACCTTTTTTCAGCCCCATTTTGCATCTTGTTTTATGTCTTTTCTTACATCTTTTTTTTTTCCTTTTTTGCACCCAAGTTTGCATCCCAAATTTACACCATTATTTGCATCATCATTTGGCATATTAATTTGTAACGTTTTTTGCTTCTTTTTAACGCTCAACTTTGCATCTTATTTTACATGTAGTTGTTGTCTTTTTTTGCATCTAATTTGGTGCCCATTTATGTGTCCTTGTTTTTGCCCAATTTGATATCCTTTTGTATGCCATGTTTTGTTCCCTTCTTTGTGTCAACTATTGCACAATTTTTCACTTCTAATTTAAAACACTTTGTATGTCAATTGTTTGCATTTTGTATTAATTCCTAGTTTAACATCCAATTTTACTTTCAATTTTGCATCCATGGTTACATCCGCATTTGACTTCTTATATAGAGTATATTTTTCTTTATATATATGACCCCTTTATAGATTCATAGTGAAATATATGATAGTTGCTAAATATCATTAAAGCAGATATCACAATTCAAAATCATTTGTAAAGAAATTTACGAGAAATTGACAACATCCATCCAAAAAAATAACAATGTGTCATTAACAATTTTCAAAACATGTATAAAATAGCAACATAATACTAATAAAATCAGTATTATTTTTAATCAAAACAAGTAAAATTCAAATATGATTAACAAATCAAAATATTTCATGAATATCGTTATTCTACGATAAATTAAGAACATACATAAATCAAACTCATCGTATGATTACAAAATCAAAATGTCTCATTGATATAGGGTAAATTCACAACACCCATCTAAACATAGCAATGTCATTCTACACAATAATTTCTTCATAAAAAACAATGCATGTGCATGCCTAGCTACCACCACCAAGATCATCCTCATGATCATCTTGACCATCCTCGTTACTCTGATCCACATCATCACCAACACCGCAACTATCATCATCATCTCCTCCTTCACCACCATCATCCTCATCCTCATCCTCATCATCTCCTGATATATGTTGAACATAATTTGGATCATCGTCTTGGAAATCATTACCTATAGCATTCTGACAAAAAAAATCAATATTACATGTTAGTATTAATTACATAACACAACGCATGTTTTTGTTATACAATGTTAACCATAAAATGAGGTAAGATATAATATCTAATAGTACTAAAAAATAAAATGAAAATATGGTTTAAAAGTATATTGGAAATCCAACTAAGATTACATACCATAGAGTTCATCCAAACAACAAATTCAACCCATCTCTTTTGCTGCAGCACCTCCTTTTCCAAATGATTTGGAGGTCTTCCATATTTTAGTTCCTATCAATCAGTAAATAGGGAGAAATTAGATAACAATGACTTTCTTCTAGTACAAAATTTATTAAAAAAATATCACATGTTTAATATACTTACAAAGGTTGTTATCAGTGCTTTTAAACCTTTCTGGCCACTACGATGAGTGACTTTTGTCTTGGTTAACCTCGCCTTGGATGCCTTGTCCTTAAACATAAACCAATTCAATTTATTTTCACACAAATACATGTCTAAGATACTTATAAGTATTAATACATTCTAAATAATGTTTAATGAAAAATTCAATACCTGAATGCTCTCATTGCCAGCTTTTCTTTGTGCATCCAACTTCTCATATGATTTTACAAGTTCTTTCCATACTTTAAAAGGTATGTCAATAGGTCTTTGTTTCAGTCTTTGATCTTGAGGCATTTTTTTAATTTTTCTTGTTTGGTTAAAAATTTTGGTTAAAAAAAACCGAACAAGTAATTCACATCAATGGCATGGGGACTCTATGGATATGTGTAAAAAAATGGCTATAAAGAAAACATCCAAAAAACATATGAGCTCTCCCTTTGATGGTCACTTGGGGCATATGGCTGGAAAGGAACAACTCCATTTTCGAAAATCAAGGACAATCCTTTCTCAAAGTCCTTCCTAATATTTGCTCCAAATGTCTTAAAATGAAAAACAAAATTCAAACGTCATCCTTAAACATCTCCCTTAAATATAACGTTGGACCATAAATTCTTCACTTTTATTGTTATCGGCTCTGGAATGATTTTTCTATATGCAATTATATAATGAAATATGTGTGCACTAATGAAAAAACATTGAGTTTCATTTTTCATAATCACAAACAATGAAAAAAGAATCACACATAACTAGCATCATTTTGGAAATTTTATATTTATTAAAAATCTTTAACATGTTTTCCTCCCATATCTCATAAAAAGGTGTGAAATTTTTTATATACTCTCCAATAAGCACTACAACAAAACCAGCGATTTGGAGGTTTTACACTAAGTTTTTCAACATCGAGCTTACTAGGGCTTGCACCACCGGGGTTATTAGTAAGAATCTCATGAGGTTTGCATAGCCATGATTATTAGAATCAAAATAGTAGGATTTGCACTAAAAAACAGTTCATAGAGCTTTCCTGCTGGGGAGAAAATCACAAGTTCAACTTCTGCAGTGCAGAGCACCGAGAGCTCGTAAGCTTTCTTCAGCAATCCACCTACATTTGGAAAATGTAGCCTGCCTGCTGGCGATGTTCTCAATCCTCTTCCTCTGCATCTTTGCCCTCACTATTCTTGTATGCCCTCTTTCGTTTTTCCCTCCAAACAAACCCTCTCAAATTGAGAAAGCAGAACAACTCACTCGATGATAATCCGAATGCAATTATCACTTCTAACAATAACCCAATACGATACCAGAATGTAATATGAATGCTCTGCTAACTGTTTTTTAAGCATTTGGAAGTATTAAAACCCCCTAGGATAATTAATGTAAGACCTGTTAATTAATGTGTAAAGATGGCTATTGTCCTTGGGCTACCTTAGCTGTTTGTGTTTAGTGATCTATGGTATTATGACTCCTCAAGTCACTATTAAACCATGAGAACCATGCCCAGGCAGACTAGTGTGACATTGTGGATGAGAACCAAAACTAGACTCCTATAACCTCCTTTTTCATCCTTTAAATTGCAGAATTAACTGACTGTTCTAGTAATCGTTCTTGAGCAGCTGAAGATGTGCACCCTAAATAATAAGAATAATACCCTGTAACATATGAATAGTCCATCCTGTGCATGTAGGATATGCACATGAGGTCCAATAAAATCACTAACCAGAATACCAGGTGTTATTAAAGCCTCTACAGGTTGATATATATGAATGTTACAGTGTGCAGGAGTATGATTCAATTCCATACGAAAATACAAAACATCTGATAGGATTTCCTTATACCTCATAGGCAAACAACCATTGTCCCTTCTATAGATGAGCAGAATAAGTGCTTGGTTCTCTACACTAAATAAAGACAAAGTATAGTACTTATTGCTGACAAAATAGGATTTAAATCGCGGTTCAATTGCTTGACATTCAGCTGGTCACAGAATTGTAGAGTGCATAATCATAAGTGATGTTGCGAGCCTCATTGCTCAAAGTCTAAGGGTTTTGCGAGCCATAATCCAGCCATGTATGGCATATCTTGTGATTATGGCATTTTATGAGGTCAATTCTTGTGAAGAAATTTCAGTTTATAATAAATTTTGAACCTCAACAGAGTTTTGGCAAGACCTGGCTGAGCTAGGACATCAACAACACAGCTGATATGAATGACATAATCTAGCCTCAAGAGGGAGCCTCTTTTGTTTCATCACTCTAACAATCTATGAAGTGGTGGAAAGCATAACAACTTCCCCTTGAATATGACACCTAAACTGAGTACAAATCCTAAATGATGCAGCCCTTGGTGCATGTCTCTCAAAGTATCGATATTTCAAATGTTGAAAGCTCTTGTGCCCATTTGATATGCATTCAATTGTAGTTCCCCTGAAGAAAGAATCTTATAAAGGTGAGGCCATGGCCAATATGTTAGCCATATCCATTGGAGTTGCCATTGCTTGACAACTTTAGTGTGATCAGTCCCACCATGATTCACATGGGCTTCTACTCAACACTGGCTGTTGCTATTGTAAGAGTCTTCAAGCTCATTGAACCCATAGTATTGATAAGTGTATTCTTTGGGTCTCTGGTTTTCAAATTCTGCCTATGTTTTCCTCTCAGTATCATTATTTCAAATGCTGAAAGCTCTAATTCCCATTGCTGTGTATTTGATTGTGGTTTCCCTGAAGAAAGAAGCTTATAAAGGTGAGCCCGAGGCCAATATGTTGGCCATATCCATTGGAGTTACTATTTCAGCTTATGGGGAGGCCAAGATGAATGCATGGGAGGTGATTCTCCAGTTAAGTGCAGTTGCATGTGAGACTACCCAATTGGTTCTCATACAAATTCCACGAACATCAAAAGGGATTAAGTTGAATCCCATCACATCTTTGTTGCTCCTTGTTGCCTTGTTTTTCTCAGCACCCCCTGGGCCTTAGTAGAATACCCATTTCTGATAATCAGGGTCTCTTCCTTTGATTTGGATTACATGACATTTCTGCTTGTGCCTTGGCTCTTAATCTTGCAGTGTTTCTTCTGATAGGAAAGACTTCAGCCTTGACTATGAATGTTGCTGGTCTTGTCAAGGACTGGCTGCTCATAACATAATATTTGTCTGTAATAAATGAAAAGGTTACAGTCATAAACTTGACTGGGTGTGGACTAGCTTTTCTGGCTGTCTGTTACTATAATCATTTGAAACTTCAAGCTCTCAAGTCCAATGACAACCAACCAAAGTACCTCAGCAGTGCAGCTGATGCCAATGATGAAGGAGAAGGTTTGATAATGACGAGTAGGAGATTCTCAATCAGAGATTCAGAATCAGTAGAGAAAAATCAAACTCAAGCTTTCGAGAATTTCTCGGGTTGACAGGGTATTATTGCAGGTTTGTTAAGAATTATGGGAGAATAGAAGCACTTGTAACAACATTATTGAAGAAAGATGCATTTTCATGGACTCCAGAAGCAATTAAGTCCTTTGAACATCTTAAAGAGGTAATGTGCCAAGCACTGGCCTTAGCTATGCCAAAATTCACAAAAACCTTTATTTTGGAATGTGATGCCTCAGGAAATGGAATTGGTGCTATTTGCAGTTGGGAACATCTACCTAGGACAATATCAACCAAGCACCTCTACTCAAATATGACAAACATATGTTGCTTACACATGCATGTAGCATTTGCCAAAAATTCCATGGCTACCTTACAACATGATGTTGGGTAAAAAGGCCAGTGATACAGGTCATAAATGCAGAAATAGACACTGAAACATAGTAAAATGCTGAAAATTCAAAATAGACTTTCCTCCCTCCCTCACTCTACAATCTTGAGGACAAACCATTGTATATGGGCTCTCAACACCAGTAGGCAGCCACGTATCACATAGATTTGTGAAAAAATTTCCCTCAAACAAGAACAAAACACAAACATTTCCAAAAATCTGCTCTTAAACAGTAAAAAATTCCACAGATTTTGATAAATCTACACAAAATCAACAGTGAAACACATGAATGTGGATTTCTGATTAATCTACCCAATCTCTGTGGCAAAACACTCAGAAATCTATCAATTTCTTCTTGAATCACCAAATCAGCAACCACTTCTCCCAGATATACAAATCTCACCAACAATACAAGGAAAAACAGATCCAGTCCACTGCCAAATCATTTGATCGGCCAATAAAACTAAGAAATTTCAATGATTAACTATCTACACAGGCCTCTATTTCAATTTTTTCAAGCTTTGTCTCCAAGGGCTCTGCAACTGCTCCCGCACTTCAAAAAATCGAATCTTGTCTTCCTCGCTTTGTACGAGATACGAAATCGAATAACCCAACAACGTTAGAAGAAATATCATCGGGTTCTGGAGGTTTCCAAGCAGACTCAGCTTTCAACACCTTAATTAGTGGTTGGGGTAAAAAGTCAAAACCAGTTCCCCCCTCTCCTCAAAATTTGTAAAGAAAGCTGATAATGCTCCTACCACGAAGCTTCCTTCAGAAAAAATTCGAGTCACAACCCTTACCCTATCTGGGTCTGACTTCCTTTTCTTCCTCTTCCTTGCTGGGAGACTGACAGCCCCATCTACATAGGAAACTCTCTTGGAAAGTTTCTAGATAGTTCTGAACTGAAGCATAAACAATATGTTTGTCCTTGTATTTGTGTTGAAGTTGATCTAGAACAAGCTCTTCCAGAGAAAATAATCCTCAAAAATGGAGACTGAATCCATGAGCAGACTCTGGATTATCAACAGATCCATTACAAGTGCAAGCTTTGTCACGAATATGGTCGCTTTGCCAATGATTGCAAGTCCAAAACCTCTGTTGTAAGTCCCTCGGGAGAATGTCATGTCCCTAAGAAAACATGTGCAAGGCATGTCAAAGCTGGATCTTCGTTCAGGAAAGAGGTTGTAACTACCACTCCTTCTAACCCTTTTGACCCTTTCACTACCCTTCCTGACATGGTAACCAAACAACAGAATCTGTTTGCCCTGAAGCAGATGACCCTCCTGCTGATTTAGTTAGTCTTTACACCTCTCCTGTCATATCTTCCTCTCCAATAAAAAAGAAAAACCTTCAGTGGACAACACAACCCCCTCACCCCATGACCCTGCTAACTCATCTCTCATTGAGAAGACCTCGCTAGTTGAACCTCTTAACAACGAAGGGTCTCCTGTTCCTCATCCTAATAGGAACATCAACGCCTCCTGCAAGTAGAAGAAATCAGACTCCTGGGCTGATGGGGAACATCTTGAGCATGTTGAAAAGGGATTCAAAAAAATGGGAAGAAAACCTCACAAGGAGAAAAGAGATGACGCCACTGCCATTGAGAAAATATTAGGCAAGCAGAAAACATTAGAACAACAACACAAAAAACCAGCAGAATGCCAGAAAGGAATCAATGAAATACAGGGACAAGGAGAAGGAAGCATCTCTGCGCACCTCTCAATGAAAATAATTTCTTCGAATATAAGAGGTTTGGGGAACACCATCAAAACCCTGGCAGTAAAGGATATAATAAGGACTGAGAAAGCAGGCATTTTATTCCTTCATGAAACAAAGATGGATGCAAATGAATTTGAAAAAGCCAAGCAAATTTGTTGGGCCAGCAGCAAAGGTGCAATAGTCAGTGCGAGAGGGGACTCAAGAGGCCTTGCCACCCTATGGAACCGATACAAATATCAAGAACTAGAAAAAAAGACAACCAGTTCTGGATTAAAACTGTTTTGAAAGACTGTGACAAACAAAACTGTGGCAGTAAAGAAAATCCATCTGGGTAAAGCCAAAGAAGGTGTTAATGTAACTGCTTTAAGAGAAATCAAATTATTGAAGGAGCTTTTGCATCCAAGTATAATTCAACTAATAGATGCATATCCACACAAACATAATTTACATATTGTCTTTGAATTCATGGAGAGTGATCTTGAGATTGTTATAAAAGACAAAAACATAGTTCTCTCCCCAGCTGATATAAAATCCTATATGCAAATGACGTTGAAGGAGTTTGTTGTTTGTTATAAAAAATGGGTTTTGCACAGGGATATGAGCAAAAAGTGCAGTATGCTGGAGCATGAGCAACTGGGGAAGTTGGTCTTCATCAACTACAACATTTGGATGCTCACAAAACAATTGCAGGCAAAGGATCTAGATCCAATTTTATTTGATAAGGTTGATCTAGTCTTTCATTGGGTCTTGGAGGATGAATCTCCTACTAGTGATTTGAGTTGGCTTGATTGAAAACTCTTGGGATTCTCTAGTGTTTTGTTATCTAAAATAGAAACACCACATACATTTGTATTACAATTGTTGCTTTTGTCTAGCGATGTGGTCTCTACCCATAGCTATGGGTAGAGAGTGAATTTGATATTGTCCTAGGTAGATGTTCCCAACTACAAGCTATGGGTAGAGAGTGAATTGGTGCTATTTGCAGGGAACAAGCCAGTCATTCACAGTGAAGAAGATAATGACAAGATTAGTGTATAATGATGGACAGGATGGTGCCATGGTGCCAACCTAAATCTCAAGTAAGGAGACATCTGTTCATCAATTTGTCAAGAAGCATGGCCTACAATTCAATTGCTGTAAGCCTATCACTTCTTCCACCTGTCAAATAAATTGTTTCCTGTTTGTTTAGTTGACTATGGTTCTAATAAATATACTATTGTTTGATGTAAATAGACAAAACAAAACAAAAAATATGGAAAGTTGTGACCCCATTTTCTAACTACAAATTGAAATCGGATTACCATAGTGACCACCTCTGCTTATTGGAATAAAAAAGGGGGTGGGTTAACCCAATACGATACCAGAAGTGATTACACAAAACCTCATTGACTCTTCATTTTTTTGGAAAAGAGCCAAGCATATACTTCTGACGAGGGTTTCCGTCTCAAGTCTGGCTCGCAGGACGTCGCTTAGTCAATTGCGAGAAAAGTTTTCCACCTGCCTGTCACATACGGTTTGTCACACTATATATTAAAATAAGGTTGATCATACTAACAATAAGGTTGTATAGTTTAAAAGGAGGGCTCTCCTGACTGCATTTGGTTGGTTTATAGAAAAGATTGTTGGAATGTGTAATGTGAATGCTCTGCTAACTGTTTTTTAAGCATTTGGAAGTATTAAAACCCCCTAGGATAATTAATGTAAGACCTGTTAATTAATGTGTAAAGATGGCTATTGTCCTTGGGCTACCTTAGCTGTTCGTGTTTAGTGATCTGTGGTATTATGACTCCTTAAGTCACTATTAAACCATGAGAACCATGCCCAGGCAGACTAGTGTGACATTGTGGATGAGAACCAAAACTAGACTCCTATAACCTCCTTTTTCATCCTTTAAATTGCATAATTAACTGACTGTTCTAGTAATCGTTCTTGAGCATCTGAAGATGTGCACCCTAAATAATAAGAATAATACCCTGTAACATATGAATAGTCCATCCTGTGCATGTAGGATATGCACATGAGGTCCAATAAAATCACTAACCAGAATACCAGGTGTTATTAAAGCCTCTACAGGTTGATATATATGAATGTTACAGTGTGCAGGAGTATGATTCAATTCCATACGAAAATACAAAACATCTGATAGGATTTCCTTATACCTCATAGGAAAACAACCATTGTCCCTTCTATAGATGAGCAGAATAAGTGCTTGGTTCTCTACACTAAATAAAGACAAAGTATAGTACTTATTGCTGACAAAATAGGATTTAAATCGCGGTTCAATTGCTTGACATTCAGCTGGTCACAGAATTGTAGAGTGCATAATCATAAGTGATGTTGCAAGCCTCATTGCTCAAAGTCTAAGGGTTTTGCGAGCCATAATCATAGCCATGTATGGCATATCTTGTAATTATGGCATTTTATGAGGTCAATTCTTGTGAAGACATTTCAGTTTATAATAAATTTTGAACCTCAACAGAGTTTTGGCAAGACCTGGCTGAGCTAGGACATCAACAACATAGCTGATATGAATGACATAATCTAGCCTCAAGAGGGAGCCTCTTTTGTTTCATCACTCTAACAATCTATGAAGTGGTGGAAAGCATAACAACTTCCCCTTGAATATGACACCTAAACTGAGTACAAATCCTAAATGATGCAGCCCTTGGTGCATGTCTCTCAAAGTATCGATATTTCAAATGTTGAAAGCTCTTGTGCCCATTTGATATGCATTCAATTGCAGTTCCCCTGAAGAAAGAATCTTATAAAGGTGAGGCCATGGCCAATATGTTAGCCATATCCATTGGAGTTGCCATTGCTTGACAACTTTAGTGTGATCAGTCCCACCATGATTCACATGGGCTTCTACTCAACACTGGCTATTGCTATTGTAAGAGTCTTCAAGCTCGTTGAACCCATAGTATTGATAAGTGTATTATTTGGGTCTCTGGTTTTCAAATTATGCCTATGTTTTCCTCTCAGTATCATTATTTCAAATGCTGAAAGCTCTAATTCCCATTGCTGTGTATTTGATTGTGGTTTCCCTGAAGAAAGAAGCTTATAATGGTGAGCCCGAGGCCAATATGTTGGCCATATCCATTGGAGTTACTATTTCAGCTTATGGGGAGGCCAAGATGAATGCATGGGAGGTGATTCTCCAGTTAAGTGCAGTTGCATGTGAGACTACCCAATTGGTTCTCATACAAATTCCACGAACATCAAAAGGGATTAAGTTGAATCCCATCACATCTTTGTTGCTCCTTGTTGCCTTGTTTTTCTCAGCACCCCTGGGCCTTAGTAGAATACCCATTTCTGATAATCAGGGTCTCTTCCTTTGATTTGGATTACATGACATTTCTGCTTGTGCCTTGGCTCTTAATCTTGCAGTGTTTCTTCTGATAGGAAAGACTTCAGCCTTGACTATGAATGTTGCTGGTCTTGTCAAGGACTGGCTGCTCATAACATAATCTTTGCCTGTAATAAATGAAAAGGTTACAATCATAAAATTGAGTGGGTGTGGACTGGATTTTCTGGCTGTCTGTTACTATAATCATTTGAAACTTCAAGCTCTCAAGTCCAATGACAACCAACCAAAGTACCTTAGCAGTGCAGCTGATGCCAATGATGAAGGAGAAGGTTTGATAATGACGAGTGGGAGATTCTCAATCAGAGATTCAGAACCAGTAGAGAAAAATCAAACTCAAGCTTCAGGATTAGGTATTTAGATCATTAATATTGTCTTGTGCTAGAGATTACTGTTCTTGGATTGGCTCCTCTATGCCTAGATCTATTTGCAAGGAACAGGTCAGTCATTCACAGTGAAGAAGATAATGACAAGATTAGTGTATAATGATGGACAGGATGGTGCCATGGTGCCAACCTAAATCTCAAGTAAGGAGACATCTGTTCATCAATTTGTCAAGAAGCATGGCCTACAATTCAATTGCTCTAAGCCTATCACTTCTTCCACCTGTCAAATAAATTGTTTCCTGTTTGTTTAGTTGACTATGGTTCTAATAAATATACTATTGTTTGATGTAAAAAGACAAAACAAAACAAAAAATATGGAAATTTGTGACCCCATTTTCTAACTACAAATTGAAATCGGATTACCATAGTGACCACCTCTGCTTATTGGAATCAAAAAGGGGGTGGGTTATGCACAATCCTCCGTATCATTTGCTATTACCAGAGATAATTAAAGCCACCCTAAACTCAAGTCTTAACTATGCTGATAGGGTGTTTGGGGAGGGGGATCCCTTCCCAACCCACTATAATCTGCACAAAAGCACCCTAAGAACATATGCAAAATCAACCCTTCAATGAAATGATCCAAGAATATAGGTACTCAAACATTGATTTTATCAAAGAAAAATACAAGACAGAAAGAAAAGATCATAACAAGGATTAGAAGAGTCTAAGAACAGTGCTCACTGTCTACAGAGCCAAGATGAATGCAGAAGAGTTCTTCCTTCAGTTCCCCATCTGAGAAATCAGTTGCATGCCAGACCCAAGTTTTATCACTACCTGCGTGCTCCTGAAGTGACATTGGGGAATGAACTGCAAGGCAAAAAAAAAAAAAAAACAATATAATCCAGCTAATAAGGATCAACACAAATTCTCGGCGCATAAAGCCTCTTAAAACTTGGACGTAAGATAAGCTATTACAATCTCAGGGGGGAAATTACACAAAAAAAAACAAACAAACAAATTTACATACTTAAATGGTTTGCACATATTTTCAATGTCTTGGATTGCCTCATGACCAGCCGAACCTTTGTAGTATCCTTGTGCTTAAGAAACTTTACTGTTCCTACACCACGCTCCTTCCATTGATTCCCATCCTTGTCAAACCTGTACAGCTTCGCCTTCCTGCAGGGTCAAACATATAAAAAAGAATGGGAATATTAATAAACAATGAAACTGCATTAGGATCATTTTAAGAGCCCATGGCATCCATTAGAAGTAACGTCCGCAATATCCCACCATATCAAATGCATTCAAAGATAAATTACCAACGACCTATTAAAAACACAAGAGATATTCCTTAACATTACCGAAAAGGATCCCACAAAAAAGCTCAATAATAACATCAAACATGTAAGAATACAAATCATCAACTATTTAATAACAAAATAATGCTCATCCCATACATCCCCATAAAGTATAGAAATGATCAACAGCCTGTTCAAAACATCATAGAAAGTCAACGAAAACAGTTGACAGAAGACCAAAACAGACATATGCCTGAATCATACCACCTCAAAACATAAAAAGACAAATCACCCTAATGCCAATAACCAAAAGACAGATTATCAAATAGGCCCAATTCAGTATTCAATGGCTAATCCCAAAACCAAAAAATACGAAACCCCGTATGCTTAACAATAACAAATGACCATCACACCCCCCACTAAACCAGAATAACAGAGAAACCATCATAGATTCTTCAAAGACATTGAAAAAAGGATGGCCTATAGTTCAACAAAATATAAAAAGACTCGTCAAAATACAAAACCCACAATGATAACAAATAAACCATCAAATGCATCCCCGAAAAAATCTTCATCGGCAGCCTATCAACATAGGAAAAAAATTATTACAGACCATAATGAGATCAAAAAATGCTGATCAAAATATCAATGGGACATCAAAACAATAAGAAACTCACAAAATACACAGAAAAGCAAAACCCTAATTACCCGATAAAACAAACCATAGCCCGCTAAATGCATCCACCATAGAGTTTCTTCAGCACCCCGTTGAAATGACAAATCCGATCATCATCAACAGGCGAACAAAACATCGAGAACCCGATAAAAACAGATCTTACTAAAAAGGAGAAAAATTAGAAGTAAATAACTGCCCAAATGCATCTTCCTTATAGTCAAGGTCCCATTTATGTGCACAGGAAAAGGGCCACCGAAGAGGCCATGAAAACAACTTTCAACTGAGAAAACAAAATCATGAAATAGCCATGGATTAAGAAATTTACATGTCGAGAAGGACATCCTCCTCTTCTTCGCCCGTGGTGACAGTAACCTCCTCAAGCTTAACAATGGGTGCAACCTGAGCTCCAGTGTCCTCTTCCTTTCCGGCATCATCCTCGTTCTCTCTCGAATCGTCATCTACTGCCTGTGTAAGAACAGGATCCTCCTGAGTTCCAGCCATCCCAATACCAGATAGTGCACAGAGGGAGGGCTCGAATGAAATCGATGGATCCAAAATATGCTAGAAACTCGCCCAATATCAGACACGAATGCGAAACCCCGAGGATTTTGGACAAAGGATTTAACTGTGCAAAAATGCTTCGAAGGCAAAGGGCAAAGAGGTCGACGGAGAGAAAACTCTCTATATAAGGGTTTTTGAGGTCGATGGAGAGAAAACACTCTATATAAGGGTTTTGAAGAGGGAAGGCCGGTAGCTGTTAAAGATTGAGAGTAAAAGTAGCATCGTTAAAGATAATATAATAAATTATTACAGGGATGGTTGGGGGGTTTCAAAGGGAGAGAAGGCCATGGAATAACCCCTAAATCATCTCCAACATGAGAGGCCTACTTCATTCATGTTTTCATGTTGGGACCAGAGGTTGTTGTGCGTTTTTTGTTTTCGCAATTTTGAACTCTTTCCTGGGTGATATATTATTGTGTTTATTGTAATAATAATGGGATGGGGTTGAGGGGTTTGTAAATGAGATAAATATGGAAAAGTAATTAGAAATATTGGTTTTAAATTATTATAATAAGTATTGTTGTGGTTGATCCATGATAAGTTGTAGGGTAGTTAGTTTGTATGGGGTTTAGTTGTTACGAGGTCTTAAGTTCAAATGTCATGGGGAGGGGTTGAGAATGGAAGTCATTTTGGGGGCATCAAAACTATTCTAAGGGGCATCTTCCACTGAGCTTTACACAATCCTCGATGTTGAGGATGAAAATAATATGAATATGCCAAGCCAAGAAAAAAGATAAGAGGTAAGCGATCATAGGGCGAGGATAGGGGAAGGCACGCTTGAGGGCCGTCCGGGCGAGGGTGGGGTACGGGTAGGGAGAGGGGGGAAAGGACAGGGGAATAAGAGAAAGGAGAAAAGAAAAAAGAATAAGAGAGAGGAAATAAGGGAAAGGAGAAAGCAATCGACATTAAATTCAACAACTAAAAAGAGGCTCTTTGAGCCATGGCTAGCTCTCAGAGAATTTCATTCTCTTCGAGCTCTATACATATTATACTCGTCTAGACATATGATACTCGCATCTCTACGTTTCACTTCTTTACTCTCTTCTCTACCGAGATAAAGATATAGATCTAGTATAACTTAGCCATTCCAATAGCCAATAGTCTTTAGTCCTATTTAGTACCCTTCTAATATTCCCCTTGGCATAGTAGGTAGATATTGATTCCTTGTCCATGCATGAAGTTCCATAGCAAGAGATTAGACCCACTTCACCATTGACCTTAGCATATGGAAGGATATGGTTTCCATTAGCGATGTCTCGCTTTTATGGATCTTTTTATCCATTTGCGTAGGCTTATCTCATAAAAGCTCACCTTTCTCTCCCATGAGGATTTTCCTCATAGAAGATTGCCTTTCTCTCCCGCACAACTTTTATGTTTTTCTCAATGGATATTTATCTCCAATCCATCCAACTTATCTAGAATTAAATCGAGAAGCTTTACCATGAAAGGATTATCCTTTCCCATTCACCAATGTGATTTGGCAAGAATCTCATCTCTTGGTGTCTCGCTTTTCCAAGTGATTAATTTATTAATAATGTATTTACTTTTTATATTACACATCATACCTAACTTTTCTAAGCTTAGGTTTGCAAAGTTTGACACACAAGGGAGGGGTGTTACATTTTGGATCCCTCTCTTTCCTTAAGATCCCTCCAACTGCAGCTAGAGTTCTTAGATGACTGTAAGGAGGAAGCCCCTATTGGAAAGGGACATACAGTTTGAAGGTGTCTATCTTGTTGGTAATTCCTATATCGAAAAGTTGTATTTTCATAGTCCAGGGGTTGGGAATACACAATTCCCATCCACTTGAGCTCAATTTTATCTCGCAAAACTTCATTGGGATCTACCTAAACACATATGCAAACATAGGTGAAAATGCCTTTCAAAAGTCTTTCCCTGTCTACTTTGACGAATCTTCCAATAAAATTGCCCACTTTTTCTAAGATATCTAGATGGGTAAAGTGAATGGGAAAACTGGGAATCTTACCCATACTAGAGTAGTCATCGGCAACATAGTGAGAGGATTGAAGTTGGGAAACCATGGCTTCACTAGAAGACCAACTCATCCCCAAAACCATGGACCTTGGTCAAGGATTTTTTTCTTATCCTCAAGACATTTGAAGATCACCACAAAAAAACATGGGTCTACATCCACCCAAACCGGCGTTCATCCAATCCTATCATAATCGAACAGAAAAATGCTACTTTTTCAATAGAAAATGGGGAATAAAAGTATCACCCAAGGATAATGACCATCGCATCAAGCGCTCAATCATAAGGGAGGAGCAATAATTTGACAATCACACGTCCTTGATTTCTCTTGATTTAACTCAGAACACTCACGTAATATTCTCTTGCTTGGCGAATTAAACACCACTGCATGGAATGGACGAGGATTGAGCCGAACCCTGGATGAAGCCCACTTCATTCTCATCTAAACACAAAACTATATATACGTCAAAGTTATTACAATAGATTCTGACTGTCAACACCTCGAGGTTCTGTTTATATGTGGCTACCTTTTATGGTTACTATTGAATGTGTGATTGGAAATAGTAATGGCAACTTAGGACTGCCAAATTTCCTTCGATTCCCTCACTACATCCTAACGCAAATAGTTGTTCAATGCCTTGGTTGTCTTTCAAAACTGTTAGGCAGCGTCTTCTTTGATATTTCTCGATGGTTTTAATTCCACTACAATCACAACTTTCATCTACATAAACTTCGTGTTTTCGCACGAGCGACGATTTTTCCAAGGTGAAATGTCACTTGGATGGTTTCAATGTTGTTGACCCATCATAACTAACTAACGGATATGCCCATTACAATTTTATACCACCCCATTATCAATATCAATTATGCATGGGAACCAATTAAAGCAACTTTTCACATTAATTTTATATGAGCATGAGAACATGTGTTAACAAGCAGCCCATAAAGCCTCATTTTGAATGCCATAGTCACTTAGAAGGAATTCCTCTTGTAGTAGCATCCTCCCTTCTAAACTTTGCTAGTGCTAACATTAGAACCACCATTACAACAAGATATCTTTCTAGTGTTGACAACACCATTATAGTAAGATACCTCAAGAGAGACAGAAAATTTAAAAAGTATGATAGTAATACGTATCCAGAAAATGGTATTGAAACTAGTAATTGTTCACGAATCCATAAGATTGTAAGGTCATTCTCATTATCATAATCATTGTCATCATCATCACCATCATCCTTGTAATTGTTATTGCCATCATTACATTATCATCATAATCACCATTCATGCCATCATCATCATCATTATGGACATTGTTTGCAATTGTTCATAATTGTAGATGTTGTAAGAAATATCATCAACCCAAAAAATGTGATCAGTGCTAGAAAAGGGTTGTTTAGGACACATTGATATACGTAAGAGAAATAACAACTCTATTTTTGACAGATGATCGATGGTGATCATCATCACCACCATTATCATCGTCATTGTCATTTTTATCATCCCCATCATCATCATTAATGTAATTTCTATCGACATTGTTGTAATCATGCATCATCATCATTCATGCCATTATTGTTTTTGATGATGACCTAGATGAAAATGATGATCATGACACCAAAGGTAATGCTTATGATTATGACAATGACAACATCTAAAATTGGGAAGATTCTACAACGTCATTAGCATCGTCATCATCATAATCATTGCCATCATCATCATTGTCATTGTAACCACTATCGTCTTTATCATCATAATCACAATTCATGTCATCACCATCATCTTCATTTTCATCATTGTCAATATTATTGACATTGTCATCAATTGTTCATAATTGTCAATGCCATAAGGAATATCATCAATGCAGAAAATATGACGAGTGTTGGAAAAGGGATGCAAAAGCGAACATAGAAATGGGGGCAACAATAGAAATAAAATTGGATGAAAAGTGGATACAACATAAGTAGATGCACAAAAACATGAAAAACCTGGCACAAAAGTGGATGCAAAAGTAGATGCAGTTGTCAATGCAAACTTGGATGCAAACATGAAGGCAAAAGTGGAATCAAACATGGGTCCAATGGTAGGTGTAAAACTTGGCACAAATTGTGGTGAAACAAATGTGGATGCAACAACGGAAACAAAAGTATATGCAAAAATGGATGAAACAAAAGTGGATGTAATAGGGGATGCAAACGTGGAAGCAAATGTGGTTGCAATGGTAGGCGCAAGATATGGTGCAACAAAAGTGGATGTAACAATAGACAAAAAATATGCAAAATAAGATGCAAAAATGGATGTAAAAGTGGAAGCAAACATTGATGCATCAGGCAAAACAAAATTGGATGCAAAAAATGGATATAATGTAAGTAGATGCAAAAGTGGATACAAAACGAGATGCAAAACCCAATGCATAAACCTAACATAAAAGTGGATGCAAAAATAGATGCAATATTTGATGCAAAAGAGGATGTGAACATGGATGCAAAACTGGAAGCAAACGTGGATACAACAGTGAGTGCAAAACATGGTGCAAATTGTGGCATAACAAAAGTGGATGTAATGATAGATGCAAAAAAAGAATCAAAGTATGATGCAAATGAAGATGTAAAAAGGGATGCAAAAAGTGAAATTTAAAATGGGTGCAACAATGGATGCAAAATTGTGTGCAATAGTGGATGCAATAGAAGTCGATGCAAAAGTAGATGCAAAACGAGACACAAAACCCGATGCAAATCCCGGTCCAAAATTGGATACAAAAAGGGATGCAAAAAGAGATGTAGTAGTTGATGAAAACCTAGACGCAAATGAGGATGCAAAATTATAATCAAAAGTGGGTGCAAAAGGAGGTGCCAAACTAGGCGCTAATTGTGGCACAAAAATATTAGATGCAATAGTGGGTACAATAATAGATGCAAAAGAGGATGTAAATATGGATGCCAAACAAGAGGGAAAAGTGGATGCAACAAAAGTAGATGCAAAATTTTATGCAAAACTAGACACAAAACACGATGTAAAACTTGGCGCAAAAGGGATGCACAAATGGATGAAAAAATGGATGCAAAAAATGATTTAAAAAAGGATGCAAAAAAGGATGCGAAAGTCGATGCAAAAGTTGATGCAAGTGTAGGTGCAAAAAGTGGATGCAAACGAGGATGCAAAAGTATGTCAAACAAAATTAGGTGCCAAACTTGATGCAAAACCTGGAACAAAACCTGGTGTAAAGGATGACACAAAACTTGGCATAAAATTTGGTGCAAAACGTGGTGCAAAACCTACTGCAATACCTGGTGCTAAACTTGGTGTAAGATTTGGTGCAAAACTTGATGCAAATTTTGTGTCAAGTTTTGCACCATATTTGATAAATGGATGCAAATAGCACCAAAAATGGGCTCTAGATGCAAAAAAAGAAGTAAAAAGGGACGCTAATCGCTGGTTTTGTTGTAGTGTTGATTTAACAGTTGTTGTTGCCCAGCGATGAAAGGTTGGCTAGGTTGTGAATAAACTATACCAGTGTAAGCCTGAGTCACCCCAGACAAAGGTATACTAACTTGAGGTTGTTGGACCCCAGACACAAGTGGTTGTTGTATAGCAACTTGAGAAACTTGAACTTCTTGACCTAAAACTTGTGGTTGCGAGGTCGAAGGACTAGTTTGTATAGGTTGAGATACAACTGTTTGACCTTGTGAATGCGGTACAGTGGTAACAACATGTGTAGTAGGAATAGATGACACCGTTTGCATTGGTTGTGTTGGATACACAAGCCTTAGTTGAACTGGCATTGTTGGTTTCCATTGACAAACTCGAATTCTAGGCCGAACTAAATACTACGGGATACTACCATATGATGGTCCTCTAGGATAGGGAGGATAAGATGAATAAGCATATTGCTCTCCATATGGCGGCAATCCAGTATGTAATGGATACATAGGTCGTTGTTGACTAGATTGCCCATTTTTATATTGATATGCATGATCAAACTGTTGAGTTCTCGTTAAAAAAGAACCAGGTAGAATTCCGGTTGAGGACATGGGTGATGACCATGGTGTAGAAGAAACCCTTGAGTGGGTTCCAGATAAAGATTGGTAACCAACCGAGATGGAAAATTCACCATATAGGGGCGACTCAAGTGGAGTAGAAAACATTGAAGAGGTTGCGACAAAAGATTCTGCCGCAGCTGCATCAGATGATACAGTCTGGTATCTTGACGATTGTTAAGCCATAGTTAACTGACCCAAAAGGTGTCCTAAAGAATCGACAGGTACTTGAAAAGAAGTAGGATCAAAAGGAGCAATAAAATGAAGACTATGAGAGTAAAGATAAAGCCCGGTTCCAAAATGGAATGGGGTTCCAGGTGTGGTATCTTCTTCCAATTCTTCCTCGACAGTAATTAAACCAGGTGGAAGAACTTCACCGTCTGGTCCGTAATATACTTTTGGTGTTGATAAAGTTGAAGTTTCAGTATTTACTGATGTTTGAGGGTTAACTGGTTGATCGTCTTCTAGGAAAGTAACAACTTATGAATGTTCAAATTCGAAGTCCAGATGTTCCGGTAAAAGAACAATAATTTTAGGGAGAGGTTCCTGAACAACTTCAAGTTCACAGGTAACTTCGATTTGAACTGTGATAGGTTCTGGATTAACTTTTGGTTGAACTGATTCAATTTCAGAAGTAATTTCTTGTTGAGCAACTTCAAGTTGAGGATCAACTTGTTGTTGAACAACTTCAGTTACTGTTTCACTAGGATCAGTGATGTTAGAAAATTATATATTACAGAGCAATGGAACACATAAAATATTGCAGAAATATAAACACAGAAAACACATAAAACAAGAGAGACACAAATATACGTGGTTCACCCAATTTGGGCTACATCCACAGAGAAACAACCAGTCCTTCCTTTTATATTATCCATCAAACTGAAGAGATACAACCTACAACAGATCCGCTGTAACACCCTCTTCGCTCTCAATCTCCTCTCTCTTCCTCACTCAGAATCCAGATATACATAGATGCAATACAATTCCCTTATATATAGTGAGGGGTTGCCTTATAGGGAAAAAAACCATAAATTAAACATAACTTCTACCATCAGATCATCCTCCCAATGAACGACCCAGATTGACTAGAAATTACTAGACTTTTATAAGGCAATTTACATCTATTTTTAGCTTCAGGGGCGCTGTCCCCAAACCCCCGGGGGACCACTGACCCCTAGACCCCCTGGCCGGGGGAGATTTACCCACCTGGACCCCCGTGGGGGGGGACAAATCCCCCCCGCACCCCCCCACGTGGAGGGGTGTACAGACTTCCTGGGGTATACATCCAGTTGAAACCTTTGAATACAGAAGATAATCAGGCTCCACACCTAACAAGTGATAATGTCCTCAGGTAATTGTGAAACTTCTTCTTCAGAAATGGATGTACCACAAATAGTTGGAGTAACTGGAGTCTCAGTAATTACCGAAATGGATGATTCAGGTAATTCAAATGAAGAACTAGGAGTCCTTGATGTACTTGACTCAGTTAAGTGGGACCGCTTTGATCGAATAGGTGTAGCTTCGGGCGGGAAAGGCGGTTTACTCGCTGTTCTCCGCGAACGACGGGGTAAGGGTTGATGTTCCTCCACAATTTTTGATTAGTTTTATTATCAAAAAAGAAATAAACAAAAAGGGGTAAGCTAGGCAAAAGGTTTACCAAGCAACTGTGAATTGCAGAATACCTCCTTGCTAACCAAGAAGTACGGGCAGGTAATCTCCCCGAATGCTGTGTTCGGTGTATCACAGTGTGCAAGGTGGCCGACTCCATTACCTAAGGATGGATTGCAACCTAGTGTTTTCCTTCCATATATACCCAAAAGTACGTGGAGGCCCAATCCGTATAAGCGCTGTCTAATGAAAAATTGCACAGTGAGAGCATTTCCATATAATTTACGTACTGTAACACCCCCCTATATACCCGAAGGTACGTGGATGAGCTATGATATACTCATGTACGTGGACGAGCTACAATATACTCACGTACGTGGAATGAGGTGTCACACTCAGGATGTATTGCAGACAAGTTAGTGACAATTGCTTTGTTTTACAACACCGTAACACGTCTCTAGCCTAGAACCACTAAATGTTTTTCGTTAATGACAATGCTCCATTAGGTAAATTGATGTTAATTTTAAGTTGATATTGCTTAAGAATTTGCCTTACAAGTTCACCACGTGATGTATTCTGAAATTCCTAGGAATTCAACTATCATGATAAGCATTCTTTCCATTCAATTTAACAATGAAAATCCTAGCTACTAGGGATAGAGCAATCAAAGTTCTTTCGATCAAAGAGCAAAGAGCACAATCTAATGCAATTTCCATAAACTATTCCTATGAGCACACACAAACTTTTTCAATGAAACATGCATGTATTTCTTTTCGACTTCCTTAATGTGAATGTGAACAAAAAGAAAATTGATGTACATACAATCAACCAATCTTTAACAAGAGAAAAGACTTTACGACAATTCTGTTTCGAAGGAAAAGAAGACTTTTACGACACTTTCTTTCGAACAAAGATTAATCAACTATATTCTAACTTTGACTATGGATCAATAATGACAAAGAAAAAATTTAAGAAACTTTAATCAATCAAGTCAAAGTAGGGCTAGAAAGGGAGATAGAAACTTGTTCTTTGAGGCATGACATTCATTGATCAATTAGCAAGCAAACACACAAAGAAAAGTTGGCAAAAACTCATTCCAAAGGTGGGAAACTGACCCTAGGAGGATCAGCGCAACCCTGAATGGGAGACAATGCACTTCAGAGCACTGTACCTAAGCCAAGGGTGCTCTGTAGCGCACTGTGTCCCTCACAAGCCTGTGCCGGTGATAGTGAGCATTTCAAAAGGCAATTTGACACTGTTTTGACCAAAATTTCAATGCAAAAGAACTGAAATACAATCAATGAACATAAGTAGGGTCTGCAAGAGTGTCCCAGGAGGTGGATAAGCTACTAGGAAGGATGATATTCCCCAGTATGGCCGCCAATTTGTTTTGGAGAATTTGGTATCTTAAGATAAATACTAATTCCCTAGATAAGTAGCCATATCTAGAACTACAGTTTAAAGCACTTTAGCCTTTTCCTATAAGAGATAGAGAAGACAAAGAAGATGAGAAGACCTACTTGTAGTTTCGGTTTCCTCTTGTCTCCTTTGTATTGATCATGTCGCTCCTTCCCGTACTTAACACGTTTGAGAATTACCTGTAAACACAAATAGAAGACAAAGAACCGATCAAAGCAAAAGATCTATTGAATTCAAGTGAATGGAATCAGATACATTTCAGACATATAAGCATCATATAACAATACAATCATATGGGAAAAAGGTTCAAATACTTTATTGAATAGAAGAAGGAATTACAACCATCGTGTGTGATTCAAAGTCATTCCTCCAGCTTGGATCCCATCCACATCACATGAAAAGTAGGACACACTTGTAACATTACAATACTTGCTTCAAAGCCAATTCTGATAGAAACATTATCTCCTTACAATTCAACATATTCCAGCCCCTCATCACTGAGATGAGTGTTCAATTTATAGGGAGATGAAGGAGGTTATGCCATAAATGGTGGTATTGAATGGCCTTCCATACTTAGAATTAGTTCCATGGAGGAAGGGATGAGAGGATATGATGCATCTTAACTCATTCCTCATCCATTTTCGAGCTCATAGGAGTTGATAAGTGATGGAACCTTCTAGATGACTCCAAAAGATAAGAATATTCCTTAAACCCTATGTGAATTTTTCTCAATATCGCCAATGCAAGTGAAAGAGGGCATAAGTGCTCTGTAGAGCACCTTGGCATGGACTCAACTACTCTGTAGCACACCCTTACATGGGCCTACCTGGGCTGGTCCCTCTAAAGGTCATTTCAGGATGTCTTAAAGTCATGAAACTGTCTGGGAAGGAGGCATTCAAAAGGGTGATTTGTTTAGGGCATGTAGCAACTAGGATTAGGGTTTGATGAGCCCTAAAACACTGATCTGGATGATGGGAGTGATGTGCCCAAATGGATCTGTAACAATTATGGATTTTTATTTTTGTTAACTATCAAGTTTAGCATGGTTCTATCTTAAACCTATATATATTAAGAACCTTGAGGCATATCCTAAACCTAGATCTATTAAGCACCAAGAAACATGAAAAAGAAATGAAGGCCCAAATTTATCAGTGCATAAAATATAGGAGTTTATTTTCTTCATTCACTTGAGTTGTATATTTCATTCACCTGTGTTGTAGAGGGCCCCCAACTTATCTCTCACCCAGGCATTGAGTGCACCTTACTTCAATATCTTTTTATTATCTTGGTTAATAGTCATTACACATGTGACACACCTTATTTAGCTAAGGTTTTACAACTCATTCACCTAGGTTTTGAGTGCATCTCCTTTCTTTTTTTGCAATAAGGTTCTCTTATCAATTGTCACTATACCATTGAGGGCAAGTGGCACTAACGCTGTAGATTTTGATTCCTTTCACTTGGTGAAAGTTAAAATCTTGTAGGGACTTATATTGAACCTCCATGCTAATTTGCAACAATGGGTTATCTAGTGCAGTGCCGAAACTTGTATAAAGGGTTTTCTAACTCATGGCTGGGTGAGAAAAATGTTAATCATTTTTGTTGGTTGGGCGAGCATAATGTAAATCGCTCTTGTTGTTGGTCTTGTTTTTAGTGAATATTTACCTTTATGGGTTTATTTTTGGCTTAAGTCTAGTATAGTTTGATTGTATACTTAGATTTTTTAAGCACATGGAATCACAAAACTGAAACCAATGCCCAAACATAAACATCTTGGAAACATGCCCCAAAAAGTTGGAAATGACAGAATGTGACATACATACATACATACATAGTAATTTTTTGTATATGTTGTATGTAACCCATATATATATATATATATGGGTTGCATACAACACACACACACACACATATTTATAGGTTGCATACAACACATACAACAAATTACTATCTCTAATTTAGTAATTCAATTATATTTTGTATACTTGAATTTCTGAATTAGAGATAGTAATTTGTTGTATGTATTGTATGCAACTCATATATATATATATATATATATATATATATATATATATATATATATATATATATATTGTATACTTGAATTTCTAATTTAGGGATAGTAATATGTTTTATGTGTTGTTTGCAACCTAAAATGGAGAGGGGATAAAATTGAATAACAACAGCTGCCTCAAAATCATCATTTGCGAACATTATCTTTCTGAAGATTCATAGACAAGCATAACGCTGAAATCCATTATGTATATTGAATTTCCACTGCTACAATCAACAATGTCACAAATCAACTTTGTCCTTCTGTGTCTTCTAAAAATCTAAACCATAAACTTAATTATACAAATAGTGTCCATAATAATTTCTAATGATGCTATGAAACTTGACATCCTTACCATGTCAAATATATTGATTTTTCTGCCACCCTTACCCTAATGATTCTATCAAAATAAAAAACTGAAAAACCTTACCCTAAACTGGACTTTTCAAATGGTTCAATGTCCGAGGGAGGCTAGCAGGTCGGTTTTATTGGTTACCAATTCAAGTTCAACAGGGTTTTTAAAACTTTGATGTTGACTGATGTCTCTAAAGGATTGAGGTAGAGACAAAGGGTTAATACTAATAATGAGGATCCAAATATAAGTGATGGTGGTCACATGTGCAATGATGTCGTACTTTATATAACATGCTATCTATTTGGCTTGATCACTGTGATTAAGCCCATATCGCTCTATTATAACACATGTTACTAAATCTTATTGATCAAACTATTCAAAGAATTAACTTATGAATTTTTTTACCAGAGACAATGTTGCAAATGTGACCGCCTTTCTTCTTGCCATCATGCTCTTTGGTAGAGACTTGTTGCGACAACCTTTGCTATTGCCATCATGCTTTTGGTCGATGACTTGTTTCTCCATAACCCACCTTGTATAATGATGCAGGAGCATTCAACCCAAGAGAAAATCATTGTAATTAAGTAGACATAAGGGGTCATGTATTTTTAGGAAGTTGGATTCCTAAGTGATAAATTAATTTAATATTAGGCTTTTAAGCATAGAATAGGAATTAATTAGATAATGAGAGGAAGTGGTAAATACTCTCGAATTAAAGGAGAACTTGAGTGGTGCATAAATGACAAGAGTCATATGTCAAATAGGACTCTTAGAATAGTTCCATGATTCGAGGAACTAAGGAGAGCTTTTAGGAATTAATTGAAGTAGAAGTGGACAAAGGATTAGGAGTCAGTTCAATAGATTTAAGAGTTCAACCAGGATGAGTTCAACATAACTCACTAGCATAAATGTAAGCCTATGAGTAGAGCTCAGGGGTAGGCCACGATATTGAAGAAAAGGCCCGTGCGAGATGGAGAAGTCTCGAATGTAATCATTTGTTTATATATATATATATATATATATCTCTCTCTCTCTCTCTCTATATATATATATATATATATATAGAGGTTTATTCCTGACTGTGTCAGTGTGCGTGAAACGAGTACTTCATTAATGAATTACTTATGAACTCGTAGGTTCTGTATCAGGGTTGCAGGCAGAGTTCTGAAGAACTACGCAAGGAGAGGAACCATTCAGAGGAATCGTAAGGGATTATTGAATCCATTCGAAGGATCCAAGAGGACAATGATGAAGTAGTATGCGGAGCTAAGCGCAAATCAGAGTGGCACAGCAGAAACAATGAAGGTTGAAGAAACCTTGAAGAACCTCAGAAACATTGGAAATGGAGTAAAATTTAAGTTAAGCAGAATTGTGGAGGAATTGAAAAATTGATGCGCAGGCACCGTCAGATCTTGAAGATCAACGACCTAGATGGAATCATAGTGATTCAGCCGGTTTCTTTTAATTCATGCATTGATTAAGTCCTTCAAGCATAAATACGATTTACGTTGGATATCAGCGCAAAACATAGTCCGAGTCTGAAAAACTGGACTTGAAATTTTATAAAGAATGGCTTATACCCTTATCGGGTCTGGAAGATTAATCGGATCGACACTTTGAAGTGGTAGGGGTCTGACCATCGAAGAAGAGCGATTGCGATAATGCGATGGATCCCGGATCGTCAGATCGAGAGTCTAGATCAACGGTCTAGAAGAGATCGCTTATCGCATATCGGAGAGGCCAAAGGTCTAGCGACAGTGGAATAGCGAAGGGCCGATACGCTGATAGCGATAAAGCGCTGATTGACAATCGGAGGAATCGGAGGTCGGGGCAATCAGAGCAGTGGAAGAGTTAATACGGAGGAGCGGACTCGATGATTTGATGAATGCAGGTATATGGTTTTTGAAATCCAAATAAAGGGTTCGGAGTGGTATCTCCTTTGTATTCTGTGAAAGTGTCATGCCGAGTCATTTAACGTAAAAAGGTGATGTTAATGGTCGGATAGTTGCATATCGGAGTCGGAGGGGTGTTGAAGCATGTATGTATGAACTACGAAGGGAGCGATAAAGACAATCCTCAGGAAATGTGCAGAAACCATACTAAATGCGAAAAGGTATGTTTTTGGAGCATTTTCCTTTGTAAATGGGTTTTATAAGGAAATAGCACCGATGAAATGTTTATACGTTAAAACATATATGTAACCCACGTTTAAAGAGGGAAGGTTATATATGCGGCCAAAAAGCTTAAATTAAGGTTTATGGGAGTGAATGAGTCCTGATAGGAAGGATTTAACAAATGAATTTAATAGAGTCATAAACAAAGGCTTTAGGGTTGTTGAAAAGTCCCGATAGGAGGTTTTGGTGGGGTGATTTAGTTCCGATACAAAGAAATCGATGATAAAGGGGGCTTAATCATTTATGCTTTGAATATTTGACTCCTTTTGAGAGTCAAATACCTGGGACAGATGTATTTATGCATATTCATGCATACTGTGGGTATGTGCGGGGGTAACCCTACATCATAGTGGTATCGGAGCAGAATAAAGAAGCTCTTTATGAACATTTCTTTGAAAGAATTGAGAACAAATTTCTGTGTTAAGGTGTTTATTACTGCAAGAGGAAGGATTAGATTCTAATCTGATAGAAAGAAGGCACACAAAGGTGTTGTGTAGTAGAACATGTAGAGGCAAGAGACAGAGGGATTCCATTCAAGATACAGGTGGAATGGTGAAACAAGATCACGCTGAGACCTTGAAGGTGAGATGACATGTTTGTTTTAATTTGATTAAATATTGTGGTTGTAGATGAAGCATCTCAACAAAGGACAACAAGAGAAGTTGTGAGAGGAGAACCAGATGAGTTCTTGAAGACAGAGTAAGGAAAAAACTCTGAAGGAGAAGTGGTAGTGAACCTGAACAATCCAACAAGAGATTGGATAGAGAGGAAAACTGAAGTGTTCTCAAGAGATTGCAGAAGCCCAGAAGGAGCAAAGGTGTTTCTCAAGAGGAGGTTCCAGACAGAGGACCTGTGCTTACCAAAATACTGAGTGAGGAGAGCTTAGTGAGGTAAGATTGCAGTGAGGAGGACTAGCTGTTGCAAAGGCTTATTGCAGATGAGTGAGGAGCTCATGAAGGAAGAGGAGAAGAAGACAACTACTGATAGTCATAACAGAGGTTCAAAGAGAAGCCACAACAGAAGAAAGGTGAAGAAAGAGGATGCCAAGGCAAATGGTAAGAGGATAAGTCAAGAGGAAATTGACAAAGAGGTTGCAGAGTTAAAAGAACAACTCGATGCATTAAGGATGATACTAGAGGAAAGCCAGAGACTAGGTTGGGTCTTGAGGAAGAAGCCAATGGAGTGGCATGAGATACAGAGAAGGCTACAACAGAGGCAAGTAAGGTGGCTGATGGAAAAACTCAAGGAAGTTGAGTTAGAAATGGAAGAGTCCATTTGTGAACCAGAACAGGGAGAAATTCTGGGAGAAAGTGAAGATGAAGACTTGAGGACTGAAACTTCAAGTGAGGCCAAAGGGTCACATGGTTTTAAATCTGACAATTTTTGTATGTTTGCAGGTGAAACATGTGAAGGACAATTTGCTGATATTGTCATAAAAGAGGAAGAAGACAAGCAGAATCTAAATTATGTTTTGGAAGAAGATGAGATAGATAGATCTCATATACAATTGGGGAAAGATATCAAGCAACCAAGTGAAGCGCTTGAGGAGATTGAAGAGGAGACCATCGAAGAATTTTTGAATCATGTGGAGGATTTAGAACAACAAAGAGATGATGGCTGAAGCATCTAATGAGACCATAGGTCTTATGTTTTTAAAACTGATGGTTTGTGTATAATGGCAGGTATTGCAGGAGAAAAACAACCTTTTGAAGATATCTTCAGAGTAGATGAATATCTGGAAGTAAACAAAGAAAACTTCTCAGAAGAAGAAGAATTTGACTGCATACAGAAGAAAAAAGTCTATGGATAAGTCTTAGAAGCTGTCATGGAGATGAAGAATCAGGATCTTATTCTGATGAAGAATGAAGTAATACTATCTCAGAAAGGTAATCAAATGAGTTTGATTAATGTTATTGATGAAAACCAAATGCAGGAGAATGTTAATGCATATGGTGAGACAAGGATAGCTCTTGGAGAAGGTAAACAACAAGAGACTAAAGGCAAACTTGAAGAAGAGACTATGTTAGCTAAAAACATAGTAATGGATCATTAGTTCACTATGATGATAGGTACAATGGAAATAGCCATGGAAATTGTTGAGACAATCAGTAAGGAAGAAGGGCATCTACTAAAAGATGTTAAGAAGGAGGAAACCTATGCAAAGGATTTAACCTTAGGAGAAGGAACACTAAGAAAGGAGTGTTTTACATAGGATGAGAAATCTTTTGAAGCTGTTAGAAGTATGGAGAAGTATCTTTCAGAAGATGAAAAATCTAAAGTAAAGGAGGATGGAGAATGTATCTTAAATGAGAGAAGCAGTGACTTATTGCAGCAGAATAACTTAATAATGCATTGATATTTGAAACTGCGACAACACATGAAGAATTTCTTGTGAAAGAAGGAGATGAAATTCAGTCTGAAGAGTTGATATGTGAAGCAACAGTTGAGACTATTGAACCATATGATTTCCAAACTAATAATTTATGTATAAATGTAGGAAACATAAGTGATAATGAAATAATTATGAAGTGTCACAAAGAAATTGCGTTGTTGGAATATTTGCTGAGAAATTGAAAGTATGACAGTGTGATGACAAAGGAAGAAGTTCACTACAATGAATAAAAGCAAGAAGACATCATTAGGGCAGATGATGTGGAGGAGAGACTAGTTGACAGTCTCATGAATTCTTTTGAGAATTCAAAACAACATACTGATGTGCTAACAGAGGAGAAAGAACAGAGCAACAAACTAAATTGTTGCCAAAGGAAGATAAGGCACATAAAGCCTTATGTTTTTGATTTTAACAAGTGTTTTGTGGGTGTAGGTTTTGTTGCAGATGCTGGAGGAAGTTTGGCACAAATGAGCAGCCAAATGAAGATGAAAGAATAAAATTCTATGGAAGAATTCAATCCATGGAATAAAGATGCTCAATTGATGGAGAGAATGCTGGGCAATCATGATTCAATACAAGAAGAGATAATCATGAAAGAGGGTAAGGATGATAGGGAGGCAGTCAGCATAAAAGTCAACATAGAAGCCAACATAGCAAGCAAAGCAAAAGTTGGAGCAAGAAAAGCAAAAGTTGGAACAAAATCAAAAGAAGAAGAAAAATTAAACCAAATGCTACAAAGAGGAAGTAACCAGCAACATATTTAAGAATTAGTGGACAGCAGCAACAACTTGAAACAAAGAGAAAGAGGAAGAAGTAAATGGAAAAGTATAGACCAGTCCAAGAATATGCTAGAAATAGAGATTGAAGAAATGTGGCAGCTGATGATGAAGCAATTTAAATGGAGGAAAATAGTAGCAGCAGGAAATATGATCAAACAAAGTTTGAACCAGATTGACAAGGAGAAGAAGATGGAGCAAAAGACAGCAGAAGTACAATAGCAACAAAGGAGCAAAAAATTTGAGCAATTACAAAACAAAGTATGGGATCCAAGAAGACAAAGACCAGAAGACACATGATCAGGTGATCATGAATATTTTCTACTTTGGGAGTTTGATGCAAGAGCATTCAACCCAAGAGAAAATCATTGTAATTAATTAGACATAGGGGGTCATGTATTTTTAGGAAGTTGGATTCCTAAGTGATAAATTAATGTAATTTTAGGCTTTTGAGCATAGAATAGGAATTAATTAGATAATGAGAGGAAGTGGTAAATACTCTCGAATTAAAGGAGAACCTAAGTGGTGAATAAATGACAAGAGTCAGAAGTCAAATAGGACTCTTAGAACAGTTCCATGATTTGAGGAAATAAGGAGAGATTTTAGGAATTAATTGAAGTAGAAGTGGACAGAGGATTTAGGAGTCAGTTCAATAGGTTTAGGAGTCGAACCAGGATGAGTTCAACAGAACTCATTGGCATAAATGTAAGCCTATGAGTAGAGCTCAGGGGAAGGTCACGATATTGAAGAAAAGACCTGTGCAATATGGAGAAGTCTCGAATGTAATCATTTGTTTATATATATATATACAAAGGTTTATTCCTGACTATGTCAGTGTGAGTGAAACACGTACTTCATGAATTAATTACTTATGAACTCGTAGGTTTTGTATAAGGGTTGCAGGCAGAGTTCTGAATAACTATGCAAGGAGAGGAATGATTTGGAGGAATCATAAGGGATTATTGAATCCATTCGAAGGATCAAAGAGTTCAATGATTAAGTAGTATGCGGAGTTAAGCGTAGATCAGAGTGGCATAGCAGAAATAGTGAAGGTTGAGGAAACCTTGAAGAACCTCAGAAACATTGGAAATGGCATGAAATTTAAGTTAAGCAAAATTGTAGAGGAATTGAAGAATTGATGCACAGGCAAAGTTAGATCTCGAAGATCAATGACCTAGATGGAATCATAGTGGTTCAGCTGGGTTTTTATTAATTCATGTGTTGATTAAGTCCTTCAAGCGTAAATCTGATTTACATTGGAAATAGGTGCAAAACATAGTCCAAGTCTAAAAAACCGGACTTGAAATTTGATAAAGAATGGATTATACCCTTATCGGGTCCGGAAGATTGATCGGATCGGAGCTTTGAAGTGGTAGGGGTCCGAACATCGAAGAAGAGTGATTGAGATAATGCGATGGATCTTGGACCGTCGGATCGAGAGTCCAGATCGACGGTCCAAAAGTGATCGCTTATCGCATATCGGAGAGGCCAAAGGTCTAGCGACAGTTCACTACACCGATAGCAATAAAGCGCTGATCGGTGATCGGAGGAATCAGAGGTCGGGGCAATCGGAGCGGTGAAAGAGTTAATACGGAGGAGCGGACCTGATGATTTGATGAATGCGAGTATATAGTTTTTGAAATCCGAATAAAGGGTTCAGAGTGGAATCTCCTTTGTATTCCATGAAAGTGTCATGCCGAGTCATTTAACGTAAAAAGGTGATGTTAACGGTCTGATAGTTGCATATCGGAGTTGGAGGGGTGATGAAGCATGTATGTATGAACCGCGAAGGGAGCGATAGCTGATTGCGATAAAGGCAATCCTCGAGAAATGTGCAGAAACCATACTAAAGGCGGAAAGGTATGTTTTGGGAGCATTTTCCTTTGTAAATGGGTTTTATAAGGAAATAGTGCCGATGAAAGGTTTATACGTTAAAACATATATGTAACCCATGTTTAAAGAGGGAAGGTTATATATGCAGCCAAAAAGCTTAAAGTAAGGTTTATGGGAGTGAATGAGTCCCGATAGGAGGTTTAAAGTCCCGATAGGAAGGATTTAATGAATGACTTTAATAGAGTCATAAACAAAGGCTTGAGGGTTGTTGAAAAGTCCTGATAGGAGGTTTTGGCGGGGTGATTGAGTTCCGATACAAAGGAACCGATGATAAAGGGGCCTTAATCATTTATGGTTTGAAGATTTGACTCCTTTGAGAGTCAAATACCTGGGACAAATGTATTTATGCATATTTATGCATACTGTGGGTATGTGCGGGGGTAACCCTGCATCATATAATCTATATATATATATATATATATATATATATATATATATATATATATATAGATAATACATTAGATATGTTGTAAAAGACATATAATGAGTATATACACATATACACATAAAATTTCATATAGTTTCCTCATAATATTTCGAAGTAATGAGTATATACACATACGATGAGGGCGTTTTAGAATATTAACAATTTTAACATGGCTATTGTATTAAACATTCAAATGAATAAAACCTCCTTGGATTTGTGTTTGCTAAGAAATGCAAGGGTTCTACCTTCGGAACTGTACCTCATTTTTACACACATTTTAATAAACATAAAACCTTCATTCGCATTCCATAACACTTGCTCGAGACATAAATTTTCAGATATACACACAATGAAACTTATTCATATCTTAATTTAACACCCTTTCAACCCTGAAATGCGTTGCATAAAAAAGATAAGTTTTGAACTCCTTACATAAGGCGCTATGTGTGAGGTAACCTTCCTTGAGTTTCAAATATTTC
The DNA here is from genome assembly GCA_031772625.1 of Pinus tabuliformis. Taxonomy (NCBI): domain Eukaryota; kingdom Viridiplantae; phylum Streptophyta; class Pinopsida; order Pinales; family Pinaceae; genus Pinus; species Pinus tabuliformis. Next base: position 274,962,853 of record CM062809.1, on the reverse strand, counting down.
TTGATATAGGAGCATACAACTGCATCCAGCGAGAGGGAGGGGTATAACCACTATGTTATAAAATAAACATTAATGGAAACAAATAAAACACATTAATGGAATAAATAAAATCGTTGAATATGTGAACACATAAAGGCTCATTTTGACAACAATTCATATATATATATATATATATATATATATATATATATATATATATCATCAAAAAATTAAACCTCCCTTTTTTTTTATGGTGACAATTCCCTGTATATAAGTTTTGGCCTTTGAGGTCAGAATTTATATATATATATATATATATATCAAAAAATTAAACTTCTTTTTTTTTATGGCAACAATGCTCTGTATATGAGTTTTGGCCTCTAAGGTAAGAATTAAGTGAATCCCTCTAATTTTATCTTGTAATTAAATGAAATTAATTGTCTTTGAACCTTTCTGGTCACTTGTACTTTTATCTAAGGGGCAGATATCCATTGTTCTCATAATTGGTCTTTTGTCAAACAATTGGTGAGAAAATTGAAAATTTCCATTCTGCTCCAAACTTGGCCCAATTCAGATCCAGTGCTGAAACTGGGCTCTGATACCACTATGTAATGTCCCCAAACCTTGGTCGGGAAACACCACTCATCCAATAATGCTATAACCCTTAATAATTAATTTGTGGAAACGTTCAAATTTGTTTATGCCAGCCTGAAACCTAGGCCTAACAATTCAATTAAATATGCATTGCGGTACATTACACCATATAAGAAAAACCCCAACTAGGGTTACAATCAATAATCCACAAATTATAATGCTAAACACACACATACATATACAAGATACAAAAATATCTTAACTATCCAACTTAGGGTTTTCTATCAAAGCATGTAAAATCATACAGAGATACCCATAAAACATAAAAAGGAATATAGCAGATGACATATATACAAATATATATATGCACAACAAATTTTCATTTAGTAACAAACATTCAACCATGAAACCCTAGAATTAGGGTTTCTCTCTATTTTAACTCAACAATATCCATCATAAATATATAAACTAGTACAAGTAAATCATAGATACTTATCTGAATAAAAAGAGACTGATTGGTTATGGGTTCTCCACGTTCCTCCCAACCATTAACATTGTGTCTCATAAAAGCGTCCATAGGTCACCCCCAAGTTGAGGTTGCAACTCCATAGGCAACAATAACAAAAAAATCCACACATCCATGGCCAAGGTGCCAACCCGAAATTCACGCTACTCCAGGGTTGTAGGCACCCTCCAAGCCAATTACTAAGGTGCCAACCCAACAATCATGCTGCTCTAGGGCTTTAGGCACCCTTGAGGTCATGAAACGACACCGAGTTATCATCGAAACTCCATGGTCGTCAAGCCATAAATAAGGTAACAACCCTCATAGAACCAAGCTTCCAGAGCCAACATAGGGGCTCACGTCATAAATATGATGCATCCATACGAGATGGTTAACTTAATTATTGTGCCTTGATCAATCCAAAGTGAAACCCCAAGACTCACTGACCATCTATTAGTTTCAGAGTCTACCCTAAGACTCACTGACTAACCCCCCCTCCAATCATCCCTGGTTGAATGAAGAATTTGCAAGAAAAAATAACCTTTATAACTGCATGGCCCTACCTAGCCAAGTGGTACTCACTGGAGCCACATGGGCCCCATGGCACACTTTTCACTGAAAGAACACAACCATTTCCTTTTCATCTGGAGTTGTGCCCCCGCATACTTTTTCCATGGAGTGGGCTCTACATGAAACCTTATTTTATTATTATTATAATATTTTATTGCATTAATTACAATTCAGGCTCTAAGACCTCACAACCTTTAGAGGCTTATAAATATCCAGGCACGTCATCCACACACTATATTCAACTTCGTTACATGGGCACGCTGACCTCATAATATCATTCTAGCTCACCAGTTTAAATAATAATATTTGATTACATTATGAACGACGTGGGGTATTACAAGCCGTGCCTCTTTTAAAACTGCACTTGATCAAATAACTATCCAACTTGGAATACCAAGCCCGTGGGGCTTGCTTGAGACCATACAAGGCCCTTTTTAGCTTGCAAATACAATCATAATTTTGGACAACTGAAAACCATCAGGATTCTTAATGTAGACTTCTTCCATATGATACATCTTGAATTTATTGAAACTAGCAAAAGCTAAAAACAATCTAATTGTCTCTAATTGAGCAATAGGAGCAAAGGTTTCATCAAAGTTCAAACTTTAAATCTGTGCATAGCCTTTGCAAACTAACATTGCCTTGTTTCTTACCACTTCACCTCACTAATTTAATTTGTTCTTGAAGACCCACTTTGTGCCAATAATATTTTTGTTTGTTGGTCTAGGAATGAGCTCCGAAGTGTGATTTTTCTTGATTTGGTCAAGTTCTTCATGCCTAGATTTTAACCAATTATTATCCTAGCTATCCTTACAAGATCCTTAGCTTGAGGACCAAGGGGTTCTACATTGTCTTCATTTGAAAGTGTCCCATCGACCTTCTCATCATTGTTGACTGGATCATTTGAGCTAATACTTACACGCTAATAGACTTTAGATTCGATGTGCTCATCCACTTTGATGCAGTCAACTATCCTCTTTGTATTCTTATTATAGCATCAATAGCCCTTGTTATTATGAGAATACCTAAGAAAAATGCCTTAATTAACTCTTGAATCAAACTTACCAAGATTTTCATCATTCCTTTTGATGTAGCACTTTCCTCCGAACACTCTAAAATGCTTAACCATCGCAGGTTTTCCATACCAAATCTCATATGGAGTTTGTCACCGTTTGGTTTGAAATGAGCTTTGTTTGGAATTACCCTTATTGTGTGAATGGCTTCAACCCAAAATATTCGCTGAATACTTCTTTCTCCCATCATGGCTCTAGCTAACTACTGAACTGATCTATTGGCTCTCTCTACTATACTGTTCTATTATGGAGTCTCTATTATGATTAATTTCCTTTTCATGCCAAGTTGCTTGTAAAATTCATTAAATTCTTTTGAAGCAAATTCACCTCCATTATCAAACCTTGTGCTCTTTATTTTATAGTCAGTCTCATTCTCATCCATGACTTTAAAGTCTTTAAACTTCTCAAAGGCCTTTGAATTTTCTCCTAAAAAAGTGACCCACATTATTTGCTAAAGTCGTCAATAATAAGCATGAAATACAATTCACCTATGGGTGTCCGAGTTCTTGAAGGTCCACACAAGTCCATATGTACTAATTTCAATGGCCTGGTTGATGAGTTATCCTTAGACATGAATGGTGCTCACACTTATTTACCCAACTAACAATACTTGCAAATAATATTCTCAGGATTTGAATTCTTTGGCAGGTCCTTCACAACATTCTTCTTGCCCAATTTGAAAATTTGATCAAAATTAAGATGTCCAAGTATTTTATGCCATAGCCAGCTCTCATCAATCTTTGACAAACAACACCTCCATGTCTTCTCTTTTAGGATATATACATTACTGTATGTTCTTACAACTTCAACTACTATTTTCTAATGCCTGCAGACTTGGTTTGATATTTTTTTATCTTTGAACAACACATCATACTGTTGGTCACACATATAAGACATTGAGTAAATTATGCTTCAACCCATCAACAAATAACACATTATTGGCTTTACATCTGCCATTTTCTAGACTAATAACTCCTTTACCTCCAATGTTACCAGGTGCATTATTTCGAATGGTAACATTACCTTTCTCAACTGCTTTCCATGACAAAAACTTACTTTTTTCTCCTGGCATGTGCCAGGAATAATCAATGTCAACATACCAATGTCTACCTTCAAATTTAGCATATAAGACAATATTACATTCCCTGTATTTTCCTTTTCCTTTCAAACTTTGGGTTCCTTGCTTGTTTTCTTAATAACTGAATCACGCCATTTATTCTTAAGTTTGCAATCAACTGATCTATGCCCAAAATTTTGATAGTTATACGATTGAATCAAATTGTTCAAAGGAGTAAATGAAATTTTGTATGTGGATCTGATCATCCTTTGGCTGATAGACTAATTAATTGGTTGATAATTTATTCTTCGTGGCCTGAGCTATCTATAAGATAAATTGACTGTGCAATTTGTTGCCTTGTGCCCATAATTTGTGCATGTAAAACAATATCCTGGAAAATTTCCTTCATACCTAGAATAAAGCTGATTTTTCAACATTAGCTAAGTTTCCCTATGTGTATTATGATTTGCCTCTCTAACGTTGTTTAAATTTTGCTGTGTTAAATCCCCCCTTGTGATTTGTTACTGCTAATTAATTTTTGACTGCATATTAGGATGCATGCTGCCTTTGTCTCTTTTTCGTTGCATTGGATTTCCTTTTGCTATTGTGTTGTCCCCATTTTTGGATGCTTCAAAAATTAATCACTTTCTTGCCCTTTAAATTAGCTGTTGAGCTTGACTCGATCTCAAATCTAGGACCTACTCTATTATGGGAGACCCTTTGTGCTTCAAGAAGCTCATTTAAACTTTCCATTCCCATTCCAATTTTTTAATTAAAGCTTAGGTGAGTTTTTTCCTTCTCAATCTCTTTTCTTATCAAAACAATTTCTCCCTCAAGCCTTTCACATGCTTGATTTTTTTCACTGAGATGTTGATTCATACTTTCTTGAATCTTCTTTCCTTCTTCAATTTTAGGAGCAAAGGTTCTATAGCTTCAACTTTATCTTTAATCAACAATTCCTTTTGGGTTTTACTTTTCTTCCTTGACCTTTCAATCTCTTCAGGAACACTAACCAACTCTCCTTCTAAGTCAACCTCGACCTCTTCTCCATAAGAAATAATTACTTCTACTTCCAGATTATCTCTAGCCATGAGCATAAATTCCTTTGAAATTTCATCATCTCTGTCCTCATCTGAGGATTGGATACCTTCACTTTTAGAGGAGCTGACATCTTGGGTGTATAAGATTTTCTTTTTAGCCTTCTTTCTTTCCTTTTGAATTTCCCTGAACTTCTCTCTAGGGTCACATTCTTTCTTCTTCTTTTCAGGACACTTGGAAGCATAGTGCCCTACTTTACCACAATTAAAGAACTTAAAAGGTAGCTTACTATTGTACTTTCCTAATCCTCTCTTAAAATTCCTTACAAACTTGGCTTCCTCTTCATCTGATTCACAACATGAATCATCATGCTCTTCCTTGGGATTCTTATCTGTTTTGAAGGTTGACTCCTTCATTGTAGGTTTGCCATTAGAAATTATCATCTCATAAGCAGTAAGAGTGCCAAGTAGTTGGTCCAGATTGAGAGTCTTTAGTTATGTCATATTCTAAATGGATGAAACCTTGGGATTAAATATCTCAGGGAGATATATCAACAACTTTTGAACTACTAAAAGCTATTCCAACTTTTCATTCGAACCTTTTATAGTGTTCACAACCCCATCAACTCTTTGAAAGTATTTAGAAATATCTTCATAATAATGCATCTTTAAAGACCCAAATTGAATTCTTAAACCTTGAAGTTTGGCTTTCTTTACCTTTTTATCACTTTCATAACAATTGCTCATCTTGTCCCGAATAGCTTTTATAGTAGAGTAGTCCATGACCTTGACTAGTTATGATTCAAGTAGGCCTGCAAGCATGGCATTCATAACTTTGGCATTACATGTAAATTCCATCTTTTGATCTCTAGTAATCAAAGCTAGAGGATTTTGATATTCTTGTTCCGCTGCATCCCATACATATGCTCCAAGTGATTGAATATAGGTCTTCATCATTTTTTTTTTTAAATACTAATTCTATTAAAAAAGATAAAAATATGTACATGGAGGTCGAGACCTCAGAGGGGGCAGAGGCTAGCCCTCAGCCAGAGATTCTGAGACATACATATCCTACTATCTGCCATTTCTGGATTACAGACTTCAAAAACTTGATTTGTTAGACAGTGACCCATTAAAAAAAATTTTTTTCTGAGTCTAACATATCATAGCTATCGCCGATAGAGGCTTTACTGAGACGCATGTTGTCATGCCCGTCATGAACAAAAAGAGGCAAAACAGAACTTATCAAACCCAGAGTTGTTGCTACAAACTAAGAACAGGTTGGCTAGCGCCAAAAACTTAAACAAGAACTGAAACCAGACCCATAACCAGAGACCCAGAAACAAAGACACATAGCAAAAATCAAACAGAGCGAAGGCGAGAATGCCACCCGTCGGTGATGAACCAGCCTCAATCTGCATGTTGCGGAGAGTCGGGCATGTCCTTATCCACCTGGCTAGACGAAGCAACCCAGGTGATGAAACCATTGTCTTCAATTCCTTCGATGCCACCTTCTGGAGGAGTTACCAGGTTGAGGATGCTGCCTGCACAATGAGTCGGTCCACAAGCAAGGATCTCGTGCTGTGTTGAATCAGCCGGATGCGGAGGCGCTTCAGGAACAGGGGTATCGTCCTGCATATTGTCTGCATTAAACACAACCCCAGCCATCTCCCCCTGAAGGACGTTGTCTTCCTGAGATTGAGAGGTGGTGGTGTGGGCTGAGCTGTTGGGATTGTCTTCTTCCTCAACAAGAATAACCGTGATACTAGCAGACAAAACTGTCCTGTTGAGCCTGTTATGGAAGGTGAACCGGGTAGTTTGAAAGGAATTGTGCGGGAGAGGCCCAGCATGGCGAGAGGGCGGTGAGGGCGGGGAGGTCAAAGCAATGGGAATGACATTCTGAGGAGCAGACCGAGAGGCTTTTCCTCTGTTACCGGTGCTTCCTCCTCGACGGCGAGGCATTCTCAGATTGACAGACCAGCTGAGAAAGGGAAGATGGCAGAGCTGACGGGAGAGGGACTTAGCACAGAGGAACCCGGCGATACCAAATAACCAGGCGTGCTTCCAGACAATCTGAGCGAGGCAGGGGTGCGGGAAGAACAACGGGAGGAGGTGAAAAGAACCAGGAGCGATGGCGTGAACCAAATACCGAGCCATACATAAAACCTTGAGCATGAACTCTCGAACCAGGCGCACATTAATGCCAATCTGTGCGACCAACATTCCGTCCAGCAGCCGAATAAATGCGCATGCCATGGAGATCTACAACCTTCGTCTGCCAGCCAGGTGCAGGACCAGCTGCCTGCCGTGAGCGAGCCCTCATAAATGCAGCATATTAACACCCGCATTCGGGTGTGTGTCATCCTCCTGAAGCATGTCATCCTTCACAATATTCTGGAACTCAGAGAGTTGATCCTCGGAGGCTATGCTGGAGATTGAGCCTACAAAGAGATCTGCTCCAATTTCCACTCCTATATTAGCAAGAAAATCAGCAAGCTTATTTCCTTCCTGCTTAGTGTGCCTGAAGGAAATTGCTTGATGTTGAGAAAGCCATCTGTCTATTAGCTCGAGCCTTTGAGCCATCCTCCAACTGTTACTGACCTTATGTATGGGGGATCCATGCATTAGTTTTGTGACCATCTTTATGATGATTTGTGAGTCCCCTTCTATGATAAGTGGAAAAAAACTTTTGTCCTGAGCCAGGGTGAGACCTCACCATAGTCCTTCCAATTCCGCTGAGTTGTTGGAGTCCCATCCTTTTGATCCAAGAAAGATGAGTTGAGGAGTGCCATGATGATCCTTGAAGACCCCCCCATAACCTGCTTTTCCCGGATTTCCCTTTGAAGCTCCATCGAAGTTGAGCTGGAACATGTTGCTGGGCGGCAGAGTCCACTTTGCTGACTTTTGTTTCTTCTTAGTAGGATTGTTTTTAAGGGTAGGCTATTGATTTAAATGTATCTTCCAATTGTCCCATATTGATTATTCCTACGACAATGAAGGAAAATCTTCTGGGGACCAGTCTTTAATGGATAATGACTCCGTAATGTTCTGATGTAATTTGGTCCATATCTGCTCTATAGACATAGATTGATCCTTAAAAACTCTTCTGTTCCGCTCCTTCCAGATATTCCACATCAGTAGACCAAGAATAAGATACCATAGTGTGTTGAGGAGTTTGCTTTGATATGGCTCGTGGCTCCAATTGTGAATGGTAGCTCTGATATCCCCTTGCACTTTGCCTTGTTTTTGGCATCAGAAGGCAACCTTTTCCCACAGCTTCCGTCCTATTTGACAGGAATGCATTAGATGTATAGCTGATTCCTCTTCTTGCTTATAGTTAAGACATATAGATGGTCCAGAGAAGCTTCTTTTTCTAAGATTATCCCATGTGAGAATTTTATTGTGACATAGGAGCCATAGAAAAGTAGACACCTTCGGCCAGTTTGAGGAATGCCAGATTTTATCCCATAAAGTGTCTTTGATTATCCGTTCTTTGATTATTATCTTATATGCTTCCCTTGTGGTGAAAGTCCCTCTCTCTTCATATCCCCATCTTAGTATGTCTGATCCTTTTGAGATAAGGATTTGCCGTTTTTGTAATTCTAAGGAAAGAGATAGCTGAGTTTGCTCAGAGCCATGCATTATGATTTGATTGGCATCCATCCATTGTCTATATCCCTGTGTGGAAGAGGGGTCCCAGAACTGATTAACCGTTGCTAACTGATTTATATCTTGCTCTGGTAAGGGAAGGTTAGAGAGTGTATCCTTTATCTTTGGGAGCTGCTGCCAGGAGTCTTCCCAAAATCTTGCTGTGTTGCCGCTCTTGACTTCCCAGAAGCTATGCTTTTGTATTAGATCTCTATGTTGAATGGCCGAATTCCAAATTACATATCCCGTGCTTACTTCTGTCATCCACATTCTTTCTTCAATAGGGCTATTATTCGCGTATTTTGCTGTCCAAAGGGAGGCCCAGGGGGTGTTAGGATTTGCAAGCCACCTCCACCATATTCTGGCTCCCATTGCCTTATTACTGTGCCCTGGATCTCTTAGCCCAATGCCCCCTGCCTTCTTCAGAAGACATACATTGTCCCATTTAACCAGAGCCCACTTTCGATTAGGGCCTGAGCTGCCCCATAAGAAGTTGCGCTGGAGATTCTTTATTTCCTTGAGAACCCATTTAGGAGCTGCAAGAATAGAGAAGAGATACAGGAGCATGGAATGGAGAACCGCCTTAATGAGAACAAGTTTGCTGGCCATATTAAGAGCTCTATGAGTCCAGAGGAAAAGCCGTGGCTCTAGCTTTTCTAACAGGTTTTTCCAAGAGGAGTGCTTGAGGGCCGAGGCTATTAAGGGAGCTCCTAGGTATTTGGAGGGAAGGGAAGCAATGGTAAAACCAAGAATACGGGCAATGGATTTTTGAGTGGGAGCAGGGGAGTTAAAGAAAAAGATATGAGATTTAACACGATTGATAAGGGCTCCGGAAGCATCAGAGAAGTTCGATAGGAGGGTTTTGAGAAAGCGAGCTTCTTGGAACGAGGGATGACCAAAAAGCATGTTATCGTCCACAAATTGCTGGTGGGAGTAGGCAGGAGAATTTTTGAAGGATAGGCCTTTGAGACGCTGGGAAAGCAGGGCAAAATTTAGACTCCTACCTAGTCCTTCTACCATAATAACAAAAAGAAAAGGTGAAAGGGGATCTCCCTTCCTGATACCCCTGGAAGGATGAAACGTAGTTGAAGGGATGCCATTGATAAGCACAGCAAAGAATGATGAGGACAAAAGATTGATAATCCATCTGACCCAGGACGGGGCAAAGCCAAAGGCAGTCAGAATTTTTTGAATGTAAACCCAGCTGATAATATCAAAAACTTTGGACAAATCGATTTTAAGCAACATACCTGGTTTTTTGGTTTGCTTCAAGGAGTGGATTATTTCATGAGTTAAAATGATCCCGTCCATTATCTGCCTGCCTTCTACATAACCAGATTTCTCGGGCGAGATAATGAGAGGGAGCAACGGTTTCAGTCTGGTAGCTATCACCTTTGAGACAATTTTATAGATGATGTTGCATAGAGCAATCGGTCTGTACTTGTCTGGAGTATTGGATTCTTCTGCCTTGGGAATTAAAGTGATGAAGGTGGCATTCAGCCCTGGGTACATCCAACGTAAGGTGCGAGATTCCTCCACAACTTGCCAGACCTCCACTTTGATAAGATCCCAAAAGTTATGAAAAAAGTTGGATGTGAATCCATCCGGACCCGACACTTTCCCTGCTTTCAACTGATGAACAACATCTTCAACTTCCTGCATACTTGTGGGCTTGAGGAGGAGACGATTATGCTCCTCTGTAATTAATTTTGGAATGTTCCTTAGAATCTTGTTTATAGCAGGCATTCTATCTATGCTGGGTTCTTGGTGAGCTTTCTTAAAGTATCTGAGAAACTCCTCTTCAATGCCTTCATGCATCTCAATTCTGTCTCCCTGCTCGTTTTTGATATGGGAAATGTAATTATTCATTCTGCGCTGCACTGTAGTTTTATGAAAAAATTTTGTATTCTTTTCCTTGTCCTTAAGCCATCTGATCCTCGATTTCTTCCTCCAAAGGGTTTCCTCCTATTGAGCTCTATCTAGAATTTGGGATTCGATATCTTGTTCCTTCTTTACGAGTTCCTCGGAGCGTCCTTCAGTGACGATCCTTTGCTGGATAATCTTCATTTCTTGATTGAGAGCAGCCTGTGCTTTGAAAATATTGCCAAAAGTGGTGTTATTCCAGTGTTTGATTTCTCCTTTGAGGTGCTTTAGTTTCTGCTGGAATATAGACATCTTGGTACCATTAGTGGATTGAACTTGAGCCAAGTTGATCTAACAAATTCATAGAAATCCGGATGAGTTAACTAGAATGCCTCAAACCAGAAGGGACGCCTAATACTGTTACCTGGCCGGTTCCATTGGAGAGCTATGGGCCAGTGATCTGAACCTGATACTGGAAGGATGGAGGCAATGAATTCCCCTCCCAGGTGGGTTGCAATGTCTGATATTAGAAATCTATCGAGACGCGAAGCTATCTATTGCAGTCCCTCTCTTTTATTGTTCCAAGTGAACATGTCGTTGTTTGAAGGCAAATCTACCAGCCAGTTGTTTTGAATAAAGTCTTTCAGTAGGTTCCCATCTCTGTTCGTTCTGCTTCTGCCTCCCTGCTTTTCCTCCATTCTTGCTATCATGTTAAAATCTCCTCCAGATATCCAAAGCGGGTATAGCCTACTTGAGTTAAGCTCTGACAGAGTATCCAGAATATCAGCTTTGTGTATGGTTTCCTGAGGGAAATATACATTAGTTATATGATCATGAGTGTTGGTACCAATTATATGAAATATTGCCTGAATGAAGTTCTTGTTTGCATGTATATTATTGAGTTGAATTACTCGTGCATCCTAGAGAATTGCCAGTCCTCCCGATGCCCCTTGAGCATCAACAACTGTTACTAGCCCTTCTGGCCAGGCTTTCGCTGCTATTTTTTCCAACACTGTCGAATTACATTTAGTTTCTTGCAAAAAGAGTATATTTTGTTTTTCCTGCACAATCATATTTTTTAATAGTCTCCCTTTCCTAGGGTCGTTGAGCCCCCTTATATTCCATGATATCAACTTCATTGAGATGGATTAGGATTGATATTAAAGTACTTGGTTAGCTTGGCGTACCTACCTGACTCAACTAGCACTTCGCCTATCTTGATGGTTCTTTCGAGGGTTGTTTTTCTTCCTCGCTTCTTGCTGTCCTTGGTGATGAACTTGCCACCCCATTGACTTCCGATCTGGACTCCTAGAGAGTATTTCTTTTGTGCTCGATTGAGGACCTCCACCAGGTTATCCACTTGCCGGTCTGGTATTTTATCAAAGTTCCCTGTCTTGCATGCTTGCTCAAGTCCTAGGATATCCAGCTCACCAATGTCAATATTCTCAGGGTCTTCTTCCATGATCTGGGGTTCTTGAGAGGCTTCCTCTCTTTCCTTCGGCGTCATGGAGCTTGGTTCAGGATTATTGACTTCCATTCCTTGAAAATGTCAGGCTTAGGTTTTGGTTTGGAATTGAAGGGTTGATTTATTGAATAGAATATCCCCTGGTTGCTGTGAAGTTCTCTCCGACTGCTCTTTGTTGGATTCTTTATCATTTTGAGGTCAATTATCAGGATCTTGCATATCATTACTGGCCAGGGCCTCAAAGCTGTTACTCGTTGAGGGTTTTGACATATTAACTGGATTGGTCTTGGGATTGGCTGTCGATTTTTTGTTCCCTCTTCTATGGTTTATCACTTTGGTAAAACCGTCAGACGTCTGGTTATCTGAGCTCAATTGAGGAGGGGGTTTCCTGTTCAGAGGACAATCTCTGTAGATATGTCCTAGATCATGGCATTTCCTGCATCTAAACGGTACGTGCTCATAGTCTATTAATTGAATCCATTCAACATCTTCATGGAAGAGACTTACTGTGTCTGGCAGGGCTTGCTTGAGGTCCATATAAACGCAGATCCGGGCATAAGACGTGTATCTGCATAATTTTGTTTCCTCGGCCACCTTGACGAATTCGCCCAGAGAATTTCCAATCTCTTGGAGGGAGTTTTCTTCCCAATATTCCCAAGGAAGAAAGTACAACCTTATCCAAACGGGAGCATAACTAAGGTCTTCCTTGTTTGGATTGAATCGTTCAACCCACCCTTTGAGATATAGTCCTGCAGAATTGAAAAAATAAGGACCCCCATCCAGAATCCTATTGCGATCTTCCAAGCAGTTAAAAACGGCAGTGAAAAAACCCCTTTGGACCTAAATGCAGAGTGATGTGTCCCTTTGGGTTCCATTTGGTGCTTATCCAGCTCCTTAACGCTCTCTCAGTTGGCCATATTCCAATAAACTTGCCAATCAGCGCATGATCTCTCATAAATTGTATTCTGGCATTGATTCGGTGACTAGGAAATTCCACTTTTGGCCTGTGAGTTGCCACCGGTCTACATGTGGAGGAACTTGCTTTATTTTTGTCTTTCTTACCTTGTTCATTGTCTTGTTGCTTGCTGCTGTCCATATTACTCTCATTCTGTCTGTTTTCTTTGTCAAAGTCTTCTGTCTCCTGCTTTTGGCTGTCCTTTTTTGGGGGAGGCGCATCGCCCTCCCCCTGAGGGGGCTGCATTCTTCTTCACGCTTATGGCAGGATCACGAGAACCACCAATCCGCCCTGTTTCCTTCAGTATTGAGCTTTGCCTGTCAAATCACAAAATCAGGCACTGAAGGCTGCCAATCAGCAAGACTTTGTGTAACTGTTTCAAACCAGGCTTTAGACTAAGGCTTAGCCTCCTTAGTCAGAGAGGGCTCTCTCACAGACTATGAATATTGACTAATAACAAGGAAAGATGGCTAACTCTTAAAACACATGAAAAATAAGCTGGCTGGACAAATATCAAAGTGATTCCCATTGGGCTTATGGAGTCTCACACATCTCAGCAAACAAGAAACACTATCCTTTCATAGAAATCAGGGCACTTTACATCTAATGTTCAAACATAACTTACATAAAACACAGTTTGCCAAGGCATACAGGAAGTCAGAGCATGACACATGAGTTCTGAGTGATTATGCAGTAACAAAACTGTAAAAGAACACTAAAGAGAGTAAACCATCATACATTTGAACCATTAGATCTATTGTGAATCCTGAGAAGAAACAACAGTCCTTTGCATTACTGAAATCTGCTATACATAAACCAAAATGGTCTTGTCTTTTATCAAAACATCCAACCCTTTTTACATTCATCTTTCAGCTCTATATAGAATGCTTACTCTACCTGATTCGAGCTCCCTCCTCCAGCGTGAGGGGAGCTCAATAATTACCTATGATGACACCTACTAACTTTTAACTACCTGATAATTACAGCTGACCACTAATTTACAGCGCTGGAATCCTAAAGCAAATAAGATCCTAATTCTACATCATGCTGGACATAGCATTTATTACAATTAAGATTCCTCCTCTGCCAAGTGGATTACTATAGCGGTAGCTTGGATAGCTTTAATTACAATGAACTTCATTCTTTAACATCTGCGTTCCTTCTGGCGGTGGCTGTGATAGCATGAGAAGAGTATCACTAACTGTAGTGTTTAAGAGTCCTAAACCAACCATAACTCTAACTCTATCTTCTTCATAAATTGATTCCTCCTTGCAGCTTTGACACCTGGCTTTCTCTTCGTTCAGCTGAGATGGCATGAGATGGGCAATTAATGTCCCATGCTGGCTTTGAACACCGAAGGCTTTGATCTGTTCTGTGTTGGCTGAGAATAACCCTAAATTCTCGGTTCTGGTCCCCCATCACCGAGTATGCAGCAGTAGTTACCTTAAGCCTTTAATAACCCAAGAATATAGGATATTACCATGTTACTGATATGTTTACTGACATGCTGGAAGCTTCTTTGATGAACAGGTGTGCCAACCGAAACTTTTCATATGCAGCTCCCTTCAAACCCTAATCACCGAGATTAAAGTGACTTTATGACCAAAAATTCCAAACCTAGGTTAAAATCTTTCACCTTTTGTTAAAGGTACACATGGCGTATGTTGAATAGCTGTAGCAGCTTCCTTTGATCCCTTTCATGTCACTGAGGTGTTTCCTTTGCAAATTTTTGATTCTGCCATCAAACTGTTATATGCGTTTCAAAACAACACCTACAGCAGTTTCGCAGTTTCGTAGCGCGCTACGAAACTGCGAAACTGTTTTAAACAACTTCAATTTCCCCTGAGATTTTAACTGCTCTGCCACCTTGCTCACAAATAACTTATCAATGCTCATAACATTCATGCTTGAAATTCTTGCAAATCCTGGACAGACATAATATACAGAGCAAGCAAATCCACCCCAACAACTCTAATGTTGAAACCCGAAAGACATTGCACCTACAATTCCATGATTTTACTTTGAAGGATGGATGGTATTTACACCAGTTCTTGGCATGTCAGGAAGAAAAGAAAAACCTAGCAGTAAAACAAAACCCTCCTAAAATGGGGGAAGGTTACAGTAAACCATGAATCACTGTTTTCAGTTAGTATTTTACATGACTTTCAACAGGAGATGGTCTAAAACACAAAAGTATGTCCTCGGACCTGCTCTACCCAATGAATTATTTTTGGGTACATCTTTACCAACAAAATCTGGTTGTAAACTCCAACTTTGCTCTTAACCTCTACATTGTTCTCTGTTGTTTGAAAACCAGATCATATTGACCATCTAAATCATATGTATACAGTCCGCACATCGTTCTGTCCAAAACCTGTACCACATCCTGGACATTTGCGGTGCCGGGTCTCCAAGTTCCGTTGTATACAAGGGCCACAAAACAAGTGGAAGCACTTGGTAATCACAACTTCTTTGGGCCTATCATGGCAAACACTGCATTTTAAAATTGCCTTGTACTCTTTGACTTCTTCTTGAAGTCTTTCTACTACTGTTTCACCATCGTTAAGGGAACTGAGGCATGTAAATTTTATGTTCAAAACGACCAGTTCTTCCTCAATTCTCTTTTTCCCGAACCTCTCATTCTTCAACTCCACTTGCAAATCAGTAATTCTGCGTTTGCACTGTTCAGCCTCCTTTTGCACTCTGACTTCAGGCTTGCTCTTTAGCAACTTAACACCGTGGCACTTGTAACAGGTAAACATGTACTGAGTTTATCTGAGAAATGGGAAAAAACCGAACATTTCCGATGAAATGAACCTTGACAAAAATGGCATCGAAGAGGTCAATCCAGTTTCTTGAGCGCGGCCATGGAGCATAAAAAGCTTCCAACCATCCATTCACCGATTTATCTCGAATACTTTGGGACATAGTCATTGCCTGGCTGTTTGGGTTGTTTGCATCAGGAAAAACATGATCATAAGATAAACCATTCAGCATGCCATTGACAAAACCTTCTCTGCCACCCGTTTGCGTGGAAAAAGAACTCTTGTGGAGCTAGGCCACGAAGATAATGAACTACATCTCTCTCTGGCACTTCATCAAACACTTGCGCCCAAGACATAAATGCTATTCCATGAATTTTCCACCTGCCAATAATCGGTTTCACCCACAGCGGAAAGAAATCTCCACCGGCCCATATATTTTTGACTTCAAGTCTTTTTGAAAAGAGAGAGTTGAGATATCTTCTTTAATTTTGCATGCTGCCATTGGCTCTGGCATTCTTATCTGCTAGGCTCTGAATACGTTCATTCCGCTCTGCATTGAACATTAATGGAGTGCAAGAGAGAAGAAGCCTGCAATGCCAAGGAAATTGCAAAGGAGAAGTTCAGAGCCCATAACCTCAAAGGAAGTTACTGGTATGCCCAGAAGGCATACGATCTGTACCCTGAGCAGGAAGGGATATCACAATTAATAACAGCCATGCAAGTTCATCTGGCAGCCGAGGACCGACTCGATTCGGGACTGATAGATTGGTATGCCATATTACAGGTAAATGTATTCTCCGATCCTGCTTCAAAAAGAAGAAGAGGATTCTGAACCTGGGCATCCTGACCCAATTGCAACTTCTTCCAAGGCACACAAGAGTACTATAGATGTCCATATGGATGTGGATTCTTTGAAAACTCAAAATGTGGATTTCTGCAATAGGCAAGGAAGTTCCACTGCCACCCCCGTGGCTTCTGTAAAGGATTCTGCCCAAGTTCAAAGTTTCATGCACACCAACATGACTTTTCCAGGGAAACCAAATGTAGATTCTTTCAATGGAGATGACACTGCCACACCTTTGAACAAGGCTTCTGTGAAGTCTGGACATGTAAATTCTACTTTTTGGACTGAATGTTCATCTTGCAAAGCTATGCAAGAGTCTCAATGCTCCCAGGAGAGGCATCAAATCCGATGCGAAGTCTGTATGAGTCTCTTTCAGGCTGAGGAGATTGCTACAATGTCTCTGAATGAATTAAACAGAAGAACCAGAAAGAGGAGCAGACACAATAATAGTGTGATGATAGAGAATGAGATGAATCTACAAGAGGATAACAAACCACAGGAGAGTAAAGATAGACAAGCAATAAACCAGTCTAAGAAGGCTAAAAGGGGCCCCAAAAAGATTAAAAACGGATCCAGAATGAAAAAGAACTCTGTCTCAAACCCTGTTCTGGAAGATCCTTCTGTCAAAATTGTTGATCGTGGTTCGATCAATGTACAAGATTCTGAATTTTATAATTTTGACAAGGATAGAATAGAGGCGTGTTTTGAGGAAAACCAGATTTGGGCCATATATGATGATTATGATGGAATGCCACGTTATTATGCTCTTATAAATAAGATAATCTCCTTGCATCCCTTCAAGGTGCAGATGAGCTGGTTGGAGGGAAACAGAACTCTGTACAATAGGCATGCTAGGATTTTGGCCTCCACTGAAAACTCAAACAAATCCCCAATTTCGTAGCATGCTACAAAACCACCTAAACATGTAGCGCTGCGAAAACACTTTGTCCTTAGGCTAGTCTGACCAATTTTTGGAAACAAAATTTTCAGTGATAACACCTGCCGTAGCAAGGGCTGTAGAAACCCTAGGATGGGTTACAGAAACCCTAGTTCGCCTCCGCCATTCTCCCCAATCAAGCTTCTAATATAGGTCTTCATCATTACTTTCCAAAACATACATTTTGTTCCATTGAACATCAATTCCCTATTGGTGTATCCTCCTTCCTGGTTTTCCATGGTTGTTGATCTTTCTTCTAGATATTAAATTGATTTTAAGTAACCTAGTTTTGCTCTGATACCAATTTTTACAAACCAAGACAATACGGATAGAAGGGGTGAATCAATATTGTAGGAGTTTTAAAATTCTCTTTCACTAGCCTTTGATTTAAAGTTTTAGTCCTCCACTTAGTATGGTGTATTGTGCCAAATTCCAACATGTTTCCTACACATTCATGATAAATCATCAAAATAGGTCCAAAGCACTTTAACACTGCCAAACTATTAAATATGTTCTCTGTTATGCACATTTCTCTATAGCCCTGAAGGCTTAATCTAATGTTAAAAAACTTCGCACCCTTAGCCATCAATTTCGTATAAAATCTGGTCTCAGTGATTTAAGCTTGGCCCCCAACCTTTATTTCCCAAAACCATTTGAAAACACCTGCGGGCTCGCCCTTCTGGGGTTATGTGTTATGTGGGTCCACTATTTTCCTCATGTGATTATACAATTGGTCCTCTGTTGTCGCCGTGTCCCATAGTCTACTCAGCCCAGAGAGTCTTTATTTGTGCTAACTTTTAAACGTCTAAGGTTCTGAGTCCAAGATGGTGTGTCTCAATGGGATTTTTACTACGCTTGTTGGGCCTTGAATATGTCATGTCATTCAATTTATAAACTCTCTATTCATGAGCCATATTCCCTCGTTTAAGATACTTTTCATATTATTATACCATAAACTTCCGCTAAATGTACCTCTTTCACCTTCTGGTTATGATGGATTTCTTTAATTTTTAATGATTAAATGTGTTTTTAACATGGTTTTATCAATGAAGGTTTACTAATGTGGTTATGTGACCAAGAAGCATGTTTGAATATGGAAAGCTGACTGACAATTTGGAAGTTCAACAATTCCGTACTTAGTTCTGCATTTATGGAGGGAAAAAAATCAAAATTATAAAATATGTTTTCATTTTCTCTAGCATGGTAAATTAGGTGGCACATGGACCTAATATGTTGTTACAAGTATTGGAATATATTCAACTCACACATGGGATCCTAGCACATGATTTAAGTTACAACCAAAAATAGGTAACCATTTTGAAACTATCATGTTCCACCTCGGTTTCTGAGAATATGGTGGTGAATCTCAAGAATCCAAGAAATAACACGGTCGCAAAGTTACAGCAGGTTCTTCGGAGAAGCTTTGTATAAAATTTCTACAAAACCCAAATTGGAAAATCATCTAAACAATGATTTTCGGCTGCGATTTACGAGGCCATGGAATCGAATCAGGAAAATCCAAGAGAGGTTATTGTTTATGATATAACTAGTTAGGCTCCAGAGAAATAAATCCATAAAATACATTATGGTCGAGAAAATATG
Source organism: Pinus tabuliformis (assembly GCA_031772625.1). NCBI lineage: Eukaryota > Viridiplantae > Streptophyta > Pinopsida > Pinales > Pinaceae > Pinus > Pinus tabuliformis. The sequence goes on along the minus strand of CM062809.1, from coordinate 274,943,959 downwards.
GTTAGTTATTTAACACCAATTTGTATAAAATTACAAAAAAACCAGAATTATGAGATTTTCAACTAAAATTGTAAATTCATTTTCTAAGTTTAGGGGATTGGATCTTATCCTTCCTCAATGGATTTTATATATAAATAAATCCTCAAAGGGCATAGGAAGAAGGTTGTTCATTATTGTAAGAGGATTTTGTTCATTATTGTAATAGAGGAGATCAATGATTAGTTTTTGGAGAGATTTAGAGAGCTGATTTGTAACAGAGATTTTTGATGGGAATAAAGAATTGATGGTTGTTGAATTGTGGTACATCTTCTTAGCTTGATTTGAGATTTTCTTAGCAACACTAACCTCTTGGGAAGGGCCCCTCAGTGTGGGTAAGTGTTGCTATGCTTTGTAGATTAGTTTTACATCTAGCAATTTAGTTTTATTTTGCAATGAATTTATGTTAGATAAAACTTAGATCTATTTAATTTCATGCTTTCAATTTAGTGTTTAGTACTTCTCTTTAGGTTTAAGAAGTGAATTCCACTTTATTGCATATTTTATTTGATGTTTTTTCAAATTTTCATTAGATTTGTATTTCACATAGTATTAGATTCATTGCTTTATTTTTAGATCTGTTAAGTAGAATGCATTAGGATCAAATTCAAATTGAGTTTTCTCAGGCTTAAAGAGTCAAAAAAATTAAATTGGTTTCTTAACACGTTTTCATATCTCAAATTTCAATTTACATAATTTCCTTACTTAATTAAGTACTTATTCAATTTTCCAAATTCCAGCCTTTCTATACTTAATTTAGTACTAGGTTCTATACAAGAACAGAGTATTAAAAATATATGTAATTTGCAGTTTAGGATTCTTTAATTGGTTGAAGCTTTGCATCTACTTGGTAAAATATTCCTACAACAAATAAGAACCTACAATATATCTCTAAGCCTGCTTAGCATTTATTTTTTGATAGTTTGTTAATGCATTTCTTGCAGTTTATTGCCTTGCTTTCTTTACTTGCCTTGTATGCTTTTGCTTATAGTTGCCAACATTTACTTTTCTACAATTTAATTTTTTGTGGTGTATTTAATGGGTTTCATCACTATAGGATTAATACCGCTGAAGTCTCAAGACCAAATAAGATACATTTATAAAACCACATGAACGTTGTTAATAAAAAATTGTGGATCAAAAACTGATAAGAATTAGAGTCCCATAGTCCAGTGACAAGTGACAATACTTAGTGATTAGTTCTTTATAGTATTATTTGTTAGCATAGGCTAGAATAGGCTCTAATCCTGCATTTCCTATGCTTGCATTTCTAAGTGTTACGACCCCTGGTTGGTAATTAAATGTTGGAATTAGAATACATATAATTCCACCAACAACATGCATGTATGTCTTTAAAAACTTCTAGTTTTTCCCTTCTAGGATGACGTGTCCAGATGACATCATGCTTACATCACCAATGCCACATGATGCCTCCTGAGTGGTGACATGTGTCACCCGGATTTGGCCCACTTGGCCACCTGAAAATGCCAAAAATAGATGCCAAGTGTCACCCTGTTTTGACGCCATTATGCCACTATGTCTACGATGTTGTATGTGTAGGGAAATAATTTTTTTCCAAATGTCCTACCACTACGCTATTTGTCAGTATGGAGAAAGAAGGGTTCCTAGGCCAAATTACTTATACATAGATTGCCACATATGCTCGATTGTGCATCATCCTGACTCTTCCAAACTATGCTTTCCTCTGGTTCTTCCTTTGATGGATCTCCGTAATGAGCTTTTACATTGGGCCCGCTTTTCACCAATCAATACTTTCTGCCTTTGCCATGCTAGCCCAAATCCAAATCATTTTGAGGCTTCACCTTTGCACTTGTTTTCAATTCTTCTGGGGAAGGCCTCCCTGGATGAGTTGTCCTAAGGGGACCTCCTGCTTCAATCTTCTTCCACTCAACGTGCCTTTACATGTTAACGACCTCTTGGAGTTACATCATCCTAGGTCTACTCCACTTGCACACTACTATAAACCTTTGTGGAATGTCTCTTGGGATGATGTGGCTCTGGGGATCATCATGTTGCAAACTCCTCCAATCACTACTCATCTCACTATTGCATTGATTGTCCTCGTCCTCCAGGTGTCCATTCATCTCGTGAGCTCAATTTTTCTATGAATTTTCACATTGTTTGGGGAACCTCTGTCGAGATTGTGTGGACATGGATCCACCATCAACCAATCACATCCTTGCTCTGCCTACTATACTGTCTACCTTCAAATTGTATAATTTTCTTGTAGACTCAAACTGAAGATTGTAATATGCTAAAACAATTGACTTGAATCCACTCTACTCATCAGTGGAAGCAAAAATTGATCGATGAAATCACGAAGAAAAAAAGGAAGAATTTCAATCACACATAACACAATAATTTTATGGGGAAATCCATAGTTAAAAACCCTTACTATCTGTATATTGCATTAATCAGAAGATCTGAGAAGATAATACAATGCTTGTTCAACTTGAACAATCTCTGCACAAGTACAATCTATCTCACTGCTTCACAAACCAGCTCAAGCTAATAATTAGCCAAATTTGTTGCTTTCCAAGCTCTTATTTCCTTGCTCATTTTCCTTGGGAACTAGCCCATATTTAATTTGCAAATTCCTCATCCATGACTGCATAATCCATCCATAAGCCTTCCTTTGATTGCATGCACCACTTGTATAATTCAGATGATTATACTACTGATAGTACACTGTCACTGAACTCCAATCTCAACTGGGTATTTCTCTGATTTGACATGCATGAGTTATTTATGAGTGAATTATCAGTTATTTGATTGATCACTGCAGGTGATTTCGATCGAAATTAATTCACTGGACCTCTCACTAGTTCCTCCATCAGTTAGAACTAGTTTAATTGAATTTAACTCAGTTAAACTGAATTAAATAATCACAACTCAATAATAACTCAACCTAGGCCCCCAAAATTTAGGGATCACCCTACATGACTCCAAATAGACTCCCAACTCGAATTTACCTAGCTAATTCAATCAAATTATCTTAGTTAACTGTTACAAGTTGCTATGAGAATTAGAATTACAATTTAATTCCTAATTTAATTCAAGGACAAATTAAATTAGGATTTTTCTTGTTGCATCTTTTCAACACTCCCTCTCAACAAGAAAGGGATTATTTTCTACCCCAATCCTGCCTCTGTGAAACTTGAATTTGCATCTTAATGAGGCCTTGGTGAAAATATTTGTATCATGCTCCTCTTTAGGAATGTACTCCAGCAACATGATTCTCCTCTGCACACAATCTCATAGATAGTGATACTAGATATCAATATGCTTGGACCGATCATGAAAAACCAAATTCTCAGAGAGTTTGATACAACTCTGACTGTCATAGTGAATCACTATAGGATCCATCTATTAACCAAACAACCCAACAAGGATCTTCCTCATCCAGGTAGCCTCACAAGCTACTTGACTAGCAACCATGTGCTTTGCTTCTGCTAACTGAGTGCATCTAATCTCTGCTTCTTGCTATACCAAGAAACTATTGCTGACCCAATACTGAAGATTCCCCCTAATGTGCTCCTCCTATAGGATGGAATCCTACCCAATCTACATCTGTGAAGCCTTGAAGCTTCACTCCCTTTGTTCGTTTGTATCAAATACCAAAATGAGTGGTGCCTCTGAGGTATCTAAACACATGTTTAGTTTCCTTCCAATAAAGTTTGGTTGGATTAACCATGGCTTGATTAAGCTGGTTAACTGTAAAACACATGTATGGTCGTGCTTCACCAAATACATAAGTGAACCCACAAGCTCTCTATAAATAGTAGCCTCCACTACTTCACCTGAAGTAGCATCCTCTTTCCTCGAGTTACCTGCTAGAGGAGTCTCCATGGGTTTGTTGATATCCATGTGGATCTTCTTCAGTATCTCATTGGCATACTTGCCCTGAGAGACAAATAATTCCTCAACTCCTTGAAATACTTCCATACCAAGAAAATAATGCATGAGCCCCATATCCTTCATCTCGAGTTCTCTTGCAAGATCCTCTTTCTAAGATTTTATCAGCTTCTCATCACCTATCAGAATCAAATCATCGACATATAATACTATAATCAACAATTTATCTTCAACCACAATATGGTAAAGGTTTGCATCTATTTCAGTTTTGGTGAAGCCCAACCCGATGAAATAGTTGTCAGTCATGGTGTACCAAGCACGAGGTGCTTGTTTTAGTCCATACAATGCTCACTTGATTATTCACACATGTGACTCTCTTTTGAAGGTCTCAAATCCTCCCGGCTGCTCAATATAAACCTCTTCCTCAATCATGCCATTGAGGAATCTTGTTTTTACATCCATCTGATGTATCTTTCATCCCATTTGAACTGACAATGCTAGAATAGATTTGATTGATGAGTACCTTGCTACAGGATAAAAGGTCTCATCATAATCAATTCCTCCACCTAAGAGAACCCTTTGGACACAACTCTAGCCTTGTGTTTCTCTAGATTCCCATCTTCTTCTTGCTTTACTTTGTAAAGCCATCTGGAACTCACCATTGACTTGTCTGCTATTCTTGGGGCCACCTCCCAAACTCTGTTTCTGATAATGGAGTCATACTCCTCAACCATGGCATTAACCCATACTGGTTGCTGCACTGCTTCCTTGAATGAGGATGGCTCAATCTCTACACTCTCACTAATCAAAGCCATGTAGCCAACGTATTGATCTGGTGACTTCCTCTACCTGCTCTGTGATGTGGGTGCTCCCACATTCTCTCTTGCATCATGCATCAATCTGTCAGCCTCTCTGGTGTGCTTTCTTCCATCTCTGGAAGTCTCTGCATGAGTGGGTGTTTCCACTCTCTGTTCCTCTGCATGTGGTTTCTCCACATCATCTTGAGGTTCCTCCTTTGGAGCTAAAAGCTCCCCATCTGCATGTAACTAAATCTCCCTCTCAAGGGAACATTTCATAGCCTTGTCTTCATTGAACTTCACATCTCTACAAATCACTTTCATCTTATTGGATGGCAAGTACAACCGATAGTTGTGAGGTGTATCATTGTACCCCACAAATATGCCCAACTCAGCGGTTGACTCTAGCTTTTTCTGCGCATCCTTGGTAACATGACAGTAGACTGATGAGCCAAAGATCCTGAAGTGTGCCACATCTGGTTTCTTACCTGAAAAATATTCTTCTGGTGTACTCATCCCGAGAATTTGATGAGGGTTTCTATTCTCCAAATAAACAATTGTGTTGCATGCTTCAGCACACAAGTGCAACGGTAGGCCCTGATCATGTAACATAGACCATGATGCTCCCACAATACTTTTGTTCTTCCTTTTAACCACCCTATTCGGTTGTGGGTTATGAGGTACTATTGTTCTTCCTTTCAACCACCCAGTCGAATGCCTTCTAAAGCACAAAAGTTCTTGAATTCATTTGACACATATTCTCCACCGTTATCGCTTCTAAGAGATTTTACTTTCCTGCTAGTATATTTATCGACAAGTGCTTTAAATTCACAAAATTTAGTGAACGTCTAATCTTTATTTTTCATGAAGTAAATCCATCACTTAAGAGAAAAATCAACAAAAATTACATAATACTTATGCTTGGCCGTGGATGTTGTTGAGAACGATCCACACAAATTTGGGTGAACTCGATCAAGGATCACTTGTGCTCGACTGTATTTATCATGAAAGGAAGATTTGGTGTACTTCCCCAATGTACACCCTTTCCATGTGTCTCTCTGCTCTAGTGTACCCTTGGGAAGTCTTGGAGAAATTTGTTGCATGATATTCAAAGCTTTGTGGTGCAAGTGACCCAATCTTCTATCCCACAACTCATTGATGTCTTGGCTCTGCACCTTCTCTACTTTAGTGCTCAAAGAAACAAAATATTCTACATCCAATTTGTAGAGGTTCTTCACTCGAACCCCGATTCGCTTCACTTGTTCTAAGGCTATGTGATGAAGGAAAGCATTTCCCTTACTAAATATCACATCGTAGCCATGATCCTCCAACATGGCAACAAAAACCAAGTTATTATTCAAACCTGAAACATACATGGCATCTTTTAATGTGAGGGGAGAAGCAGACTCCCTCTGAAAGGTAACAGTACCTATTCCAGTCGCGCTATACCTCCCATCATCTCCCATCTCGATGTGCATATGGAGGTCCTTCTCCAAGTCACTGAAGAAATATTTTTTGTCATTCATATGGAATGAGGCTCCACTATCTAGGTACCACAAGCCACCCATCGCCAACGTCACCATGCAAGCGATGAGGGTGAAATCTAGTTCAAATTGTGAAGCAAGGGCTTCAATCGCCACTCCTCTTGAGAGATTCTTACCGAACTTCTTGTGTGGACACTTTGTGGCATAATGTCCCAGCTCGTGATCAAAATATCATTCTTCTTACTGCCCTGATTGGAATCTGATTAGGAATGGGATGACTTCCCCTTCTCTTTCTTCTCCTTTCCAGCTAAGGCACAATTCTCCTCATCATCATGCTTGGATGAAGATCCATCTTTGGTGTTTTGTCGAATCTCTTCCTACACCAAGTTGGACCACAATCACTCCAACTCTGGTAGCTTCTCCCTCCCATTCATTGGGTCCTAGTAGTTGTGCCAACTCTTGGGAAGTCCTAGAAGTGCTAGGCTCACCATATCTTCTTCAACAACTGTAACATCGACACTTCCAAGCTCATCTCGAAATTGGGTGAACTTGGTCATGTACTTCGGTATTGAGTCGCCCTTTTCCATATTGATCTTTCTGAGCTTGTCCTTCAGTGCCAACTTCTTGTGGCCACTGCTATTTTGAAACACCTTTGTCAAGGCCTTCTCCATTGCAAATGGAGTTTCCTTACCATGGAGATTCGAAACAATACGATCTCAAACTCCTTCTAGGATAATTCTTCTCACCTTTGCCACACATTTTCTCCAGTATGCCATATATTTAGCATCAGATGTTGGAGGCTTTGGAATATCATGATCTATGAATTTCTTCAACCCGTTTTCTTCAAACACTACCTCCATCTTATCCTTCCAAGAAATATAGTTGAAACTACCCTCAAGGGCATATTCAAGTCTCAATCTGTAGAATGACATCCTGCTGGATCTGAAGTATGATATTGTAAATTCTATTTCTCTTGCAAAATAAACTCGTATTTTCCTCTTTTATAGTGATTTCAACTCCGATACCATGCATAATTTTATTTTAGATTCAAACTGCAGATTATAATATGATAAAACAATTGACTTGAATCTACTCTACTCATCAGTGGAAATAAAATTTGATCGATGAAATCACAAAGCAGAAAAGGAAGAATTTCAATCACACATAACACAATAATTTTATGGGGACATCCACAACTAAAAATCCCTACTATCTATATATTGCATTAATCAGAATATCTGAGAAGAAAATACAATGCTTGTTCAACCCAAACAATATCTACACAAGTACAATCTATCTCACTACTTCACAAACCAACTCAAGCTAGTACTTAGCCAAATTCGCTGCCTTCCATGCTCCTATTTCCTTGCAAAGTTTCCTTGAGAATTAAGCCTTATTTAGTTGTGAAATTCCTCAACCATAACTACACAATCCATCCATAGGCCTTCCTCTAATTGCATGCACCACCTATAAAATTCAGATGATTATACAACTGATAGTACAATGTCCCTGAGCTCCAATCTCAACTAGGTCTTTCTCTGATCTGACATGCACGAGTTATTTATGAGTGAAATATCAGTTATCTAATTGATCGTTGCATGTGAATTAAATCCAAATTAATTCACTTGACCTCTCACTAGTTCCTCCATCAATTAGAACTAGTTTAGCTGAATTTAACTGAGTTAAACTGAATTAAATAATTATAACTCAATAATAACTCAACCTGGGCCCCTAAAATTTAGGGATCACTCTACATGACTCTATATAGACTCCTAACTCGAATTTACTGAGCAAACTAATTCAACTTAACTTAGTTAACTGTTACAAGTTTCTATGAGAATTAGAATTAGAATTTAATTCCTAATTTAATTCAAGCACAAATTAAATTAGGATTTTTCTTGTTGCATTTTTTCAACACAAATCTCGACGATTTCTCAAGGTACCTGTCAGAGAAATCTCTAAGGTTTTCTTTCAAGATTTCCCTTCTAGGGTTTGCACTGGGAGAAAACTAAGATTCACATTCACCATTTCTTCCAAGGTCCCTTTCATTTGAGTTTGGGGGTTATGCCTTTGCATTATCACTGAGAACCTTTCAAGAAGAGTTTCTTTCAAGGAACCTTTTCTAATCAAGAACCATTCTCGACAAGAAATTAGTGGAGCATCCTAGATTACTATTGAAAACGTTTCTTCCAAGAGCGTGTGCCTGTGGGACCACACTAGGGTGAGTTGTCTCCATTGGCCAATCTTATCCTGCTAGTTATGTGCTCGTGTGACTATCATTGCTGACTATGCTAAGGGACCTTGAAATTTGACCTTTGCCTTCATAACTTTGACTACCAATTACTTTCAATCAAGGAGGTTTTTTTCACACTTCAATATAATATTGGAAAGCTCTTTTTGAGCTCTATCCATCTGAGTGGGTCCCAAGTACACTTGAGTTGATCTGCTGAACTAAAAATGACTCTAAAGTATTTGATCCTTGGCCATTCTTCTTGCAACCACCTGTGGCTTTGCCATCAATGACAACATATTTCTAACATTCTCCTCCTATGGAATTGATGGCAAGACCATAATCAAAAAAAAAATTAGCACCACAAAACATGAGCGTGAAAGCAAAAGGAAAGTGTACATCTTACTCTTCTTTCTTCTTTCTTCTCTTTCTTCTCCTCTTGTGGATGTTTCTCCCCATATTATACACTTCTCCTTTGTGTACTTCTGCTCTCGTGTACTTCTCCTTTTGGTGGTGTTTCCTCTCCCCCTTTATTTTGTTTTAGGCACCTCTCCCATTACTTTTTTTTAGGTACTTCTCCCCCTTTGATATCAATGACAAAAAATCTAATATGCTTCCTGTGACAACAATCTCCCCCTATCTTGTTGATCCCGTGGACTTGATAAATTTCATATGAGATATTGAGTGCTTGTTAGATGCCTTTCTTCCTATTAAGGAAGATCTAGTGGAGGGAGTCAAGAGGAACTGGTGAATATATCATGCTCTTTTGTAGGTACATACTTCAACTTGACAATCTGATTTGCAACTTTCTCTCAGAGGAAATGGTACATCATTAAAATATGATTTGTATTTGAATTGAAAACATGGTTATTGGACATGCTCATGGCACTTGTGTTATCATAGGTGATTGGAATACGCTGATCATATAATACTTTTACATATTGTAAACTTTGGTTCGTCCACAAGAGATGAGTGCAACAAGAAGCTATTGCTATGTATTATGCTTCAGCAGTAGAGAGTGAAATTGAGGCTTGCTTCTTGCTCAACCATAAAACAAGACATTCACGAGGAAATAAAGAACCAAGACTAGTGCTCTTTCGATCATCTACGCCAATTTCCCAATCAACATCAATACAAAAAGTTGGTGAAAAATATTTACCTCAGGGATAGCAAAGTCCATAGTCTATCGTGGCTTTCAAATATATGAGAATGTTCTTGGCTGCTAGACAATGACTATGTCTGGGTTTTCTTGAAATCGTTGAACATTACAATCTGCCTACATGATGTTTGGTCTTGAGGCTGTCAAATACAAGAGGATGCCAATAATATATTTGTATAAAGTCTGGTCCACCTCTGGTTATTCATCAGTCTTATTAAGCTTGCAACTTGTAACCATTAGTGTGCTTACCAGAGAATATTCCTCCATGCCAAATTTCTTCAAAACTTCCTTCAGATACTTACTTTGTGAGATAAAAATTCCTATGGAAGATTGTGCAATTTTAAACCAAGGAAATAAGAAAGTTCTCCAAGCACAAACATCTCAAATTTGACCTTAATATTAGCTGCAAACTGGAAAATTAGTTGATCTGAATTACTGGAAAAAATAATATCATCAACATAGACAACCACCACTAACAATTTTCCATCATTATATTTCACATATAAATTACTATCAATTGCGCCTCTTTTAAAACCACTCTTGATGAAATAACTGTCCAACTTGGAATATCAATCCTATTGGGCTTGCTTGAGATCATACAGGACCTTTTTCAAATTTCAAACATAATCATGATTTTCTAACAACTAAAAATCATTAGGCTTCTCAATTTAGACTTCATCCTACAACTCTCCATTCAAGAAAGTATATTTTACATCCATATGATATATCTTTAATTTCTTGAAACTAGCAAGATCCAAAAACATTCTAATTACCTCTAATCAAGCAATAGAAGAAAACGTTTCATCAAAGTATGGACCTTTAATTTTTGTATAGCCTTTGTAAACTGACCTTGCCTTATTTCCTACCACTTCACCTCACTCTTTTAATTTTTTCTTAAAGACCCACTTCATGCCAATAACATTTTTATTTGTTGGTCTAGGAATGAACTCCCAAGTTCGATTTTTCTCGATCTGGTCAAGTTCTTCATGCATAGATTTTAACCAATTATCATCCTAGTTGGCCTTGCAGGATCCTTGGCTTGAGGACTGAGGGTTTCTTCATTATCTTCATCTAAAAGTGGATCATCGACCTTCTCATCATTGGTGACTGGATCATTGGAGCTAATATTTATTGGCTAATAGACTTCAGATTCGATGTGCTCATCCACTTTGACATCTTTACAGTCAACTATCCTCTTTGTATTCTTGTTGTAACATCTATAACCCTTGATATTCTAAGAATACCCAAGAAAAATAACTTAATTAACTCTTTCATCGAACTTACAAATCTTCTCATCATTCCTTTTGATGTAACACTTGCTTCCGAACACTCTGAAATGCTTGATTGTAACATGTCTGCCTTACCAAAGGTCATATGGACTTTTGTCACTATTTGGTTTGAAATGAGCTTTAATTAGAATCACCACTTTTGTGTGAATGGTAACCCAAAACAATTACTGAATATTTCTTTCTCCGATCATGGCTCTAGCTAACTGTTGAACTGATCTATTGACTCTCCCCACTACACCATTTTGGTGTGGAGTCTCTGCTATGGTAATCTTCCTTTTGATGCCATGTTTATTGAAAAACTCATAAAATTCTTTTGAAGTAAATTTTCCTCCATTATCAGACCTTATGCTCTTGATTTTACAATCATTATCATTCTCAGCCATGGATTTAAAGTATTTATACTTCTCAAAGGCCTTGATTTTTTCTCCTAAAAATGCAACTCATATCATTCTGCTGAACTTATCAATAATAAGCATGAAATACAATTTACTTGTGGGTGTACGAGTTCTTGAAGGTCCACATATATCCATATGTACTAATTGCAATGGACTGGTTGATGAGTTCTCCTTGGACTTGAATGGTACTCACCCTTGTTTACCCCACTAACAAGAGTTGCAAATAACATTCCCAACTTTTGAAAGTTTTGGCAGATCCTTAAAAACATATAATTATAAAATAAAATAAAGGGCGTGAAAACATATAACTACCATACATTACATTAAAGAATTTATTGATCACAATATATATCTTGTATGATATATGCCTTGTATAACATATATAATACACTAGATGTGTTGTAAAACACATATAATGAGTATATACACATATGCACATGAATTTTCATATCATTTCCTCATAACATTTCAAAGTAATGAGTATATACGCATCTAATGAGGGCGTTTTATAATATTATCAATTTTAATATGGCCATTGTATTAAACATTCAAATGTATAAAACCTCCTTGGACTCGTGTTCACCTAGACATGCAAGGATTCCACCTTCGGAACTCTACCTAATTTTTACACACATTTATTTTAACAATAGGGTTCCATTATGAAAATAATATTATTTAAAGTAAACATAAAACCCCTATTTGTATTCCATAACTCTGGTTTGAGACATAAATTTTTATATATGCGCACAATGCAACTTATGCATATCTTAATTTAACGCCCTTTCAACCCTGAAATGCATTGCATAAAAAAATAAGTTTTGAGCTCCTTACATAAGGCACTATGCATAAGGTAACCTTCCTTGCATTCTGAATATCTCTTGTTATAGGAGCATATGACTAGAGGGAGGGTATAACCATTATGTTATAAAATAAACATTAATGGAAACAAATAAAACCCATTAATGGAAATAAATAAAATCGTTGAATATGTGAACAAATAAAATCTCATTTTGATTTACATGCATTTTATAATGGCTGCACACACACACACACACATATTCTTCAAAAAGTCAAGCCTCTTTTTTTTAATGGTGAAAATGCCTTGCATATGAGTTTGGCCTATGATGTTAAATTGTAGCAAGAAAAGGCTTCATTTAACTTGTACCTTAGTCAAATGGATAAATTCAAATATCCACATCAGCATGATGACTTGAGTTGTAGTTAGTAGGAGTGACATGGCCAAGTCACTTAGTTAAGTCAGTCAATTCGAGTTTGTGGGCAAGAAGTAGAGTTGTGCATGCGTTGATTACTAAGATCTTGCAATCTTGTGGAGTTATAGTTAGTGAAATTAAATTATTTGAGTTCTAGTCATGAATAGAGTCAATATGAGTTTAATTGAGTAGTTGTAACTGTTGTTAACTCACCGGTCTCTAAGTTAACTAGTCAATTGACTAAAAATAGCCCTAATCATGCATGTTATTTGAATTGCCTAGTTGAGTGGAGGAAAATGGCATCATTGTAATTATTATTTTATACTAGTAAGTGTAAAAAGTTCATGTAATACAAGTGAGCTAATTTCCTAAGGAATTGCATAAGGAAATAGGAGCTTCCTATTCTTTAGGAGTAGGAATTGCACAAGGAAATAAGAGGAAGTTGGAGGCCTATTTTGGCTAAGTGTTGGCTAGAGCAGGGGATTAGTATTGCAGTGTAGAGGGAGTTTGAAGGATTGAAGTTGTCATTATAATTGATCATTGTTCTCATATGATATAATACAAACAAAGGAGGGGTTTTTCCCAGTTCGGTTCCCTAGTAAAAACTATGTTCATTGTGAATGAATGCTTGCATTTATTTCTATTGTCAAATTTCCTTTCGCAGAATTTATTAGAAGAAATTTGTGTCTATTGATTTTAGTCTGATTCCATTAGCACCTACAAATTTTGAGTTATTTCTACATGGTATCAAATCTATTCAAAACTACATAGAAACTAGGTTCCTGATCTTCTCTCAAAGAAATTTTGAATAACAAATTTGTGGTGCAGGAATTTTCTTCATTGCAGGAACAATGTCCTTCTATGGACTGAGTCTTGAGTATGAATTTGAGGGAAATTCGAATTCATAGCTTGGAAATACAGAATGGAAGCTGTTTGGATGAAAATGGAGTAATTAAGTACACAGAAATTGATATTTCAAAACCAACAACATTAGATGCAAACCAATTGTCTTAGGGGAAGAAATCCACAACAAAATCCACGAGGGTTATCTTGGAGGGAGTCAGAGACCATGTGGTTTTGAGTTTTCATGGCAAGAAGACTGCTTATCCAATGTGGAAAACCATCACAAAGTTGTTCAAAAGAAACAATGATGCCAGGAAATTGGCATTGAAAGATAAGCTCAGGAACATTCAAATGGGAAAAAATGAAACCATTGTTTAGTACCTATCCAGATTCAATCAGGTCATAGATGAAATTGGAGGAGTTGGAGAGACTATGCTACCATATGAACTAGTGAACTTACCACTCCTTCAACTTTTGATGTCTTGGCACAACTATAAAGATTCAGTTAATGGAAGGGACAAGCTCCCAAGTTGGGAGAGACTTTGGTCTGACTTGGCGCAGGAAGAGATTAGAAGAAACATTAGAGATGAAGTCTCATCTAGAATTATTGAGGAAGAAGACTTTGGTCTAGTTGGTAAAGGAAAGAATGCCAAAGGAAAGAAGGCCCAAGGTGAGTCAGAATCCAACCAGAACCATGGAAGGAATAAAGACCTCAATAAAATTAAATGCTTTCACTACCATGAGTATGGACACTATGCAACCAAGTGTTCACATAAGAAATATAGTAAGGAACCTGAAACAGGAGGAGGAGGATATGCTTTCACATCAAAATTCGAGTTATATTTTTCCCTCATTGCTTGCATGGAAAGAATAGTAAGAGGGAGTGAGTGGTACCTAGACTCTGGTGCTTCATTTCACATGACAAGAAATAAGAAGTTCTTTAGCAACTTAAAGGAGGACCTACAATTACACATAGAGCTTGGAGATGTTGTGAGGTATAATACCAAAGGGATTGACACTGTCACCTTTAAGAGGGAGTGGGGCTCCCATATTCACCTAAAGGATGTAATGTATGTGCTTGGTCTGAAGAAAAATCTAGTTTATGTAGCTATACTTGAAGACTAATGATATGATGCAACGTTCAATAGACGGAAGACATATCTGAAGCATGTTTATCTTGGAAAAGTAAAACAAATTGGTGTTCGAGTTAAAAATATCTACAAGCTAGAGGTATATTTCACCATGTATGCAGATATGTCTCGTGTAGTGAGGTGGGGCGATGTAGAGCCTTAGTCCTAGAGTTGTAAAGATTTGGGCAGGTGTTGGCTTGATGGGGCCTGATCGAGGTTCAGCGTTAGTTAGCCAAACAAATCCCTACACTATTGGCCCTTTCGGCATTAGCCCGTGGAGCGTGGACTGAAGTCTCACCTGAAGCAGTATGGGGGGACGCTGGAACCAAGTTTCTGTACCCTTGAGATGGTTGTGATGTCGGTTTATTCAGGCTATACCTGCCTTCATGCAGGTTTCTTGGCCTTCTGTTCCACTCTTCAGTACCTTCGCAAAAGGATACAATCGGCTTTCGCGCAGCCCTAACTTGGGGCTGATATACTTTCGCGCAGCTAGGGCAACGAACTGCGATATCTCCCGAACTAGGCTAAGTGTCTTACTTATGTTATTAACCGATCTTAGTTAGCTTCCCATAAACATATGTTCTTAATTGTATTCACTTAACCAACACATTTACGTACATTCGTGCATCATATAAGCATTATAAGTGAAATTCATACCCCATATAACAGATGCATAAACAGGGAATAAGTACGCAAAAATTATAGAATCCTTCTCTTTATTAATAATTTTGGACAATTATAGACTCGACCCGCCCTGCACACTCAGCTATAAGGTTCTGTGCACTCAGTTGCAGACTTCTAGGCCTCTGCGCGCTCAGCTGTAGAGCCTCTACCTACACTACAACCCAAAATTAGACTTCTACTTTAGAGCTATCTCTCATACATGTCAATGCTTTCTTCATTGCCTCTAACTACTTAGAGATTAGCTCTATTTTTACAATCCCGTGGTTCACGGACCATGAGTAGATCTTTTATAACCAACATCATTTCCAAAATAAGGGCGGACAACCCTAAGACTCTTTAACACCTACGCGCTCTGCGACCACAAAATGTGGAGTCTTTACACTTGGATTACAAAATTGGACCAAAATATGGGCTTTTAGCCCCAAAATTACCCTTGGGGGATCCCGTGCCCAACATGCCCCCAACACAAGCATTGTGACTTGCCCTCAAGTCACTTTGTAGGTGCGGAGATCTTAGCACGAAGACCTCCCAGCTCCATTTGGATCACCGCAACTTTGGCGGTGCACTGAGCGAACGCCTGCTGGACTTCTTCCACTCGCTGTTTAGTGACTGCCACTAAACTGCTGCCTTGAATTTTCTGCTGAGTTTTCTGCAATTGCACGAGCTTTCCTTTGATGGAGGCTGTGATCATATAAGCCTCGTCTATCCATGGCTGTAGGTGCGCTTTTAGGACTACTTCTTTGTGTCGAGTGGCATTCACCTGTTCCTTGAGTGCCTTTGCCTCCTGCATTCGTGATAGCCTCTGTGTGAGGGTGACTGTTTGCATAGTCCCTTTGACCTCGTCATACCGTTTTTGTAGCTCGTGTGCCTCTGTCTCTAGGCACTCTACATTCGAGTCCTCCTGCAGGGTGGTTAGGACCTCAAATGACTGTTCAAAAAGATGCATGCAGTCTGCTACTGCATTGTTGACCACTGCTATTGCTGTTGTAACAACGGTGGTATGTTGTTCCCTAACTTCTGACGGAGTTGAAGGTTGATCCCTCAACTACAATTCTGTGATCTACAGGTTCAGCTCCAGCTGAACCCTGGCCATCTCTGCTTGAGCGTCGTGCACCCCTGTGGCTGGCTTGTGAACGCGCGCCTCTACCAGTTATTTTTCCTAAATGTCCAACTCCAGGACCATTTGGCAGACTTCCTCCACTACCTGCATTATTTTCTTATTCTTCTCCACTGCCTCGTTGCGCTGCATGCCCAATTGCTCGATGTTGATGCGCTGCTCGCTCATCACCTGTAGAGCACGACTCTCTCGGGCCCTAAGTTTTGCGGTGACTCCATCCTTCAAGAGGTAGAGCATCTATGAAGGAGTGTGACCATATTCAATCCTACCCCTTTCAGACTGCTGACCGTGGGCCTGTCGACCTCATTCTCTGTAGTAAGTGCCCCATCTGGTAGCACTATTGCGTTGGTCACCCTTGTGTGCAACATCTCCTCGGCAACTGAAATGCCGATTGCGAGGCTGGTGGACACTATGTCAGCTTGTGGAGTGCGAACTTGCAACTCCTGCAGTTCTGTTCGAAGAGCCCCCAATACCAACTATTGTTGTTCTTCGAACTGTTGGAGGGCTTTCACGGTGACATCTCTCACCGTTTCGCTAATATCGTGCAAATCCCCTTCGTGAGGGTGATTGGGTCCAAGGATGTCTTTGAAGCCTTGGTTTTCTTCTGTGATGTTGCCTTCTCTTATGGGCATAGATGCTTGAGTTGGGTGGATGTCATCCGCGGGTCCATGCCACCTTGTTCTTTTAGCTCCTTTATTTCGCCTCAGCCCCGGGCGAAGGTGGCTTCTGTCCTTCACGCGCTTATTCTCCTGTATTCTACTATTTCGCCACTTTCGCAGTGTTGCGCGTTGCCTGGGACCTAGCCTCCGCTTCCTCCTTTCTGCACTTCTCAGCCAGTTGCGCCATTCGGATCTTTGTTTCCTCCTTCTTACGCTGTGCGGTGGACTTGTCCATTTCCACCGCAGAGCTTGCTGGACCGCGCCACTTCGGTGGCCAAGACTTGAGGACTGCAAAGATCACATCATCAGTCACTAGATATGGTAAGTTATGCCATGTCTTTGCGGTGTCCTTTTGTGCCCTGATAAAAACATGGTGGAAATCCGCTTTGAACTCTGCAAAGCTCTGCAAACTGGCATATATTGTGGGTGACAACCACGGCTTGCGATTGATCCCCATCCGGATACTCATCTCCATTAAGACCCAAAATATCTTGCTTTATTTTATGCGTTGCGCGTCCTTGGTCGCCCACAGTGAAGCATACTTCGCTGCCTCTGGAAGGTCCGACGTGACCGAAGGGAATTGGCTGTCTTCTGGTAGCTCCCATGCCACTAGTACAATCGACAGCAAGAGCCATGCATAGTGAAATGTTTTTCCCTACTCTTGTGCCTTGCGACAGTTCGCAAGGAACTTGCCACAAAGATAATTCTCCCAGTTGAACTGGACTCCTTCAGCGCATTAGGTCACTAGTGCAATCACAGGCGTGGGTACCTCATCCACGCGACAATTTCGTATCGCCTTCCCTACTAGTATTTGTGTCGCTACCTTGACTGCAGGGTTGTTAATACTGGAGATGGCATATCCTCGCTTCTTCTTCTCTAATTTTAATTTCTTCTTCATAGCTTCCGCGAGGGCCAACTTGCCACCTTTTCCTTTTGAAATATTGGTTGGATCCTCCCCTGAGTAAGGCAACTATGTAATCTGATGGATCAAGTGGTTTGTGATGGGAATGGGCTCCTCTAGCCACAAACACCCATCATTCACCAAGTAGAGCAGCTGCCTAATGACGAAGACGGTCACTAGGGCACGGTGGTAACGCAGCACCCAGAGAAGGCTAAGCAACTTGGCTTTCTCTACACCTTTGATCCAGGTCTGTGGCTCCAATTTGATTGTTCCAGTAGTCGCGTCAATCCGTCAGCGCATTGGATGTTCAGTCACTAGATGCGGGAATTTCTCGTGATATGCAAGGTCCCAATATTCGAATTTCAGTACAGGAACTCGCCCTAAGTGCGGCCCCTCAAAAACAATGTCAGCTGGGAGCAATGGAGTTTGCAAGGAGCTCTTGCTCTCATCTATGTCTTTCGACACCTTGGCTTTACCCTTGTGCGGAGGAACATATTCCAATAACCTGGTAATAGGGTCCGCACCCTGGGTTTCGACTTCCATTTCCAAATCCTCCTCATCTACCAGGATTTCTTCGTATTCTTCTTTGTCGGCTTCCAGATTAATGGCCTTCCCCTTTTCTTGCAAGGTGATCTTGGTCCTTTGTGGGTTTCTTGGTGAGACGCACACTGGGATCATAGCCTACTTATCCTTCTTAGATCTCAGTGTTTTGGGTGATTTAGGGACCTCAACTATCACTCCGACACTCTCTATGGCTTCTACTACCATAATTTCCTACGCGGCTTCCTCGGGTGTTGACATCATTCTAGTTAGAAGGTCTTGCGTCTCCTTCGATAATCTCTCAAACACTGAACTTGCTCTCAAAGCCTTAAAATTCGAAAGGTCCATACATAGCTAATAGTGTAACAACTAAAATTTTAAAATGCCAAGTGTTTTTTGCTGGATAACCACTTGTATTTTATAGGGATTTTGAATTCAAATATGACTGTTCCCCCCACATTCGACCCATTAATGCTAGATTAGTGGCAGATTTTCAAGAATCTAACCCATAAATTTTGCCTTAAATGCCTGCCTCCCACTCCATTTGGCCTCAAAACAACCATCAAATCGTGAATAGTGACTTTAACGGTCACTTTTTGGTAGACCTGCGCACTAGCACAGTTGTCTTCGCGCTAGCACAGTTGTCTTCGCGTTGTCGCGGACCCTATGACACTTCGCTGCTTCACGCAGTCCTGACATCGCGCAACTCCCGAACCTGGGCAGTGTAGTTTATAGTCCCGCGCCTCCTTTCAGCTACTTGGAGTGCTAAGACTGTGCTACTTTCATATAGTCACATGGCTGGATCACTGGTGTATGGCTTCAAGCGACTGCCATTCAACTTTCCTAGGAAGGGTTCTGCATTTAACTTGACCAACTGTATCGCGCCTCTGTCAGTAATATCCTTAATAACATATGACCCTAACCAGTGCATCCTGAATTTTCTGGGGAATTTATCAAACTTACTGTCATACAAAAAAACTAGATCATTTACCTTGAAGGTGCACAACTTAATATGTTGGTCATGCCATGCTTTTTCACCCTGCTTTTGGACCTGCTGGTGGAATCCAACCAAAAATATTTCTTCTTCGAGCTCGTCCAACTGCGCGAGCCTCTCTTCTAGGGCTTTGCAATCTGTCATACCCGTGAGCGCTGCTATGTGCAGATTAGGCACGATGTATTCCATAGGCATCACTACTTCAACCCTGTATACCAGCCTAAAGGGTGTCTGTTCCGTCAACCTCTTGCATGTCATTCATTAAGCCCATAACGCTGTAGGTATGCGTAGGTCCCAATCACTTCGCTAAGAATTTCATACCTTGGTCAACATGTTTTCAAGAACTTTGTTGAATGCCTCCACTGTCCTGTTAGCCTGTGGGTGATAAGGTGTGCTCTTTTGGTCATACACCTGAAATTCCTCTGTTAGTGTGCTAATTGTCTCATTCAGGAAGTGCGTACCACGATCGCTCATCAAGATCATTGGACATCCAAATCGCGTCAGTACATGCTCAAATAGGAACTTCGCAGTAGTAACGCTCGTACAATCCTTCACCAGCTATGCTTCTGCCCAAGGAGTCAAATACTCCGTCGCAGTGATAATGTACCTCACACCTGTCTTCCCTTGAGGCTGAATGGATCCTACAAAATCTGTTGCCCACTTTTCGAAAGGTTGCAACGTCATTTGTGGATTCAAAGGCATTTCATCCATTCGCGATGGCCTGCCTGTTCTTTGACATACATCACATGCCTTGCAATATGCTTTTGAATCCCGATGAAGGGTTGGCCACCACAACCTTACGCGTGGAATCTTCTGTGTGGTTGCTCTCCCTGCATAGTGTCCTCCTGCAGCGCCCCCATGAGCGTCCACGAGGATGCTGCTTTGTTCAAACTTAGGTACATACCTTCATAGTATTTCATCATTCCCCATCTTGTATAGATGCCCAATAATGACATAGAAGTCTGCTGCGTGCACCACTAATTCCTTCTTTTGTTGGACAAAGTATCCTTCCGATGCAGTTCCATTTGTTATAAAGTGTATTATATCCTCGAAATGTCCATCCGCGATGCACATAGCAAAGAGCTGCGCGTCAGGTAATCCTTCCTTCAAATTAGTAGGTTCCTCCCCTGTTTCAATGCGTGACAGATGGTTTGGTCCCGCGTTCAATCATCTAGGCTTCCCAACAACTTAAAAATCATACTCTTTGAATAATAAGAGCCATCTGCAAATTCACCCCCCCAACACAAACTTATTAACCAGGTACTTCAACACGGAGTGGACATATACATCTTAAAGTGGCCTCCTAGCAAGTAATGTCGGTGCTTCTGGAGCGCATACACCATAGCTAGCCCCTTGTGTTTAGTGGTAGAATAGTTCTTCTCTGCTTTGGATAATCTGCGGCTTGTGAACGCGATAGGGTGGTCCAAGCCTTCTCCACCATCCTGTGTTAGTACTACCCCCAACGCTATACATGACGCGTCGACATGTGCATGAAACTCTTTCTTCCCGTTCGGGAAGACTAGAATCAGCGCGGTAACCATCTTTTCTTTCAATATATCAAAGATTTTCTTATAGTCATCATTCTAGTAGAACATGACATCCTTATTCAACAATTTTTCCATTGGCACGGTGATCTGGGCATAGCCCTAGATAAACTTCTTGTAATATCCTGTATGTCCCAGAGTAGCGTGCAATTGTTTCACACTCCTTGGCGCTTCCAAGTTAAGGATCACCGCGATCTTCACATGTTCTACCATCAGCCCTTGTCTGAAAACCACATGCCCCAATAGGTTCCCAAAAGCAACACAAAACAGACACTTCTTGAGGTTGAGCATGATCTTATATCTTCGACAAGTATCCAACATCAAGTGCAAGCTTGCTACATGGTGCTTAACCAACCCAAATACAATCTAGTCATCAAAATAGACTTCCTGGAACTTATGAATAAATTCCTTGAATGCTACAACAACCATGCGCGAAAAGATAGTAGGCGCATTATTCAATCCAAACGACATTACAGTATATTGAAAACAACCCCACTCAGTTGCGAAAGTTGTCTTGCTTTTATTCTTCGGTGCGATTTTGATTTGGTGGTACCCAGATAAACCATCAGTGAAAGAATATTCTTTGTGACCACCTACATTGTCCAACACTTCATCCGTGAACGAAGTTGGGAAAGGATCATGCACACAAGCATCATTCAGTTTTCTGAGATCCACGTGTATCATTATCTCATCTTTCTGCTTCTTCTCTTGCACCACCATTGGGCTTACCCGATCAGATTCCTCCACAAACTCAATGATGCTTGCCGCTAGCATTTTTTCTAGCTCTAGGTGGACCTTCTCCTTGTATTTTGAGTTTAGGTGGTAAGGTCTCTGCTTGACTGGCTTCGCATTAGGCTTTAACATGATCTTCATCACTCCTAGATCTTTGATTATTCCTTTCAAATCTGTAAACTTGGTTGGGAATAAGTCCTGATATTCACCGAGTAATTAAGCGACCTTATCCATTGTCGCGTCGTCCCAGTAGTCTCCAATATTTGCAAATTTGGTTTCTGCCTTCGTACAAATGTTCACCTATTTAGTTTTCACCAGTGTGGTTATATCAGGGTTCTCAATATGTGGCCCTTGAACCTCGCGGTGGTCTTCTGTTTCTAGAATGTTAATCTTCCATAGATCTTTGTCCTCCTCTCCAATAGTTACATTATAACATTCCAACGCATGACTTAGCTGAGTAGCCCATTCATGCTGAATCAGGTCTAAAGGATCCTGCGGTATCCTAAAGATGGCTGCTTTCACCTCTTGTAGCGCTTCATCAATACTGTCAAATCCATCCTCAAAATTGAATGTCATCATGAATCCTTCGCGCAGGATATCCCATTCACCTATCCCATGGCGGAGCTCTGTTTCTATATACCAATTCAGTGGGATAACATCCAGGGTATGACAGAACAGGTGCACCCACTTAGGTTGGGCTTTTCTCCATAAGCCTACGTCCTTTTGGTCAGATGTGTTCGTGGATCATACTGCCGATCATACTTGTATTTCAGTCGCATATTAGGCTTCCCAAATTGTGCTCTCATCATCCTCCTACATTCGCGCCAATCATCAAAGCTTCCCTTGTGCGTACCCCACCATCTTGCAGGTGTAGTGCGCAATACCTAGTCCAAGGCCTGGAAGCGTTGCTTTTCTGGCACCTCCCTTTCAAATGCATCCAAAAAGGTATCGACTTGATTTAGACCATCATAAGTAGGTGGATTCCTCACCTCTAATGACACACAATGCAGCGACCATGTCATCATATTGCAATTCAGTGTAGTTACTTCGTGTAACTGATTCTGCTAGCGTTCTATTTCTTCATCAGAATCCGAAGTGCAAGAACTCTCACACTCCCATGTAATCCATCCCTCCATAGTGGGATTCAACCAGTCTTGATCTCGCGCTATTATCTTATAGATGCAGTCCATATCATCATCACTCTCATAGTCGTAGACTAGTTCCGTATAGTGCGATCCTTATGCAGGATCTAGGGGTATTATTACTCGCAGTGATTTCTTCTCAAAGATCATCTTTCGCTTCTTCAGATTGATTACCCCATTCATATCAGTAGCCTAGTCAATTCCCAGGAGTGTAGGGTAGGGATTTCTGTCATCCACAATCTCTATTACTTCAAAATCTGCCAGCGCGCTCACTCCCTCAATATCCACGGTCACTCCTTGTAGTCGCCCCATGGGTATGATTTTATGTTGATTCGCCATCCTTAGTTGAATCAGAGACCATTGCAGTGCAGGTCACCCCATTCACTCCCAAGTCTGCTTCAGTAGGACATTCTCATCTGACCCCATTTCCAAAATGACATGATCCATTTCATACTCTCCTATTTGCGCGACCAATCTCATCTCCCATCTCATCCTTGTCTTATGCTTTCCAATATTTCACACTACGCACGGTTCACCTGGCATGGTTCCAATGCATCTATTGATGAGTTCTTATATCCCTTTTACAACCTTACTATCGTGCATTAACTTCATACAGGTTTCAAGGAAAGTTGTGAGCATAGAGGGGTCCATTTCTAGCTCAGGCTTATCTTTGCTTCCTGAAGTGGAGGCCTCAATGAAGCTCTTCTTAGCTTCCATGAAGGCTTCCCAAGCGCGCTCCAAATAAAACTCAACCTCTTTTGCTAGGGCCTTGCGTACCCATGTACTATCTTCTGGCTATTTTCCCTTGTCGTCTCCTGTCACAATTCCACTCCAGAGCACTCTATTTATGTTCAGATCTTCCTCGTGTGGTTCAAACCTCATCATCTGTAGGTTTTGAGTCGGGGGAGGTGGTAGTGCCCCTTTGTCACGTATCCTAGATATCAACGTGGGAAAACTTCTATTTTGTGATCAAACAGTGTCCAATACTTGCACGATGGATGCGTTGGATTAGTGCAGTCATGGGCATAGTGTCCTGGTCCTCCGCAATTGTAGCAAATAAATTGTCCTCGACCTCTACTAGGTCCTCCTCCATCTTGGCCTCGTTCGTGCCCCTGAAATCCTATCCACGCCATCCCTGCATTCTGGTCAAGGGGTCGTGTTTCGGCCTAAACCCTGTAGGCAGGAGTTATATCCATCATCAATTCATAGCTCCTGCAAGTACACTCATCATGTCCTAATGACCTACAAAAGTTTCCGAACAACTGTTGCGGTGCTTGCACATACTTCTGTAGCAAGTGAAAGTTATCCGTGGCATGTTTTCTAGCTACCTAACAGATAGCACACCATAAAGCCCATTTGCTGGCTTGATGGAGCCTGACCCAGGTTCAGCGTTAGTTAGCCAAACAAATCCATACACTACTGGCCCTTTCAGCATCAGCCCACGGAGCACGGACTGAAGTCTCACTTGAAGCAGTATGGGGGGATGTTGGAACCAAGTTTCCACACCCTTGAGATGGTTGTCATGTCGGTTTATTCCGGCTATACCTGCCTTCACGTAGGTTTCTTAGCCCTCTTTTCCACTCTTCAGTACCTTCGCGAAAGGATACAATCAGATTTTGTGTAGCCCTAACTTGGGGCTAATATACTTTCGCGCTACTAGGGCAACGAACTGCAATATCTTCCGAACTGGGCTAAGTGTCTTACTTGTCTTATTAACCGATCTTAGTTAGATTCACGTAAACAAATGTTCTTAATTGCGTTCACTTAACCAACACATTTACGTACATTCACTCATCATATAAGCATTATGAGTGAAATTCATACCCAATATAACAGATGCATAAACAGGAAATAAAGATGCAGAAATTATAGAATCCTTCTCTTATTAATAATTTCGGACAATTACAGACTCGATCCGCCCTGCGCACTCAATTGTAGGGGTCCACACACTCAGCTGCAGAGCCTCTACCTACGCTACAACCCAAACTTAGACTTCTACTTCATTTGACTTGTGCCTTAGTCAAATGGAGAAATTCGAATTTTCACATTAGAAGGATGAATTGAGTTGCAGTTAGCAGAAGTGACAAGGCCAAGTCACTTAGTTAAGTTAGTCAATTTGAGTTTGTGGGAAAGAAGTGGAGTTGTGCATGAGTTGATTGCTAAGATCTAGCAATCTAGTGGAGTTATAGTTAGTGTAACTCAATTATCCGAGCTCTAGTCATGAATAGAGTAAGTATGAGTTCAATCGAGTAGTTGTAACTGTTGTTAACTCACTAATTTCTTAGTTAACTAATAAATTTATTAAAAATATCCCTAGTCATGCATGTAATTCGAATTGCCTAGTTGAGTGGGGGAAAAGGGCAATGTAATTATTATTGTATACTAGTGAGTGTACAAAGTTTGTGTAATACATGTGAGTTATTTTTCTCAGAAATTTCCCAAGGAAATAAGAGCTTCCTATTCTTTAGGAGTAGGAATTGCATAAGGAAATAGGAGGAAGCCGGAGGCCTATTTTGGCTAAGTGTTTGTCAGAGTAGGAGATCAATATTGCACTGTAGAGGGAGATTTAAGGATTGAAGTTGTCATTGTAATTAATAATTGTTCTCTTATGATATAATACAAACTAAGGATGGGTTTTTCCTTGTTGGGTTCCCTAGTAAAAATTATGTTCATTGTGATTTAATGATTGCATGTGTTTTTATTGTCAATTTTCCTTTCACAAAATTTATTAGAAGAAATTTGTGTCTATTGATTTAAGTATGATTTCATTAGCAGCTATAAATTTTAAGTTATTTCTATATCTGAGGCCAGAATTATACACACACACACACACACTTAAGTATAAGTATGTATATATATATATATATATATATATATATATATATATATATATATATATATATATATATATATATATATATATATATATATATATATATATATATATATATATATATATATATATATATATATATATATATATATATATATATATATATATATATATATATATATATATATATATATATATATATAAATTAAACCTCCTTTTTTTCTAATGGCAACAATTACCTGCATATGAGTTTTGGCCTCTGAAGTTAGAATTAATCGAATCCCTCCAATTTTATCTTGTAATTAAATGAAATCAATTGCTTTAAACCTTTTTGGGCACTTGTAATTTTATCTCAGGGGTGGATATACATCGTTCTCACAACTAGTATTTTTCAAACAGTTGGCGAGAAAATCACAAATTTTCCATTCTGCTCCAAACTTGGCACAATTCAAACCAGTGCTAAAACTGGGCTTTGATACCACTTTGTAATGTCCCTGACACCCGATCGAGAAACACCACTCATCCAGTACTGCTATAACCCTTAATAATTAATTACGGAAACATTCAAATTCGTTTATGCCAGCCTAAAACCTAGGCATAACAATTCATTTAAATATGCATTGCAATACATTACACCATATAAGCAAAACCCCAACTAAGGTTACAATCAATAATCCACAAATTATATTGCTAAACACACACATATAGATGTAAGATACAAAAATACCTTAACTGTCCAACTTAGGTTTTTCCATCAGAGCATGCAAAATCATATAGAGATACCCATAAAATATAACAAGGAATATAACTCATGACATATGTAAAATTATAAGTATGTATAGTAAAATTATCATTTAGTAACAAACATTTAACCACTGAACCCTGGAATTATGGTTTCTCTCTATTTTAACTCAACAATATCCATCATAAATATATAAACTGGTACAGGTAAATCAAAGATACTTATCTATATAAAAAGAGACTACTTGGCTATGGGCACTCCACATTCCTTCTAGTCGTTAACAATGTGGATCATAAAATCAACCACAGGTCACCCCCGAGCTGAGGCTACAACTCCATAGGAAATAATAACTGAAACATCCACACATCCATGGCCAAGGTTCCAACCCAATAGTCACACTGCTCCAAGGCTGTAGCCAACCTTCAGTCCAATTTCCAAGGTGCCAACCCAACGTCCATGCTTCTCCAGGGTTCTAGGAACCCTCTAAGCCATGAATTGACACTGAGTTCTCATCGAAACTCCATGGCCGCTAAGCCATAAATATGGCTAACAACCCTTAGAGAACCAAGCTTCTAGAGCCAACATAGGGGCTCACATCATAAATAAGATGCATCCATACGACACGAATAACTTATAAATTGTGCCTCAGCTAGTCTAGAGTCCAACCCCAGGACTCACTAACCATCAATTAGTTTCAAATTTCACCGTAGGACTCTGACTAGTCACTCCTCTAGCCATCCCTGGTTGAACGAATGAATTTACTAGAAAACATTACCTTTTATAACTGCATGGCCCTATCTATCCAAGTGGCACTCACTAGATCCTGTGGGCCTTAGGGTACACTTTTCACCGAAAGAACACAACCATTTCCTTTTCATCTAAAGTTGCACCCCCACACACTCTTTCCTTGGAGTGGGCTCTACATGCAACCTTATTTTATTATTACTATAATATTTTATTGCATTAATTACAATTTAGGCTCTAAGGCCTCACAACCTTTAGAGGCTTGTAAATATCCAGACACATCGGCCCACACTATATTTAACTTCGTTACATGGGCATGTTGGCCTCATAATATCATTCCGGCCCACCAACCTAAAAAATAATATTTCTAATTGTCTTTAATCCAACAACAGGAGAAAAGGTTTCATCTAAGTCCAAACTTTCAATTTGTGCATAGCCTTTTGCAAACTAACCTTGGCTTGTTTCTTATCACTTCACCTCACTCATTTAATTTGTTCCTGAAGACCCACTTTGTGCCAATAAAATTTTTGTTTTTTGGTCTAGGAACAAGCTCCCAATTCTGTTTTTTCTCGATCTGGTCAAGTTCTTCATGCATGGTTTTTAACCAATTATCATCCTGGCTAATATTACAATATCCTTGGCTTTAGGACTAATGGGTTCTTCAATATCTTCATCTGAAAGTGGCTCATCAACCTTCTCATAATTTTTGATGGGATCATTGGATATAATATTTGTTGGCTGATAGACTTTAGATTCGATGTGCTCATCCACTTTTACATCAATGTAGTCGACTAGCCTCTTTGTATTCTCATTATAACATCTATAACCCTTGCTATTTTGAGAATACCTAAGAAAAATACCTTAATTAGCTCTTACATCGAACTTACTAAGATTTTCATCATTCCTTTTGATGTAGCACTTGCTTCCAAACACTTTGAAATGCTTGGCTGTCGCAAATCTTCCATACCAAAGCTCATATGGAGTTTTGTCATTGTTTGTTTTGAGATGAGATTTTTTAAGAATTACCACTGTTGTGTGAATGGATTCAACCGAAAATATTTGTTTAATATCTATTTCTCCCATCATGGCTCTGGCTAATTCTTGAACTGATCTATTGCATCTCTCTGCTACACCATTCTATTGTGGGTCTCTACTATAGTAAATTGCCTTTTCATGCCAAGCTACTCATCAAATTATTTTGAAGTAAATTCACCTCCATTATCAAATCTTATGTTATTTATTTTACACAATCTCATTCTCAGCCATGGCTTTAAAGTCTTTAAACTTCTCAAAGGCCTTTGAATTTTCTCCTAAAAATGCAAACCACATCATTATGTTGAAGTCATCAATAATAAGCATGAAATACAATTTACCTGTGGGTGTTTGAGTTCTTGAAGGTCCACATAAGATTAGATTTACTGATTGAAATGGCATGGTTGATGAGTTCTCCTTGGACTTGAATGGTAATCACGCTTGTTTACCCAACTGACAAGACTTGCAAATAGTATTCTTAGGCTTTGAAAGCTTGGCATATCCTTAACAACATTCTTCTTGCCCAATTTGAAAATTTTATCAAAATTCAAATGTCCAAGTCTTCTATGCCATAGCCAACACTCATTAATATTTGACAAATGACAACTCCCTATATTCTCTTTTAGGACATATACATTATTGTATGTTCTTACAACTTTAACTATTATTTCTCCAGTGCTCACAGACTTGATTTGACAATTTTTATCTTTGAACAACACATCATACCATTGGTCAAACATCTGAGACACTGAGTAAATTATGCTTTGACCTATCAAAAAACAACACATTCTTGTCTTTACCTCTGTTATTTTCTAAACTAATAACTCCTTTACCTCCAATCTTTCCAGGTGCATTATTTCCAATGGTCACATTACCTTTCTCAACTGGTTTTCATGACATAAACTTACTTTTGTCTCTTGACATGTGCCTAAAGCAACCCCCATCAACATATCAATGACTACCTTTATTCCGAGCATATAAGGCAATTTTACATTGCTTTGTTTTTTCCTTTTCCTTTTAGACTTTGGGTTCCTTGCTTGTTTGCTTGATAACTGAATCAATCCTTTTATTCTTAAGTCTGCAATCAACTGCTATATGCCCAAAATTTTAATAGTTATAACATTGAATCAAATTGTTCAAAGGAGTAAATGGATTGTTGTACTTTGGTCTTTTCATCCTTTACCTTATAGATTTATTAATTGGTTGACAATTTCTTCTTCATGGCCTAAGTTGTCTATAAAATAAATTCACCCTGTAATTTGCTACCTTGTGCCCATAATTTGTGCATGTAAAACAATAGCCTAGAGAAATTCCTTCATACCTCGAAGAAATTCAATTTATGAATATTAGCTGAGCTACCTTATGTGTATTCTGATTTGCCTCTCTATAATTATTTGACTTTTGCTGAGTCAAATCCCCCCTTAATATTTGTTGCTGCTAATTAATTTTTGACTACATATTGGTTTGCATGCTGCCTTTGTCTCTTTGTTGTTGCATTTGATTTCCTTTTGTTGCTGTGTTGTATCTATTTTTGGCTGCTTGAACAAAATTAATCACTTTCTTTCCCTTTAAATCAGTTGCTAAGATTGACTAGGTCTCAAATTTAAGACTTGCCCTATTATGGGAGACCCTTTATGCTTCAAGAAGCTCATTTAAACTTTCAATTCTATTTCCAAATTTTTGATTAAAGCTCAGCTAGGTTTTTGCCTTCTTGAGCTCTTTCATTAGCAAAACAATTTCTCCCTCAATCCTTTCACATGCTTGATTTTTCTCACGCAGCTACTGATTTAGAGTTTCTTGAATCTTCTTTCCTTCTTCAATTTGTAGGAGCAAAAATTCTATAACTTCAAATTTGTCTTTGATCAATAATTCCTTTTGGGTTTTATTTTTCTTCCTTGGCCTTTCAGTCTCTTCAAGATCACTGACCAACTCTCTTTATAAGTCAACCTAGACCTCTTCTTAATTATAAATAATAACTTCTACTTGAAGATTAGCTATGGCCATGAGCATAAATTCCTTTGGACTTTCATCATCTCTTATTGGGTGTGGATCTTGATTATCTTCTTTCTTCAAAGGTATCATTGCGTTGGACCCCACTTCCTAATGGGGTAGAAACACTGCTTGTTTAATCGTTGTCAGGGGGTCTGGGGGGGTGACGACGATTTTATGAGCTCCCCCAGCGAGGGTTCAGTGGTAGTGGCCCCGAAGCTAAAAATAGGTGCAAAATTTCCTTGTAAAATATTGTAATTTTGTAGTCAATTTGGGCCGTTCATTAGGTGGATGACCTGATGATAGAAGTTATGTTTAATTTAGGGCTTTTTTCCCTAGAGGGAAACCCCTTGATTTATATGAGGGAAGTTTATTATGGTGGTGTATATGTGTGTATTCTGAGCTAGAAAGAGAGAGGAGACTATGTGAGAGCAAAGAGGAAATTACAACAGATTTATTGTAGGTTGTATCTCTTCATTTTGTTGAATAATATAAAGGGAAGGGCTAGCTGTTTCTCCGTGGATGTAGCACAAATTGGGTGAGCCAAGTATATCTGAGTCTCTCTTGTTTTATGCATTTTCTGTGTTTGTGTTTCTGAAATATTTTATGTGTTTCATTTCTCTATAATATATATTTTTCTAACAACTGGTATAAGAGCCGAAGGGTTATTTGGCTGATAAAATTGTAGGAAAGAAGAATTCCTGGTTAGAGTGGGAGTAATGGCGGAAGATGGTAGGTTTAGGGTCGAGAAATTTAACGACCAAAACTACTAGCTGTGGAAGACGCATATGGAAGATTATCTGTATCAAAAACATCTATTCCTACCATTGTCTGGAAAGAAAAAGAAGCCGATGGGTATCACATACACATAATGGGAGCTTCTCGACAGAAAGGCACTTGGAACAATACAGTTGTGTTTGGCAGCGTTAGTGGCATTCAACATTTTAAAGGAAACGAAAACTAAGGGTTTAATGACGGAATTGGCCGAACTATATGAAAAACCCCCGGACTCAAACAAGTTATTTCTTATGAAGCATTTCTTTAATATGAAGATGTCATATAGTGGATCTATTGCTAATCATTTAAATGAATTTAATATTGTTACCAGTCGGTTAAGTTATGTAGGGGTAAATTTTTATGATGAAGTTAGGGATATGTTATTTTTGTGCTCATTGCTAGAAAATTGGAATGGTTTAGTTATGGCCATTAGTAGCTTTGCCTCTGGATCTAGTACTTTAAAGTTTGATGATGTTTTCGATTCCATCCTTAGTGAGGAAATGCGACAGAAAAGCTCCGGTGAGACATCAGGTAATGCTTTGATTGCAGAGATTAGGGGAGGAAAAATGGAAAGAGGAAAGAGGCTAGGATATCTCAGTAAGTCAAGGAAAGGAAAATCCAATTCCAAATTGAGGATAGTGTGATGGAAATGCGGGAAGAAAGAACACCTGAAGAAAGACTGTAAGTCTCGGAAGGGAAAAGGAGACGTACAACAAGAAGACAATCATGAAGTGAATGTGGCAGGTGATTGTTGCAAGATGATTTGATTCTTTCATTAGAAAATATTATTGATGCTTGGAAGGTAGATTTAGGGGCCTCATTCCTTGGGACGCTTGATAGGAAACATTTTCATAATTATGTTCATGGATATTTTGGAAAAGTTCGTCTATGTGATGATAGACCATGTAAAATTGTTGGAATGGGTAAGGTTTTTATAAAAATATAGAATAGAAACCATTGGATATTAAAGGAGGTAACACATGTTCCAAATTTGAAGAAAAATATAATTTCAACAGGGCAGTTGGGAAGTGAAGGATGTGTAACTACTTTTACAGATAAAACCTGGAAGGTCACAAAAGGAGCCTTGGTAATAGCAAAAGGAGAAAATGTTGGTACAATGTATTTATGCAATGGTATTTCTAATTTTGTTAATTCTTTAACATATACAGGATCAAATACAACATTGTGGGATCATAGGCTCGAGTACATGAGTGAGAAGGGGATGCAGATTATTCACTCAAGAAATTTGTTGCTAGGTTTGAAGCATGTTGATTTGGATTTCTATGAGAATTGTGTTTATGGAAAACAAAAGAGAGTCATATTTCTTAGAGTTGGGAAAGAAAATAAGAGAAAAAAATTATAGCTTGCACATACAGATGTATGGGGACTTGCTTAGGTATCATCTCTTGGTGGCTCTAGTTATTATGTTTCTTTTATTGATGATGCAACCAAAAAACCCTGGATTTATTATATTCGAAATAAATCTGATGTATTTGATACTTTTAAGGAATGGAAATATTTGGTTGAGAATGATACTTGAAAGAAGTTGAAGTGACTCAGATACGACAATGAAGGTGAATATTGTAGCAAATAGTTTGATAAGTATTGTTCAAAGCATGGAATTCACAGAGAGAAGATAGTTCCAGGAACACCATAGGAAAATGGTGTGTCAGAAAAGGATGAACATGACAATAATGGAGCGTGCAAGGTGCATGAGATTGCATGCCAGATTGCCTTTACAATTTTCGCCAGATGCTGTAGATATTATTGTTTATCTGATAAACATAGGGCCTTCAAGTTCCTTGGATGGTGGTATTCTAGAGGAGGCATGGATAGGTAAAAAGGAAAACTACTCATTTTTAAATACTTTCGGTTGTGAAGCCTTTTTCCACATTAATAAAGAAATAGAAAAAAGCTTGAGGAAAAATCAAAGAATTGCACCTTTGTTGGATATGGTGTTAATGATTTTGTTTATCGCTTATATTATTATGAAAATCAAAAAATAATTAAGATTAGAGATGTCATATTCAATGAAAAGGTCTTGTATAAGGATCAAATACAAGAAAAGAAATAGGAAAAAGAAAACAGAGAATACACAGTGCTTGATGAGATCATAGAAAAAGTAAATGTGTCTAAAAATCATAATGATCAACAACCACAACAACAACAGACACCTCAAACACCTGAAAGTTGTGTTAGAAGATTTACCAGGATAAGTAAACACCCTGAATGATACTCTCCTTCATTATATTATGTATTTTTGATTTATTCTGGTGAACCAAAATGTTATGAAGAAGCAATGTAGGTAGAAACCAGGAGGAAGTGGGAGCTAGCCATGAAATAAGAGATTGACTCCTTGGTACATAACCAAACTTGGGACTTAGTCAAGTTGCCTGTAGGTAAAACAACATTGTAGAATAAATGGGTTTACAAGTTGAAGGAAGAAGATGGAGGTAGAAAGAGGTATAAAGCTAGACTTGTGGTGAAGGGGTTTGCTCAGAAGAAAGGTATAGACATTGATGAAATGTTTTCTCTTGTTGTTAAAATGACTTCAATTAGAACTATTTTAATTCTATTAGCAGTAGAAGATTTGCATCTTGAGCAGTTAGATGTAAAGGTAACCTTTCTCCACGGGGATTTGGAGGAAGAGATCTATATGTAGCAAGCACAAGGATATGAGGT
Organism: Pinus tabuliformis; assembly: GCA_031772625.1. Taxonomy (NCBI): domain Eukaryota; kingdom Viridiplantae; phylum Streptophyta; class Pinopsida; order Pinales; family Pinaceae; genus Pinus; species Pinus tabuliformis. Next base: position 274,910,397 of record CM062809.1, on the reverse strand, counting down.
CAAAGGGAAGGAGAAATTAGTGTGCCAGTTGAATTAGAGATTGTATGGCTTAAAAAAAGCTCCAAAGCAATGGTATATAAAATTTGACAGGTTTATGTCTGAACAAGGGTCTCACATGCAGGAAATAAATGTTCTCAAAGGAAAATTGGCAAATTCATTCGCAATGATGGATTTGGGTGCTACAAAACAAATCCTTGGTATGAGAATAAGTAGAGACAGGAAAAATCACAAATTAACATTGTCTCGGAGTGAGTACATACAAAAGGTGTTGTAAAGATTTAATATGAAAAATGCAAAACCAGTTACTACACCTTTGGCTAGCCATTTCAAACTAAGTAAGGATATGTGTCCCAAGACCTAGGAAGAGATGGATTACATGTCTAAAGTTTCATATGCATCAACAATTGGAAGCTTAATGCATGTAATGGTCTACACAAGGCTTGATATTGCACATGGAGTGGGAGTTGTAAGCAGGTATATGAACAATCCAGGAAAAGAACATTGGATGGTAGTGAGATGGATTCTCAGGTATTTGAGATGTACCACAATTCAAGCGTTATGCTTTGGTGGTTCAAACATTTCTCTACAAGGATATGCTGATGCATATATGGTAGGTGATAGAGATAATAGGAGGAGCACCACAGGGTATGTGTTGACTATAGGTGGAACAACTGTCAGTTGGGTTTCAGAAATGTAGAGTGTTGTTGCACTTTCAACAGTGAAAGTAGAGTATGTTGCTGCTATAGAGGCTAGTAAATAAATGATTTGGTTGCAAAGGTTTATGGATGAATTGGGTAGGAAGAAGGAGATGGGCAGGTTATACTGTGACAACTAGAGTGCCATTCATCTTGAAAATAACTCAACATTTCATTCTAAGACTAAACATATATAGCTCAAGTACCATTTCATATGGTCAGTGTTGGAAGTGGACAGTTGAATCTAGAAAAGATACACACTAGCAAGAATCCTGCAGATATGTTAACAAAAGTTGTAACTAGGGAGAAACTGAGGTTCTTCTTAGTTTCAATTGGTCTTCAAGTATGATGATGAAGATGAAAAACAACCAAGTCCAAAGTGGAAGTATCTTCTAGCAAATGAAGGAGTGGTGGAGTTGCTATAATCAATCTCCAAGAGCGAGATTGTTGGATGTGGAGCTTGACTATCTTCTTTATTTAGAGGTATTGCTGCGTTGGACACTAGTTCCTAACAAGGTAGAAACACTGCTCGTTTAATTTTCGTCAAGGGGTTCGAGGGGGGGGGGGGGGGGGCGACGATTTTATGAGCCCCCCATGGCAGGGTTTCGGGGGTAGTGCCCTTGAATCTAAAAATAGATGTAAAATTTCCTTGTAAAATATTGTAATTTCGTAGTCAATCTGGGCCATTCATTAGGCGAAAGATCAGACGATAGAAGTTATGCTTAATTTAGGGATTTTTCCCCTAGAAGGAAACTCCTTGATTTATATGAGGGAATTGTATTGTGGCAGTGTATATGTCTGTATTCTGAGTGAGAAATAGAGAGGAGACTGTGTGAGATTGAAGAAGAAATTACATTGGATTTGCGGTAGGTTGTATATATTATTTTTGCTAGAAAATATAAAAGGAAGGACTGGCTGTTTCTCTATGGATGTAGCCCAAATTGGGTGAATCATGTATATCTATGTCTCTCTTGTTTTATGCGTTTTCCGTGTTTGTGTTTCTGCAATATTTTATGTGTTTAATTGCTTTGTAATATATAATTTTCTAATATCTCTGTCCTAATATGAAGATTGGCTACCTTCACTTTCAAAGGATATGACATCTTTGCTGTAGAAGCTTTTATTTTTAGCCTTATTTATTTCCTTTTGAATTTCCCTGAACTTCTCTATACGATCATATTCTTTCTTCTTATTTTCAAGACACTTGGAAGCATAGTGAACAACTTTAGCAAAGTTAAATCACTTAAAATGTAGCTTCCCTTTGTACTTTCCTGAGCCTCTCTTAAGCTTCCTTACAAACTTGGCTTCCCCTTCATCTGATTCACCAAATGGATCATAATACTCTTCCTTGGGATTCTTATCTGCTTTGAAGGCTGACTCCTTCATTGTAGGTTTTCCATTAGAAATTCTCATCTCATAAGCGACAAGAGTGACAAGTAGTTGGTCCAAAGTGAGATTCTTCAGCTATGTCATATTTTTAGTGGTTGAAAACTTAGTGTTAAATCTCTCAAGGAGATATTTCAACAAATTTTGAACTACTAAAGGCTCTTATAACTTTTCATCAAGACCTCTTATAGTGTTCACAACCTCATCAACTCTTAGAAAGTATTTATAAATATCTTCATCATCATGCATCTTTAAAGACTCAAATTGCATTCTAAAACCTTGAAGTTTGGCTTGCTTTACCTTGTTGCCACCTTCATAGCAGTTTCTCATCTTGTCCCAAATAACTTTTGTAGTAGAGCAGTCCATGACTGGTTTTGATTCAAATAGGCTAGCAAGCATGGCATTCATAGTTTTAACATTACATGTAAATTCCATCTTTTGATCTCTAGTAATCAAATCTAGATCCTTTTGATATTCTTCTTCCTCTGCATCCCATACATATGCTCCAAGTGATTGAATATAGGTATTCATCCTTACTTTCCAAAACACATAGTTTGTTCCATTGAACATCAGTGCCATATCGGTGTATCCTCCTTCCTAGTTTTCCATGGTCCTTGATCTTTATTCCAGCTATTAAACTGGTTTGAAGAAACCTAGTTTTGCTTTGATACCAATTTTTAGAAACCAAGACAATACTGATAGGGGGGTTGAATCAATATTGTAGGAATTGTAAAATTCCCTTTCACTAGTAAATATTACTAGGACACCAATAAATACTTCAACAATAGTTCACATAAACATCATAATAATAAATCATATATGAAAAGATAGAACACATAAATTCTTCAAACTTCCTTAAATTACTTCACAAGTGCAAGATTCTACTTGTTATTACAAAGTTCCCTGGCTGCAACCAAAATGAAGCTACTACTCCTTAATTTATCATATACAACTGAAAGGAGTTGCAACCCCTAGTTTATCAGCCACCACTGAAAGGAAATCCAACCCCTAACTATTTACCAACCACTACTAGAAGGAGCTACAACCCCATATATGCAAGCTACCACTTGATTGACCTCAATGATTCATCTTTGATACAAATTTCAAACCCAAATAATGAAGGGCATTTCCTTTCATAAAAAAAAATTCCTTTCCTCAATCAATCACCACAAAAACCATAAAATCAACTTCAATAATCTCTGATTGTTGACCAATCAACCAACATTCACCAACATAACTAACACAACACATTCATCTTGCAAATTAAGTTTTTCTTATACAAAAATTTGAGTTGATAATTTTAGTTATTGAACATGTAGTTAATTTTAGCTCAAAATCAGCTATAAATATTTATTTTTGACTCATCTCATACTTCTTTCAAGTCTTCTGAATGTGGCCTTCGATTATTCTAACTCTTCTCCCCTATCTCTATAAGAAAACTAAAGTTTAATTGCCTAATTTTGTAATTCTAGAAAATTATCAGGCTTTCGGAGAGCTTTTCAAAATTTTCCTAAATCCAAATTTAGCCAATGTTCCAAATCTTCTTCCAAATATGTCCATTCCACCATTTTTGCTACCAACTCATTCATGCCTTTGATTTAAATCTTTAGTCCTCTGCTTAGTATGGTGTAGCTAGCTGAATTTCAACATGTTGCTAATACATTAATGATAAACCTTCAAAATAGGTCCAAATCACTTTAACACTGCCAAACTATTAAATATTTTCTCAGTTAGGGCCATTGTTCTATAGCCATGAGGGATTATCCAAACTTCAAAAACTTCGCACCCTTAAACATCACCTTTGCATAAAATCAGGTCCCGATGCTTTAAGCTTGGCCCCCAACCTTTATTTCCTGATGCACTTTTGAAAACACCTTTGAGGTCACCCTTTCGGGGTTACGTGTCATGTGGGTCTGCCACTTTCCTTGTGTGTTTATACCATTGGCTTTTGCTGTCACTGTGTATGTCACTATGTCCCAAAGCCTACTCATCTAGAAGAGTCTTTATTTGTACTAACTTTGAAACCTTTGGGGTCCCTTGTCCAGGATGATGTGTCTTAGTGGGACCTCTGCTGTGCTCGTGGACCAATAAACAAACTGTCGGGGTGATTTTTCATTCCAACCTATGATCCTCTATGTCCCAAATCCTAGTTATCCCAGAGAGACATGAATGTACACCTTTAAAACCTTCTGGGGTTTCCCTTTTGGGATGACGTGTCACTATGATGTCATGCTTACATCATTAATTCCATGTGGTGCCTCCTGAGTGGTGACACATGTTGCCCGGATTTGGCTCATTTGGCCACCTGAAAATGCCAAAAAAACATGCCAAGTGTCACGCTGTGTTGATGTCATCATGACACTGTGTCTTCCATGTTGTTTATATAGGCTAATATTTTTTTTCCAAATGTCATACCACTACATGGTTTGTTAGTGCGGAGAAAGAAAGGGTGTCAGGCCAAATTACTGTTGCATAGACTGCCACATATGCCTAGTTGTGCATAATACCGACTCTTTCACCCTATGCTTTATTTTGATTCTTCCTTGGATGGACCTCTAGGATGAGCTATTACATATGGGTCAACTATTCACCAATCAATAATTTTTTCCTTTGCCACGCTAGCCTGGCTCTAATTCAACTTGGGGATTCACCTTTGCACTTGTTTTCAATCTTTCGGGAAGGCCTCTCATGATTAGATTTCCTATGGGGATCTCTCATTGCAATCTTATGAAAATCAACACGCTTGTACATGTTGTCATCATCTTGGAGTTACGTCACCTTGAGGCTACTCCACTTGTGCACTACTTTAAAACTATGGGGAAGGTCTCTTGGGGTGATTTGGCTCTAGGGAACACCATGCTGCAAACTCCACTAATCTCTGCTTGTCTCGTTGCTGTGTTGATTTTCCACATCCTCTCGGTGTCCATTCATCCCATGAACTCACTTTTTGCATGATTTTTTTCACTATTTGGGGAGCCTCTGCCAGGATTGCATGGACATGGGATCCACCATCGTCTAATCACATCCTTTCTCCACTTGCTATATTGTCCAACCACAAATCTTGACAATTTCTCAAGGTGTCTGCCAAAGAAATCTTTGATGATTTTCTTCCGAGATCACCCTTCCAGGATCTGCACTCGAAGAAAACTAAGATGCACTTTCACCATTTCTTCCGAGGTCCCTTTCATTTGATGTTGGGGGTTACGCCTTCACATTATCACCGAGAACCTTTCGATAAGAGTTTATTTCAAGGAATATTTTCTCTCCGAGAACCATTCTTGTCAAAAACTTAGTGGAGTATCCTTGATTACTGCTAATAATGTTTCTTTCAAGAGTGTGTACCTGTGGGACCACGTCAGGGTGAGATGTCTCCATGTGCCAATCCTATCCTACTAGTTGTACACTCATGTGACTGTCCTTGCTGACTGTGCTAAGGGAACTTGAACTTTGACCTTTGTCTTCATAAATTTGATTACCAATAAATTTCAATCTAGAAGATGTTTTTTAGACTTTGATATAATATTGGAAAACGCTTTTCGAGCTCTATCCATCTGAGTGAGTCCAGAGTACAGTTGAGTTTATTTAATAAACTAAAAATGACTCCAAATTATTTGATCCTTGACCATTCGTCTTGCAATTGCCTGTGCCTTTTCAATCAATAATAACATATTTCTAACGTTCTCCTACTTTGGAATTGATGGCAACACCATAATCAAACAAAAAATGCAGCACCACAAAACATGAGCATGAAAGAAAAAGGAAAGTGTACATCTTACTCTCCTTTCTTATTTTTTCTCTTTCTTCTCCTCTTGTGTATGTTGCCCCCCTATTATGCACTTCTCCTTTATGTCCTTTTTCTTTGGTATAGCTCTATTTTTTGTGGTGTTTCCTCTCCCCCTTTCTTTTGTTTGATGTACCTCTCCCCTTACTTTTTGTTGAGTTACTTCTTCCCCTTTGACATCAATGAAAAAAAACTAATATGCTTTCCCTGTCAACAATATCCCCCTGCCTTGTTGATCCTATGGAACTGACAACTTTCATCTCATATATTGAGTGCTTTTTGGATGCGTTTCTCCCTCTTAAGGAAGATCTAGTGGAGGGAGTTAAGAGGAACTACTCCCAATATTTTCTTTAGATACTCAAATTGATTTCTCGGGAGAGGTTTGGTGAATATATCAACTGCCTACTCTTTTTTAGGTACATACTCCAACTTGATAATATGATTTACAACTTGCTCTCAGAGGAAGTGGTACTTGATTGGAATGTGTTTTGTCTTTGAATGGAAAATAAGGTTATTAGACATGCTCATGGGACTTGTGTTATCATAGATGATTGGAATAGGTTGATCATAAAATACTTGTACATCTTGTAAAGTCAGGTTCATACACAAGAGATGAGTGCAACAAGAAGTTGTTGCTATATATTTTGCTTCAATCGTAGAGAGTGAAATTGATGCTTACTTATTGCTCAACCATGAAACAAGACATTCACCAAGAAAGAAAGAAACACCACTTGATCTCTTTCGATCATCTCGACTTGTGTTATCATAGATGATTGGAATAGGTTGATCATAAAATACTTGTACATCTTGTAAAGTCAGGTTCATACACAAGAGATGAGTGCAACAAGAAGTTGTTGCTATATATTTTGCTTCAGTCGTAGAGAGTGAAATTGATGCTTACTTATTGCTCAACCATGAAATAAGACATTCACCAAGAAAGAAATAAACACCACTTGATCTCTTTCGATCATCTCCATCAACTACCCAATCAACATCAATAGAAAAAGTTAGTGCAAAATCTTTATCTCAGGGATACCAAAGTCCATAGTCTATCGTGGCTCTCAAATATATGAGAATCCTCTTGGCTATTAGAAGATGACTCTGTCTATTTCCTATAGACTTGATTTCACATCATAGCCATGGTCATACATCTGAGACACATTGAGTAAATTATGCTTCAACTCATCAACAAACAACACATTCTTGGCTTTACCTCTGCCATTTGCTAGAGTAAAAACTCCTTTACTTGAAATATTACCAAGCACATTATTATCAAAGATTGCATTACCTATATCAACTAGTTTCCATGATACAAACTTACTTTTGTCTCCTGACATGTGCTTAGAATAACCAATTTCAACATACCAATGACTGCCTTCATTATGAGAATATAAGACAATATTACATTGATTTTTATTTTCCTCAAGCCGTTCACATGCTTTATTTTTCTCACTGAGCCATTGATTCAAAGTTTCTTGAATTGCCTTTTCTTTTTAAATTTGTAGGAGCAAAGGTTCTATAGATTTAGCTTTGTATTTAATCAACAATTCCATTAGGGTTTTATTTGTTTCCTCATCCTTTCAATTTTTTCATGAGTACTGACTAGCTCTCCTTCTAAGTCAACCTTGGTCTCTTCTTAATTAGAATTAATAACTTCTACTTCTAGATTATCTATGGCCATGATCATAATTTCCTTTTGGCTTTCATTAACTCTGTCCTCATTTGAGGATTGTTTTCCTTCACTTTTAGAGGAGCTGGCATCTTGGGTGTAGAAGTTATTCTTTATAGCCTCCTTTCTTTTATTTTGTATTTTTGTGAACTTCTGTAGGGCCATAATATTTCTTCTTCTTTTGAGGACACTTGGAAGCATAGTGACCAACTTTACCACAATTAAAGCACTTAAAAGGTATCTTACCTTTTTACTTTCCTGAGCCTCTCTTAATATTCCTTAAAAAATTGGATTCCTCTTCATTTGATTCACAATTTGAATAATCATGCTCTTCCTTGGGCTTCTTATCTACTTTGAAGGCTAACTCCTTCATTGTAGGTTTTCCATTAGAAATCCTCATCTCATAAGTGGTAAGAGTGCCAAGTAGTTGGTCCAAAGCGAGAGTCTTCAAATTTTTCATTTCCTCAATGGCCGAAACCTTGGGATTAAATCTCTTAGGGAGAGATCTCAACACCTTTTGAACTACTACAAGCTCTTTGACTTTTCATAAAGACCTGTTATAGTGTTCACAACCTCATCAACTCTTAGAAAGTATTTAGTGATATATTCATCATCATGCATCTTTAAAGATTCAAATTGAATTCTAAAACCTTGAAGTTTGGCTTGCTTTACCTTGTTTTCATCTTCATAGCAATTGCTCATCTTGTCCCAAATAACTTTTGCAGTAGACAAGTCCATGACCTTAACTAGTTTTGATTCAGGTAGGCCAACAAGCAGGGCATTCATAGCTTTAGCATTACATGTAAATTCAATATTTTAATGTCTAGTAATCAAAGATAAAGGCTTTGATATTCTTCTTCCACTGCATCCCATACATATGCTACAATTGATTGAATATAGGTCTTCACCCTTACTTTCCAAAACACATAGTTTGTTCCATTGAACATCAATTCCCTATTAGTGTATCCTCCTTCTTGGTTTTCCATGGTCCTTGATATTTCTTCTAGATGTTAAAATAATCTGAAGTAACTTGGTTTTTCTCTGATACCAATTGTTAGAAACCAAGACAATACTGAGAGGGGGGTTCAATCAGTATTGTAGGAATTTTAAATTCCTCTTTCACGAGTAAATATTACTAGGACACCAAAAAATATATCAACAATAGTTCACATGAACATCAAAAGAATCAATCATTAGAAGAAGAAATAGCACACATAAGTTCTTCTATCTTTTTTCAATTACTTCATAAGTGCAAGATTCTACTTGTTTTTACAAAGTTCTCTAGATTCAACCAGAAGGAGGCTACTACTCCATATCAACTACAACTGAAGGGTGACACAACCCCTATTTTATTAGTTACCATTGAAAGGAACTCCAACCCCTAACTATTTACCAACCACTAATGGAAGGAGCTACAACCCCTGAGCTGCAAGCTACCACTTGCTTGACCTCAATGATTCTTCATACAATTTCTAAACTCAAATCATGAAGGCCACTTCCTTTCATAGAAGAAATAAATTCCTCTCCTTAATCAACCACTACAAAAACCATAAAATAACATTCAACAATATATGATTACTGATCAATCCACCATCATTCACCAACACAATTGACACAACGCATTCATCTTGCAAATTTGATTTTTCTTATAAGAAATTTGCGCTGATAATTTTAGTTATTGAAATTGTAGTTAGGTTTTGCTCAATATAATGCATAAATATTTATTTTTGACTCATCTCATACTTCTTTCAAGTTTTCTGAAAGTGGAATTCAAGTATTCTAACTCTTCTCCCTTGTCTCTATAAGAAAGCATGAGTTTAACAATTTAGTTTTGCAATTTTGGAAAAATATCAAGATTTAAAAGAGATTTTCTAAAATTGGCTAACTCCAAATTTAGCCAATGTGCCAAATCTGCCTCCAAATTTATCCATTCAAACATTTTGACTGCCAACTCATTCATTTCTTTGATTTAAAGCTTTAGTCCTCTGCTTAATATGGTGTATATCACCAAATTCCAACGTTTTGCTGACTCGTTCACACTAAACCTTCAAAATAGTCCTAAAGCACTTTAACATTGCCAAACTATTAAATATTTTCTTCGTTGGGCCCTTTTATTTATAGCCCTAAGGGCTTAATAAAACGTTCAAAAACTTCACACCCTCATTCATTGATTCCACACATAATCAAGTCCTAGTGTTCTAAGATTGACCCCCGACCTTTATTTCTTGGCGCTCTTTTGAAAACACCTTCAAGGTCACCCTTTTGGGGTTATGTGTCATGTGGGTTCGCTACTTTCCTCGTGTTCTTATAACATTGGTCCTCTACTTCCATTGTGTACACCACCATGTCTCGGAGTTTAATTAGCACGGGGAGTCTTTATTTGTGCTAAATTTGAAACATCTGTGTGTTTTTTGTCACATTCCCTATCTCGTATCTTGAAGTTCCAAATGACGAAAGCTATCAGTGTATTCACCATGAAACATGTTCAAAAGCATCCTTGAAAAAAACAAAGAAAACTTGCCTTGAAAGAATTATGAAGAAACTTGTCAAAAAATCTTGTTTTCAGGATCAACACTTTTTGCATCACTAGTGACCTGTGCTGGCACCTTTTTTCACTATACTATCCTAGAGCTGCCAACGCGGATTTTATCAGGAAAACCTGTGCTAAACCTCTTCAGACAATTTTTCCTAAATTGGAGGAGAAGCTTCTCTTAATAGAAGTCTCGAGAACACTGAGCTAGTTACAGGTGAATGAGGATTGGAACAATATCTACCATTCCTGGTCCTTGATCCTAATTTCATGGATATTCCCTTGAGACGTGGAACTTCTCCCTCCTTTTATGGATCCTCAACTCCCTTTCCTTCCCTATAAATAAGATTCCTACTATCCACAACTAGTTGGCTATTGATTGGTTGCCTTCCTAGTGCTAAAATATGCCCAAATGCTGCCCATTTTTCTAAGGAGAAAGGAATTCTTGAAGGTTAAGGCTAGGAATCGGAAACTCACCTACAGGAGCCTTCCAACATAAAGGATTAAGTGGTTGTAATTCTCCCTTTACCATCTATTCATAATACATTATGTGTTTTCTTTCTATAAATGTGTAAATGGTTGCTCATTTAGTGTAATACTCCTTGATCTATTACATGGTTTGTATTGGAATGAATTTTCCTATGTATGCGTTTGTTGTCTTCACGTGATCTCCCTTACAGGTATTCATCCATAACAACGAAGAGGAGATTGAGCTTGTAAGTGAAAGAATCAAGGGCGAAAACAACATATGTTAGCATTAGAGTGAGATAGGTCCTCTATCCTCCTTTATGTTTTCTGGTATAAACTAAAAAAGTTTGCCCATATTTGTCTTCGTTTGTTGCTAGATCCTCCAATAGGACTAGAGGGATTGTTTCTATCTATAGAAAGGATTGCCTACACAAAAAAATGGAAACTCCACTGGGGAGATTATAACCCTTCAAACCTCCTTTTATGTTTAGTATTTTTGATTAGTTTTTCCAACCTCCTAGTGATCTATAACCTAGGTCTATTATGGGTCCACATGTTGAGTAATATGTTCTTTAGAGTGTCAAGTTTGGATCTCTCCTTGAGTTTATTTTCAATTTCCTAAGTCTTTCTCACCCAACGCGTTTTCCACAAAATTAGTTGTTCTGTCAGCACTGGTTTTACCCATTACAGTTGCGCTAAAGACCTTGTCAACCTGTCAGCACGAGTTTTTACCATCAAAGTAGCATTGAAAACCCTTGTCCGTGTGAATTTCGACCATTAAAGTAGCTGGTCCAAAAAATGAGAATTTTTAGGTTTCTACTAGAAAGGTTTAGTGTGTCTTGATCTATGAAGTGTCCTCCTACTCTATGTGCATTGGATTTTCCATTATTTTGGTTGATTTTTTATTGGTTTGCAAAAGTCCATCCCATTGGTTGAAGTAGTGAAAGTGAATTCTGGTTGAGTCTTTAGTTCTTTAGATCAATTGAATTTACTATTTGCTGCTTGTGTGTGTGGAAGGAATACTGATTTGCTGTTGATCAAAGAATTATTAGTTCTTTTGTAAATCATAAAAGAAATAACATTTGCATCTTCTTAGCTTTCATCTCAAATTTTACTTTTCGAATTGCATTATATTACATTGCATTGAAAAGTCATTTTGGGATTATCATTGAGCATAAATTACATCGCTTAGTGTTGAAAGCTGAAAAGTGCATTTTCATTCATTGAAAATGAAAAGTGAAAAAATTCATGTAGATGCATCTTAGTGAATTAAAATTCATTTTACTTTTGGTGGGTGCATTAGAACAGTGAAAGTGAAAGATCTAGTTAGGAAGCTTTGTTTGTTGCACGCTTGGTTGTTGTATTAATGCTTGAACTTCTTCCCTATGTTAGATAGCCTTCACTAAAATGGAAAGAGTCTTTTTCTCATACTAGTTGCATCATAGGTGTGTTCATTTGACATCGATCTTTGAACCTTAAAAATGAAACATAATCTAAGATCAACTTAAAATTTATCTCAATGAACCTAAGGAGAATTTGGAACATTAACAAAAACATTTAGAGGTCTAGGCTAGAGATGTTTTCCAACATCGTTAAAGTAGGAATTGTCGTTATTTTGCAGCGTTGCATCCGGGGGGTGAAATCTCGTTCCACGTACGGAAGTGTATAGGAATGTTCTCCAGTACTTTTGGGTATATCAGAGGTGCTCCACACATGGTAAGTATATGGGAACGCTCTCATTGAATTGTTATGCATTCGAAAACACTACTAGGGACTTCACTCCCACGTACCATAGTGCATATTTTGGGAGTCCCCTATAGGTTGTTATCCATCCATAGGTAACTAAGTCTGACACCTTATATATCGTGATACATTGAGCACAACATTGTGGGAGATTGGTGCTGTACTTTAAGTCCTTACTTTGCCAAGGTGTATATTGTAGTTCACGGTTGCTTGGTAAACCATTATGCCTAGTTACCATTTTTTCATTTATTTTTTGTTAAGTTCTAAAATTAATTGATCGTGAAACAACATGCTTCCTTTGGAAATGCGCCTTAGTAGATATTAGGTTGAGACTAATGACAATAGTTCTTGAGTCCACCAATCAAGGAAATCCCTCTGATAGAAATCCTAGTCCTTTTCCTTCTTTTGGAAATATTAGTGCTTCTTATATGGCGACATTATCCCTTCCTAGATTTACCATTGGTTTTCCAATTCGGTTATTTTCAACCCCTATGGTTCTGAATGTCCAAACTGCTTCTCAACCAGTTTCTCCTCCACCTGAATAATATCAACCTCCACTTGATCCTAAAGTTGACTCTATCCTTTTATAAAATATGACTTGTTACTTATAGTATTTTTCAGTTACAATACCATGGGCGGATGCCATTTACAATACCATGGGTAAATTCCATGGGTCAATGAATAATATGGGTGGAGGAGTACCATGGGTTGATACCATTTTCCATTCGGATCATTCCTCCCTCCTTAAGAAGCAATGGTCCCCATTGCGTAAAGTTCCCTCCTGCGAAGCCTTTGTTGAATATGAAGAGCCACTGAAGATAAGGGTTTTATGTGGTTAACCCAAAACCTTGATAAACGAAGATCCGAGGATAGAGATGCCCTGTAATGCTTGTGACCAACTATGATTTCGACAGTGTGCAGCCTAGCAAATGGACTTTGATGACAAGGATTTTATGTGGTTGACCCATAACCATGATGTTGGTTGCTGATGAAGTAGCAGGTGCCTACATAGCCTGGGGTGGGAGGGCACGTCTCCAAATAACCCAAGCCGAATGTTGCTATGTTGAAACTGATGAATGTGAAGCAGGTGCCTACTAAAGTGGGGTGGGAGGGCACATCTCCAATGGAAACCCACTCTAAATGCTGATCCAGAATTAAAATGGACATAACTCGGCCAATATAACTCAGAATATTTATTATAACCTGTTTTTGGAAGCAGAAGGATCATTTTGCATCTTCCCATGAGTTGGAAATCCTTATTTGGACACTCTGAGATCTCAGATTCGCACTGCAACAGTTCCACTGTCACAAAAATTCTGATAAAATAGCTGATTTTAAATCAGCGATATCTCCCACATCCGAATTCCGATTCGACCCATTTTTTTTTGAAATTGGGTGATTTTTCGAGAGAAATCTAGATATGGTATTTGTTTTTGTAAATTTTGTACCAAATGTTTCATATATGATCTTCAAAGTCGCCGCTAAAAAAAAAAAAAATCCCTGCAAAAAAATGAGAAAAGAAAAATTCTTCTTGCTTGACCCAAGAAAGTGCTCTGTGGAGGTTGTAGCACATACTTGAAATTTGTTGAATATTGCTGCAAAATTTGAAACTACATCAAACCCTCATTCCCATGGAATCATAACTTGCTCTGATACCACTGATCCGGATCTTGGGGGGAGGCCCCCAAGATCTAAAAGATTGAAATGGATCTTGGGAGGAGAGACCCCCAAGATCTGAAAACTTGCATTGCCAGAAGAAAAATAAGAGAATTACCAATAAAAAAAACCACAAAGAAACTTTTTATGAAAACCCACTAATCTGGATTTAAACATGAATGCAACAAAATGCAGAGGTAACTATAACGATAGTTATGCAGCATAAATAATACTTCATTTCATTAATGGAAAATACTGAAATATGCTTAAAACCCGAAATGGAAATAAACCAGCTAGGGTGATGGTAGCTTATCTCTGAGAAGAGATGTGGCAGCTACATGCCTCTGAATTGTAAAGGCTACATTGTGGCGGACAATCTGTCCTTTTACAAAATGTGACTTGTTACTTATAGTATTTTTCAGTTACAATACCACGGGTCAATTCCATGGGTGAATGAATACCATGGATGGATTTTAAAATACCACAGGCGGATGCCATTTACAATACCATGGGTAAATTCCATGGGTCAATGAATAATATGGGTGGAGGAGTACCATGGGTTGATGCCATTTTCCATTCGGATCAACTGATGATCTAGTTAGTGATATAGTACATCATGTACTAAGGGAATTGGAGCCTGATCTTTCCATTAGATCCTTTGACATGTATCCCTTACAGAGAATTGTTCTCCCATTTGATGAGAACCTCTTGGAAGCCATGGCTTGTTATGGACCATGAATCAATTTTCTCAGAGTAGAGTTCTTTTTATTGTGTTAAGCTCCTTAAAAAATGAATCAAGGTTCTCAGAACAAAGTTCTTTTAATTGTGTCAAGCTCCTTAAAAAATGAATCAAGGTTCTCTGAGAATAGTTCCTTTAATTGTGTCATGCTCCTTAAAAAATGAATCAAGGTTCATGGAGCACAATTCCTTTTCTTGTGTCAAGCTCCTTAAAAAATGAATCAAGGTTCCTCAAGCACAGTTCCTTTTCTTGTGTCAAGCTCCTTAAAAAATGAATCAAGGTTCCTGGAGTAGAGTTCCTTTATTTGTGTCAATCTTGTTAAAAAATGAAACAAGGTGTCATGATCATGGTTCTTTTCCTATGTCAAGCTCGTTAAAAAATGAAACAAATCCCCTTCCAATTCGAGTCTTTGATTAGATCTCATAAAATCCCAGTTGAGTCTTTCACTTGATCTTGTAAATGAACCTTCATTCCATCCACCTATTAGTAATCAGTAGTCTACTTAGGTGAATGAAATGAAGCTTAGGGAGCATGTACCTCAAATTGAGTTATTAATCTGGGGGCATGCAAACTTATCTCAAGCATAGTTTTTCTTTGTTTCAAGCTTGTGTAAAAATGAAACCAATCTCAAGCATAATTTGTCTCCATTTCAAGCTTGTGTAAAAATGAAATCAAATCCAAGCATAGTTTTTTCTCATGTTTTAAGCTTGTGAAAAAATGAAACCATCTTCAAGTATCCTCACACATAGTCTCCCACTTTTGAAGCTTATGTAAAAATGAAACCATTCCCACTTTACCTCTCATGATTGCCTTTTTTATCAGCTTTTTTTTGCTAGACGAGCCTTGGTTTCTCATTCTATCGTCACCATTTCTCTAGCGGATCATACACTATCACTTGGTTTTTTTACCCTTGCCCGAGGAACATCTGCGATGAGTGGTCTTATGAGCCAACCTATTGACCTTTATATGTTTGAGCAGTTCCATCATGACCGGAACCAGTTGCTATCCTTTTATACCACTCGTTCCTCCAGGTGGATACCTCTTTCAGCTCTTTTCAAACTCCAAAAATATGAAAATATTGTCAAGCACTTGTCTTTTCACACTTTTTAAATTAAATGAAAAGACTTCTACTCAGTATAAGTTTAACCCTTTTCCGGACTGCGATAGACTAGCTACAAAAAAGGAATACCTTAGTTGAACATGGCTAAGAGGTTCTCTTGAGTATTCTTTTCTATATTTTCGGACTCAAGATACTATCTACGAAAAGAGATATTTGGATTTTTCTTTTTTCCTCTTTTTCAAACTCTCTAAACATGAAAAAGACGTCGAGTTACCCCTCCATTGGACTCGTAAAATTAAAATGACGAAGGACTTATCACCATGACGAGACCAAGCTATGCCTTCTTAGGGCTCGTTAAAAATACTAGGATGGATTCATCCGAAGGATGAACTTATACGATAAGCATATGGTATCCTCTTCAAGCTTGAGATTAAAAATAATGAGGTACTCGCTAGAAAAAGGGGGGAAAAATGGAAGTAAACATGTATCCTATATTTTGTATAAAGGCAGCATGTCACTTGTATGTATCTTTTGTCACGTTTGGGTTATCCTCACTTCGTCACTTACCTTAATGGGTTTTTCGAATAGATTTTCCTCTCATATGATTATATCCTATTGTCATCTTGACCTCTGATCCTATGTTGAGTCAAATGCTGCCAAATTCCGTAGTCATGTCGCCGATTTGTTAATGAGAAGTCCCATCTGCAATTCAAAAAACTTATACCTATTTTGACTTTTCTGTAACAATTCTGAATCACTCTTTCCAACTCTACAAAATCCTATGTTTTGTGTCGATGATGTGGGAAACATTATGGCTCTCCTTCGATGGATCACTTCCTGTCAAATCCAACTCATTATCCAGGAAAATGATCTAGAAACTCATTACCTTAGAGCTTACATGCCTCAATGGAAGATTCTTCTCATTCAACGATAGGGTCATATCAATTCCCTTCGATTGAATGATTTTGTGAGTGTTCAAATTCAACTTCATTTCTCATACTTGTGGATTGTGTTGTTGTACCTTGAGAACCATCATCATTATTGGTGGTTTCTCTCGTGATTGTTAACGGTTCACATCATTGACCAGTAAGCAAGTGATTTCTACCATGTTCGACTCCGACACATCTATTAACATGGTGGCATTCATAATTTGGTTGGATCGAGATAGAGATGAAGCCCCTGGGTGTCGTCTAATAAATCCAGGCTGCGTGGATTTATTAGATATTCATGATTGTACACATGATCCCTTCTATTTGAATGGCTGCATCAATGTCATGGATCCATACGCATGATCCTTTCTATTCATATGGATGTGTCCATGTTGTGGATTCATGTATTGTTAGATGCCTACTCAAAGATGTATTATTAGGCATACTTACATTAGAGATTTCAAATATATTGTATCATGTTTGATTTTCTGGTCTCCTGATGGTGTTTCTTTGGGTCCTTGCCTTGACTTGTAAAGAATTTCAACCATCACTTCCGATTCTGCCTTCATGCTTTCGGGGGCATCTGTTATACAATATTTTGTCACACTCCCTGTGTCATATCTTGAAGTGTCCAAATGACAAAAGCTGTCAGTGTATTCACCATGAAACATGTTCAGAAGCATCCCTGAAAAAAAGAAGAAAACTTGCCTTGAAAGAATTATGAAGAAACTTGTAAAAAAACCTTGTTTTTAGGATCAACACTTTTTGCATCACTAGTGACCTGTGCTAGCACGTTTTTTCACTATATTATCTTAGTGCTACCAACGCAACTTTTATCAGGAAAGCCCATGCTGAACCTCTTTAGGAATCTTTTCCTAAAGTGGAGGAAAATCTTCTCTTACTAGAAGTCTCAAGAACAACGAGCTAGTTATAGGTGAATGAGGATTGGAATGAGATCTCCCATTCCCGGTCCTTGATCCTACTTTCATGGATTTTTCCTTTGATATTTTTAACTTCTCCCTCCATTTATGGATCCTTAACTCCCTCTCCTTCACTATAAATGAGATTGCTACTACCCACAAATGGTTGGCTATGGATTGGTTGCCTTCCTAGTGCTAAACTATGCCCAAATGATGCCCATTTTTCTAAGGAGAAAGGGATGATTGAAGGTTAAAGCTAGGATTTGGAAACTCATCTAAAGGAGCCTTCCAACATCAAGGCTTAAGTGGTTGTAATCCTCCCTTTACCATCTATTAATAATAAATTATGTGTTTGCTTTCCATAAATGTGTCAATGATTGCTCATTTAGTGTAATACTCCTTGATTTATTACATGGTTTATGTTGGAATGAATTTTTGTTTGTATGTGTTTAGTTGTCTCCATGTGATCTCCCTTGCAAGTATTCATCCATAACGTTGAAGAGGAGATTGATATTGGAAGTGAAAGGTTCAAGGGCAACACCAACGGATGTTAGCATCAAAGTGAGGTAGTTCATCTATCCTCCTTTGTGTTTTTTGGTATAAACTAGGAAATTTTACACATATTTGTCTTCTTTTGTTGCTAGATCCTCCCATAGGACTAGAGGGATCATTTTATTCCACATAAAGGATTGTCTAAAAAGCACAAGGGTCCCTAGTTTGGGATGATGTGTATGGTGGGACCTTTGCTACACTCGTGGACCAATCAACAAACTGCCAGGGTGAGTTGTCATTCGAATGTGTGATCCTCTATGTCCCGGATCCTAGCCATCCTGGAGAGACATGCATGTATGCCATTAAAACCTTCCAGGGTTTCCATTCCCAGATAACTGTCCATATGAAATCATGCTGACATCATCAACTCCATGTGGTGCCTCCTGAGTGGTGACACGTGTCACCTAGATTTGGCCCACTTGGCCACCTGAAAATGCAAAAAACACATGCCAAGTGTCATCCTGTGCTAAAATCATCATGCTACTATGTTTTCCATGTTTCCTATACAGGCCAATAAAAAGTTACCAATTGTCCTACTACTACGTTGTCTACAATTACAAAGAAAGAAGGGGTCCCGAGCCAAATTACTACTGCATAGATTGCCACGTATGCCCGATTATGAATCATCCCAAGTCTTTCAAACTGTGCCTCGATTTGGTTCTTCCAGGATGTTGGAAAATGTAACTATGTTTGGCCTTCATTAATGTACTTGAGTCATCATGTAATGTACTTGTCAAAAGAATAAAGAAAAGAATTATTCTTATTCTTATTATTATTATTACTGTGATTTATTAAATCATGGGTTTCATGCTCGGGTCACCTTGTTTTTAGGTCAAAGTACCCATTGAGGACTTCTAGGATTTATTTTGAGTTAGTAGAGTTGTTGCTCTTTTAAAGAGACCCTACTTGGGCTTTTGAATAATGTAAAAAGGTTAAGTATTGAGTCAAATATGAATTATGTAACCTCCACACCATGTCGGCCTAGAATAAGGAACCTATTCGACACCACATGAAGCCTATAAAAGGAAGCTCATCGAATTCATTTGGAGCATCACTCTCACACACAAGGTAAAAATCTCTTGTAGCTAGAAAAAGTGGGAAGTTCGCTTGTAGCTAGGAAAGAGTGCGAAGTCTGTTGTTGGGAAGCCAAAGTGAATGCGAGTTTGGGGAAGTCTAAGGAGAATGGAAAAATCAAAATTTGGGTGCATCTCTCTCTCTATTTCGTGGTATGGATTCAAAGATCGAAGTCTCCTAAGTTTTGTTGTTTCCAGAAGCTGCTAGTTGCCAGAAGCTGTTGCCTAGTCGAATTTACTGGAAGGGGTCAAAGATATGGGAGGCTCACTTGGTGTGGAGGGAAAGTTTGGTATTGGTCTAGGGTGAAGAGTTTTAAAGAATACTGTTGAAAGGAAGAATTATCTTGATTGGGTTTTCCCCTCGAGGGGGGTTTTCCTTGGCATGTGCCTATATCCCTGTGTCCTTTTTTGGCTTCACGGTGCTGTTCTTTGCTTGCATCTTTGGCGGATTGTCTTGGGCCACCTTGCCTTGTCTTCATCCTTTGTTCTATGGTTTGGGGGCACTTTTCCTTGCTTCAGATTCACAGATCCAAAGTCTCGCTTCTTCTATTTAAACTTTTGCTCGACCTTGATGGCATATTGGTATGCAGTGCCAAGTGAGGGGATGTTCAGGAATTATATTTCTTCTTGGATGTACTTTTGTAGGCAGCTGTGGTATATGAGTACCAAATGCTGCTTTGAATCCTTGATACCCAATTTTGTGTGAAGGGTATGGAAAATATTGGTAAACTCTGGCACGTCTTGGTCACTTCCCTGCTGCAGCATGGTCCACTTTATGTATTGATCCTCATAGCTTCTGACAGGATAGTACTACTCCTTGATGGCATCCCGGAATGAATCCCAAGTGGGTCTGGCTAAAAATAGTGAGCCTGTACTTTCATCCTTCTACTCATAGTAGGTTTCCCACTAGTCCTTGACGTGAGGGGCTACTTTGAGAAGAGCAAAAATAATCTTTTCCTGACTGGAAAAATCATGATAAAAAAATAACCCTCTCGCAGATTTAACCATTTATCGAGGGCATCTGCATCTATCTGACCCTCGAATATGGGGATTTCAAAATTAACTTGTACCTTAAATGGTGTGGCATTTCTAGAGTAGCTGTTGGAAGATGATGTGTCGCCCCTGGGTAGCCGCTGAAGGATCTAGGCAAAGCTGTCCGTCATCGAATTCCTTTGTCGCTCAAGGGCTTCTTCGAGAAATATTTTGATAGGATCTCTTGCTCCCTTGTCTTCCTTTTCATCCGCCATGGGAGGCCATCAGGAATTACGAGGCTGGTCTTGCAAAGGTTCAACTAGTTCAAGCCCTAACTCCTTATATCCTGACCTCGTTGGGGACATGCAAAGAAAAACAGAGAAAAAATAGACCACTATGATACCACTGATCCGAATTTAAATAGGAATGCAACAAATTACAGAGATAACCATAAACAAAAATATGAAACAAAAATAATACTTCATTTCATTAATGTAAAATACTGAAATAAACAACAATGGAAATAAACCAGCTAGGGTGATGGTAGCTTATCTCTGAGAAGAGATGTGGTGGCTACATGCCTCTGAAGTGTGTTACAATGAGGCTCAAAGGGATATTTATTATTGAGAAACAATGGAAAACCCTAAACATCCAAAAACCTAACCCTAGAAGATGAAACACCAAACTGTGGGCCCCGTTTGGGTAAATTGGTACATCAACTTCTTGGGGTTGTAACTTTGGCATACGATCTCCGTTTGACGTGCAAAATATCTTGTTAGAAAGATCTATCCAAGAAATACAACTTTGGGAAGAGAAACATCGATTCATGGACCCATATTGCTCCCAGTTTTCCCAAAAAAACATCGTTTAGGGCCTCAAAACAGTTCTGGAAGTTCAGGACCCGAAAAACTGCTAAAAATAGTAAACTGTGCTACAATTAAGAAAAATGAAAAGCTGAAAGAAACAATGGTGCGGGTCCAAGTGGACTTGGCAGGTGGCTACGAATATCCACCTGGATCAAAATCACACTCTTTATTCCTTGAGGAAACAGACCAATGACGCGACCTGCATTGTTGGGACCTTACGAGGACCTATGGAAGAAGGAAATACTCTCAATATCAAAATGATGAGGAGATCTGGGAGGTGTCATGCACAAAACAACAAAGAAAAGGAGAACAATCTTCTTAATAGAGTTATACTTTATTTTTTGGAAGTTACATCATTGGTTTCAAGTATGTGGGGTCACCTTTTGGGCTACTATGATGCTTGGATCATGGATAAATATTTGTGACATTTTGAAGAAACCTTCGTAATTTTCCAAAATAGAATTCAAGGGGGTAAACGTCATGCATTAGAGTGTTGAAACCCAAAGTGGAGAGAGCTATATACCTATTGGCACTATATTTACCCCTCCCCCATAAAGATAACAACGTTTGAGAACCTTCACCTTAAACACCACTGGACGAGATTGGTTCAAGCTAAACAATATGGTCAGAAATCAAATTCATTGACAACACTGCGGTGTTGAAAGGGACTAAACAGGGGTCCAAATTAGTATTACATTCTTAGTCATTATTTTAATTTTCCTGATATTGTTCCCTGATTTCAGGTATGTAGGTGAATAATATGGTTTGTTTGCTTGTAGATCATGGGAGGAAGCAAAAATATGACTTAGATGAAGGGAGCTAGGGTTTATATAGAATCCACACAAATAAGGTTTCAACGAAGAACACAATAGCAAGAGGTAGTCAGCTGTGGGCAAGGCACAATGATGGGCACTTCAACGATTCATGTCTTCTTGGTTTCTCAACAATTTCAACAATGAGACTCAACACTAGGGTTTCGTTTCAGCAAGCCAGATGCCCCCTCCCAATTTCGAAGAACATTTAAATAAACTTGAAAGTGCATCACCAGAAGATTGATAAATGCAAGCAAAGCATAGTAGCAAGAAATAGGCATGTCCCAGGATCAAGCATCTATAACCTTGCCACATATACACAATGTGGGTTCTAGGGTTTACAAAAACTGTCTATACCAACTTCCTCTTCTCCATCATGATTCAAATATTCATCACCATAATATCAATAACTATGCTTGGAATAACTTGAGCATGTAACAGTCAATGAGGCTTGAGAAGCAAGCGTGTAATCTCAAGAGTCACAAGGGTAGTCAAAAGGACATGAGGGGCAGTCAAAGGTCAGGGTAGGTGAAAAGTCACCCTACCTCTATAAATGCACTCTCATGCCTCATTGAATTGGACTTTGGCACTTGAGTTGAAGCTAAGACTAGAGATAGCCAGTTGATGCTTGAGGGCTAGATCTACTCAGCTCTTGGCAGCAAGTAGAGTAGATTTGTAGTGGGGCTAGGGTTTTGGCATCGGGCAATGTTATGAATAGCCCATGTTCCACTGTTGGGTTTTGACCAATTGCATGATATGTATTTGAAGTTGCAACAATATTAATAAGATTTTATTTATCTTTGGCACTAATTCCCATGCTTACTCGTGGTGGTTGTATTAGCTTTCTATTACTTCATTATATTTGTATGTGTGCTTTCATATACACAATAGGTTATGGACTGATACATAGTCGTTGGAAGTACATTTCAACCCGTGAAAAAATTGGCACTAGAAAGAGGGTTAGATGACAAGCTGAGCCCTTGGAGCTTGCATTTTAGTCTCATATCTGTAAATGGCTCTAACCCGAATTTTGCTTTTGAGGTGTTTAGCTAGTTTTTTGCTTTTTCAATTTTCAATCTCCGAGGAGCAACTCTGTCACTTGTCTCAGTTAAAGTTTTATGGTGAGGATGGAAAATCCATAATCGAGCACAATTTTGATTTCCTCGAGTTTTGCGAATATTTCGAGATCGATGATGAAGATTTTGCTTGTGTGCTCTTTTCCCTCACCCTTGAAGGTTGCGCCAAGCAATGATGCCACACATTTCCAGTGACGTCCATACATTCATTTGAGAAAATCATCAATACTCTCCAAAAAGCATTTCACAGGTATGATTTTCAAGATGTGTTAATGAGGATAAATTAGCTTAGGATGAAACTTGAATAATATTTAGAGGATTTTTCTTTTAGATTTGTACATCCTTGTTCTAAATTTCCTGAAAGAGATGTTGACTAGGTGTATTTGAATAAATTTTCCACGATTGGTTATCATTACATTATAACACTTTCAATTAGAAACAAATCCTATTTCGCATGAGTATCATCATAATTTGCAGATTACAAAGTGTCGAGATTCTACCCCTAATCTTGTTTTTCCTATCTCTTTGAATCTGGAACAACCTCAAGCCTCCGAGAAAGAGATTACTGCTGCTGGGATTTCATATCCTCCTCTTGACTCGTTACGTAATAAGATTTTGGCCATAAATTGTTCAAACCATGAATAATGCTTTCTGGGAAATGAGTCTGATGGTTAGCTCTAAATCCCTCGTCCATCCTTTTGATCTTGAATCTGGAAATTATATAACATATGTTCCTACTGATGGAACCCAGATCAAGTTCATTCAACATATGTCTCACTATATTCCTAGATCTCCTTCACCCGCCCATGATGGCCTTGATCTTGTCTCAGGTAAAGTTGACTGTCTCATCAAATCCACAGACTACATCATGCTTGCAAATCCATCTTCCCCTTTTGCGAACATAAATGGGCACGATGTGAGTTCGGATTTGATTGGTGCCCCTTAATTTGACCTTGTGAATCCATTCTACCCTGATTTAGTCCATGGATCTACTACACCAGCGGTTCCTTCAGATCATGCACATATTTTTCCTGGTTGTGTTGATTGTAATCATGTACATGGGGGTGATGTTTCACAGTTAAGGGAGGTGGGCCTTGAATATCTTGTGCCTGATATTTTCAACTCGCAATATTTAACAAGTGAATAAGAGGGAATTTCATCTCGCCCAACTCAAGTTGGTTCTCTCATTAATCCCTCTTCACTTTCAATCCAAGAAGAACCTTACTAGATACCCAACTTAATCAAACTAGTGGTTTCAACGATTCTCATTATATCGAAAATACGTTCACTCAAGCCTCTAGTGAGTATCCTATGTATCCATCTGTTGATCCTATGATGCCACTAAAATTTGATGATCCACCTTTCAAATGTTTGGGGACTCATCAGGAAGTTGAGGCACTTTAGCTTCCGCCGATGGTTATTTCAGGTTCTCACGTTCCTGATGAGACCCCTGAACCAAGTTGAATTAGGGTTTCTGCACATCATGCTCCTCTCAACATCATCTTGCTGGATGCAATCTCATCTTGGAAATCCTCTGATTCGAGCAATGGATATTTGAGCAAATATTTCCATCACCTTTCCACTCATGTGCGTCAACCTCTATACCCTAATTTGTTTGCTGAAGGGAGTGCTCTAGCCATTTTCTCAAATATTTTTTATTATTTCTGAGCTAGTACAGTCTGTCAACTACGTAATCAAATGATGTCTTACGATCTCCTATATGGGAAGGTGCCAATCACCTGAACTCCCTTCTTCTTGAGACTTATTCGGTTGATTCAGTTCATTCTCGATAATTTAAAGAATCTGATCTGTCGAGCTGCCAATCTATCAATATTCAGGCGTCAGATCTAATCCACAATATTTTTACTGATAGTTGTTTGATCACAACCAACAATAACCATATAAATCCACCTAAAAAACTTGTGAAGCTATTGATATTTGATGGCATGTCATTTGAAGGTTCAGAGATTTGTTAGGACGATGAGGCACTTGAGCTTCCGGTGATGGTTATGTCAAGTCCTCATGCCATTGATGAAGTCCATGAACAACTTCAAACTATGGTTTCTGTGTTTTAGTCTTTAAGGATCTCAGTTACACCTGGAAGAAGCTCCTCTTTTCAGAGTCATCAAGTTGATCATCCTCTACATCATGATAGGTTTGTTGATTGGATTAATCTGCCAGATTCCTTTGCTAGTCGACAACATCTTGCCTTACTTTCATTGGATTTAGGGTTAAGTATGTATGAATGTATGTCATGGCTGGAGGACTATAAGTTTCACGCTTGTGATTTAGTTTACCATGATTGGGTTGCAGTTTGCCTTGAAAGGTCTTTTCTGGAACATTTCCTTGTAAGTAGACGGGGTTTTCTTTCTGTTGTGCATGGTTTACAGGCAAGCGCTTTATTTTTTGCACAACTCCTTTCACAAATTATAATTGTTGTCATATTTGTTTTTGCAGGTCGAGAACTACTGCGGTGGCTGCATTGGAAGCTTGATTTCACATAACCCGACCTCCTATTTGGTCAAATTAGGATTTGGGGTTTAGATTAGTTAGGTTTCAGGTTTTTCTTATTCATTTTCTGATTAGAATTTTCTTTATGGTTTAAGTTTGTTATGTTTTTTTTCCCCTTACCATAGGTGACTTAGTTTCCTACTTTTCAATTTTCCACTGGCTTGCATTGACATTCTTACACTGCTCATTGCTGCATAGCATGCATAACATCTTTGCATAGTTTTTATTATTATCTTCCATTAGTTGATCTCTTCTGCATCATAAGCCTTGTTTGATGCATTACATCATGAACCTTCCTTATTTCTTGGCACACAATGACCTTTGACCTAGCTTGGAAATTCCCTCTATGTTGCATACCGCTATATGAACCTGAAACTGTCAAACCTTGGGTACTGTGAATAACTTTATCACACCTTTTTGCACTTTCTCAAACCCTGAAGTGATTGCTTCAACCTCTTTGCACATGTTGAAACCCTAAGAGAGTTCCCTGGTCACCTAACCCTAGAACTAAAACCCTAGCCCTAATGATTGTGTGAAATTGTGATGGTTACACCAATGGGTAGCTTCTCTTAGAACCAGTCATCAAAATTGCATCCTGGATATCTCTCCTATGAGTCTAATTTATTAACAAGGAAGATAAGAACGTATTTCTCATGGGGAACCCTAATAAGTTCAAATGGCCTGTACCCATAGCTTGAACCTTTTGCTCATCATGGTCTCGACTGTTTCAATGAATCATATGCTTTGTTCATGTGTTAACTAGAGGTGAGATGTGGAGATTTGACATGAGGGAAAACCTGAAACATGATATCTCTTAGTTTCTATCAAACAAGAAAAAACCTCTCTTGCTCATAAAATAATTCGAGATCCCTTATCCACCCTAGTGCAATGAATTCCTAAGAATAAGTGAAAATTCACACATAAAATAAAATGAATTTGAATAAAGGGCAAAGGATTGAGAAAGGCTTCTTGTGCAGAGAAGTAACGTAATGAATCCACCAGGGTACTAATCAAGCTCGCTGGCAGCAGAGCAACGTTTGTGATTTCTTGGAGTGACTCCACTGGGGTATTGTCCAGGCCCACTGGAAAGTGGAGCAACACCATAAAATTATTTTAAAATTATAAATATAATAAGCCCTCTGCCTCGTCTTTTCATCATTACCGACTACTAGCATGTGCGAATTTCTAATTGAATTTCACTGACTAGAAAGGCCTAACTGAGACACAAAGGGGAAGGCATATCCATAAAGGTCAAGAGAATAGGCATCCATAGTAATTGATCAATATTCATTGCATCATTATTCGGACTCAGATTACTACAAGATTGTTGATAGAGATGTTGAATTCTACCAGTGGTTCACGAATTGTTGTAGCTGCTACAACACCACCCAAATTTTTGGGCATATCCAAAATTTTGGGTACCCCACTTCTTGCTCGAGGCTACCAGGGTTTCGATAAGGCCTTCAACTAGTTACTCTCCCCATGACCCTTCATATCAAACCCTATTAACGCACCCTCTCATTTTCCATACATTGCATCAGAACGTCATGTTTTATCTTAGACATAGGCCTTAAGATCGCCTCAAGGTTTTGAAGGTCAATAGCTCCAGTGAAGTGTTAAGAGTCTCCCATGATTTTAAAATTCACCTTTGCATGATATGCATAGTGATTAATAGATGCCCTATATTTCCATAAGCATGCATCAGTTTGGCTTTCATTTATGATAAATAATATTAGGGTTTGGGAAAAGTCCTAGATTATCAAAGGAGTGATACCCTTCCCGTTGTTAGATAATTTACATGCCTATAGGGGTGCATCCTCATAAAGTTCACATTCTCCCCAGGTTCTTAGCAGATCCTTCACCTCAACATGTGCATTAGGGTTTACGAGAAATATGTATTCGCCTTGAATCCTGGTAACTCTAAATGTATGTGATTGCAGGCCTAACCCTATTTTAAATTAATCCTCACTCTCTAGGATGCTTATCATATTCACCCTTATCATATCACCTTGAAGCATGATCACATCGATAAGCATTAGGGTTTATGGGAATACATTTTTCAATGACTTCGCCTCATTGTCACCCTCATTCCTTCCAAACTCATTAGGGTTGAAGTATCATTGTCCTCACCATGCACATCCTTGAAAACCCTAGCTGGCTAGAATGAGAGTCACCTTCATGCTTCAACCTCACCCTTATGACCCCACGTGTGCACGCCCATTGACATCACATCCCATTGGATATGCATCATTACAGGAACCTCCCTTGACTTGTTAACGACACCTTGGATGTTAGGTTAATGCATGTGTTCAAAAGCTAGACAAATTGGTGTAAGAGGACCAAAATCCATTTTTGGAAGAGCATTGAGAATGCATTGAACCACCCTAGGCTTTTGTTCTAGCAAGTGGTGAATCATTTTTATTATATATATATATATATATCATAAAATTGACACGGGTATTATTGTGTTATGTAGGGTCGTGAAGACAACACGTTCTATGTTATGCCAAAGCATAGTCAAAGGGCCACATCCCTTGTACAAAGGAGTGCTTCCCCTTCGCGGTCGGACTATCAAAGCATCACCTTTCATCCTTATGCCAGTCTAATTTTTTGGACATTTCTTTTATCAAGGGCCCTCCTAAAGCACATACAGTGCCATTGGAATGACCGACCACACTTAAAAGATGAAAAAGGTAGAAACGATAGTTTGATTTTTGAATGATATGGAGTCACATCGAGGGTCAAACCAAACTTCCTCATGACATAATATCAATTGCATGAAGCCCTTTCGCAAAGTAACCATTCTCACTTAAATAGTTTTCATGCTTGGAGCGATGATGTGTCATTGATGAACGCTGGTGAAATGGGTTCAAAGGGTGACAGATTTGGGTGAAAAGTAGTAGGAGGCTACTCATAGTTGTATGAGCCACTTTAGCGAGAAGGCATGATTACCAGGTCTCTTGGGGAGGTAGCCAATGTTGTAGCAACAAATTTCACTCCAGCTATTCTTGCAACTCCATTGAAGGCACTCGACAACATCGACAACACAGTTCTTGTGCATATTATCTAAGGGAGGCACTGCGATATTTAACATTTTAGTTTGTTTCCTTATGCGTTGGATTGACCACTATTGTTCTACCCATGCCCCAGGAATGGGATATTGAGTTTGTCGAGAAAGTGCGTAGCCTCGCTACCAACCCAATGTCTTACGCATCCTTGTGACAACATGGGCTCTTGTTCTTATTTTCCTCTCTGTGTCAATTGATGGCCATACACATGCTTTAATCTACATCAACATTGGTTCCTTTGTGAGTTCGCTTTCAATTAATAAATTCAAAGCATTATATATGCCTTTGAGGCCTGCTTTTCAAGGATAGACATGCTAATGCCACAATATGTCCAATGTTTTCTACATTAAGGTAAACCCTGCGAGTATCATCATGTTTAAATATTGGGATAGACCAAACTCATCTCATTTTGTGATCGAAGCATGTGTTTTTGTTACAATCATTGTCTAGGTATGAAGTCATATCTCAGCGTAAGTCGCCAGTGTCCTGGAAAGTAACTAGGTCACATCCCGTGCCCTCAGCAGCTAACCATAAGCTGCGACCCAACTTGAGTTATGACTTAGCGACCCCTCCACAAGTCGCTAAGTTGCACTAGGAAGACGCTCGCCCATCCAAAATATGCGACCCTAACTATAATGTCACTGTGCGACCTTTGCTATAGTAGACAAGTCACAAAATCACTCCTAGAGCATCCAAGGGCCAATGCAACTGCTCCTTCTGTGCGACTTATGTGTTTAGGTCATACACGAAAAAGGTTGGTGGAGATTAAAATAAAGTGGCTTGGGTACATGTCAATTTGGGCCATTGTAACTTTTACCACTTCAATTACGCGATGGTAACACTGCCTCTTGTGGCATTGCGAAAACCCAACTAAAGGATGTGCATGGTGTTACACCAGAAGGATGCATATCTGAATATTAATGAGCAAGTCGCAAGTGATCACGATGGGAAGAGTTGCATGCCCGATGTTTCAATCGAAGAGGTCCATAGATTCTGTAGTCGAAATGAAGTTCCAGGAATTGAAATTTTCTCCTCGTTTATCTGCTAGCAACGATGAATGAGAGGAATTTGTAAGCATTGATTGAAGGCAGGTTGTCAGACTTAATGTTAAACCAATGGAGGAAATAGGAAGCCATACTCCCACTCACAATCAATGGGTCATAGTTTGACTCCTTAGTCAAGCCTCCTAGGCACGCGACATGTTCGAAAATGCGACTTTGCGACCTTCAGTGAGTTGCACTCCTATAGGGGCCGCGAAATCACACTCTTTATTCCTTGAGGAAGCAGACCAATGACATGAACAACATTGTTGTGACCTTAGGAGGACCTATGGCAGAAGGAAATACTCTCAATATCCAAATGATGAGGAGATCTGGGAGGTGTCATGCACAAAACAACAAAGCAAAGGCAAACAATCTTCTTAATAGAGTTATACTTTATTTTCTGGAAGTTACATCATTGGGTCTACTATAACGCTTGGATCATGGATAAATATTTGTGACATTTTGAAGAAACCTTTATAATTTTCCAAAAGAGAATTCAAGGGGGTAAAACCCATGCATTAGAGTGTTGAAACCCAAAGTGGAGAGATCTATATACCTCTTGGAACTATATTTACCCCCCCATAAAATATAACAACGTTTGATAACCTTCACCTTAAACACCACTGAACGAGATTGGTTCAAGCTAAAGAATATGGTCAGAAATCAGATTCATCGACAACATTGCAGCTTTGAAAGGGACTAAACAAGGGTCCAAATTAGTATTACATTCTTAGTCATTATTTAATTTTCCTGATATTGTTCCCTAATTTCCAGTATGTAGGTGAATAATATGGTTTGTTTGCTTTCAGATCATGGGAGGAAGTAGAAATATGACCTAGATGAAGGGAGCTAGGGTTTCTATAGAACCCACACAAATAAGGTTTCAATGAAGAACACAACAACAAGAGGTTTTCAGGTGTGGGCAAGGCACAACGATGGGAACTTCAATGATTCATGTCTTCATGGTTTCTTAACAATATCAGCAATGATACCCAACACTAGGGTTTCCTTTCAGCAAGCTAGATGCGCCCTTGCAGTTTCCAAGAACCTTTCAATAAACTTGAAAGTGCATCACCAGAAGATTGATGAATGCGAGTCAATCATAGTAGCAAGAAAACATGCATGTCCCAGGATCGAGCCTCCGCAACCTCGCCACATATACACAACATGGGTTCTAGGGATTACATAAACCCTCTACACCCACTTCCTCTTCTCCATCACGATGCAAATATTCATCACCATAATATCAACAATTATGCTTAGATTGAATTGAGCATGTAACAATCGATGAGGCTTGAGAAGCAAGCGTGTAATCTCAAGAGTGACGAGGGTAGTCGAAAGTGCATGAGTGGAGGTCAAAGGTAAGGGTAGGTGAATGATCACCCGACCTCTATAAATGTACTCTCATGCCTCATGGAATTGGACTTTGGAACTTGATTTGAAGCTAAGACTAGAGATAGTTGGTTGATGCTTCAGGGCCAGAGCCACTTCGCTCTTGGTAGCTAGTAGAGTGGATTTGCAGTGGGGCTAGGGTTTTGGCATCAGGCAACATTATGAATAACCCATGTTCCACTATTGGGTTTTGAACAATTGCATGATATGTATTTGAAGTTGTAGAAATATTAATAAGGTGTTATTTGTCTTTGGCACTAATTCCCATGCTTACTCATGGTGGTTGTATTAGCTATCTGGTACTTCACTATATTTGTAAGTGTGCTTTCATATACACAATATGTTATGGATTGATACATAGTGGTTGCATGTATGTTTCACTTTCAAATCGGTGTTTACTTGTTCCTTGCCATGTCGATGATCTATTATGAACTATGCAATTGACTTCTATCATGTTTCTGTTTATTTTGTCTGATGGAGTTTTAGCTCACTAATCCCCCTCATGGTATACCTCTTCTTATTGTTGCTAAGAATTGTTTGTACCTTTTTCTACAATTTTTCAACATTGAGCTGATTTTGTATCACTGCTTGAGCATTTCATTCTTTTCCCGCTCTGACACCTTCTCATTTGATAACCAAGAGCATAAACATTCATGGTGGCAGTCGGGCCAACATATTAGAAGGGGATCCTATCCCAAAAGATGTGAGGTTTAATTGGGACTTCACATCGGGGAAAACCCTGAGTCATTTGCGGTACATTTGAAACTATCAACAAAACCTTTCAAATAAATTGGTGAAGCTAGAGCTAGAAAATAAAAATCCTGCTCGACGAATCCAACATGGTCCCAACAAAAACTTTAATCCCCAATATAGGAGACCTCCTTTGCAGCTATTACAAAGAGAAACAAAGAACCAACAATACCAAATACAAACTCCTCTGTATTTAGAATATGATCCCGAAGAAAATATTGAAGATGTTATTGAGGTTTAGGAGAACCAATAATCTACTCTCTCAAAAGAAGAAAATGAAATCACAGTATCTCTTTATATGAAGAAGAGATATATGATTATTGTAAGAAGTTTACTGATTTCATGCAAACACCGTTACATAGGAAATATGACTTGAGGTCCAGGAAAATATCCCAGACACAAGATCAAAATGAAGAAACTGTCCAACCTGCTCCCCCAAAACCAACTAATAAAAGGAAAAAACCGATCAACCATGATCCACCAACCAGAAGAGAAACCCCCCACCCCATCAATTCCAAGTTTGAAGCTGCGAATACAGAGAAAATACCAGTTCAAATGAAGCAAATACATCAATAAAGAAAAGAGTCAATTGAGTAGGTAAAGGTGGATAGGAATCCCTCCATTTTCAGTTTGCAAAAAGAGTTAGAGAAGGTCAAGATATCCATTCCCTTGATTGGATTACTGAAACAACCTAGTTATAAAAAACAAGTCTTTGAGTTCATGGATGTATCTCACATTTCCTCATCACAAGACAATCTAAATCTGTAGGAAGAAAGACCCATATTCATGTTTGGTCCCCATGTGGAGGAGTAGGACCCTCCCACTCCTCCATTCTATGTTACCTTAGTGATCCATGATTTATTGTTGCATAATTGCATGCTTGATTCAGTAACCTCTCATAATCTTATAAATTTTATTGTTATGGAATAATTAGGCCTACAAATACCGAAACCATATAAGGATTTGTATTCCTTTGACACCAAAAGAGTCAAGTGCCTTGGAATGATTAAGGATTTGGTAGTCAATTTGGCTCAAATTCATGTGAAGAGTGTGGTGATGGATATTGTGGTTGCAGGCATTCTTGCAAGATTTTGGTATGCTCCTCTCCATATCCTAGGTAATGAAACAAGGAGGTTTTATCAAACTAGACCTTACATATGCTACTATTCCAGTCTTTGGTGGAAAATAGTGCAGACTGTACAGAGAATCAAGGTTCATGAAAATAGTCACTAGAGAAGATAATTCTAACAACTGCCCAATGTATGGTCTAGAAAAATACCTTTCATGCTTTCTGCTAGAAATGGATGATCAAGTCTTGGAGGATATCCAAGTGGATATTCCCTCACAGGCCAACCTGTAGCAAGTAAAATTTGGCTGTGTGTGGAAGTTTTTGTTTGACATAGCCTACTCCAAGGAAGGAAATGGAGTAGGAGTTTTACTAAAATCCCCTAAAGGTAAGTTCATTCCTCTTTCATATATGTTGGAATTTGATGCTATGAATAACATTATTGAATATGAGGCATTAGTATTGGACCTACAAGCTACTAGAAGTTTGAAGATTGAATGTTTGATGATTTTTGGATATTTGGAGCTAATTGTGAAACAAATCAAGAACCAATGCCAAACTAAGCATCCCAAACTGAAATCCTACAGAAATGAAGTGTGGGATCTAGTTGAAAATTTATTTCTAGCATTCAATATTCAGTTTTTTCCTAGGGAAAAAAATAAAATGGTATATTCCTTGGAAGAAAGAACCAACACTTTTAAACCCCCACAAAATCCCCTACTAAGGCATGAAGTGGAAGTTAGACACAGACCCTCAATATTTGACAATGTAAAATATTGGTAGGTGTTCGAAGATGAAGATCAAATTAAAATATTTATGGAGGTGATTGGGGAATTCTCTAACATTGTAATACACCAAGAGGGTGAAGATATTGAGGAAATTGAAGCAGTCGAACAACAAGTGCCTTGGGAGGAATATGTGGTTGGGCAGAAAATTCTCCAGTTGAAGGGAAACATAATCCCAAAGGGGTTAGTTCCATTGGAAAGGTTGTTTGATCTTAATGATGTGGCTGTCAAACTAGCCAAGAAAGAATCTGAAGAGGATACTAAGGACTATAATATTGGCACAAATCAACAACCCAAACTAATGAAGTTGGCCAAGGGGATTCCAGGGAGATACAAGTAGAAGTACCTTGACCTTTTTAGAAGGTATGCTGATATTTTTTCCTAGTCTTATGATGATTTAAAAACTTATGATATCAGTATTATTCAACACAAGATCCCTCTAAAGTCTAAAATTAAACCCCACAAGAAAAAGTTGAGGCAAATAAATCCCTTGCTTATCCCATTGATAGATAAGGAAATCAAGAAAATGCTCCAGGCTAAAATCATTGTACTCTTGAGATATTAATATTGGGTGGCTAATCTGGTCCCTATCAGAAAGAAGAATGGAGAGACCAAGTTGTGTGTAGATTTCCTAAATATGGATAGGGCCTCCTTGAAGGATAACTACCTGCTACCCAAGATGGATTATATTTTGCAGAAGGTGGTGGGGTCATCAAGACTTTCCATGATTGATGGATTCTCTCGATATAACCATGTTGCTGTACATCTTGAAGATCAGAAGAAGACAACCTTCACCGCTCCTTGGGAACATTCGTGTATTCCTGAATGCCTTTCAGTCTCATGAATGGTGGAGCTACTTTCCAAAGAGTGATGGATATAGAATTTTTTGGGGAGAAAGATAAATTTGTGGTGATCTACTTAGATGACATAAATCTATTCTCAAAGTATAATGAATAGAATTTGCAACCTTTACAACACACCTTTGACAAATGCAGGAAATATGGTTTGTCCTTAAATCCTAAGAAGCCTCATTTTCTCTCAGGGAAGGCAAGCTATTGGGACATATAGTCTCAAGAGAAGGAGTGAGAATTGACCGAAAGAGGGTAGAAGCAATCAATAACATCCCCTTACGAAGAAACTAAAATGAGATACAAGTGTTCTTAGGGACGATAAGTTTTTTGAGAAATTTTGTGCCCAATTATGCTGAGATTGTAAAAGAAATTACATACATGTTAAGAAAAGATAGAGAGGCCATATGGACTATGGAGGCGAGACAATTTTTTTCCAAAATTAAGAAGACATTTTCACATGCTACAGTCTTGGCTAGCCTTGATTATCAGAAGCCATTTCTGATCTTTTCTTTTGGTCCCTTAACACTGTAGCAGTTTTCGTACTGCAAAATAATGAGGAAGAGAAAGAACAACCAGTGATTTTTTTTCTCCAAGTATTGATGGATGAAGAGTTGAAGTATGATATCTTGGAACAATAGGCCTATGCTCTGGTTAAGGCCGTGAAAGATTTCAGGACCTATTTTCTACAACAAAAAATATTTCTTATGTTCCTACGACCACTGCGAAGGAAATTCTCATGCAAGTAGACAACAAAGGAAAAAGGGGCAAGTTGATAGCTAAAATCCAAGAATATTATATGGATATCAAGTGATCTAAATATATAAAGGGGTAGGGTTTGGCCAAGATTTTATTAGAGGTGAACTTTCAAGCTATAGGAATAAATTTGTTGGCCGAGACTTCGGGTCCAGATAGAGTATGTGAGGGGAACCAATCTAGTGAATAAGATAACATAATTGCATATAAATACCTTTGTTTGGATTTGTACAACATAAATTCGACCAAATAAATTCGACATCTTTTCCTAAAAGACCAAACAACAGAGAGGCTAACTTACTGAAATCTTTAATGAATATTTTGTAATATCCAGCCAAGCCTAGGAAACTTTTGACATCACTCACTTTTGAGGAGGTGGGACCCTTTGGATGGTGGCAACTTTGTTTGGGTCCACTTGCAATCCTTGTTAAGATATTGCACGACATAGCACGATCCCTTCAATCATCAAAAATTCACATTTTTCCAGACTTAGGGACAGGTTTATTTCAATACTTGTCCAAAACTTTTCCTAGGTTAGATAAAGCTTCCTAAAAGTTAGAACCATGAGTAAAATCATCCATATATATTTCCACTGCATCATGAACCAGTTCAAAAAATATACTCAATACTGCTCTCTGGAAAGTGGCTGGAGCGTTGCACAAACTAAAAGGAAGGACTCGATATGCAAAGGTACCCCAAGGACAAGTGAAAGTGGTCTTATATTGGTCTTCCAAGTTAATTTGAATCTGATTGTACCCGCTAAACCCATCTAGGAAGGAGAAAAACATTTTCCCCACCAGAACATCTAACACTTGATATATGAAAGGCAAAGGAAAATGGTCCTTTTTAGTGGCTTTGTTCAACTCCCAATAGTCGACATAGATTCTCTACTTGCCATTTTTCTTTAGCACTAGCACCAAAGGAGAGACCCATTCACTGTCAAAGATGGGGTAGGTGAAACTTGCATCAAGTAATTTTTGCAATTCTTCCTTAACAATGTCTTTAAGTGTTGGATTCATCCTCCTTTGAGGCTACCTGACTAGTTTGCAATCTTCCTTAATGTATATATGGTGAGTACATATTGAAGGGTGCACTCCCTTCATCTCCTTATAACTCTAGGCGAAGGCATCTAGATGTTTTCTCAATAGTCTGCATAGCTTCTTCTCTTGGGAAGTGGATAGGGATGGATTGACCTTCAAGTTTATTTCTGGGCCGAACTATATATTCTTAACACAGAGAGAGGTCGGGTTAGCCACACAGAGATCAGTTAAGGGGTTGTCTTGGGTTTCTCTCACTATGTCCTCTAATGGTAAGACACTGGGGGATGGATTCTGAATCAAATTTTCAATCATATCATCCTCATCTTGCAGTTCCCCCCATGGAAGTTTCTAATGCACAAAGTGGTGCAGAATAGACTTCATCCTTGTCCTCATCCTCCAACTAGAGAGGTAGATCATGTTATAGCAAGGGTTTGGATGGAGGGTATATGATTAACTATTTGGACATATGCCCATTCTTGATGGTCATGTTCCCAGCTCGACAGCTGATGTAGGCATCGGCAGTAGCCAACCAGGGTCTTCCCAGGATGAGAGGATACCCAGAGAGATTTTCCTTCGGCTAGAGAACTAAGAAATCAACAGGGTACTCCCAAGAATCAATGGAGACCATTACATCTTCCACAATCCCTTCAGGGGTCACGGTGGAGCAGTCTGCTAGTTGCAGTACTGTCGTGGTATTCCTCAAGGAGCCCTGGAGGTTAATTTTGAGCATGGTGTCCTTTGTCATCACATTAATGGAAGCTCCCAGATTAATCAAGGTATGTGGGACCATGGTGCCATTGATGTGGACACTAACTACTGGGCTTCCAGGGTCCAAATATTTCAGACAGATTACCTGCCCCAACATCAGGTTAGACAGCTATCCTATGACATTGATGGTTGGAGCATCTCTCTTGCGCCTGCCTAGATGCCTAAAGAACTTCTCTTTGATCAACCTATTGTATATAGGCACATCTTTTATGGCTTTGAGAAGTGGTATCTTCACACATAACTGTTTCAATTCTCCCAGAAGTTCAATTTCTTCTGGGGTAAGCTGTGTTGTCCCAGATAGTCTCTCAGGAAAGGGTGGAATTGCTTTAGGTTCACTTTCCTCTTTATCTTCCTCAACCTCCCTAGGTGGAGGCTGGCTATCTGGGAGAACCTTCCCAGATCACAGGTTAATCTCCTAAATCTCCACAGCATAAGTTGGGCATGATGGTTCCCCACTATATACTTGTTGAGCCTGTCTGTTGTTCGGGTTCGAGTTCGGTTGGGCAAGAATTTGGGGTTGCCTTGGTGGAGCAGGAGGCAATGGTTTTGGTTGAGCAGGTGGTGGAGCCAAAAGAGAGAGAGGAGAGTTGTACTGGGGCCTCCACCCCTAATGAGATGCATTCCACTAAGGTTGTGGCTGAGTATAGGAGTGAATGAATGAGCAGCTATTTGGGCATGATATTGAGATGGAAAGGACCAAGGAGGAGGCGTGGACTAGGAAGGATGAGCAGGGGGTCCCCAAGAAGGTATGGAAGTGACTTGGTTGGGGTTGTAGTATGCTTGAGATGTCCCTTGCATCCCCTGTTGGAATGGTCTAGGTCCATGTAGTCTTCTTTGGTTCATGAAATAGAGTGGTTCAGTGGCTCCTTCGGCCCCCTAGTATACAACTTTGAGTCCGGGCAAGGAAGGGCACTTATCTGTAGAATGATCTTCTTCACAGACTGAACAAACCTCTATAGAGTTCAATGGACATTCGTTCCTAGGATGTCCCCTGGTGCACCTAGGACAAAAAATGGCCAAAGCCCTCTTTGCTTCCTCTTGTTTCCTTTTGATATGCAAGGTGTCCATTTTCATGCCAAGAGTCTACAGCATCTCACTCTTGAAGTCTTCTAGCATGTTTCCAAGTTCACCTTTGAAAGAAGAATTGGATGAGGAGGTACTAGCTATGGGTTGACTCCCCCTACCTCTCTTTCTGGCTACTCTAGAATGGTTTCTAAAAATAGTATTTATGTCCTCATAAGGTAGTTGGTAGATGTCTCCCCCAGCCAGTAAATGGAGGGTGTTTATAAGGTATTCTGGAATTCCCCTGAGCAAGACCAACTTCAGAGATTAAGGGTCAAGTGTGCACCTAGCCCTTTTGTAAATGAGCTGGAACCTCTCTTCATAATCTTCCAAGGGTTCATCACTTCCCATGGTCATTCGGAAGGTTTCTTCCTTGGTATCTTTTGACCTACAATAGTCTTGATATTTTTTATTAAAGGCCTACTAAATCTGAGCCCAAGTTTTGATGTTATTTCTAGGTAATCCCATGAACCAATGCAACGTTGCATCCTTGAGAGTGGAAGGAAATATTTTCAACTTTTGCTCATCTTCTGCATAGTCATAAGTTTGACAGATGACATCAAACTCAAACAAGAAGGTATCAGGATCTTCTGTAGTCAAACCATGGAAGTGAGGTAGGGCTGAAGGACTTATATTCTTCATTTTGGTGTCCCCATTGGTCTCTTGGATGGGAAAGGTACCATCTATTCTTTCTCCATTCCCCCTAGCATTTTTGTTTTCATCCATTGGCTCAGGAGGGATGTTTTCTTCTTCTTCTTCCCCTATAGGTTCTTCAAATATCTCTGGTTGTTCACCTAAAGGTTCTTCTTGATCACTGCCACTGAAGAAGAGAGAAGGTTGGTTGTGTGATGTAGTGGGGGTGTTGGGCAAGAATTTTCCTGAATTATCTATGTTCCTACAAGGCATGAAAGGAAATCTTTTTGGTTGGTTTTTGTTTTTTCATTGATTGTACCTGCAAAACTAAAATTGATTGAACAAACAAATTGAAACTAATTGAAATGAACTTGCTAAAATGAAATGTAGAACTGAAAGGGAAAGCAAATGAAATGTAGAACTGAAAGCAAGGAAATGACTATTCTACTTTTGTTGAAATGGAAATTGCATAATTGAAAAGGAAAGCAAGGAAGTGTAGAAACTAAAATAAACAACTATTCTACTTTTGTTGAAATGGAAATTGCAGAATTGAAAAGAAAAACAGGGAAATGCAGAAACTGGAAGAAACAACTATTCTACTTTTGCTGAAATGGAAATTGCAGAATTGAAAAGGAAAGCAAGGAAATGCAGAAACTGACAGAAACAATTATTCTACTTTTGCTGAAATAAACTGCTTAGTAGAATGTTGCGATAGAAAATAGAAGAAAGCAGTAATCACAAAATACTCTGACACTTCCCTGGAAATGGCACCAAAAAGTGGTGAGCACCAGTATTGTAGCAATAATGCTGAAACTCCTGGGCTTCCTGCTTTACTCTTATCAACTTGGTAGTTCGTAACCAATTTGGAAGCAACGGTGTTGTATGCACAAGTACTAGTTCCTACAGGCTGTCACTTGGTCAGCTGGTGCAAGATCACTAGGAGCTCAAGCCAACTTCTATCGATTCCAAAATAAGATCTATATGTGATGAAAGAAAGGAAAGCTTACTCTACAGAGGTTACTCTACTTGCAGAAAGGAAAAGAAGACTGAAATGTAAAGTAAACCTAGCAAACCCTACTTAACCAACTAATCCTACTTTTGTAGAAAGAAAGATGAAAAGCATGAAATGAATGCCATTACCTACTAAGTAAAAAACATCTACTCAAGCTATTTCTAGAATTAAATGAGCAAAAAAACATCTTTTTGGATTTTTGTGTATTTTTATGTGAAATTGTCATGCATGTAATTTATTTGTCTGTGAATGTGGAAACGATTAGGTGACGATGGAGGGTGGTTTTGGGACTTGAGAAGATGTAGGATGGTGTGGATGGGTCCTAAGAGGTCTCAGGTGGCCTTTTGGAGGCCTTTCCCGCAATCGGACTTCAAAAGGAAGCCTACAGGAAAATCTACAAGAGGCTACAAGGGATCTACAGGAGGTCTACAGGAGGATGCTGAGACTAGTTTGAAGGTTTTGAAGTTGTGAGAGTGGGTGGAAAGGGTAGCTGAAGGCTGGGATGATGTGCTAAGGCACCTAGGGTTCACCAAGGATCATTAGGAGAGAGAAAGATGGTCGGGAGATCCTATGGAAAAACGCAGAAAAATAAGGCAGATTTGAGGTGAAATTTGGGTGATCTGTAAGGCATAGATCAGGGAGAGAATGTGATGGCTGATAGGCTGACCTGATGTGAGAAGAGATTTTCTACAAAAGAACTGAAAGTCAAACAAGGAAATCAAGCAAGCAAGAAAACTAAGTACATCAAAAAACATAATTTTTCATCAAGCTAATCTAAATTATGAGCTACGGAAAGAAATGTTGAAAAATGCTATAACGAGAGAAAGCATGGAAGAAGACTTAACGCAAAGACAGAAATGATCATGGTGAAAGAGATCTAAAGAAAAGCATTAACCTTCTAACAGACTATAACACTAGAAATCCTATGGAGAAGGAAAATTTGTGTTTTTGTGGCAGCAAGAGGGTCTTGGCCTCAGTTCATGGTCCCAAAGGGAGGAAAAGAGGCCAAGGCACTGTTGCTGGCCTTTTTTATCTTCTGTCTACCACTGTTCAACCTGCTATAGAAAACACAAAAGGAAACAACCTTCTAAATCATCAAAAGCAACCTATTCTTAACCAAGAAAGAAATTCATCTAACAACAACTAATTCATAAACTGAAACAAAGCATATAAATACAAACAAGAGGAGATTGATTGCTTGGATTGGGCCCTAACCCAAGAGCTTTAACCCTTTGAGGTAAATCAGTGCTAGCTCAAAAAGGATCTCATCTTTATTATCAAAATAATAATAGGATTACATGAATTTGTCAACAAAAGTGAGCTCGAAGTTGAGCAGAGCAAAGCTGCAACAAAAATTCAACAAAAATTCGACCAACTCCCTAGTGAGGCCCTAAGCCTCTCTAATTATACAAATGAAGCTTCCAACAGCTTCCTCAAAATCAGAGAGGCTTGGCTCCCAAAAATCGAGATAAACATAAGCTATCCTCCACTTGCTCGGTTGCCTCCTAGTGCATTGATTTGGCTGTTTGTGCTCTGAGCTGCATGAAGGAGAATTTGAAGTGGGGGGGATTCCCTCCTATAAATCCTCTCCTTTTTCCACATCGAATTATTGCTGCCAATTTTCCATTAAATCTTTGACTTTGTCTTCAAAATTCAACAAAAATCTGCATTAAACACATATTAGACTCCATGGCATCATAACCCACCCAACTCACTCCATAAGCATAAATATAATAAAAAAACATGTAATTGTTGGCATTATGATTCAAGTGTTGTCCTTGATGGCAACTCACTCAGAGGATGGTACAGGTGCTCAGAGGTTGGTACAGGTGATGGCATCTTAATCAGAAGACAGATCTCAGTACAGCATGCCAAGGAAGCTCATACACGCCGTTTCGTTAAGCCCAAGTCGCGTGTACACGCTAGTTCGATTCATAAAAAGCGCGTGTATGTGGAAAGGTTCCTTTGGTCCATGGTGGTTAGTCCTTGGAAGTTGTGCCTATGATTTCGGACCATTGTGTCTCGACGGGCGTGTCGATCCCTAGTTTTGAAGTTGATGGTATTGTGTTACTATGGTTTTGGCTCTTGGTATTGAGCTAGGCCTAAGACTATATAAGGAGAAGAAGATCATTAGGCAAAATCATCTTTCGACAAGGCTTGAATATCTAAGAGAGAAAGAGATCTGATATGCAGGTTCTGGGTTGCTTGATCTAAGCCAAGGAGAGATCACATCGGTTGATGAAAGACTAGATCTAAGGATAGATCGGGATCTAATGGTTTGAAATGCACTATCATGATATGGTTGATTATGCGTATTTCTAGATCTGCATATTGTCGCAATGTTACGTTTTGGATCTAACTAATGTCTGGTACAGCTGCAAATTGAGAAAGGTTATTTTTAGATCTGTACGCAGGTTGGCTTCGGTAAAAGCGCGTGTATACGCGGGTTTTGCTCATTGAAGTAGCGTATATCTTTTGAAGCTTGATTTTGGGTTTACAGTGGGGTCTGACTGTTATTGCAGAGTTCTGCAGTCTGCTC
Organism: Pinus tabuliformis; assembly: GCA_031772625.1. Taxonomy (NCBI): domain Eukaryota; kingdom Viridiplantae; phylum Streptophyta; class Pinopsida; order Pinales; family Pinaceae; genus Pinus; species Pinus tabuliformis. The sequence goes on along the minus strand of CM062809.1, from coordinate 274,868,197 downwards.
TGTGTTCTGGTAACTGGTGATTGACAGGGTTCAGTGGTTCAGTGATTCAAAGTTTGGTTGTTTTATGCTTCAATGATCTGTTGTGGAAATTGAATGATTTGTGGTCTTCAGATTGTAATGTTGTGCTTCAGGAATATCCAAGTCTGAAAATGTATGAAAAGTGATATCTGAAAGAAGGAAGATTGTAGGTCAGCACCTACGTACTAGTATCTTGGCTAGTACAAGAGCAAAGGGGGTTGGAGCTCCCTTCCAAGGAAGTTTGGAGAACGAGAGAAGGTTGTAGCCTTCTGCAGGTTGTAGCCTGCGTACTGGTATAAGGCTGCACCAGTACAAAAGATTGTAAACTGAAGTTTCATATTAAAGAAAGATAGAGACAACTTGCAGCAGGTGGTTTTCACCCACATTGGGTTTCCACCTTATATCTTGGTGTTCATGTGTGTGGCTTTTTATCTGTTCTGTTATACTGCACATGTTTACTGTTAATGTGGTGAATAATGTCCTGATGCACTTAATTGAAGAATAAGCTAACTAAATTGTGAGTTTTCTTCTTATACGCTGTTTTACTTCGTCACAGTAGCGTGTACACGCTGGTTCACTTAACTGAAGTAGCGTATATGTTTCTGAGCATTTAAAAAGTTTGATTAATCTGATAATACTGATTCACCCCCCCTCTCAGTATTATTTCCAACAATTGGTATCAGAGCAGGTCCTTCAGAGAAGCTTGATCGCTTGAAGGAAGATCTTTCATCATGAGCAACTACGAGAAAGAAGCATCAATCAGGCCACCGGTTTTTGATGGAACAAATTTCAATTATTGGAAGGTAAGAGTTACTGCATATCTTCAATCTCTTGGTACAGAAGTTTGGGACATTGTAGAAACAGGCTATGTTTTTCCTTCAGCTACTCCTACAGATCCAGCTGAGAAAAAGGCATATGAAACAAATGCAAAAGCAGTCAATACTCTATTAGGAAGTATATCTCAAACAGAATTCATGAAGGTCATGCACTTCAAATCAGCAAAAGAGATATGGGACAAAATGATCACTAGCTATGAAGGAGATGAACAGGTAAAGCAAGCTAAACTTCAAACTCTCAGGATTCAATATGAGACCCTCAAGATGTATAATGATGAAAGTGTGGCTAATTATTTTCTTCGGGTAGATGAGATTGTTAATTGTATGAAAAATTTGGGTGAAGAAATAAAAGAGACTATAGTAGTTCAAAAGATTCTAAGATCATTATCCCCCAAGTTTGAATCCAAAGTATCTGCAATAGAAGAAAAGGAAAATCTCAAAGTTCTCACTATGTCTCAGCTACATGGAATTCTAACTGCTTATGAAATGAGAAAGGGAGGTCCATCAGACAGAAGGGAAGCTGCTTTTAAGGCATCAAGAAAAGAAGATTACTATGAAGCAAGCCATGTTCCAGAAGAAGAGGAAGAAGAATCAAATTTTGTCAGAAATCTTCAAAGGGGTGCTGGAAGGTTCAGAGGTAAGCTACCTTTCAAATGCTTTGCTTGTGGAAGAGTAGGTCATTATGCTGCAAAATGTCCTAATAAGGATAAAGGAAAAGAACCTGCTAGATGGAATAAGAAACAAAGTGCAAATAAGAAAAGCTACTACACCCATGAAGATAGTGATGGCTTATCAAACAGTGATGAAGATGAACAAGGTAATAAATATAAGCTATTAATGGCATTTGAAGATGATGATTATGAGGATGCTGTAGATGTGGATAATCTCTATAATGAAATTACTAGACTCAAGAGATGCATAGAAGAAAAGAGTGTGATCATTGATACTTTGCAATTTCAAATTGATGAAAAGGAAAAACATCTTGAAAAACTAGAAGGTGAAATTGTTGGTCTCAGAAAAGAAATTGAGAAAACAAAAGCTATTAATCTTAAGTTTGTCAAAGGATCTGAAACTTTGGATGAGATTATCAATGTGCAGCGGTCTCCTCTAAACAAGACAGGTTTGGGCTATAATGGAGAAACCTCTCAAGCATCCACCTCAAAGAGTTATCTTGATGCAGCAAGAAGAAATGAGCAGAAGAACAATGAAGATAATCAGGTAATGCAGGGACGAATTACAAACAGAAACTATCAGGGACAATCCTTCTTAAGGGTGAACAAAAGCTACAACCAACCACAGGTAAAATCTTCTCAGTTTGGCACAAGAATAGATGAAAATAGAAATTACAATCAGTTGGCTGGTAGATTCAATAACCGCAGAAGCTTCTTCAATGGACAATGCTTTTCTTGCCATAACTTTGGTCACAAAGCAGCTCAATGTGTTGCATATAAAACAATCATGACTAGGGAAGCTCAAAAACAAAGAAGTATGACAGGGATTACAAAGAGGACCTATAACAACTTTTCGGTTCTTGAAAATGAAGTTGAATGTTCTATTTGCAATAATTTTGGTCATAAAGAATCTGAATGCAGGAGCAGGTTTCAGGAGAAAAAGGAACAAGCCACGAGCACCAAAAAATGGAGAATAAAAGAACCTCAGACAGAAAGATGTGGGATAGCGTTTTATGCAGAAGGACAGGAAAATCTATGGTACATTGACAGTGGATGTTCGAAACATATGACAGGTGATAAAGAAAAACTTGAATCTTATTCTACTTTAGAAAAGGGAAAGAAAGTTTCTTTTGGAAATGATACTCCTGCAACTATAAAAGGAAAAGGTATTGCTCCTTTGAAAGAAAAGGTCAAGGCTGGAAATGTTTTGTATGTTGATGGATTGAAGCATAATTTCTAAGTGTCAGTCAGATGTGTGATCAAAAAACCGAGGTTATTTTCAGATCGAATGGATGTCTTGTTCGTGATCTTGATACAGGTAAAACAGTTCTCAAAGGCAAAAGAACTCCAAATAATCTGTACATATTTGAAGAAGGACAACAACAATGCTATCTTAGCAAGGATGAAGAGCACTGGTTATGGCATCGAAGGTTGGGACATCTAAGCTTCTCACAAATAAGAAAAGCATGCAAATATCAGGCAGTTCGCGATCTTCCAGATATCAAAATTCTAGACAACACTATATGCAAATCTTGTCAGTTTGGAAAGCAAACCAGAACTAACTTTCCAGAAAAGGAAGGATCAGCTAGCTTGCCTCTTGAGCTAGTCCATACAGATGTATGTGGTCCATTTAGGAAAAGGACACCTCGAGGAGAAGAATATCTGATATTATTCATTGATGATTTCTCAAGGTTTGTTTGGTTAGGGCTTATGAAGCACAAAGATGAAGCATTCGAAAAATTCAAATCCTTCAAAGCATTGGCTGAAAATGAATCAGGACACAAAATTAAGTGCCTCAGATCTGACAGAGGTGGGGAGTTCACATCAAATGAATTTTTCGATTTCTGCGATGAACATGGGATAAGAAGAGAATTCTCTATAGCTAGAACTCCTCAGCAAAATGGGGTTGTGGAAAGAATGAACAGAACTATCCAACAAATGGCTCGTGCTATGCTCGATGAATCAGGTACTCCTGCAACCTTCTGGGGTGAAGCTGCACATGCTGCTGTTATCATTCTTAACAAAACAAATGTCCGAGTAAACAGCACTCAAACACCTCATGAGCTTTGGAGTGGTAAAACTCCTTCCGTGAAGCATTTCAAAATCTTTGGGAGCAAATGTTATATTAAGAATACTGATGAGCAACTTGGCAAACTTGAACCTAGAGCAGATGAGGGGATTCTTCTTGGTTATTCTCCACATAGCAAAGCATACAAGTGCTACAATAAAAGACTTGGCAGAATTGTTGACAGTATTGATATAGTGGTTGATGAGAAGGGATATATTCCTAGGCAAATTCATCATGAAGACATTGAAGAAGATGAAGGTTACTCTCAAAGGCGAAATGATGAAGAAGAAGAACCTCAAGAAGAAGAAGAATCTCAAGAAGAACCAGAGGAGCAGACAAGAATAGAAGAGAAGACTCCATCCAGATATGTCCAAAAGAATCATCCAGAAACTCAGATTGTGGGGCAGAAAGAAGCAGGAGTACAAACAAGAAGGACACTTGCAGAAGCTTCAAGCTACTTGGCTCTACTCTCCTCCATTGAACCACAAAATGTGAAAGAAGCATGCAAAGATGAATGTTGGGTCAAAGCAATGGATGAAGAACTTGAGCAAATCGAAAGGAACAACACTTGGGAATTAGTTCCTAGACCAAAAGATAAGAATGTAATAGGAACAAAATGGGTCTTCAAGAATAAGTTAAATGAAAATGGAGAAGTAATTAGAAACAAGGCCAGACTTGTTTGTAAAGGGTATGCACAGCAAGAAGGAATAGATTTTGAAGAGACCTTTGCTCCTGTGGCAAGACTAGAGGCCATCCGAATGTTCCTTGCTCTCTCAAGCTTTCAAAACTTCAAGGTATTTCAAATGGACGTGAAATCAGCCTTCCTGAATGGAGACTTAGAAGAAGAAGTATATATTGAGCAGCCAGATGGGTTCATTCTTGGAAATGATCCAAACCTTGTATGCAGATTGAAAAAGGCACTCTATGGGCTCAAACAAGCTCCAAGGGCTTGGTACTATCGGTTGGACAAATATCTTCACCAACAAGGCTTTTCAAAAGGATCAGCAGATAGCAATCTCTATATAAAAGTTGAAAATAACAAATTGCTAATTCTTGTTGTTTATGTAGATGATATTATTTTTGGCAGCAATGAAGAGACCATGAGTCAAAACTTTGCCTTGGTTATGCAGAAAGAATTCGAAATGTCACTTCTTGGAGAATTGACATATTTTCTTGGATTGCAAATCCAACAAAATGAAGGAGGTATCTTCTTGTCTCAAACCAAATACCTCAAGCAGATCTTGAAGAAGTATGGCATGGAAGAGTCAAAGCCAGTATGTACACCCATGGTTACAGGATGCAGCCTCAGTGCAAATGATGAATCAGCAGCAGTTCACCAACCCACTTATAGATCCATGATTGGGAGTTTGCTTTATTTGACAGGTACTCGACCAGATATTACACATGCAGTAGGAATGGTTGGAAGATTTCAAGCCAACCCAAAGGAAACTCATCTTCAGGCAGTCAAAAGAATCTTCAAATATCTTCAAGGGACCCAAAACTATGGCTTATGGTATCCTAGAAATACTGATCTCACTCTTCATGCTTACACAGATGCAGATTGGGCTGGAAGTGTGGATGATAGGAAAAGCACAAGTGGAGGTGCTTTCTTCATGGGTTCCAGATTAGTATCTTGGTTCAGCAAGAAACAAAGTTCGATTGCCTTATCTACAGCTGAAGCAGAATATGTGGCTGCAGCATCTTGTTGCACACAACTTCTTTGGATGATGCAGACCTTGCAGGACTTTCAAATCACTTGCACTCCACCTGTCTCTATCTTATGTGATAATACAAGTGCAATCAGCATTTCAAAGAATCCTGTCATGCACTCAAAGACCAAGCACATACCAATCAAGTACCATTTTCTTCGGGAACAAGTGCTTGAGCAGAAGGTCAAGTTGGAGTATGTTCCTTCTAAGGAGCAAGTTGCTGATATTCTCACAAAACCACTGCCCAGGGAAACTTTTGAATATCTCAGACAAAAGCTGGGAGTAGTTGATGCTTCATCCTGTTGTTGAAGTTTGTTTGTTCTACAGAAAAGTTGGTATACGCAGGTTACGGAAGGGATATGAGCGTATACACGCGGATTCATGCTGGGTAAGTCGCGTGTATGCTGGACGCTTGTTGCAGAAAGAATATCCACGTACATATGCTGTTTTATACAGGATAAAACGCGTATATGAAGTTCTGAACAGCAAGGGAAAACTCTGAAGTTCTGAACAGCAATAGGAATGTCAGAATTCTTCAGGCACAGTTTCAGGGAGTGCAACAGGCACAGGTTCAGGGGGAGCAGCTCAAAAGTCTCATAAAGCATTGTTGGCATTCAGATGTTTTGGTTGTTGGTTTCAGGAGAAGGAGCTCAGAAAGAAATTCTGGTTGCTGATCTAACAAGATGTTTATCAGATGCTGCTGGTGTCTTTCCTAAGTCTTGGTCTAGATCTGTTGTCTCTATGTCATGTATCTCTCTTGTCATATCTCTTTTATGGTGTCAAGGTCATGTAACGGCCTATGTTGGTTTCCCCACTATGCCTGGGATGAATGCTGTAATATAATTGGTTGTTTCTGATATGTCCCCTCTTGGTAGGGAGTATGGATGTATGTATTGAGTCTTTTGGTGATAGGAAGGTCCCTTATGGTGTATAAATCTTGGTTCTTGTTGAAGAACATCTTTTTCAGATCTGGCCTACTGTCAGGGGGAGCACGAGTCAGCACAGCCAAGCAGAGGTATCAGCATGTCCTCAGGGGGAGCACAGCCCTTTGCTCTTGATGTCAAAGGGGGAGAGTGACTTGGTGTGGTGGTTGCCATCAAGTCCAAAGGGGGAGATTGTTGGCATTATGATTCAAGTGTTGTCCTTGATGGCAACTCACTCAGAGGATGGTACAGGTGCTCAGAGGTTGGTACAGGTGATGGCATCTTAATCAGAAGACAGATCTCAGTACAGCATGCCAAGGAAGCTCATACACGCCGTTTCGTTAAGCCCAAGTCGTGTGTACACGCTAGTTCGATTCATAAAAAGCGCGTGTATGTGGAAAGGTTCCTTTGGTCCATGGTGGTTAGTCCTTGGAAGTTGTGCCTATGATTTCGGACCATTGTGTCTCGACGGGCGTGTCGATCCCTAGTTTTGAAGTTGATGGTATTGTGTTACTATGGTTTTGGCTCTTGGTATTGAGCTAGGCCTAAGACTATATAAGGAGAAGAAGATCATTAGGCAAAATCATCTTTCGACAAGGCTTGAATATCTAAGAGAGAAAGAGATCTGATATGCAGGTTCTGGGTTGCTTGATCTAAGCCAAGGAGAGATCACATCGGTTGATGAAAGACTAGATCTAAGGATAGATCGGGATCTAATGGTTTGAAATGCACTATCATGATATGGTTGATTATGCGTATTTCTAGATCTGCATATTGTCGCAATGTTACGTTTTGGATCTAACTAATGTCTGGTACAGCTGCAAATTGAGAAAGGTTATTTTTAGATCTGTACGCAGGTTGGCTTCGGTAAAAGCGCGTGTATACGCGGGTTTTGCTCATTGAAGTAGCGTATATCTTTTGAAGCTTGATTTTGGGTTTACAGTGGGGTCTGACTGTTATTGCAGAGTTCTGCAGTCTGCTCTGTGTTCTGGTAACTGGTGATTGACAGGGTTCAGTGGTTCAGTGATTCAAAGTTTGGTTGTTTTATGCTTCAATGATCTGTTGTGGAAATTGAATGATTTGTGGTCTTCAGATTGTAATGTTGTGCTTCAGGAATATCCAAGTCTGAAAATGTATGAAAAGTGATATCTGAAAGAAGGAAGATTGTAGGTCAGCACCTACGTACTAGTATCTTGGCTAGTACAAGAGCAAAGGGGGTTGGAGCTCCCTTCCAAGGAAGTTTGGAGAACGAGAGAAGGTTGTAGCCTTCTGCAGGTTGTAGCCTGCGTACTGGTATAAGGCTGCACCAGTACAAAAGATTGTAAACTGAAGTTTCATATTAAAGAAAGATAGAGACAACTTGCAGCAGGTGGTTTTCACCCACATTGGGTTTCCACCTTATATCTTGGTGTTCATGTGTGTGGCTTTTTATCTGTTCTGTTATACTGCACATGTTTACTGTTAATGTGGTGAATAATGTCCTGATGCACTTAATTGAAGAATAAGCTAACTAAATTGTGAGTTTTCTTCTTATACGTTGTTTTACTTCGTCACAGTAGCGTGTACACGCTGGTTCACTTAACTGAAGTAGCGTATATGTTTCTGAGCATTTAAAAAGTTTGATTAATCTGATAATACTGATTCACCCCCCCTCTCAGTATTATTTCCAACAGTAATAAGCTAAGAGAATGGTTGATTAAAATGTGTTAGGAAGCAAAATGAGCCCATATAATTACCCATTTATGGGGCTCATCACTAGCCACACATTTCTTCCATTCCACCAGTTGAGTAGCATCAGTCGGCTAGGGGACTTCTTGATCAATGAAGTGCTTTAGACTGTTATCCTCTAACACTGCCTCCATGCGATCCTTCCAGGCTATTGTTAGGACTCCACTATGTACCATTTTTGCTATATATTTTGACATCACTTTACTCTTAAAACCATGAACCTCAATGTCTTTTTCATTCACTTTATCCCAAGGTATATAGAAACCTCTTCTTTATTATATGGTTAATCTGTCTTACATTTAATTCCACAATACTCTTATATTTTATCATTTATTGAAGTGCATTGTTGCTAACACAAGCCAAAGATCGCAGATATGTATATGCCTTGGTGGGAACGAGCGACCGTTGCTGAAACAGCTGACTCCGTTGCTGAAACAGCTGACTCCGTTGCTGAAACAGCTAACTCCGTTGCTGAAACAGCTAACTCAGTTGCTGAAACAGCCGTCAAGCACGCAAATCCCGTTATGCATAATTTGCGATTCTGGAAGAACTTTTTGTGCAATAGTAGCAACAGCCCGAAGATACGGTTACCTGGATCATCCTGAAGATAGCACTTCTGTTGTCTCGGTTGTAACAGTATCTCTTTTTAAGAACAGAATAGCCCTGTTTTGGAAACAGAATCGAGATACTCGCTCTCATGTAAAGTGTAAAAGATGTCTCCTCTTTAAAAAGAGGAGACATCATCATTAGAGGGGAATTTGAATTGTAAGTTACAGGACAGTATTGTGGAGGATTGGAGCTAGTCTCCTTCTGTAATGTATAAGTTACTTTGACAGATGAATAAAAACTTCTTTTGAGCGTTTCAATTTAATTCTTTCTCTTGGGGAATCTTGTGAGAAGGAAAGGGCCCGCCTTCCTCACAAGATTCACCCCTTTTGGTTCCTGTAGTTGTTTATTTCTTTATGTGTTTGCACTTCTCTTAATTCTGTTGTTGAAACACTAGTTACATGGTTTGCAATACTCTGTTTCTTAGCGCTACACGTATTGAATGCACGAGTGAATGATGTTGAGAGCATGTGCTGAAGATCCCTGCATAAAGGGATAGGGTCTTGCTCCCATTGATTGCTTTCCTTTGCCTGCAGTGTGATTAGAAACAAGAGGACAAGTGCTGAAGGTTCCTGTTCCTGGGAATAGGGTCTTGATCTCTTGAAGTACTTTTCTTACAGTGTGATTAGTGCCAGGCAGCAGGTGCTGAAGTTCCTCACCAGGGAATAGGGTCCTGTTCCTGCTATGGTTGAATGATTTCCCTTCTTGTAGATTGATTTTCCTTTACTGTAACAGAGAAATCGCTTCTGCTATAATTTGATTGACTTCAGCTTTAATTAAGTAGAGTATGAATTAGTAGATTAATGAAATTAACAGGTGTGTGTCTTTCTTTCACTACGACATTAATCCCGCTTTTGAAATTGAGCATATCCAGTGCGCCATTACCTTTGAAATAAAAAGACCTTCTCGGGTTGACAATTTATGTGGAGCTCGAATTGTGAAAACAATTAGAGCGACCAACATTTTGGCGCCGTTGCCGGGGAAGGTAATTATAGATTTCAAAAGCATTTATTTTTTTTTCCTTTTAATGTGCAGATTGTATGAGAGGACGAGGAAACCAGAAGAAAAATAACCGCACAGGTGGCAAGGGCTGGGGAGGACGAAAAACGTTTATTGACGAGATTGTATCGAAGGCTGAATCATCACAAAGATTAAGTTCTCGGAAATCAAAATTTCAGCGTTCTCCTCAGTCAGATTACAGAACAGAGGAAGTTGTGGGTCCTGAAAATACAGAAGAACCAGCAGCCAGCGCTGAAGAGTCAGAGGGAAGTATTAGCAGATCAGTAGAACACATTGAGGAAATAGTAGAAAGCGTTGGACGACCGGTAGAAAACATTGAAGAACCAATAGAGGATTCTGACGATCGAGAAAGTGCAGTAGGAGGACCAACAATGGAAGATAATAATGATGCATTCCTCTTTGGAGGAGGACGTGCAGGTCCTGAAGAAGAAAGAAGGGATGAAAACTCCCTTTCTACCTTGGGATTTCCCATCAGTGATCTTCCTGCAGGAACAATGAAAAATATCCCATTGTCTGCCCTACCTAACTTTCATGGTTTATCCACTGAGGATCCTGACGAATTTCTTTTTGAATTTGATATTTTATGCAGAAGTTATGATTATGTTACTAATGCTCAAAAGTTGAAACTGTTTCCAGCCACCTTAAAAGGGAATGCTTTAAGGTGGTTCATGAGCCTTGGAAGTCAGGTAATCACAACATGGGAGCAAATGAAACAAAAATTTCTGCTTAAATATCAAGACTACTGCCGGACGAGAGAGAAGAAGGATGAACTATTCAATATGGCACAAAAATCGGATGAAAGTCTGGAGGATTACATAGAAAGGCTGCAATACAACATACAGAGATCCGATCACCCGGACATAAGTAAGGAAATTCGTAAAACAATATTACTTAGAGGTTTAAGGGATGATTGTTTAAATATGTTAAATATGCTTGCTAAGGGAGATATATCCAAAGAATCATATGATGAGATTTGTGAACTTGCTAAAAGGTGCTCTAGGGGAGCTGCAAGAAACAGAATAAGGGATTCCACCTATTCAAGGGTGCAGAAATCAGCCAATGGAGGAGCAACAAGAGCAGAAATAGGTAATCTACTTGAAGAATTTAAAACCGAAATGTTAAGTTCTTTTTCTTCGCAGATTGACACTTTGCAGGTTAAGAAGAAGCAGGCCGAAGCAGAAGCAACTTTGGCTGTCTTTTGCCCGAAATGTAGAGACAAGCATCCACTAAGGGAATGCCCAAGAGATAAAGTACCAGTTTGCACCCTTTGTGAGAAAGATCATGAGATAGAACAGTGTCCATCTCTACCAGGAATAAAAGCAGCGTTGCAGCCAACGGAAGAAGAAGCCGAGGCAGTTTACCTGCTAACTCAAAGAAGACAATGGCAACCTAAAGGGCAAGGTACGAACTCTGGTATGCCATTTAGTCGTTGGAACAATTATTCAGCTTTTGGCCAAACAAGTTACCCCCCCTTCAACCAAATGCAATACCCACTTTTCAATCAAATGAATTTCCCACCCATGCAAATGCAAAACCCTCCCTTTGTTGACCCTTCGATGTGGACTCCTTGGCCTCCACAGCAACCACCTCCTTTCAATCCTTGGAACCCAAATTGGAATAGTCAATCACTCCCGTACCCAAATCAAATGCCTCAATTCCAACAATCACTCTCTCTGCCATCAAATGCTCCACCAAACAACCAAATGAGACCCCAACTACCTGCGCAACCAAATCCTAACCCCAATAATAAAGTTGTGCAAGTCATTGATATTCAGAATCAGTCTATATTTCCTACTATGCAATGTAATGATATTCATCTGAGATCTGGAAGAATAGTAGAGCCTATTATTGATGACATAACTGATTCAGATAAGAATGAAACCGAGAAACAAAAAGAAGCTCAACCACCTCCTAACAAAAATGTTGAATTAACAGAACCACCATTCCCCGAGCGTTTGGTTTTAACCAAAACAGCTGAAACACCTGCTTTCAATTTTATGGGGGAATTGCAAAATTTGTATATTAAAATTCCACTTTTACAAGCGTTAAGAGATGTACCAATTTATGCCAAAACATTAAGGGATATTTGTGTTAAGAAACCTGGTAGGAAAACCAAGGATCCCCTTACAGTACATGTGATGGGAGACTTGTCTGCATTAATGTCTGGAAAAGCCCCTCCTGTAAAATATGGTGATCCTGGCCATCCTACTGTCACAGTTCAGATTGGTAAAGCAGTGATTCCCCGAGTTCTGGTAGACTTAGGTGCAGCAATTAATATAATGACTCTGGAAACTTCACAATTGTTACAGCCGAATAACACAATCAGAGATACACCCACCATCTTAGAGTTAGCTGACCGTTCCACAATTAAGCCAGAAGGGATTGTTGAAGACCTGCTCATTTCAGTTGAATCCTGGAAATATCCAGCTGATTTTGTTGTATTGCAAACTAAAACAAAGCTGGGGGGACATCCCTTAATTCTAGGAAGGCCATGGTTGGCCACAGCTGATGCATTTATTAGTTGCAGATCTGGTTCAATGACAATCTCTAATGGTTATGAAACAAAACAATTAACTCTTTATCCTCATGCTACGCCAGTAGTCAATAATGAAGATTCTATATGGATGGATTATGATGATAATGCTGTTCAGCCGATTCTAACTATAGGACAAGCTTTAACTCTTAAAGACAATACAGAGGATGAAATAATCAATAATTTCATTTGTGAGCCTTCTTCTGTCATTGCTGAAACACACAACCAATTAACTGCAATTTTTGAAACTGATGCACAAGAGAAGATTGAACCTGAAGATTCATCTCAAACTTTAACCACGACCTCATCCAAAAGCATAACAGTCGAAATTGAACCCGGTAAGACATTAAACATAAATCCTGATCTAACAGATGCTGAAACACAGCAACTAATGAAGTTATTACACGAATATAAGGAGGCATTTGCCTGGGATTACACGGACATGAAAGGTATTTCTTCTGAATTATGTACTCACAGAATTTACATTAAAGAGGGATGCCGACCTGTTTGTCAACCCCAAAGACAAATGAATCCTAATTTACGAGAAATTGTTAAAGAAGAACTTCAAAAACTGCTTAACGCAGGATTTATATACCCCATATCTGACAGTGAATGGGTTTCCCCGTTAGTAATTGTTCCTAAGAAAAACGGGAAATGGAGGGTATGTGTCGACTATAGAGCTTTAAACAAAGCTACTCAAAAGGATCACTTTCCCTTACCTTTCATTGATCAGGTGTTGGACAGTCTTGCAGGAAAGAAATTCTTTTCTTTCCTAGATGGATTCAGTGGGTATAATCAGATAAAAATTGCACCCCAGGATCAAGACAAGACCACTTTCACCAGCCCCTGGGGAACTTTCGCTTATAGAGTTCTTCCATTCGGGTTGTGCAATGCACCAGCAACCTTTCAAAGAGCTGTTATAGGAATATTTTCTGATATGCTGAATGATTGTATGGAAATATTTATGGATGATTTTACCCCCTATGGTGTGTCTTTTGAAGAAGCATTACAAAACCTTGAGAAAGTACTTAAAAGATGTATTCAAGCTCACCTCTCCTTAAGTACCGAAAAATGCCATATGATGATGAGTGAGGGAATAGTGCTTGGACATTTCATTTCATCTCAAGGTATTCAGGTAGATCCATCTAAAATATTGGTCATTCAGAATCTTTCTGTTCCTAAAACTCAAACTGATGTGAGAAGTTTTTTAGGACATGCTGGTTATTACAGGAGATTTATTAAAGATTTCTCTAAAATAGCTTCTCCATTATTTGTATTGCTTATGAAAAATGCTGAATTCAAGTGGACTAATTCTTGTCAGAAAGCTTTTGAAGAGATGAAGCATCAGCTGTCTACTGCTCCTATTTTGAGGGGGCCTGACTGGAATCTTCCATTTCACATATCTTCTGACGCTTCAGACATTGCTATTGGAGCGGTGTTGGGACAAGAGGAAAATCATCTTCCTTATGCTATATACTTTATCAGTAAGAATATGACCTCTGCTGAGCTGAACTATACAGTTACCGAGAAAGAGTTCCTTGCAGTAATCTATGCCATTAATAAATTCCGACACTATATTACGGGTTATCCTACTTTTGTGCACACTGATCATTCAGCTATTAAATACTTAATGAACAAATCTGTCACAAATGCTAGAGTTACCAGATGGCTATTACTATTGCAGGAATTTGATATTACAATTGTAGATCGGCCTGGTAAAGAAAATGTGGTGGCTGATTTTCTTTCACGGTTAAAAACTGACAATGATATTCCAGTAGATGATAGTTTTCCTGACGAATATTTGTTTGCAGTTTCTGCTCATTCTCCATGGTATGCAGATATTGCTAATTACTTGGTTGCAGGAAAACTACCAGCACACCTGTCATATAGAGAAAAGAGAAGAATTGTCCAACAAAGTGCCAGGTATAGCTGGATAAGCGGGTGTCTCTTCTATACTGGGCTTGATCAGGAGATCCGAAGATGCATTAGAGAAGATGAAGTGTATGACATATTGAAAGCTTGTCATGATGGCCCTTGTGGAGGCCATTTTGCTGATAAAAGAACAACACATAAAATTCTGAGGATGGGTTACTATTGGCCCTCATTATTTAAGGATGCAAAGAAGTATGTAAGGGCTTGCGACAGCTGCTAGAGAATGGGTCAACCCAATCATAGAGATCAAATGCCATTAAACCCCCAGGTAGTTTCTGAACCATTTGAAAGATGGGCCTTGGACTTCATAGGACCCATTAACCCTCCATCCAATCAAAGAACCTATATATTAGTCTGCACAGACTATATGACTAAGTGGGTGGAGGCCAAAGCACTTATTAGAGCCAATGAAGAGGCTGTTCTAGCCTTCTTGTTTGAAGACATTTTCACTAGATTTGGAATTCCCAGAGAGCTAGTTACTGATGGAGGACCTCCATTCAATTCTCATGGTTTTAAATCTACCCTTCACAAATATCATATTCAACATAGAATGACTACACCATACCACCCCCAGGCCAATGGGCAGGTGGAAAGCACAAACAAAGTTTTAGAGGCCATTCTAACTAAAACAGTGAAGGACAACCGAAAAGATTGGTCCCAAAGGCTCCCTGAGGCATTATGGGCTTACAGGACTACTTGGAGAAACACTACAGGTTTTTCTCCCTATGAATTGGTTTATGGTAAAAATGCTGTTTTTCCTGTGGAATTTGAAATTAAAACTTTAAGGACTGCTTTAGCTGTTAATCTTGATTTGAATGATGTGCAGACAGCTAGATTGCAGCAGCTTTTGGAGTTGGATGAAAAGAGATTAGATGCCATTCATCAAACAAACATGATTCAGCAACAAAGGATGAAGTGGCATGACAAAATTATCAAACACAAGCAGTTCCAAAAAGGTAATTGGGCCTTGTTGTATGACTCTCGGTTTGAAAATTTTCAGGGAAAGCTACGTACACGTTGGCTTGGACCATATGAAGTAGATGATGTCTTTCCAAATGGAACGGTAAGGCTTGTAACAATTGATGATGCTAAAACACCTCTACTAGTCAATGGCCATAGACTCCGTCTATATAAGCGCCCTGTTTCTAAAGAGGATTTCAAGACTGCTTGCATGACTGATATTCATTATCTTTTTCTAGGGGAGTCTTCTGCTCCTCACAGTACTTAATTTTCTGCACTATATTTTTAGTATTAGATTAGACTTAGCACTAATAATCCCTGTCAAGGATTGGCATATTACAATTGAATTTTGCAGATTCTGGAAAAGCAATAAGGAGGACAGATTCATCATGAGAAGATCTGAAGCTTTAAATCAAGAAGCTTCTCCCCATCATTTTACCCTTTTTTGCAATATCCCTCCATACCCTATTAGTTCCACTCCCACCACCCCTGAAATATCCTCCTTCAGCCAGTATTTTCCACCCCTTACTGCTGAAATAATCCCTTATCATTCACGGACCTAAGTCAGTTATCCCATTTCTCTGATTTTTCCCGTTGCTGAAACACCTGTTTCAGCAACGTATCATTGATTTTTCCCGTTGCTGAAACACCTATTTCAGCAACGTATCATTGATTTCTCCCGTTGCTGAAACACCTGTTTCAGCAACGTATCGTTCATTTTTCAGTTGCTCAAACACCAGTCTCACCAACTTGTTATCATCAAAACAGTATCTCTCTTTGCTGTCATATGAGCTTTCTGGTTCTTCACGATTATACTTCAGATCCTTTTGGTGAAAACTATTCAGCATGTACCAGACTCAATTACACTCCGTCCTAACAATCAACAAATTCTTCCATGTATATTAGAGCTATTTTGAAGCAACCGACACTTCGAATTATTGAATCAAAGGTAAAATGTAAGGTATAAGGTTTTAATGTAATTCGGTTAAATCATATTAAAGAGAGGATTTCATTTCATAATGATTGCATATCTTTACACGTCCAATCATTATTACACCATACGTAGGGGGGGGAATTCCGAAAATTGAGTAATTATTTCGCATGAACCAAGCAGCCGCCCATTGTCATATCCATTTCTGCCGTCATTTAGACTATGCAGCCTCTGTTGCAACAACTAGTGCGATCAGGGTCTGAGTTTACTGTATTGGTGCCTCTGCGGAAAACTCAAAGCTACGGCCATGGGAGGGTCGGCCATTAGAAATGAGCCCGACTCCATAAGTCTTCTTCAGTTGTTTCCTGAAGTTTATCAGATCTTCCAACAAGCGGGATGGACAGTATATTTTGAAAGGTTGGGGGAATTTAACCCGGAACAAGTATTAGAGTTTGCACAAAACCTTGAAGACAATTTCTCAGTGGTCCAAGGGGTTCGCATTTCAGTGACAGAGGATGACATAGTTCAGGTATCAGGGTTGCCAGCTGAGGGCACTCGCTGGTTTAGCAGGAAGCAGGTCGTTCTTAACGCACAGCAAGAATTTCTGCGCCCGGACGAGCAAGTGGAACCCAGAGGCCGCGGGGTTAGTCTGCACTCACTTCCTCAACCATGGCCATCAGTGGCAGAGTTCATCAAACACTACTTAACATGTGAGGGGCGTTATCAGGTAGTGTACAATCATGATTTTGTTTTGATGAATCACTTGAGGAATGGACGACTGATTAATATCCCCTATTATCTGCTTGGTTGTATTAAAAACATGTCTTATTATTGTAAACGAGCCAAATCTCCAATGTCATCCCTTACCCATCACCGTTTATGCCAGTTGCTAATACAGAGGGGTTTTGCTCAGCAAAATCCCCCTCTGCAAGCCCCACCTGAAATTCCCCAGCCGGCCGAAATTCCGCTGCAAGCACCTGAAATTCCCCAGCCGGCCGAAACTCCTCTGCAAACACCCGAAAATCCCCAGCCGGCCGAAATTCCTCTGCAAGCACCCGAAATTCCCCAGCCGGCCGAAATCCCTCAACAAACCCCAGTACCCCAACCACCCGAAAATCCTAAGGATATTCCGGAAATTCCTCAGCAGGACCAAACGCCCCAACCATCTGAAAGTCCTCATGACATTCCAGAGATTCCTCATGAGGAACAACAGGAGGAAATCCCGCATTCCCCAGTCAACCCAACCCCGAGCTCGCCTCATTTAGCAGAGCCAACTGCCTCCACTATTCCTGTCCCTAGTGATGATTCTCTAACACCCCCTTCTTCACCCGTTAAGAAAAAGAAGAAAACCTCAGCAGTCGCAGGCTCCAGACCACGGACAAGGTCTACATCTCAAATTCTTACCCCTCCGGAAAACCCTGTCCCCAGAAAAAAGCCCTCCCTTTCAAAGAAACGGAAGGGCAGCAATTTTGCTGCCTTCCTACCAAAAAGAAAAAGGAGAACGACTGTTGAGACAAAATCCACCTCCATTTTCCCTGACCCTGCCACTATTCTACTAAAACCTTTATCCCCATCCCAAACTTCCCAACCCGTCTCGTCCGAAGGCACTGCCACACAAGAACCAGTACCCCGGGATAATATGACATTGTTTATGGGTCAAGAAGTGACTGCCCCACAAGAACCAGTCACTAGCCCAGTGACTGAAACACAAGAACCAGTCACTGAGGCACAAGAACACACCAAGCAGGATGATAGTGGGAAATGTCCAGTGACTGAAACACAAGAACCAGTCACCAGCCCAGTGACTGAAACACAAGAACCAGCCACTGGAGCACAAGAATCCATTCCTAGCCCGGTGGATGAAACACAAGAACCACCCACTGTGGTGCAAGAACCAGCTACTACCGTGCATCAACAAAATATTCCAACAGAGCCAATCAGCACACAAGGTCCACATACTATGACATCTCTACTGGAGGAAAATGAGTTCCTGAAGTCTGAATTAGAAGCTTACAAAACTGAATTAACCATGGCTCGAGAGGCCTTTGAAAGAGAACTCAATCTCCATACATTAGCACACGTAGCCTCAATGCAAAATAAGGAGCCATGTATGGAATATATGTGCAAGGAGTGTGGCAGCATTTATCAGGATGCAGGCTATAAAGTAGTTAAGATTCAGCTCCCTGAAACATCTACGACAGGTGGAATAAAAGAGGAATGCCCTACTGCTCCACAAGAACCAGTAGGACCCTCTATAAAGCAAGAAGAAGAAGTCAAACCACAGATATCCCATCCTTTGCAGGCAGATGCAGCCATCCCGACAGAAGAAATGATGCCCCAACACATTCCTTCTGATGCAGCCATCCCGACAGAAGAAACGATGCCCCAACACATTCCTTCTGATGCAGCCATCCCGACAGAAGAAACAATGCCCCAACGCATTACCTCTGAGGTAGCCATACAGACAGAGGAAATAATTACTTCCGCCAAAAAGACACAGACTCTGCCATGGGACCCATTGGAACAAATGAACAGATGGAAGAAGCAATATGCTGAAGAACAAGATATAATATTACGACAGCATAAGTTGCAATGGCAGAACCATGCATATGCTAACTGGGATAGCTGGGAACAAATACTGCAAGAGCACAGGGAATATAAGAAGGAAGCCAGACAGTCTAAGGCACGGATAGCCTTGATGTTTTCATTAGTGCGGAAATTGATGGTTACACGTAAACCCTCTGTAAATTACTCTCTCTTTCTTACTGAACGATTAGTTTATTTTCAATTAAAAGCAATAGCAAATGGCAGACCACATGAGTTAATGACTTCAGAGAAATTTGTTGAGACCTTTAAGGAGGCCCCTGAAAGTGACCAGCATCTGCTGTGCGAACTCTACCTTCATAATGAGGCCATTCCTGAAGATAGGAGAGTTAATCTTATTCCAATTGCAGGCGATATACAAATTAGGGCATTTGCTTCATTTTTGTCTAATCAGCTCACTTGGCAGACTGCGTTCACTGCAAGCAGTCATAATGAGGAGAATAAACTCCTGTGGATTAGACCAGAGCCTGTAGGCCCAGCCATGTTTATAGCACAGTATTATGAATTCTTGCAGAAGCCAGGAATGAACGAGCACATACAGCAATTACAGGCTTCAATCCTTTTTAAGTGTCAAGAGCACATTAGAATGAAGGGTCCTGCTGCATTGAAGGCCAATGATATCTTTTGGCAGCAGTCATGTAAGGAAAGACAGGATTATCATCCTTTTAACCCTCTCAACCTTCAAGCTGCATTATCCAGGGTCCCTAAGTATATTGATTGCATTCAACATTGTGGAGTAAACTGGATTGGGTATCATTTCCGTTTTCCAATTTTATGGCTGCCTTCAGACAAATATCAATGTCATTATCAGTTGACTGACAGAGAGGAAGCCTCGGCATGGCAACAGTTGCAGACCAACAGCGGATTCCGAGCTCCTACAGATGCCACCTTCTCCAGCTATTACTTGAGTAATTTGCATGCTCAGTCCCAGTACTCAGACTCTGATTCAGACGAGGGGTTGCCTGAGGACATGCAACATTTTTAGCTGGGGGGGATGTTAGGACTCCACTATGTACCATTTTTGCTATATATTTTGACATCACTTTACTCTTAAAACCATGAACCTCAATGTCTTTTTCATTCACTTTATCCCAAGGTATATAGAAACCTCTTCTTTATTATATGGTTAATCTGTCTTACATTTAATTCCACAATACTCTTATATTTTATCATTTATTGAAGTGCATTGTTGCTAACACAAGCCAAAGATCGCAGATATGTATATGCCTTGGTGGGAACGAGCGACCGTTGCTGAAACAGCTGACTCCGTTGCTGAAACAGCTGACTCCGTTGCTGAAACAGCTGACTCCGTTGCTGAAACAGCTAACTCAGTTGCTGAAACAGCCGTCAAGCACGCAAATCCCGTTATGCGTAATTTGCGATTCTGGAAGAACTTTTTGTGCAATAGTAGCAACAGCCCGAAGATACGGTTACCTGGATCATCCTGAAGATAGCACTTCTGTTGTCTCGGTTATAACAGTATCTCTTTTTAAGAACAGAATAGCCCTGTTTTGGAAACAGAATCGAGATACTCGCTCTCATGTAAAGTGTAAAAGATGTCTCCTCTTTAAAAAGAGGAGACATCATCATTAGAGGGGAATTTGAATTGTAAGTTACAGGACAGTATTGTGGAGGATTGGAGCTAGTCTCCTTCTGTAATGTATAAGTTACTTTGACAGATGAATAAAAACTTCTTTTGAGCGTTTCAATTTAATTCTTTCTCTTGGGGAATCTTGTGAGAAGGAAAGGGCCCGCCTTCCTCACAAGATTCACCCCTTTTGGTTCCTGTAGTTGTTTATTTCTTTATGTGTTTGCACTTCTCTTAATTCTGTTGTTGAAACACTAGTTACATGGTTTGCAATACTCTGTTTCTTAGCGCTACACGTATTGAATGCACGAGTGAATGATGTTGAGAGCATGTGCTGAAGATCCCTGCATAAAGGGATAGGGTCTTGCTCCCATTGATTGCTTTCCTTTGCTTGCAGTGTGATTAGAAACAAGAGGACAAGTGCTGAAGGTTCCTGTTCCTGGGAATAGGGTCTTGATCTCTTGAAGTACTTTTCTTACAGTGTGATTAGTGCCAGGCAGCAGGTGCTGAAGTTCCTCACCAGGGAATAGGGTCCTGTTCCTGCTATGGTTGAATGATTTCCCTTCTTGTAGATTGATTTTCCTTTACTGTAACAGAGAAATCGCTTCTGCTATAATTTGATTGACTTCAGCTTTAATTAAGTAGAGTATGAATTAGTAGATTAATGAAATTAACAGGTGTGTGTCTTTCTTTCACTACGACATTAATCCCGCTTTTGAAATTGAGCATATCCAGTGCGCCATTACCTTTGAAATAAAAAGACCTTCTCGGGTTGACAATTTATGTGGAGCTCGAATTGTGAAAACAATTAGAGCGACCAACAGCTATATAATTCAAGCTACTGTCAAGGGCATACTCGAGTCTTAAACTACTGAACACCATAGGTGAAATTTAGATGTGATAAGAACTCGATTTGTATATTCAGAAACCATAAACTTCAAACTTCTCCCTTATTGTATATTGTTCTTCTCCTTGATCACCTTTGCTCTGATGCCATGTAGAAATTCCCACTATAAATCAACAGATTATGTAATAGACTAAAGAAAAATACAAGGTCTACTTCTACAATAAACTTTGTAGAAGCTTAATTTAATATGAGCATGATCAATGAGAACACATATAACTGAGAATGAGAAATCAATCACACATAACATAGAAGAAATAACCCGGGGAAATCCTTAGCCTAAAACCCCAATCTCTGTATTATCATACAAGTGGAAAATAGTCACAGAATTACACAAAGCCTTAGCTTGGAAGCCAACCATTTCTCAGTATAATCCCTCTGCTGCTCATAGACAGTCAAAGGCCTCTCACAAACCTTCTCCTCTGCCCTCCAAGCCTCCTATTTCCTTGCACAGTTTTTCTTGGGGTTCAATGCTTCCACACATGTGAATTCCCACCTCACATTGCTCACTTGGCCCAGTAGTAACTGCACAATCCTGAAGGAGATAAATCCTTCTCCATGGATTAGTTTCCTTTATAGGAAAAATTCATCCAGTTGATAGCACACTATCCATTCTCTGATCTCAATTGGGTCTCTGTCTAAACTGACATGCATGAGTTATTTATGTGAGAATATTCAGTTATCTGAAGTGCAATAGTTACATGCATGCGAGCATTAACTAGCTGAACTTACATTAATTCAACAAATTGTTTGAATTAATCTAACTAGACTTGACTCAGTTAATTGAGCCAACTAATTACAACTCAATATTACAACTCATCCTTGTCTATTTAACTGATGGATAAATTCCTCAATTAATGGAGAAACTGTTGCATGTCCCCACATAGATTTCATGTTTGATTTTCCTTAACTAATTAACTCAAGATGAATTAATTAATTATTTTACAAACAACTGCTAAGATCAAGTTTGAATTTTACTTCACTATTTTAGTTCGGGGACTAGCTAAAATAGGAATCTATCTCGAACTACTAAAAATAACAATGCTATTTTTAGCATTTCCATTTTTCGTTCCTTGTTGCTTAGTCTAGTACTGGTACCTGAACTACTATTTTTAGAGCTTCTATTTTTAGCATTTCTTGTTGCTATTTTCAACAAGATGATCCCTCTATCCCAATGACTGGGTCTAGCAACCGAAGTGACAATCTACTAGACACTTTCCTAAGTTGCAATTGAAAAGAGAGACGAAGAAGATGGCCTACCTCGTTCTGATTCTATTTTGGTCTCCTTTGTTGAAGACCTTGAATCACTTGCACCACAGGATCGCTCTTGCTTATCTTAGCATTTATGCACCTGCACAAGAGAACAAGACACAAAAAGGCATGCAAATACAAATAGCATATTGAAAAGCAACCTACTTAACTGACCAAGGAATGTTAAGCTAATTGATACATGAGCATACACATTTAGGGAAAATGAACTAGCATTTGTATATTAGTAGAAAATAAGGGGAAGCATACAACCAATCCTTGATGTTGATAGGCTCTTCTTGAATGAATATCTAAGTTCAAGCTAAGCTAAGCACACCAAGCACTCCTTCTCCAAGCCAAATGAATAGCATATAAACACAATCTTAGCAGAAGGGTACAAATAGGCAAAGACCAACAAACCAACCAGCCTATAACCATTTGGGAATGGGAAAGGATGAATATATAGGCTAGGAAAGGGAGTTAGGATCTATCCAAAGATAGGAGTAGGCCCTCATCTCAAAGAGGTAGCTCATAGGGATAATACCAAGAGGCCAAGTTGGGAGAATTCAACCTCATCTATGTCAAATAACCTTAGCTCACCACTCTGGAAGCTTCTAGATCATGAAGCTTCTCGTCTTCTTTGGGAAAATTTCTTTTTGGGATCATCATGGGTATATGAGAAAATAGAGTGATACCATCACGGGTCTGGTATAGTGCAACAGGAGACCATCGTGGTTTTCAGCCTCATAAGAGTGATGATTCTCAAATTAGGGTTTAATGTTGGGTTGTGTTATTCTTTTCATGACTAGCCTATATTAGGTTGGGTGGACTCACCTATGGTTTTGTGCATGATTTTTGCACATGGTTTTGGATGTGATGGTTTTCGATCCATGGTTTTGGACGCAATGGTTTTCGGTCCATGGTATTGGATGCTTCGGCATGTATAAATATGTATTGTAACATTGAAACGACATAATGAAAAATCAAGCTGCTAGTCTTGGTTTTGGGATCCAAGGAAAATATCTGTGTATATGTATTTTATTTGTTATGCTCTCACATTGTTTATTTTCTATGTTTTTAGAATTCATATGTAGGTAATTTCTATACGAGGTTAAAACCTACATTTGGTATCAGAGCTGTTTTGGCTTCAAGGGGACACCTTTGTTGCTGAGGGGTTTCGCTTGGGCTTGTGGTAGACCCTATTGAGTGGGAGATCTGCGATATCGATTCTGATGGTGAAAGAAGATGGCAAACAGTGGAAAGATAGAGATCGATAAATTTAATGGTCAGAGTTTTGTGGAAAGTCAGATGGAGGATCTATTGGTGGATAAAGATCAATGGATCGTGGTAGATCCAGGTACTAAACCAATGGGAGTGTTTGATGAATAATGGAAGAAGTTAGATCGGAAGGCAAAGAGCACAATACGATTATGTGTCTTAGATTCAGTATTGCTAAATGTATCGGGGGAAGTTACGGCGAAGGCTTTGTGGGACAAGTTAGGGAATTTGTACCAATCTAAGTCTCTGGTGAATAAATTGTTCCTACGGAAAAAGCTATATAACCTGAGGATGAAAGATGGAGACTCAGTGACAGAGCATCTGAATGCGTTTAATACTGTGGTGAGTTAGTTATCGTCTGTTGATATCAAAATTTCAAATGAAGATAAATGCATTAGTTTGTTGTTTTCTCTACCAGATTCGTGGGATAGTCTGGTTATTGCAATAGGTAGCAATGCAACTACCTTGTAGTTTGATGAAATAGTCTCATCCTTGCTGACAGAGGAGATGAGATGGAAAACTATGGAGAGCCAGAATGGTGATGCCTTGTCTGTATGAGGACGGTCCCAAAATAAAAATAAAAGTAAGTCATCGAGTGGGAGATCTAAATCTCCAGGAAAACCTATAAAGGTGGCTTGCTAGAAATGCGGAAAGGAAGGGCATTGCAAAAGGGACTGTAAATCTAAAGCTCCTGACAAAGGAAAGGGATCTGATGATGCTCCTTCTGCAGAGGCGAAAACCACCTTAGATGAAGGTGGGGATGTGTACTTGGCTTCTTCAAGTACACATGTAGATCATGAGGGATGGTTGATTGACTCAGGTGCATCCTTTCACTTCACTCCCCATAGAGAGTGGTTCTGCGAGTATAAGAAATATGATGGTGGTGATGTCTTCTTGGGAGATGACAGGAAGGCTAGAATCATTGGTCACAGAAAAGTAAAGTTGAAGTTGCAAGGTGGAAGGGTTAGAACACTTCTAGGTGTTCTACATATTCCTTCATTAGCTAGAAATCTGATTTCTGTAAGCAAGATGGATGATGCAGGTGTAAAAATAATGTTTGAGAAGGATACCCTCAAGATAGTTTGGGGAGCACTAGTATTGATGTGGGGAGTTCGGATTGGAACTCTATACAAGATGCAAGGTAGCACTGTTGTTGATGGGTGCAACAGTTCTGTGGTTCCTAAAAGTGGAGCAGAAAATCTAGTGGACTCTGGAGAGAAGACCATGTTGTGGCATCAAAGGCTTGGACATATTAGAGAGAAAGTCCTTCGAATACTTCATGGTAAAGGTATGGTAGAAGGTATGAGTAATAGCTCTCTGGATTTTGATTTCTGTGGAAATTGTGTATATGGGAAGCAGAATCGGGTGAGTTTCCCCTCTGGTGGTAAGAGGGAGAAACATATATTAAAACTTGTGCACAGTGATTTGTTTGGATCTGTGAAGGTTGCATCACTGGGTAAGTCTATGTATTATGTATCACTTATAGATGACTTCTCAAGGAATACATGGATATATTTCCTTAAGAATAAATCTTAAGTCTTTGACAAGTTTAAATAATATAAGGCTCTGGTGGAAAACCAGACAAAGAAGAAGATAAAGGTGTTGAGGACAGATAACGGTGGAGAGTTTTGCAGTAAGGAATTTGAATAATTCTGTAAGAAGTGTGGTATAGCACGACAAAAGACTACTCCATATACACCTCAACAAAATGGAGTTGCAGAAAGAATGAACAAGACGTTGATGGAAAGGGCAAGAAGCATGCTCAGTGGTGTCGAGTTAGGACAGGAATTCTGGGCAGAGGCGGTGGAGAAAATATGTTACCTGGCCAATGGATCACCTTCATCAACATTGGACGATAAGACTCTACAAGAGGTATGGACTGGTAAGAAACCCTCTCTTTCACATCTGAGGGTATTTGAATGTGATGCATATGTACAAGTTACAAAGGAGAAACGAACCAAGTTAGATAGTAAATCTGAAAAGTGCATCTTTATTGGGTATAAGGATGGTTTAAAGGGTTACAAGCTTTGGAACCTAGTAACAAGGAAGGTTGTGTACAGTCGAGATGTGGTGTTTAGAGAGGCAAAAGATGTTATTAAACATGAAGTCCAACCAAAGGAACCTAAGAAGATAGAGTTTGAGCTTAAGGAGGAAGAATCCGACTCTATAAAAGAGGAGGAATCAGAAGATGAAGAGCCACAAACTCCGGGTGTAAGAAGATCAGTTCGAGAAAGAAGGTAGTCAAAAAGGTATAGTCCATCTACTTTCTATTCAAATTTTGCTTTATCTATTACTGACGATGATCCTAGAACTCTAAAGGAAGCAGTAGATTCAAAGGATGGCAAACTTTGGAAACAGACCATGGTTGTTGAAATTGCATCTTTGCACAAAAATGAGGCTTGGGATCTGGTGGAGTTGTTGACTGGAAGGAAACCCATTGGCAGCAAATGGGTGTTTAAGAAGAAGACAAATGCAAAAGGCAAGGTGGAGAAATACAAAGCTCGGTTGGTAGCAAAAGTTTATTCCCAATTGTCGGGAATTGATTTTGGTGATATTTTTTCTCCTATTGCCAAGGTAACTTCTATTAGATTACTTTTATCTGTTGCTGCTTCTTTTGATTTTGAGGTAGAATAGATGGATGTGAAGACAACATTTCTTCACGGGGATCTGGAAGAGGAAATCTACATGAAGCAACCTGAAGGATTTTCGGTGAAGGGTAAGAAAGAACTGGTATGCAGGTTCAAGAAGTCTTTGTATGGGTTAAAACAGTCACCAAGGATGTGGTATCAGAAAATTGATACATTTATACGGGGACTTGACTTCACTAGAAGAAAATAAGATCACTGTGTGTATTTTAAATTAATTGGTGACCGTGTTATTTATTTGGTCTTGTATGTGGATAATATGTTGTTGGTTGGAAATGACAAAGAAACTATCCAATATTTGAAGACCCAATTGTCCTCCAAATTCAACATGAAAGATCTTGGTGCTGCAAACTATATTTTGGGCATGGAAATTAAAAGAGATTGGGAAAAGAGGAAGCTCTGGTTAAACCACAGGAAGTATGTCGAGACAATATTGCAGAGATTTAATATGCAAGATAGTAAACGGTGAAGGTTCCTATTCCTGTAGGTGTAAAATTATCTATTGAACAGTGTCCCAAGACACAAGAAGAGGAAGAGGATATGTCCCATGTTTCATATGCAAGTGCAGTTGGTAGCTTGATGTATGCGATGATCTGTACTAGACCAGACATTGCACATGCAGTGGGAGTATTGAGCAGGTTTATGTGAAAACCAGGGAAGGAGCATTGGACAGCAGTGAAGCGGGTTTTCAGGTATTTGCGTGGCACTAGTGATTATGGTTTGTGCTACCAAGGAAGACTAGAATTGGACAAAGTTTTGGATATCCATGGCTTTGTTGATGTGGACTAGGCTAGAGATTTGGATAAGAGAAGATCTACAAGTGGGTATGTGTTTAACCTATTTGGAGGTGCAGTTAGTTGGATGAGTAAGAAGCAATCTGTAGTGGCACTATCAACTACAGAGGCAGAATACATGGCAACCACTCATGCAAGCAAGGAAGCAGTTTGGTTGCAGAGATTGTGTTCAAGTATGGGGTTAGAATAGGGAGATATAAGGATAGATTGTGACAGCCAAAGTTCAATTTTCTTGGCAAAGAACCCTACTTACCATTCAAAGGCAAAGCACATTGATGTTCAATATCACTTTGTGAGGGATACGATAGAAGACAAAAAGGTGTTGCTGGCAAAGGTGGACACTTTGAAGAATGTTGCAGATGCATTGACAGAATCTGTGAGCTCTAAGAAGTTCTCTTGGTGTAGAGAAACAATGGGCATTGCAGGTTTGGATAAATAACTAAGCTCTCTTGTGGCCCCCTGTGGAAAGAAAACAACAAGTGGGAGAATATTGGGTTTGGGAGAATGTTTGGAAAGAAAAAAAAATAGACCCTATATTAGGTTGGGCAGACCTACCTATGGTTTTGTGCATGATTTTCGCCCATGGTTTTGGACTATAGGTTTTAATCCCGTACAAAAATTACCTGCATACGAATTCTAAAACATAGAAAATAAATAATGCGAGAGCAGAACACATAAAACACATATACACAGGGATTTTCCCATGGATCCCAAAACTGGGACTACCAACTTGATTTTTCATTATATTCCTTTCAATGTTACAATACATATTTATACATGCTGAAGCATCCAATACCATGGACCAAAAAACATCGCATCCAATACCATGGACCAAAAACCATCGCGTCCGAAAAAAAACATGTGCGAAAATCATGCACAAAACCATAGGTGGGTTCGTCCAACCTAACATAGGGTCCAAAACCAAAATTTTCTAGGGCGCTGCCCCGGACCCCATAAAGTGGGGTTACGGGTGCCCTTCAAACCCCTTATTAACTACGTGGAAAGAATATAACACAATCCAACATTCTCCCACTTGTTGTTTTCTTTCCACAGAGGGCCACAAGAGAGCTTAGTCATTTTCCTAGCCCTGAAATGCCCATTGTCTCTCTACATCAAGAGAACTTCTCAGAGCTAACAGATTTTGTCAATGCATCTGAAGTATTCTTCAAAGTGTCCACCTTTACCATCAACACCTTTTTGTCTTCTATCATAGCCCTCACAAAGTGATACTAAACATCAATGTGCTTTGTCTTTGAATGATATGCAGGGTTCTTTGCCAATAAAATTGCACTTTGGCTGTCACAGTCCATCCTTATAGATTCTTGTACTAACCCCATACTTAAACACAATCTATGCAACCAAACTGCTTCCTTGCTTGCATGAGTGGCTGCCATGTATTCTGTCTTTGTAGTTGATAGTGCCACTACAGATTGTTTCTTACTCATCCAACTGGCTACACCTCCAAATAGGTTAAACACATACCCACTTGTAGATCTTCTCTGATCCAGATCTCCAGCCCAGTCTGCATCAACAAAGCCATGAATATCCAACACTCTATCCAATCCTAGTCCTCCTTGGTAGCACAGACCATAATCACTAGTGCCACACAAATACCTGAAAACCTGCTTCACTGCTGTCCAATGCTCATTTCCTAGTTTTGACATAAACTTGCTCAATACTCCCATTGCATGTGCAATGTTTGGTCTAGTACAGACCATTGCATACATCAGGCTATTGACTACACTTGCATATGGAACAAAGGACATCCCTCTTCCTCTTCTTGTGTCTTGGGACTTTGTTCAACAGATAACCTCACACCTACAGGAATAGGAACCTTCACCGGTTTACTATCCTGCATATTAAACCTCTGCAGTATTTTCTCGACATACTTCCTCTGGTTTAACCAGAGCTTCCTCTTTGCCCGATCTCTTTTAATTTCCATGCCCAAAATATAGTTTGCAGCACCAAGAACTTTCATGTCAAATTTAGAGGACAATTGGGTCTTCAAATCCTGGATAATTTCTTTGTCATTTCCAACCAACAACATATCATCCACATACAATACCAGATAAAATAACACGGTCACCAATTAATTTAAAGTACACACAGTGATATGCTTTTCTTCTGGTGAATCCAAGTCCCCGTATAAATGTATCAAATTTCTGATACCACATCCTTGGTGACTGTTTTAACCCATATACAGACTTCTTTAACTTGCATACTAGTTCTTTCTTGCCCTTCACTGCAAAACCTTCAGGTTGCTTCATGTAGATCTCCTCTTCCAGATCCCCGTGAAGAAATGTTATCTTCACATCCATCTATTCTACCTCAAAATCAAAAGCAACAAAAACAGATAAAAGTAATCTAATAGAAGTTACATTGGCAACAGGAGAAAAAATATCACCAAAATCAATTCCCGGCACTTGGGAATAACCTTTTGCTACCAACCAAGCTTTGTATTTCTCCACTTTTCCTTCTGCATTTGTCTTCTTTTTGAACACCCATTTGCTGTCAATGGGTTTTCTTCCAGCCGACAACTCCACCAGATCCCAAGCCTCATTTTTGTGCAAAGATGCCATTTCATCAACCATGGCCTCTTTCTGAATCCACTGCTTCCTTCACAGTTCTGGGATCATCATCAGTAACAGACACAACAAAATTTGAACAGAAAGCAAATGGACTATACTTTTTAGGTTGCCTTCTTTCTCGAACTGATCTTCTCATAGCCAGAGTTTGTGGCTCTTCATCTTCTGATTCCTCCTCTGCTGTAGAGTCTGATTCTTCCTCCTTTAGCTCAAACTCTATCTTCTTAGGTTCCTTTTGTTGGAATTCAAGTTTAATAACATATTTCACCTCTCTGAACACCACATATCGGCTATACACAACCTTCTGTGTGACTAGGTTCCAAAGCTTATAACCCTTTAAACCATCCTTATACCTAATAAAGATGCACCTTTTAGATTTGCTATCTAACTTGGTTCGTTTCTCCTTTGGAACATGTACATATGCATCACATCCAAATATCCTCAGATGTGAAAGAGAGGGTTTCTTGTCCATACCTCTTGTGGAGTCTTATCCTCCAACGCTGATGAAGTTGACCTATTGACCAGGTAACATGCAGTAGCCACGGCCCCTGCCCAGAATTCTTGTCCTAACCCGGCACCACTGAGCATGCTTCTTGCCCTTTCCATCAACGTCTTATTCATTCTTTCTGCAACTCCATTTTGCTGAGGTGTATATGGAGTAGTCTTCTGTCATGCTATACCACACTTCTTATAGAATTCTTCACATTCGTTACTGCAAAACTCTCCACCGTTATCTATCCTCAGCACCTTTATCTTCTTCTTTGTCTGGTTTTCCACCAAAGCCTTAAATTCTTTAAGCTTTTCAAAGACTTCATATTTCTTCTTAAGGAAATATATCCATGTATTCCTTGAGAAGTCATCTATAAATGATACATAGTACACAGACTTACCCAGTGATGGAACCTTCACAAGTCCAAACACATCACTGTGCACAAGTTCTAATATATGTTTCGCCCTCTCACTATTAGAGGGGAAACTCACCCGATTCTGCTTCCCATATACACAATTTTCACAGAAATCAAAGTCCAAAGAGCTATTACTCATACCTTCTACCATACCTTTACCATGAAGTATTCGAAGGCCCTTCTCTCCAGTATGTCCAAGCCTTTGATGCCACAACATGGTCTTTTCTCCAGAGACCACTAGATTTTCTGCTCCACTTTCAGGAACCACGGAACTGTTTCACCCATCAACAACAGTGCTACCTTGCAGCTTGTACAGAGTTCCAATCCGAACTCCCCACATCAATACCAATGCTCCCCAAACCATCTTGCAGGTATCCTTCTCGAACACTGTTTTTACACCTGCATCATCCAACTTGCTTACAAAAATCGGATTTCTGGCTAATGCAGGAATATGTAGAACACCTGGAAGCGTTCTAACCCTTCCACCTTGCAACTTCAACTTTACTTTTCCAAGACCAATGATTCTAGCCTTCCTGTCATCCCCCAAGAAGACATCACCACCATCATATTTCTCATACTCGCAGAACCACTCTCTATGGGGAGTGAAGTGAAAGGATGCACTTGAGTCAATCAACCATGCCTCATGATCTACATGTGTACTCGAATAAGCCAAGTACACATCCCCACCTTCATCTGAGGTGCTTTTCGCCTCTACAGAAGGAGCCTCATCATATCCCTTTCCTTTGTCAAGAGCTTTGGATTTACAGTCCCTTTTGAAGTGGCCTTCCTTTCCGCATTTCCAACACACCGCACACCACCTTTATAAGTTTTCCTGGAGATTTAGATCTCCCTCTAGATTTAGATCTCCCACTTGATGACTTATTTTTGTTTCTGTTTTGGGACTATCCTCGTACAGACAAGGCATCATCATTTTGGCTCTCCATATTTTTCTGTCTCATCTCCTCCGTCAGCAAGGCTAAGACTATTTCATCAAACTGCAAGGCAGTTTCATTGCTACCTATTACAATAACCAGACTATCCCACGAATCTGATAGAGAACACAACAAACTGATGCACTTATCTTCATTTGAAATTTTAATATCAACAGATTCTAACTGACTTACCATAGTATTAAATGCATTCAAATGCTCTGTCACCGAGTCTCCATCTTTCATCCTCAGGTTATATAGCTTTTTCCGCAGGAACAGTTTGTTCACCAGAGACTTAGATTGGTACAAAGTCCCTAACTTGTCCCACAAAGCCTTCATTGTAGCTTCCCTTGATACATTCAACAATACTGAATTTGAGACACACAATTGTATTGTGTTCTTTGCCTTCTAATCCAAATTCTTCCATTCTTCATCGGACACTCCCGTTGGTTTAGTACTTGGACCTACAGCGATCCACTGGTCTTTATCCACCAACAGATCCTCCATCTTGAGTTTGCACAACTCAAAACTCTGACCATTAAATTTCTCGTTCTCTATCTTTCCATGCTTGCCATCTTCTTTCACCACTAGAATCGATCTCGTAGATCTCCCACTAAACAAGGTCTACCATAGGCCCGAGCGAAACCCCTCAGCAACAAAGGCGTCCCCTTGAAGCCAAATCTACTCTGATACCAAATGTAGGTTTTAACCGCATATAGAAATTACCTGCATACGAATTCTAAAACACAAAAGATAAATAATGCGAGAGCAGAACACATAAAACACATATACACATAGACTTTCCCTAAGATCCCAAAACTGGGACTACCAGCTTGATTTTTCATTATATTCCTTTCAATGTTACAATACATATTTATACATGCCGAAGCATCCAACACCATGGACCGAAAAACATCACATCCAATACCATGGACCGAAAACCATCGCGTCCAAAAAAAACGTGCGAAAATCATGCACAAAACCATAGGTGGGTCCACCCAACCTAACATAGGGTCCAAAACCAAAATTTTCTGGGGCGCTGCCCCGGACCCCATAAAGTGGGGTTACGAGTGCCCTTCAAACCCCCTGTTAACTATGTGGAAAGAATATAACACAACCAAACATGGACGTGATGGTTTTCAGTCGATGGTTTTGGACGCAATGGTTTTCGGTCCATGGTTTTGGATGTGATGGTTTTCAGTCCATGGTATTGGATTCTTCGGCATGTATAAATATGTATTGTAACATTGAAAGGAACATAATGAAAAATCAAGCTGGTAGTCTCAGTTTTGGGATCCAGGGGAAAATATCTCGGTATATGTGTTTTATGTGTTATGCTCTCGCATTATTTATTTTCTGTGTTTTAGAATTCGTATGCAGGTAATTTTTGTATGAGGTTAAAACCTACATTTAAGAGCTATTTACTTTAGGGGAAGCTCAAGGCATTTTCAAATCAATATCTCAAGAAGGATTTGAACTGCATATATGAATGAGTACACTGCATTATGGTCATGTTTCGAGCACTTCGGGGTATGTCACAGGTAAGTGCAAGAGGCGTGACAAAATATTGTGTACAATGCACATTTTATAGTGACAAAGGTAAGTAAGTTGAGGATGCATATGTTTTGAGAAGGTACCCAATGCTACAATAGTTTTAGGATGTGTTTCCATAGGATATTTCAGAGTTTCCACCTCATAGGGAAGTAAAAGTTTCTATTGAGTTAGATCCAGGGGTAGCTCCAGCACCAAAGGAACCTTACAATATGAGTACACCAGAGTTGGTAGAGTTGAAGTTACAGTTGAAGGAAATGTTTGACAAGGGATACATTAGGCCAAGCGTATCACCTTGGGGTGCACTAGTATTATTTTTGAAGAAGAAGGATGGTACTCTCAGGCTATGCATTAAATATAAGTAGTTACACAAAGTGACCATCAAGAACAGGTATTCATTACCAAGGATTGATGACTTGTTCGATCAATTGAATGGAGAAACATTATTCTTGAATATGGATATGAGATCTAGATATCATCATGTGCACATTAAAGAAGAGAACATCTACAAGAAAACTTTCTAGACCAGGTATGGTCATTATGAGTTTTTTGTAGTTCCATTCAGTTTGACTAATGCTCCAACTACTTTTATCTTCTTGATGAACAATGTGTTGCTTCCTTATTTGGACAATTTTTTTATTATGTTCATTAATGATATATAGGTATATTCCAAAAATGAATAGCATGTTGATAATTTAGCATCAGTGTTGGGATTGTTGAGAGAGCATCAATTGTATGCTAATCTTAGCAAGTGTAGTTTCTTTCAGACTGAGATACATTATTTGGGACATGTTTTTTCCAAGGATGGAATAGCAGTGGATCCAAAAAGGGTAAGAGTTATCATGGAGTGTGTTATCATTGGGCTGGAAAGGGTTGGGTTGTGTCAACCTTCAACCCAGCGTAGCTATTTCAAACCAACTTTTGACTGGAAGTTATCCCTTCCAATTTGAGAGGTCTCTCTCAATATACATAAAAATTTGGCTATGATAAGCTCAAAAATTCATATGCCTAACTCTGTATTTCTATGTGATTTTTACATGTGAAAGAGTGCGAGGACAGCTACCATTGGGCATGGAATCAATTAAAGAAAATCAATTACAAACAACAATGTTTTGTGGAAACTAGGGAATTTTTGGTTTATTAATGTGAATATGGACATTTACAATAATCACATCAAATTTAAAGGAAGTTGGAGCAATATAACATTGAATTCCAAGTAATCGAATAAGATATGAAAATTGATAACAACATAGGAGCATGATAGGATGGAACTGAAACCAAAAATGAATCTCAGGTTAAAACAAAGTATTGATGCAAACTATATTTTTATTAACTAAAAAGTATACAAAAGTGGTGTTCTCACATCATCTATCCCCCCTCTTCAAAGTTAAGAAACCACCCATATATAGAGTGAAATATTCTTTACAAAATCTACCACCTGGGCTAGATTCGATCAACAACTGAGAGATATAATCCTATTTGATTAATTAAACATTGAGCCTTCATAGGGATTTTCTATTTTAACAAAGTTTGAATACAAATGGGAGTCGCATAAAAAAAATCTATCTAACAGTTACAATTATTTAGGAAAATAAAGTGTTTGTAGTGTGGCATTGTATTCTTGGAAACTTAGAACATCTGGCCCTTTTGAATCCTGCAATGTTGCTTGCTGATTAAAATGTGCTTGAAAGTGTCTCGTTATAATATGTTTCTTATTGTCCTACTATGTCTCATTTTCCTTTGTGTCTCGCCTCCCTCTTTTCTCTGCATTCTGTTTGATGACCATGCTGCTGGATATATGTCGAAAAACACCCTAGTTGTCCCATTGAGCAGAAGCAAAATGGATATTTTAATGTTCGTTGATCTGGGTTGTTGTTTCATGCTGATTCAATCTAGGCCATTGATCTAGGTTGATTCAATCTAGGCATGTTGTTATCGTAATCACAATATAGGAGGCAACCTTTTAACATATTCCATAATATTTTGCCAATGGGATGGACCCGAAACTGCAACAAACTGCAATATATAAAATATTGCATTCATCACAATCGCAAGCCGGAAGGGGCTTCAATGGAGGAGGAACTTGTGACTTAATCAATCCTCGATTGTGATATCATAATCGATGGGGGAGGACTTATCGCAATCAGCAGGGAGAGAACTATCACAATGAGTGGGTGGGATGGAACTTTATGCAACATCGTAATCAATGGGGAGGACTTGCGAACGAGACTTTGTGATTTGGCAATCGGCGAGGGAATTTGCGATATGCGATATTGCAATTGCAAAAGGGAAGGGGAGGTGGGTGGTTGTTTATTTCAAAAGGGAAGGGCCAATAGCGATATGTTTTACGAGTCCTAGCCCTTAAAAAAAAAACTATGACTAGAGTTAAAAAAGGGTTGCAACTAGAGTTTAAATATGAGACATGGCTAGAGTTTAAATACAAATGATGAAATGGTATTAGTGAAAGAAATGGGTTTTAGAGAACATGGGAATTTCTCCAAAACAAATTAGACTGGACCTATCCTTCCTTCTTTAATCTCCAATTGCAAAGCACAAAAACCTCTTTTAGAAAAACAACAGATAGATGCAAAGAGAAGTGGTGAAAAACTTTATCTAAAATGACTAATCAAACTTAAAATTATTTCTAGGAGTTATCATGGATAACAATGGCTCCAATGGGGATGCTGTGCCCCTGTCGTGCAACAAAAAACCAACAGACCAGTTGCCTAATCATTGCGTTGATCCCAATTTGAAAACTGAAAAGCACACTACAACCCAACTGGAAACCAAGTACTACTGTTGCAACATTATATCAAATTGTTGTACAAAATGAAACTGACATCTGCAAAATGTAACCTAAATCTGAAGGAAATGCTTGCTCAATAAGCTTATTTATGTACCAATCACCCTATTCTAACATTTGAAAATCCACCTGCTTAATTCAAGCAATATGAGACCTCCAGTATAACTAGTCAAAGAATTGATCTAACACCTAAGATTCTCGATTGTGCCTGAATGAAATCAGTAGTGGATCATCTATTGGCAACTCAGAATAAAAACTGAATCCATAAATTAAGCTTATAAATGAATGAAAATTCACCTTCACTAATGACTGGAATAGACTTGCCAAATGATCTTGATAATCATGAAAAATCACCTTTTCTTGATGAGTAACACCAGGAGGAATGAATTCATTCATAACTGATAGTCTTTTTTGTCTTAAGTCTTAAATTCCAAGAACATCATCAAATAAAAAGGAAACTATAGATTTGTCTTCCCTTCTATGTAAATCAACAAAACTATCCATGCATCCTTGAACATCTTCAAACATGACATCCATATTGTGTGTATCAAAACTACTCTTTTGCTTATCAAACAATTCCGACTTGACCTTTGGTAATTTTGCTTGAGGAATGTCATCTTGATTCTAGACACTAACAAATATTATATAAACAAATTGATGCATATCATCCATGTCATTTTGATGATCCTCAAATAGAATAGGTAAAACATGTATATTCATTTCTTCATGTAACTCAGGTTTACCTAAAAGTGAACTTTCATTCACTATAACCGAGACAACATCATTATGGTTTTCAACAGAAAAAGGTTCTTGTCTAGGGAGACAACTTTCATCACATGTTACCTCACTTTCCATGATTTTCATGCATGTATTTTCAACAACCTTATCTTGAGGAGCTCCTTCTTGATATAAAATCTCATAAACAGACTCATATCTTTGACTGCATATAGATTGACAGGGCTGCAAATCTTCATGCATTTCATGTATTATGACTTGACTGCCAAATTGCTGATCAATTTCATCTTCAACTAAATAAGAGACATTTGCTTGTTGGAAAACTTCTTGATCATCATGACAACTAGCTTGAGAAGAAAATTCATAAAGTGCCTCTAACATCTCCTCATCATCCATACATTCTTCATGATCATCATTACTTTTTAGATATTGAATGAAACCATTACAAAAATTACAACGATATTGAAATAGTGGTGATGAAGGATGAGACTTCCCATAATGTCCAAACAATATTTTATGGAAATATTTAAGAGACCACAAGCTTCCTGATGGCAACCCTTCATACCATACTCTAACTTTGTCTTCTAGAGTAGCCATAAACATCTTCATGAGACAATCCTCAGGAAACTCAACTCTCAGTCTACATACATGTAAATTGAATTTAACCAAATGTAGACTAGCATCATCTTCCTTTTCATCTTTAAATATGGGAAGATGGGTTGACCAATCAACAAAAGGCATAGGATTTGGAAAACCATAGATATGAGACCGATCCATAGGAGCATACCTAACATTTCTTCTTGCGGTAGAACTAATCTTGGAAATTCTTCAAGCTACTGATTTGTAAGAAGTGGAGTCACCATGAAGCTTCGATCTTCTGGATCTTTTGAAATTGGAGTCATAAGGGTAATGTCACAACCTTCAGAAAACTATGATTTCCTGTTACCCTTAGGAATCAGAATGAAGAGACTCAAAGAAAAATCTGGGAAAAGGAGCTTTTCGGCTCCCGAAAGATGCACCAAAATGTTATTGCTGGGGTGGAAAGGGTTGGGTTGTGTCAATCTTCAATCCAGTGAAGCTATTTCAAACCAACTTTTGACTAGAAGTTAACCCTTCCAATCTGAGAGGTCTCTCTCAATATACTTTAAATTTTGGCTATGATAAGCTCAAAAATACAGATGGCTAACTTTGTGTTTCTATGTGATTTTTGCAAGTGAAAGAGTGTGATGAAAGACACCATTGGGCATGGAGTCAATTAAAGAAAATCAATTACAAACAACAGTGTTTTGTGGAAGCAGATGCATTTTTGGTTTATTAATGTGAATGTGGACATTTATAGTAATCACAACAAATTTGAAGGAAGTTGGAGCAATATAACATTGAATTCCAAGTAATTTAATAAGCTATGAAAACTGATAACAACATAGGAGCATGATAGGATGGAATTGAAACCAAAAATGAATCTCAGGTTAAAATAAAGCATTGATGCAAACTGTATTTTTATTAACTGAAAATTATACAAAAGTGGTGTTCTCACATCATCGATCCCCCCTCTTCAAAGTTAAGAAACCACCCATATATAGAGTGAAATCTTCTTTACAATATCTTCCACTTGGGATAGATTTGATCAATAGCTAAGATATCTAATCCTATTTGATTAATAAAACATTGAGCCTTCATAGGGATTTTTTTTTCTAAAAAAGTTTGAATACAAATGGGAGTCACCTAAACATAATCTATCTAATAGTTACAATTATTTAGGAAAATAAAATTGTTTGTAGTGTGCCACTGTATTTGTGGAAACTTAGAACATCTGGCCCTTTTGAATTATGCAATGATGTTTGTTGATTAAAACATACTTAAAAGTGTCTCGCTACCCTCTATTTCTTGTTGTCCCATTGTGTCTCGTTGTCCTCTTTTCTCTGCATTCTGTTTGATGGCCATGCTGCTGGATATATGCCGAAAAACACCCTCACTGTTCCACAAAGCAGAAGCGAAATGGATATTTTAATGTTCGTTGATCTGGGCCATTGTTCCAGGTTGATTCAATCTGGGTTGATTCAATCTGGGCATGTTGTTATCACAATCACAATACAGGAGGGAGCCTTTTACCATATTCCATCATGTTTTTCCAACATGGTAGACCTGAAACTGCAACAAAATGCAATATATAAAATATTGCTTCCATTGCAACTGCAAGTTGGAAGGGGCTTCAGCGGAGGAGGAACTTGTGACTTAAGCAATCCCCGATTGCGATATCACAATCGACGGCGGAGGAATTGTCGTAATCAACGGGCATGATAGAACTTTATGCGATATCGCAATCGTCGTGGAGGACTTGTGATATCGATGGAGGAGTGGTGACGAGACTTTGCAATATCAAAATTGGGGGGGAGGACTTACAATATCAGTGGAGGAGTGGTGACGGGACTTTGCGATTTGGAAATCGGTGGGGGACTTTGTGATATGTGATATTGCAATCGCAAAAGGGAAGGGGAGACGGGTGGTTGTTTATTGCAAAAGGAATGGGCCGATAGCGATATGTTTTTTGGGTCCCAACCCTTTAAAAAACACTGCAGCTAGAGTTAAAACATGGATGAGGTTAGAGTTTAAATATGAGATGTGGATAGAGTTTAAATATAAAGGATGAAATTGGATTAGTGAAAGAAATGGGATTTAGAGAACATGGGAATTTCTCGAAAACAAATTAGAATAGACTTATCCTTCCTTATTTAATATCCAATCGCAAAGTACAACAACCTCTTTCAGAAACGCAATGGATAGATGTAAAGAGAAGTGGTGAAAAATCTTATCTAAAATGACTAATCAAACTAAAAATTATTTCTAGGAGTTGTCATGGATAACAACGTGGACAACTCTTGGAAATGTAGATGAGGTGAGATTCTTCATGGGATTGGTAGGTTATTACTTGAGGTTCATCAGGAACTTCTCACAGATTTCTTAACCTATTACATCATTGCAGAGGAAAGGTAAGAAGTTTGAATGGACAAAGGAGTGTGCGACTAGTTTTGAGAAGCTCAAGAATTTGTTGACACATGCACTAGTGCTAAAGATTGCATATCTGGACAAAGAATTTGTAGTATGTACAGATTCTTGCAAGAGAGGACTTGGTGGATTCCTTATGCAGGATAGATAGGTGGTATGCGATGAGTCACAAAAACTGAATGAGCATGAGAAGAACTACCCCACACATTATCTTGAGTTGGCAGAGATCATACATGCATTGAATATGTGGAGGAACTATCTTCTTGAGAGGAGGTTTGTATTGATGAGCAATCACAATAGTTTACAATATCTATTTGACCAATCGAATCTGAATGGAAGGCAGGATCAGTGGTTGGCCATGATTAATGAGTTTGATTTTGAGATCAAGTATATCAAAGGTAAAGAGAACAAGGTGGCAGATGCTCTTAGTAGGAGGATACAGGTAAATCACATAGCATCTATTAGCTCCTACATGATAGATTTATAGGATAGGATCTTGCAGGCAGGTCAGTAGGATGTCAGGTATATGGAGATTTTTCACAAGTTACAGTAGAGTACAGGTACAGGTACAAGTGTGGGTGCACAGGATGTGGACTATCATCTCATGGCAGATGGATTGGTTAGATTTAGGGATAGGATATATGTTCCAGATAACAGTGAGCTCAAGAAGGTGATATTGAGGGAGTTTCATGTGAAACCATATTCAGGTCACCCAGGTTATCAAAAAACGCTGACAACAATGAAGAAATTATATTATTGGCTGATTTCAAGAGAGGCATAGCATAGTTTGTGGCTAGGTGCTTGGATTGTCAGCAGGTGAAGGTAGAGTGTAATGGGAGGTCATTTTAATGGAATTTATCATAGGTTTTCTGAGGATATTGGGATAGCATGATTCCATCAGGGTAATGGTGGACAAGTTGACAAAGGCGTTGCACCTCATTCCAGTGAAGTCTGCATTCTCAGTGAGTGATGTAGCACAAGTATTCATCAGGGAGTTTAGAAGAAGATTATGTCAGATAGGGATGTGAAGTTCACTTCAAAGTTTTGGAAGGATTTGTTTGCAAGTTTAGGCATAGAGTTGGATTTTAGTACATCTTATCATTCACAAGCAGATGGACAACCAGAGAGGTTCAATAGGATATTGGAGGACATGTTGAGGAGCATCAACAGCAGAAGTGGGAAGAGTACCTTCCACTGGTAGAGTTCGATTATAACAAAGGGTACCGGGAGTCACTAAGGATGAGTCTATTTGAGGCATTGTATGGGAAAAGTTGCAATACTCCTATCAGTTGGAGTGATCCAGTTAATAGGGTGTCGATTGGACTGGACATGCTGGCAAAAATGGAACATGAAATGCAGGTAATCAAGAATGCTTTGAAAGCAACATAGGATAGGCAGAAGAGCTATGCATATTGGAATAGGTTTTTCAAGGAGTTCCAAGTTGGGTAACATATGTACTTGCACATCACACTAGAGAAGAGCTCCTTGCAGATTGGATCATGTGCCAAGTTGGCACCCCATTTTTGTGGAACTTTCAGGATTATTGAGAGGATTGGGCTAGTAGCCTATCAACTTGCACTACCTTCGACAATGAAATTCCATGATGTTTTCCATCTGTCATTACTTAATAAGTATGTTAAATATTTTGATAATGTGATTGACTCAAATCTATTGAAGTTGGATCCAAAAGGAGAATTACAGCCATAACTGAAGTGTATACTGCAGAGAAAGATGATTATGCTCCATAATAGAGAAATCAAGTAGGTCAAAGTGCAATGAAAGCACTTTGGGCTCGATGAAGCTACATGGGAGATGGTGATCAGATGCAGGCTATGCATCCTTCCTTCTTTGATGGTTGAGCGGATGTTTTGGTATATGTCTTTGGCATATGTTTTGGTACATGTTTTGGTGATGTTTGGTATATGTACATGTGTATATGGATGTAAATACTACCATGAGCTATGTTATAAAGCTTCAATAAGTGGTATAGTTGTCATGTCATTATGATGTTATACTTGTTATGTTGTCATGTTGGTTTTCTTCTCAACGGGATGATCATTGTAAATAGTGCAATGACCTACGTTATAAAGCTCCATGGGTAGTATGTTTTTCTTATAGTATCCTTGTTGGTTGTAGGTGTTGGTTAACACTGAGGATGGTGTTCCCCCAAGGGGGAGGGTTCTGTAAATACCCTAGCGAAAATTCCATGTAATAAAAGTTAATAAAGGAAAAATAATAACAACAGTTGATGGGACACTTATTCCAAGCTAAATGTTGGGAAAAAACATAGTGATGGGGATCACTTGTGGTTAATTAATAGATAAGGAAATTGGAAAAGGCAATGGCAAAGGATTTGGAAAGGAAAAGTGACATTTATTGGAATTTATTTATGTAAATAATGGAAATTAGGAGAAAAGGGAGGTGAAAGGTCATATGTTGCATGTGAGGAGGAAAATGAAGGAAAATAATGGAAAATGAAGAAATTAGAGACCTCATTATTAAAAATGCTTATGAGGATCAGTACACATTCTTTTGTTAGTTCAGTTTTAGAGCTCTCTCTATTATCTCTCTCTCATACTCTTGGACACTTAGAGTTTTCTTAGAACACTCTTGGAGAGTGTGGCATACTTGGAGTTTTGGAGCAAGAAGGAAAAGGAAGAGTAGGAAATCGCAAGAGGACATCGGGATCAATAGCTACAACGGGTTTTCATTGTAGGTACCAAGTTGCATGTATGTTTTCCTAACTATT
Organism: Pinus tabuliformis; assembly: GCA_031772625.1. Taxonomy (NCBI): domain Eukaryota; kingdom Viridiplantae; phylum Streptophyta; class Pinopsida; order Pinales; family Pinaceae; genus Pinus; species Pinus tabuliformis. The sequence continues at coordinate 274,825,938 of CM062809.1, read as the reverse complement.
TTTGGAATGAGTGGCACATGCATGTGGTTTATTGGTCATGATATGTCACTGACATGGAGGATTTCCTAGATGGATAGTGGATTTGCATAACCTTTCCATTTCCTAGATAGGCATGTTTTTTTTTTCCTGGTTAGTTCTCATGTTTCCTTAGCTTAGGTTGAGTTACTAGTTCCTATAAACCCTGGTGGGAAAAACGCTCTAGAATCCATGTAACAACTTGGGTTGAGTTACTACCTACTTGGAAGCCTTGGTTGGAAAAATGCTCTAGAAGCCCTTGGTGGGTTGAGTTACTAGTCCTAGAAGCCCTGATTGGAAAAATGCTCAAGAAGCCCGATGGTAGTTGTGGGTTGAGTTACTAATACTGGAAGCCTTGGTTGGAACAAATGCTCTAGAGCCTTGGAAGGCTTCAGTAGAGACCAATTTAATGATGGTTTTGTGATGTCTGGCCATGAGGTGGAATCACTGTTTGATGGGTTGAGGTGGTTTGGCCTCTGGAAGCCCTGAATGGTTTTTTATTGATGTGTTTTATGAGATCTGTGATTTTGAAAGAAAAATTAAAGAAAATATGTGATAATAAAACATCCTAATTGAATACTTAACTAACCAAATACAGTTGGTGCATGCAGAAAAATTCTATAGCCAAAAAGAATATGTTCAAGAGGTGACAGAAGGAAAAAATTTAAAGATATGGAGAAACTAACTAAAACAGGCAGTTTAGTTAATTAATCTCTTTAATGATTATAACTTTGCAGTGGGCTTTCAGGGAGATTGATACTCAATCTAGCCTTACCCTAACTCCTATGTTACCTTGAACATATGAAGAATTAAATTATGGAAAACATAAATGAATAATAGGAAAAACTCACATGGACACAAAAGTTGTTAAGAATGAAGCCATAATCCTTTGATTATCTTCATAAATATTTCAAAGTATTACAATGGTGTCACTGGATCATCACAAGGGTTCAACCCTTCCTTCTTTGAAATACAAAATACTTATAGAGTGTAATTCAAAAATATCTAGATCTGAAATAAAATTTATTACAAAATGAAATATTATCCAAAACTGATTTGGATATTGAAAAAAATAGAACACAAAAATAGCTATTCTAAAATGATTTGAATAATCAACACATAATTCAAGGCCATTGCTTGATGACTATTGCTGGAAATGGAATTTTATGTTTTATGATCCTTTCTCTCCAACTGGTTACTGAATCTGTGCATTATGTTTTATTCGATGAGTTCAATTAATTTATCCCATCTTTTATCATCTGGGATAGAAATTTTGTTACTTTTCTATATGCCTCATCGACTTCTATGTATTTCTCAAAGGTTGGCCTAGTAATAAATAAGTGTTGAATTTCATGTTGAATAAAAAGATCAAATTCAAGGCCTTCAAAGAATGCTTTACCATTGATCATCCCTTTGAATTTTGCAAACTTGGTTCTATCTGCTACTATCTCATGCAATTTGTGTTGGTAATTTTCTAGTGGAATCAATTGGCTACTAGAATCTCGTAGATCTAGAAGTCCTTTCTAGTGCAAAATTTTGAACTTTTTATGAAACTTTTTAACCTGCACTTCCAAGTTTTGACATTTGTTTTCTAATTGTAACATTAAGTTTCTATTGACAGTGTTGGAAATCCGTCAACCAATGGGATCCCCCCAATATGAAGTCTCAATCACACCTCACACTGTGTGGTGTAGGATTCCCATCTGGTATAAAGGCTAGGTTTCCAAACACTTAAAGATTTTTCTTATCTCTAGTTGTGAATGTGTAGTTGCAACTGTGTCAAGGTTCTTCTGCTACAAAGGGGAGAGAAAATTGAACCTATAAGTGAGAGGTAATAGTACCACATGTTGGCTTGGTTTGGGTTGGCCGAGGTTCAATCTATATTGCATACCAAAAACACCCTCAATCACTGGCCCTTTTGGAAATGACCTGCAAGTAGATCATAGTCTCACCCGAAGTGACTATGGGAGGATGCAGAACCAGGTTTCTGCAGCCTTGAAGGAGTAGGAGATGTGGTATAATTATGTTATATTATTCTTATTATTTATAAATCAATTCGCCGCATTATATTAATGACTTAAATATGCCATATAAAACCATAATCCATCATTGTGTTGAAGTAAAATGCAACTGTAATAACTGCTACTCTACAATAGATAATAAGAAAATATACACATAAAAACACCAATTTAACGTGGTTCACCTCAGTGTAGGGCTATGTCCACAATAAATGTTGCTTAATATAATAAATCTTTGAAAAAAATACAGTTCTTTGCCTACGCACTAAGCTACAAACTGTCTGCGCACTTAGCTGTAGACTCAAACCTCTGTGCACTCAACTACAGAGCCTTGCCTTCTCTACTAAACTATAGATCACAATAATTTTCCCATAACACTGATATGGATTAATTCCATTTGATGTCTGTTGGGAATAGGATCTCCTAAGGATATTTTTGGGGTTAAAAACCCATGTTTTGGGTCAATTTTGTAATAAAGTTGTAAAGTATCCGCATTTTGTGGTCGCGGAGCGTGAAGGTGTCAAGAGTCATAAAGGGTTGTCTACCCTTATTTTGTAAAGTTTAAAGTTGGCTGTAAAGATCGTGGAGTCTTGGTAGAGATGTCTAAGTGTTTCGGGTCTTAGCATAGGTAGAGGCTCTGTAGTTAAGTGCGTAGAGGCCTAGGGTGGAAGTCTGCAGCTGAGTGCGTGAAAGTATCTAGATCAGGGTTGAGGTTGTGCGAAGGTTGATCATACACCTTCATGGAGGTACTAAAGGCCGAATAAAGGGCTGGGCTGACAAAGCCCTAAAGCTTAGTGACCTACGAGAGAGTAGGAACAGAGGGTATAAACCAACATCACGATCATCTCATGGTGCAAAAACTTAGTTCCCACATCCCCCTATACTGCTTCGGGTGAGACTTCGGTCTGCACTCTACAGGTTGATGCCGAAAGGGCCAATAGTATAGGGATTTGTTTGGCTAACTAACGTTGAACCTGGGTCAAGCCCCACATAGCCAACAAATGGTTCCGTTGCCGGGACAGGAATCTGCATGAGAGATGTACAATGTCATATCACTGGAATCCAACTAAGAAAGAGGTTGAAGACTGGTTGGATAGGAAGATCCATGAATTCGTGGCACAGGAGAACAGGAATCTACGACTAACAAAGGAGCAGTGGTTGGACAGGTACTTATATACAGAAATCCATGGGATCTTATTATGTCCCTTTCCAGTTGAGTTATATGAGTGGATCATGAAGCTAGTGGATAGCCAAGGAAGGTGGAGACTTGATAGTCCTATTGTCTAGACCCCAGAGTTAGTACAGAGACTGGAAGCCTCTGAGGATAAGATTGCTCATGCTGCTGATCATTGGCTCGATCACATCATAGGAGGATTTGTGACTAAATTCGCGGTCAATACCTCAGTTAGTTACAGTGAGGTGAAGCGACGCTTTTTCAAAGGTCTGCGAGGTAAGTACTTGAAGTTTTTGAATACGTGGATTAATATGTTATTGTGTAAAAAATGGGTTATGCAGCTACCTTGATGTTCGGAGTTACACGAAGTGGAAAGGCTTACAGAAATGAAGGAAGAAAGGGTTCGGAATATAGCCCACTGATTTCACCTCCATTGGGTGACAACGAGGGAGTGGCGCAGGCTTCTCTGCGAAGGGAAATTCAGTTAATAAGACAGGGATTCCCACGATTGCCACCTCCACCCACACCACCTCCAACTTCACCACTATCACTTGCGACTTCACCCATACCACCACCACCTCCACTGCAGTTGAGCATGGCAAATTCAGTGAAGCTGCCTTTGTTTAAGGGCTTTGGAAATGAGGACCCAGACCAGTTTTGGTTCGTTGTGAAAATAGTATGGGAAGCTCAGGGCGTCACATATGACCACATGAAGAAGGCAACATTGGTTAGTGCTTTGAAGGATCGTGTGCTAACCTGGTACATCAAGTACTCTAATGATAACCCAAACACTAGGGTGGCGGACATCCAGACCGCATTGAATAAAGAATTTAGTAGGCCTAAATCCGAGGTAGAGTCGATTGTGGGGTTCAAGGAAATCATGATGAAAGTAGGTGAGACACCTTGGGAATTGGATCAAAGGTTGAAGTGAAAAATCCGTGAAGCCAATATGAACTTAACAGATGGACAACACCGCAAATGGTTCATGGCTTCGCTCCTGCCACACCTAAGGGTTGCCCTGTCACAATAGAAGATTATGACTCAGGTAGAGGCCTTGGAGATTGCAATGAGATTGCATGAAACATTGATGCAAGATTCGAATTTGGGGGTTCAGCAGATCCATGCGCAATTGCAAAATCTTTGCCTTGAAACGCAAAGTTTGAAGCAGGATAGAACAGCTCGACCGGAGATGTGCGAAGAAGTATGGTGCCTGAAATGTAAAGGTCAAGGGCATGACAAAGACCATTGCCCACTCTTTGTGAACTATATTGTAGGAGGAGGACCAATGCCTTTGAGGATGAAATCCCAAGTGGGACCGAGCACGGGGTCTGCGTTGTGGTGCACTATATGTTAGGTAGCAAGAAAACATGTGACGAATAACTGTCATTTGCTGCAGAGGTTTGTATAAACACTGCAACAAATGTTCTGCAACTTTTGCGGGTTGGTAGGGCATGATGAGTGCAATTGCAGAAGTTATGAATTGATGATGGATAGGACACCCGCCGATAGGGTTCAGGTAGAAACACATCCCCTCGACCAGAATGTTAGGATGGTACAAATAGGATTTCAGGGGCATGGACGAGGCCGAGGCAAAGGAGGACCTGGTAGAGGTCAGGGACATCTAATCTACTACAACTGTGGAGGACTAGGACACTATGCCCATGAATGCACTAACCCAACATGACCGTTGTGAAAATATTATACTCAGTTTGATCATGAGATAGAGGACTGTCCTACGCTGATAGCGAGGATACGTGACAAAGGGGTGCTACCACCTCAGCCGACTCGAAACCTGTAGATGATGAGGTGTGAGCCTCACGAAGAGGATCCAAACATGAATATAGTGCTCTAAAGTGGTATTACAATAGATGATGATAAGGGGAAATAACCCCAAGACAGCATATGGGTTTGCAAATCTCTGGCGAAGGAAGATGAATTTGATTTGGAACGTGCATGTGAAACATTCATGGAAGAAAATAAGAGCTTCACTAAGGCGTCCACCTCAGGGAGCAAGGATAAGCCTGATTAGGAAATGGACCCGTCTATGATTTCGACCTTTCTAGAAACTTGCATGAAGCTGTTGCACGATAGCAATGCTGTGGAGGTATTATAGGAGCTTATAAATAGACACATCGAAAACACTCCGGGTGAACTACATGTGGTATGGAAGATTGGTAAGCATAAAGCAAGAACATGGCATGAGATGAGACTGACCACGCAGATAGGAGAATATGAAATGGATCAAGTTATTTTGGATCTGGGGTCAGATGTGAACGTTTTACCAAAGCTAACTTGGGAGCATATGGGAAGACCCACATTGTAGTGGTCTCCGATTCAGTTAAGAATGGAAAATTAGGAGAAGATCATCCCCATGGGACGACTGTAAGGAGTGACTATAGATATTTAAGGCGCGAGTGCATTGGCTGACTTTGAAGTAATAAAAATTATGGATGACAGCAACCCCTACCCCATAGTCCTTGGGATTTATTGGGCTACTGATATGAATAGGGTAATCAACCTAAAGAAGCCAAAGCTGATATTTGAAAACAAATCGCTCCACGTAATAGTACCCCTAGATCCTACTGAAGGATCGCGCTATACTTAACAAGTCTGTGATTATGAGAGTGATGATGATTTGGAATACATATATAAGATAACAAAGCGAGACCAAGATTGGGTGAATCTGAAAGTGGATGGACGAATTACATGGGATCATGAGACTTCCTGCACCTCAAACTCTGATGAAGAATTCGAGCGCTGACAAAATAAACTACATGAAGTGACCATGCTGAGTTGTAATATGATGACCCAGTCGATGCGCTGTGTGTCATAAGAGGTAAGAAATATGCCAAATTATGATGGCCTGAATGACGTATATGTGTTTTTGGATGTATTTGAGAGGGAGGTACTAGAAAAGCAACACTTCTAGGGTTTGGACTAGGCACTGCGTGTTACGCTCGCAAGATGGTGGAGTACACACAAGGGTAGCTTTGATGATTGCCCAAGTGTAGGAGGATGATGAGAAAACACTTTGGGAAGCCAAAGGTAAGAATGACAGACAAATATGATGGGAAGGATGATCCGCGTGCACACTTGGCCAAATGGGCTAAAGCTTATGGAGCAAAGCCCAGACCTGACTGGTGCACTTGTTCTGTCACACCATGGATGTCATCTCGATGAACTGGTACTTGGAGACAGAGCTCCGCCATGGTACAGGTGAATGGGATATTCTATGTGAAGGATTCATAATGACATTTAGCTTTGAAGACGGGCTTGATTGTATTGACGAAGTGCTATAAGAAGTCAAAGCAGCAATCTTTAGGATACCGCAGGATCCTTTGGATTTGATTCAACCCGATTAGACTACTCAGCTGAGCCACACATTGGAATGCTATAACGTGACTACTGAAGAAGAAGACGAAGATCCATGAAAAATCCCTGAAATAGAGGGTCGTCACGAGGTCGAGGGACCGCAGATTGAGAATCTTGATATAACCGTGCCACTGAAAACAAAACATGTAAATATTCATACGGAGGTGGAACCCAAGTTCATGAAGATTGGAGATTACTGGGATGATGCGATGGTAGATAAGGTCTCCGAATTGCTCTGCGAATACCAGGTTTTGTTCCCTACCAAGTTTCCGGAGCTAAAGGGGGTAATAGGAGACCTAAGCATTATGAAGATCACGCTAAAACCCGACGTGAAGTTGATTAAGCAAAGACCTTATCATCTCAATCTGAAGTATAAAGAGAAGGTCTTCTTAGAGCCAGACAAGATGCGCATGGTAGGAATCATTAAGCTCGTAGAAGAATCTGATTGGGTAAGCCCAATGGTGGTACAAGAAAAGAAGTAGAAGGATGAAATAGGGATATGCGTAGATCTCAGGAAGTTGAGTGATGCTTGCATACATGATCCTTTTACGACTCTGTTTACTGATGAGGTATTGGATAATGTAGGTGGCCAAGAAGCGTACCCTTTCACTGATGGGTTCTCTAGGTACGATTGGATCAAAATCGTGCCAGAGGATAGAAGAAAGACGACCTTCGCGACTGAGTGGGGATGTTTTCAGTACAATGTAATGCCTTTCGCATTGAAGAATGCGCCTATGATTTTTTCGCACATAGTCATTGCTAAATTCAAGGAATTTATTCATAGGTTTCTGGAGGTGTACTTTGATGACTGGACTGTGTTTGGGTTGGTAAAATTCCATGTGGCAAGTTTTCACCTGATGCTAGATACTTGTTGAAGGTACCAGATTGCGCTCAATTTGAAATGCCTATTTTGTGTTCCTTTTGGGACCCTGTTGCATGCAACCTTAGGACATAATGGGTATTATAGGAAGTTTATAAAGGGCTATGCCCAGATCACCACACCTATGGAGAAGTTGTTGAAAAAGGATGTCACATTCTATTGGAATGAGGATTGTAAGAAAAGCCTAGATGTATTCATAGAAAAGATGGTCACCGCACCGATTTTAGTCTTCCCAGATTGGAAGGAGTAACACATACATGTAGACGCGTCATGTATAGCACTGGGAGCAGTACTAACATAGGCTGGAAAAGTGTAATTGGACCATCTTATAGCATTCGCAAGAAGGAGGTTATTCAAGGCTGAGAAGAACTATTCCACCACTGAGTGCAAAGGATTAGACATGGTATACACACTCCAGAATTTTAGACACTATTTGCTGGGTGGACATTTTAAGATGTATACGGGTCATTCTGCATTGAAATACCTGGTTAATAAGCCTGTGTTTGGGGGGAGAATCTATAGGTGGTTGTTATTGTTACAGGAGTATGATTTTGAGGTTATTATGAAGCCTAGATGACTGAACTCGGGACCAGACCATCTGTCGTGAATCGAAACAGGGGAATAGCCCACTAATTTGGAGGAGGGATTGCCTAACGTGCAGATATTTTTAGTGTGTATCGTGGATGGTCACTTTGAAGACATCATACACTTCCGAACGATAGGAACTGCTCTAGAAGGTTACACCATCTAGCAGAAAAAGGAGTTAATGGTACGTGTGTCAGACTTTTCTGTCATTGTCGGACATTTGTACAAAATGGGGTCGGATGAAGTATTACGACGATATGTACTGGAGTTTGAAAGGAGTAGTATCCTCACAAACACTCATGGGGGTGCCACTAGAGGTCACTCTGTAGGGAGAGTGACCGCACAGAAGATTCTACGCGCAGGGTTGTGGTGACCAACCCTCCATCAGGATTCAAAAGCTTACTACAAGGCATGCGATGTGTGTCAAAGGACTGGCAGGACATCATGGAGAGATGAGGTGCCTCTGAATCCAAAGATAATGTTACAACCCTTTGAGAAATGGGTGATATATTTTTTGGGACCTATTCAGCCCCAAGGGAAGAAGATGAGAGTGTGGTACATTATCACCGTGACTGAGTATTTGACTCGATGGGTGGAGGCACAACTTGTGAAGGATTTCATAGGCGTGACCACTGCGAAGTTCCTCTTTGAGTATGTACTGACACGATTTGGGTGTCCAAAGATTTTGATGAGCAATCGCGGTACGCACTTTCTGAACGAGATGATCAGTGCACTGACGGAGGAATTTTAGGTACATCACCAGAAGAGCACACCTTATCACCCACAGGCTAATGGGACAGTGGAAGCATTCAATAAGGTGCTAGAGGACATGTTGACCAAGGTTTGCAACACTCAGCAAAGTGATTGGTACCTACGCATACCTGTAGTACTATGGGCCTATTGGACGACATGCAAAAAGTTGACGGGATAGAGACCCTTTAGGCTTGTATATGGTATTGAAGCAGTGATTCCCATGGAATAAATTGTGCCTAGTCTGCGCATAGTGGCACTCATGGGTATGATGAATCGCAGAGCCCTGGAAGAGAGGCTCGCGTAACTGGCTGAGCTTGAGGAAGAGAGATTTATAGCTAGATTTCACCAACAGGTCCAAAAGTAGCACGAAAAATCATGGCATGATTGGCACATTAAGTTGCGCACCTTTAAGGTAAATGACCTAGTTTTGTTATATGAAAGAAATTTTGATAAATTTCCAAGGAAATTTAGAATGCACTAGTTAGGGACCTATGCCATTAAGGAGATAACTGTAGTGGAGCAGTTTAGTTGGTTAAATTGAATGGAGATCCCTTCCCAGGAAAGGTGAATGGAAGCTAATTGAATCCATACATCGGTGATCTGGCTAAGTGACTATATGAGGGCAGCGTAGTCCTAGCACTCCAGGAAGTTGAAAGGAGGCGCGAGACTATAAACTACACTGCCCGAGTTGGGGAGTTGCACAATTAGAGGATTGTGTGAAGCGAGGAAATGTCACAGGGTTCGCGACAGCGTGAAGAGAGCTGTGCTACCTAGGGAGAAATCGCACAGGTCAGTTGGAAAGTGACCATTAAAGTCATTGTTCATGATTTAACGGTAGAAATGCGGCCAAATGGAGTGGGCAGTCGACATTAAAGACGAAATTTATGGGTAAGATATTTAGAAATCTGCCACCAATCCAGCATTAATGAACCGAATGTGGGGGGAATGGTCAGATTTGAATGAAAAATACCTTATAAATTACAGGTGGCTACCCAATGAAAAACAGTTGGCATTTTGAGAGCTGAGTTATTGAGCTCTCAGGTGCACATGAACCGCGAGAACTTCGAAGTTTTGCTAGCCAGTTCAGTATTTGAGACATTGCCAAAAAGAGACACAAGACCTATTGCATCGCATCATGTCGACACATGCAGAATATATGGACACAAAAGCAGTGACAGCCGAGGAGGTTGTGCCAGAGGTTGTTAGGGAGGTGGAGGGAGCTGCACCAGAGGTTGCAGAAGTATTAGTTGAAGTTCCCGAATCCCCACGGACACCTAAATCGAAGCCAACCCCAACCAAGGAGAGTGCGAAGGATAAAAAGGGAAATCAGCCTACAATAGCAGTGCACACGTCGCTGAGAAGGAACCCATTGAAGGACAGGTCCACCGCACAGGAAAAGGGAAAAGCCATTAACCTGGAACCAGAGGAGGAAGAAATTGAAGACATCCCGATGGATGATGAGAACTTGGGGATAGACGTGGAGGAAGTTGACGTTCTGGGTGCTAACCCTATCACTCAGTTGCATGAGTACATCCCTTTGTACAAGGGCAAGACCAAGGTGCCAAAGGACATTGATGAGAGCAAGGTCCCTTTGCAAACCCCTCTGTTGTCGGATGAAATTGTCTTTGAAGGACCACACTTGGGGCAGGTTCCTCTATTGAAACTGGAGGATTGGGACTTAGCTGACCATGAGAAGTTCTTGCACTTGGCAATCGAGCAGCTGATGCGCCACATTATTGATACAATCACTGGGATGAACACACTGGAACCACAAAAGTGGCTCAGAGGAGTAGACAAGGTAGGTCTGCTCAACCTTCTATGGGTGTTGCACTATAATCACACCCCCATAACAGTATTGTTCATCAAGTAGCTGGAATGCTTGGTGCATGATGGGTGTCTGTGGCTGGTGGAGCCAATACTGTTAAGTTATGGTATATTCTATGCTTATAACAGTTTACTTCTTTTTCTTATTATATTCCACCGATTAGCAATCACATGTACATAAAGTAAAGTGCAGATAGAACATTAAACGATCGACAGAAAACAAGCCAAGACAAGAGACACAAGATGTGGCGGCTAGCCAGGGACAAACCCCACAATGTGTGGGGAAACCATTTGATCAAATCTTCTTTTATCTTCAATAATTCAGTAGAGATAAATAGTACAATAAATCTGATTCATATCAGCAGTAGCAAACCCTAGATCAACAACATCAGTATTAGCGGCTTCATTATCAAACTAGGGCAGACGATATCTCACAAACCGACCGTCGGATAGACTTCATTCCACCACACAAAGTTTCGGCTTCCAGAGGAGGTTCAGATGAACCTACAAAACAGTTCAGATGAGGAGATCTTCTAGGCCACGCAAGTCAATCTTTACTTCTGCAGTTGCAGCTTCAGTTTCAACAGTTTCTGGCTTCAAACTAGGGTAGTCGATATCTTGCAAACTGTTCGTCGGATTGACTTCATTCCACCACCAAAAGTTGTGGCTTTCAAAGGAGGTTCAGATGAACCTATAGCGCAGTTCCAAAGAGGAGATCTTCTAGGCCACGCAAGTCAATCTTTACTTCTGCAGTTGCAGCTTCAAATTCAACAGCTTCCGGCTTCACATGTGTGTGAGAGAGAGAGACCCATTTCAGCGCAGTAGAGAAGAGACTCATATCTGCGCAGTAGAGAGAGAGAGATGTGATGAGATGAGTGAGTCTAAATGAGGAAAAGTCCTCTTATATTTATACACATCGTTGGTGGGTGAATAGATGCGACTGTTGGGCTTCTGAGCCTACATGAGTTGTAGGTCGGCTTGATAATAATTCCACAATCAAAACAAATTCATATCTCCATGAATACTTATCGGAATTGGATGATCTTTATATCAATCCTACACCTATCGACGAGAGGAATCTAATAAAAATATTATCAGCCATGAATAATATGACCCACATGAATTTTTTCCCTGGTTGCCAATTTTAACAGTCCCTCTCAACCATGGAGAACTTCATCTGCAATCTGTCTATCAGTCGTTACTATTCATCCATCAAATGCACTACCCTGTACAGCCTGACCCTTGCCTTGCTCTACTCTATTCTGCCTGTTTTGCTTTGTCTTGTTCTGCCTGCACTGATCTGTACTGTTTTGCTTTGTTCTGCTCTGCTCTTGCATTGTTCTGTTCTGCTCTGCTTTTGTCCAAATTATGAAGAAGAAGAAATGATCAAGGATGTATCATACTGACTCAAAGTCAGTCTCAGAGTATGTACCACTGGTCCCAGACCAGTCTCAACCAACCCAAAGTTAGCGTCATAGTGAGTACAACTCCAATGGTCCCAGACCAATATCATCCTCCACTGACTCAAAGTCAGTCTCAGAGTATGTACCACTGATCCCAGACCAGTCTCAACCGACCCGAAGTCAGCGTCATAGTATGGTACAACTCCTACCACTGGTCCCAGACCAGTATCATTGATCCCAAATCAATGGAGGTCATCCTAGCGTAGGGAGTACGGTAGTTACAACGATGCGTCCATTGGTACTACTATGGTCCCTAACTTCATTTCCCTGCTCATTGATCAGATGAGAGGTACTTCCCATGCGTCCCAGACTGCATGGGTAGGATGCCTCGACAGGAGAACTAATCAATCCTGTCCTCACAGGAGAACACATCAATCCTGCTACAATTTCCATGGAGAACACATCAATCCAGACCTCACAGGAGAACACATCAATCCTGCTACAATTGCCATGGAGAACACATCAATCCAGGCATCACAGGAGAACACAACAATCTTGCTACAATCGCCATGGAGAACACATCAATCCAAGCTGCCATGGAGAACACATCAATCCAGGCCTCACGAGAGAACTAATCATCCTGCTACACAGGAGAGCGAATCATCCTATTCCACAAGAGAGCAAATCATCTTGTCCCACAAGAGAGCGAATCATCTTGTTCCAGTGTGCACCACCAGGGGAGGGTGAGTCACCCTGTGGTCATATGTTGCTCCAGTAGGAACCGCAAGCCCTTAGAGCTCCCAGAGCTCAATGTATGCAACATGCAGGACCCTTGTACAAAGGTTTCTTGCCGACTCCAAGTCGTTTTGGAAAATCACAGATTTGATCTTTCCTCGGGGCTTTGACAAGGTGTATCAACCTGTACATCATCTTAATGTGATGGAGCCTCCTTGCTCATCAACTTACCATATCCTAGATGATGTCTATCTGCTAGAGCAATTGACGAATACAGGATTCCTCAATAATCGAATCCCACCTCTGGTTGTTATAGAGCATCACAGTGGTATCCAATGTAAATCCAAACAGCTCACTGAAGAGCTTTCGCAACCAGACTACCTCACACGAGGTTATGCTAGCAACAATATATCCTGCTTCGGCAGTGCTCAAAGCTACTGACTTCTGCTTCCTGCTCATCCCGGATATCGAAGAAGATCCCAAGGTGAAACAGTACCCGGAAGCGCTCTTACGGTCCACCACACTGCCTGCCCAATCAACATCAGTATATCCAAGTAGTCTCACATCTCCGACAGTGTATCTTAATCCATGAGAGATTGTGTCCTGAAGACATCTCAGAAGATTCTTGGCATCAGTCGAGTGAGGCTCAACCAAATATGACCTCACAATGCTAACTGCAAAACATATGTTCGGACGGAGGTTCACCAAGAACATCAATGCGAATGAGTTTTTGAAACTCAGAGGCATTTCGCAAGTCTGGTCAGACATCACTACCATATAACTTCTAAGAGTTAAGATCCTCGAGGTAGTCACAGGCTTGTAGTCCATCATACCGAATCTTTCCAATATATTTACCACATATTTTCCTTGAGATAGGAAAATTTCCCTTGGCTTCTGCCACACTTCAAGTCCTTGGTCCTTCATTTCAAATTCAAAAGCCATCTCCCTCTAACATTTGTGAATGAGAGGGTTTGCACCTGTTAGAAAGAGGTCATCCACATACAATACCAGTATGAGAGGCTTGTCATCTTCAACCTTAAAGTAAAGGTTAGGATCGACTTCACTCCTAGTGAATCCCAGCTTCATCAAGTAGCTATCGATCCTCTCATACCATGCTCGGGGTGCTTGCTTCAGCCCATAGAGAGCTTTCTTCAACCTGCATACATGAGATTTTCGATCATAAATCTCAAATCATTCGGGTTTCTCCAAGTAGACCTCTTCTTTGATCGAGCCATGCAAGAACGCAATCTTGACATCCATCTGATGTAGGTTCCATCCTTGTGAAGCGGCAAGGGCTATGATCGAGCGGATGGTCGTATATCTGGCAATAGGTGCAAATATCTCATCATAGTCTATACCTCCCTTTTGGGAGAAACCTCGAGCAACAAAATGAGTCTTATACTTTTCCGTGCTTCCATCTACTGCATGCTTTATCTTGTAAAGCCATTTGGAAGTAAGAATAGTCTTGTCCTGGGGTCTGGGAACTACTTCCCAAACATCATTCTTTATGATAGACTCATATTCTTCGGTCATAGCATCCTTCCATACTTGATGCTTGACGGCATCTGAGAATGACGAAGGCTCATTTTGTATGATTGTGCTCATGATGGTCAGGTATCCTTGATACCTATTAGGTTTCTTACTTTCACGAAAGGTTCCTCGGGGTGCAGCATGTCCTTCAGCATCATCAAGTAACCCCTTAAGCCATGAAGGTCTCTTCCTAGAAGAGTAAGGCTCATATGGAGGAGGATCAATCGGATCCATGGGTTCTTCTACATCAGGCATTGATTCATCATCCTTTTCTTTTGGTTCCCTGGTGTCGGCTTCTTGAGAGCTCCTCAAAGTCGGAAGATTGATCACCTTGCTGAGAGCCATATCTTCGTCAAAGGTGACATCATGACTAATTATGACTTCCCTTTGACCAGCTACATAGATTCTATAGCCTTTAGTATTTTCACCATAGCCCACGAAAATTCCCTTCTTTCCAGATGCTCCCAATTTATTTCTTTTCTCTTTCAGCACATGAAAGTATACAGGGCTTCCAAAAATTTTAAAATGAGAAACATCAGGTTTCTTACCGGTGAATTTTTCTTCAGGAGTCTAGGAACCCAATGCTTGATGAGGGCATCAATTTTGTACATATACGACGGTGATTGTAGTTTCAGCCCATAGAAACTTTGGAAGTCTTTGATCATGTAGCATGGCCCGGACAACTTCCATCATCGTGTGGTTCTTCCTTCCTGCCACACCATTCTACTCAAGAGTATGTGGTGTAGTAGTCTCCCTCTTAATTCCAGCCTTAGATATGCCTAAGTGAACCAACTGTAATACATCAGAGGTCTTGCTTTGGCTTGAGGGGAACGATCCCCTTTTGAGCTTTCCTTCGACACATCCCGGACATACACCTTCTCTACTTGGAATTCGGGCATCCCTATCACCATTTGTTTTACACCAAGTAGAGCTTTGTAATGAAGGTGGGCAAACCTCTGAAGCCAAAGTTTGGACTGAAGAGTTGTGTCACAAGACATGACACCTAGCGGACTTCCATCGACCTGATATGATGAATCAACACTAAACCCAAGAGTAAAGGCATTTCCATATACATACCTTGCCATTGCTTAAGGTTACCTTGTAGCCTTTGTCTTCCATTGCCGAGATGGACACCAGGTTCTTTTTGAGATTAGGTACATATAATACATCTTGTAAGTGAATCGTATTACCTTGATTCAGTTTAAGAGAAACATTGCCTACACCTTTCACTGGGTATTTCATGTCATCTCCAAGGACAATTTCCAGGTTAGTTTCTTTCTCTACCAGATTATAGAGTACTTCTTTGTAACCACTGAAGTGTCTTGAGGCACCACTATCAATGAGCCAAATTCCCATTGAGTTCGAAGGAGCAGAGGTAGATAGAGCAGCTGGTAGATAATATTCAGCCTGCTTATCGTCAACAGTGTTAGATTCATACCTGGAATTTCTAGCCTTCTTGAATGGTTGCCCTCTTCCTTGATTTCCCACATTCCTTTTTCCTTTGTTGTTGAATTTTCCATTCCTTCAATTACCATGAGAGGGATTTTGAACATCGTCACGGTGAGAGTCCTTTCTATCAGGGAATTCCCTTGCATAGTGACCTGCTTTATTGCAAATGAAACATCGTCCTTTTCTTCCACCCTTAAATCCAGCCTTTCTTTTCGATTTAGACCCAGAATTATTTCTTTTCTTAGCATGAGAAGAAAAAGCAGCAGGAGGACATTTAGGCAAGGGAATTTCCTGCTCTTCTACCCTTGTTTGTTTTTGAATGCATCTAGCCATTAATTCCTCGAAACTAGGAATTACATTATTGTTCAGAAGAGTAGTCCTGAACACATACCATTCAGATGGTAATCCTCCGAGAGTTGTGAGTGCCATTTCTCTGTCAGTAATAGTTTCCCCGATAGATAGGAGATCGTTCTTGATCTCGGTGATTCTTAAGAAGTATGCTTGCATACTTTCATCTTTACCCTTCTTGATTTCCCTCAGCTTATTTCTAAGAAACAAAACTTGATTTGCATCATTAACTTTAAATAAACTCACCAGTCTATCGTAGATTTCCTTGGAGGTGTCCAGTTCAGAGATGTAGGCCACCAAGTGCTTGTCGATAGAGTCCCGGATGATCTTCTATTGTTTTGACTTCTCCATTTTTTCATTTGTTCCAGGCAGCAGCGGATGCATTTGATGGAGGATCAAAAATATTGCCTCTCACATGATCCAACACTCCTTGATTCTCAAGGGTTAGATCGATAGACATCTTTCATCTGTGATAGTCAGCTTTCTCACGGAGCTTGTCTTCAGCAGGAAAGAGTGTTGAGGACCCCATAGTTCTTTTAGGATAGCCTTGCCAATATTCTCTTCGATGATTGCTCTTGCTCTTGCTCGGGCTTTGTCTTCACCTCAGCTTTGATACCATGTTAAGTTATGGTATGTTCTATGCTTATAACAGTTTACTTCTTTTTCTTATTATATTCCACCGATTAGCAATCACATGTACATAAAGTAAAGTGCAGATAGAACATTAAACGATTGACAGAAAACAAGCCAAGACAAGAGACACAAGATGTGGCGGTTAGCCAGGGACAAACCCCACAATGTGTGGGGAAACCCTTTGATCAAATCTTCTTTTATCTTCAATAATTCAGTAGAGAGAAATAGTACAATAAATCTGATTCATATCAGCAGTAGAAAACCCTAGATCAGCAGCATCAGTATTAGCGCTTCATTATCAAACTAGGGCAGACGATATCTCACAAACCGACCGTCGGATCAACTTCATTCCACCACCAAAAGTTTCGGCTTCCAGAGGAGGTTCAGATGAACCTACAACGCAGTTCAGATGAGGAGATCTTATAGGCCACGCAAGTCAATCTTTACTTCTGCAATTGCAGCTTCAGTTTCAGCAGTTTCCGGCTTCAAACTAGGGCAGTCGATATCTTGCAAACCGTTCGTTGGATTGACTTCATTTCACCACCAAAAGTTGCAGCTTTCAAAGGAGGTTCATATGAACCTACAGCGCAGTTCCAAAGAGGAGATCTTCTAGGCCACGCAAGCCAATCTTTACTTCTGCAGTTGCAGCTTCAAATTCAACAGCTTCCGGCTTCACATGTGTGAGAGAGAGACCCATTTCAACGCAGTAGAGAAGAGACTCATATCTGCACATTAGAGAGAGAGAGATGTGATGAGATGAGTGAGTCTAAATGAGGAAAAGTCCTCTTATATTTATACACATCATTGGTGGGTGAATAGATGCGACTGTTGGGCTTCTGAGCCTACATGAGTTGTAGGTCGGCTTGATAATAATTCCACAATCAAAATAAATTCATATCTCCATGAATACTTATCAGAATTGGATGATCTTTATATCAATCCTAAACCTCTCGACGAGAGGAATCTAATAAAAATATTATCAGCTATGAATAAGATGACCCACATGAAGTTTTTCCCTGGTTGCCAATTTTAACAAATACCCATCACCAATAGATTGATCCATAGGATCACATGGCTGCCCTACACAGGAGAAAATCCGGCCATGATGTTTAGCAGAAAAGGTGGTGAGCAGGCCCTCGCAAAGGCCATGAAGGAGAAATTTAAGCTTGTGAAGAAACTGCGAGGCTATGCCATCTCAAGTATTAGTGACCTTGTAGTTAAGGTGGCCACGTGGATCTTGGTGGGGAAGGTTATGAGGAAGTTTCACGCAGATGAAGTGTCGGCACTAGTCGTTGCTCTTGCAGCCTAATGCACTGAAGGAGTCCAGTTCAATTGGGCACACAATCTCTGTGGTGAGTTCCTTGCAAACTACCGCAAGGCACAGGAGCTCAGCAAGACCTTCCACTATGCATGGCTCTTGCTATCTATTGTGTTGGTAGCATGGGAGCTGCTAGAAGATAGTCAATTCCCCTCGCTCGTGCCAAACCTGCGAGAAATAGTGAAATGCTTTGTTGTGGGTGGCCAAGGATGCTCAGTGCATTAAGGATAGCAAGATCTTCTGGATCTTGATGGAGATGAACATCCGCATGGCTATCAATTACAAACCGTAGTTGTCGCATACTGTGTTTGCCAACATGTAGGGGTCCGTGGAGTTCAAGGCATATTTTCACCATGTGTCAATCAGGGCACGAAAGGACCCTACACAGACATGGTATGACTTGCCTTACTTGGCAACGGATGACGCCATTGATGTAGTACTTGATCGCTAGCCGGCAGAACGACGCACTACGTCAGACTTGGCGGTGGGGGCGAGCAAGTCCGCCACGCAGCGCAAGAAGGAGGAGGCCAAGCTCAAGATGGCGCAACTGGCCGAGAAGAGGAAGAAGGAGACCACTAACAAGGCCCAGGTGGAGTGCGATACCGCCCAACAGACAAAATCATAGGCAGGAGGAACAGAACAGGGCTATGACAAAGGCGCGAGGTCGGTTTCGCCCGAGACAAAGGAAGAAACGGACGAGCAAAAAGAGTAGCATGGCACGGACCTGCAGGCGATGTTTTCCCTCATCAAGCATCCAAGGGAACAAGAGAAAGGAGTGTCGAGGAATAAATCCAAGGCCACTAAGACATCGTTGGACCCAATCACCCTCACAGAGGGTGATTTGCATGAAATTGGAGACACGGTGCGGGATGTCACCGCGGAGGCACTACAACAATTTGAATAGTAGTAGCTGTTGGCATTATGGTTCAGGTGTTGTCCTTGATGGCAACCCATTCAGGTGGTAGATCATTGTTCTTCATGTCAGCAGCAAAGGTTGATGATCAGCTATCATTTTATTGAAAAATTATGAAGGACGCAGGAAGCCAGTTCAGAAGGTGCGTACCCGCAGGTACACCATGCAGGGTCCGCGTCCAGAGACGCAGGCCAGCCGTTCAAGGGGTGCGTCCACCCAGTGCACACATTTCAAGGCAGAGAAAAGCACGTGGGGGTTTCTTGTGTGGTATCTAGCCGACGGTTTTGTGTTTCTATGGTGTCGGCTCGTGGTATTGTTCCATGTTTTGGGGAGAAGCTTGCCTATATAAAGCAAAGGAGTTCATTTGGATTGTGCAAGAGTCTTGGGTTGAATATCTTATTTGGTGAGATCTAGTCCAGATCTAACAAGGCGAATCTTCTAATGGACTGAGATCTCTATGGCGCATGAACAGATCGATAGATCTGACTGTTTGGGTTTGTTCTGAAGTCTTCATATCATTTATATCTGAAGGGTCGCAGGTTCAGTGAAGGGAAAGTGCGCTGGGACGCAGGTACTGTAAAGGGCAAGTGCGCCGAGACGCAGTACAGTAGAGAGAGACCTGCGTGGGGACGCAGGGCGATCGAGGTTCAGGTGCGTCTCTGAAGCAGAAGGACGCGGCGCGATAGTGTTTTCAGGTGCGTCTCTGTAGCGAAAGACGTGACGCGATAGTATCCTTGGGTGCGTCCCTGAAGCAACTGAACGCAGAGCAGTCAAAGGAATAGTGCGTGGGCACGCAGCGAAGCAGAAGGATATCTGCAGGTGGACGCAGAGTAGCAGAAGGTTAACAGCGTCTTGTCGCAGGCCACAGAAAAGAAAACTGCGTCTCTGTTTTAAGATGTTCTGTTGATTGAATTTCTCTACTGATAAGGTGTTCTGGGTTAGTTCTGTTGTTGCTGATCTGATATCTGTAGTGATCTATATCTGTTATGTACTTGTTGTTCATATGATGCTTTATGAAAAGAAGTAGGGGGTTGTAGCTCCCTTCCAGGAGTAGACTGGAAAACAAGAGAGAGAGAGAGTTGCAGCTCTCTGCAGGTTGCAGCCTGCGTACTGGTAAAGGACTGCACCAGTACAAAATCATTGTAAAAGAAGTTTCTAAATTGAAAGAAGATAGAGACATATTGCAGCAGGTGGTTTTCACCCACATTGGGTTTCCACCTTACATCTTGTGTTCTTTGGTGTGACTATCTGTTTTTCATGCTCATTATTTTATGGTACTGACATGCTAAAATAATTCAAAGATCAAATAAGGAAGATTTATTAAATTGCTAGATAATACTGATTCACCCCCCCCTCTCAGTATTATTTCCAACAATTGGTATCAGAGCAGGTCCTTCAGAGAAGCTTGATCGCTTGAAGGTAGATCATTCATCATGAGCAACTACAAGAGAGAAGCATCAATCAGGCCACCGATTTTTGATGGGACAAACTTCAATTATTGGAAGATAAGAGTTACTGCATATCTCCAATCTCTTGGTACAGAAGTTTGGGACATTGTAGAAACAGGCTATGCTTTTCCTTCAGCTACTCCTACAGATGCAGCTGAGAAAAAGAAGTATGAAACAAATGCAAAAGCAGTCAGTACTCTATTAGGAAGTATATCCCAAACAAAATTCATGAAGGTCATGCACTTCAAATCAGCAAAAGAGATATGGGACAAAATGATCACTAGCTATGAAGGAGATGAACAGGTAAAACAAGCTAAACTTCAAACTCTCAGGATTCAATATGAGACTCTCAAGATGTATAATGATGAAAGTGTGGCTAATTATTTTCTTCGGGTAGATGAGATTGTTAATTGTATGAAAAATTTGGGTGAAGAAATAAAAGAGACTATAGTAGTTCAAAAGATTCTAAGATCATTATCCCCCAAGTTTGAATCTAAAGTATCTGCAATAGAAGAA
The DNA here is from genome assembly GCA_031772625.1 of Pinus tabuliformis. Taxonomy (NCBI): domain Eukaryota; kingdom Viridiplantae; phylum Streptophyta; class Pinopsida; order Pinales; family Pinaceae; genus Pinus; species Pinus tabuliformis. The sequence goes on along the minus strand of CM062809.1, from coordinate 274,805,024 downwards.
AAGGAAAATCTCCGTGTTCTCACTATGTCTCAGCTACATGGAATTCTAACTACTTATGAAATGAGAAAGGGAGGTCCATCAGATAGAAGGGAAGCTGCTTTTAAGGCATCAGGCAAAGAAGATTACTATGAAGCAAGCCATGTTCCAGAAGAAGAGGAAGAAGAATCAAATTTTGTCAGAAGTCTTCAAAGGGGTTCTGGAAGGTTCAGAGGTAAGCTACCTTTCAAATGCTTTGCTTGTGGAAGAGTAGGTCATTATGCTGCAAAATGTCCTTATAAGGATAAAGGAAAAGAACCTGCTAGATGGAACAAGAAACAAAGTGCAAATAAGAAAAGCTACTACACCCATGAAGATAGTGATGGCTTATCAAACAGTGATGAAGATGAACAAGGTAATAAATATAAGCTGTTAATGGCATTTGAAGATGATGATTATGAGGATGCTGTAGATGTGGATAATCTCTATGATGAAATTACTAGACTCAAGAGATGCATAGAAGAAAAGAATGTGATCATTGATACTTTGCAATTTCAAATTGATGAAAAGGAAAAACATCTTGAAAAACTAGAAGGTAAAATTGTTGGTCTCAGAAAAGAAATAGAGAAAACAAAAGCTATTAATCTTAAGTTTGTCAAAGGATCTGAAACTTTGGATGAGATTATAAATGTGCAGCGGTCTCCTCTAAACAAGACAGGTTTGGGCTATAATGGAGAAACCTCTCAAGCATCCACCTCAAAAAGTTATCTTGATGCAGCAAGAAGAAATGAGCAGAAGAACAATGAAGATAATCAGGTAAAGCAGGGACGAATTACAAACAGAAACTATCAGGGACAATCCATCTTAAGGGTGAACAAAAGCTACAACCAGCCACAGGTAAAATCCTCTCAGTTTGGTTCAAGAATAGATGAAAATAGAAATTACAATCAGTTGGCTGGTAGATTCAATAACCGCAGAAGCTTCTTCAATGGACAATGCTTTTCTTGCCATAACTTTGGTCACAAAGCAGCTCAATGTGTTGCATATAAAACAATCATGACTAGGGAAGCTCAAAAACAAAGAAGTATGACAGGGATTACAAAAAGGACCTATAACAACTTTTCGGTTCTTGAAAATGAAGTTGAATGTTCTATTTGCAATAATTTTGGTCATGAAGACTTTGAATGTAGGAGCAGGTTTCAGGAGAAAAAGGAACAAGCCACAAGCACCAAAACATGGAGAATAAAGGAACCTCAAACAGAAAGATGTGGGATAGCATTTTATGCAGAAGGACAGGAAAATCTATGGTACATTGACAGTGGATGTTCGAAACATATGACAGGTGATAAAGAAAAACTTGAATCTTATTCTACTTTAGAAAAGGGAAAGAAAGTTTCTTTTGGAAATGATACTCCTGCAACTATAAAAGGAAAAGGTATTGCTCCTTTAAAAGAAAAGGTCAAGGCTGGAAATGTTTTGTATGTTGATGGATTGAAGCATAATCTACTAAGTGTCAGCCAGATGTGTGATCAAAAAACCGAGGTTATTTTCAGATCGAATGGATGTCTTGTTTGTGATCTTGATACAGGTAAAACAGTACTCAAAGGCAAAAGAACTCCAAATAATCTGTACATATTTGAAGAAGGACAACAACAATGCTATCTTAGCAAGGATGAAGAGCACTGGTTATGGCATCGAAGGTTGGGACATCTAAGCTTCTCACAAATAAGGAAAGCATGCAAATATCAGGCAGTTCGCGATCTTCCAGATATCAAAATTCCTGACAACACCATATGCAGATCATGTCAGTTTGGAAAACAAACCAGGACTAACTTTCCAGAGAAAGAGGGATCAGCTAGCATGCCTCTTGAGCTAGTACATACAGATACATGTGGCCCATTCAGGAAAAGAACACCTAGAGGAGAGGAATACTTGATATTATTTATTGACGATTTCTCCAGGTTTGTCTGGTTAGGACTTATGAAGCACAAAGATGAAGCATTCGAAAAATTCAAGACCTTCAAAGCCTTGGTTGAAAATGAATCAGGTCACAAAATTAAGTGCCTCAGATCCGACAGAGGTGGGGAATTTACTTCAAATGAATTTTTCGATTTCTGTGATGAACATGGGATAAGGAGAGAATTCTCTACAGCTAGAACTCCTCAGCAAAATGGAGTTGTTGAAAGAATGAACAGAACAATCCAACAAATGGCTCGTGCTATGCTTGATGAATCAGGAACTCCCGCAACTTTCTGGGGTGAAGCTGCACATGCTGTGGTTATTATTCTCAACAAGACAAATGTCCGGGTGAACAACACTCAAACTCCTCATGAGCTCTGGAGTGGTAAAACTCCTTCGGTAAAGCACTTCAAAATCTTTGGGAGCAAATGCTATATCAAGAATACTGATGAGCAGCTTGGCAAACTTGAATCTAGAGCAGATGAAGGCATTCTTCTTGGCTATTCTCCACACAGCAAAGCATACAAATGCTACAATAAAAGACTTGGCAGAATTGTTGACAGCATTGATGTAGTGGTTGATGAGAAGGGATATATTCCTAGGCAAGTACATCATGAAGATATAGAAGAAGATGAAGGCTACCCTCAAAGACAGAATGATGAAGAAGAAGAACCTCAAGAAGAACCTCAAGAAGAACCAGAGGAGCAAACAAGAACAGAAGAAAAGACTCCATCCAGATATGTTCAGAAGAATCATCCAGAATCTCAGATTATGGGGCAGAAAGAAGCAGGTGTACAAACAAGAAGAACAGTTGCAGAAGCTTCAAGCTATTTGGCATTACTCTCCTCTATTGAACCACAAAATGTGAAAGAGGCATGCAAAGATGAATGTTGGGTGAAAGCAATGGATGAAGAACTTGAGCAGATCGAAAAGAACAACACTTGGGAGCTGGTTCCTAGACCAAAAGATAAGAATGTTATCGGGACAAAATGGGTCTTCAAAAACAAATTAAATGAAAATGGAGAAGTAATTAGAAACAAAGCCAGACTTGTTTGTAAAGGGTATGCACAGCAAGAAGGAATAGACTTTGAAGAAACCTTTGCTCCTGTTGCAAGACTTGAAGCCATCCGAATGTTCCTTGCTCTCTCAAGTTTTCAAAACTTCAAAGTATTTCAAATGGACGTGAAATCAGCCTTTCTAAATGGAGACTTGGAAGAAGAAGTGTACATTGAACAACCAGATGGGTTCATTCTTGGAAATGATCCAAATCTTGTATGCAGATTGAAAAAGGCTCTCTATGGTCTCAAACAAGCTCCAAGGGCTTGGTACTACCGTTTGGAAAAATATCTTCATCAACAAGGTTTTTCAAAAGGATCAGCAGATAGCAATCTTTATATAAAAGTTGAAAATGACAAATTGCTAATACTTGTTGTATATGTAGATGACATTATTTTTGGGAGCAATGAAGAAGCTATGAGTCAAAACTTTGCCTCTGTCATGCAGAAAGAATTTGAAATGTCCCTGCTAGGAGAACTGACATATTTCCTTGGTTTGCAAATCCAACAAAAGGAAGGAGGAATCTTTTTATCTCAAACCAAGTATCTCAAACAGATTTTGAAGAAATATGGTATGGAAGATGCAAAACCAGTATGTACACCCATGGTCACAGGATGTAGCCTCAGTGCAAATGATGAATCTGCAGCAGTACATCAACCAACCTACAGATCTATGATTGGAAGTTTACTTTATTTGACAGGTACCCGACCAGATATCATGCATGCAGTTGGAATAGTTGGAAGATTTCAAGCAAATCCGAAAGAGACTCATCTTCAGGCAGTGAAGAGAATTTTCAAATATCTTCAAGGGACTCAAAATTATGGCTTATGGTATCCTAGAGATACAGATCTTACACTTCATGCTTATACAGATGCAGATTGGGCCGGAAGCGTGGATGACAGGAAAAGCACAAGTGGAGGTGCATTCTTTATGGGTTCCAGACTGGTATCTTGGTTCAGCAAGAAACAAAGTTCAATTGCCTTGTCTACAGCTGAAGCGGAATATGTTGCTGCTGCATCTTGTTGCACCCAACTCCTTTGGATGATGCAGACTTTGCAGGATTTTCAAATCACGTGTACACCACCAATCCCTATCTTATGTGACAACACAAGTGCAATCAGCATCTCAAAGAATCCTGTTATGCATTCAAAAACCAAGCACATACCAATCAAGTACCATTTTCTCCGGGAACAAGTACTTGAACAGAAGATCAAGTTGGAGTATGTTCCTTCTAAGGAACAAGTTGCTGATATCTTCACCAAACCATTGCCCAGGGACACTTTTGAATACCTCAGGCAAAAGCCGGGGGTTGTTGATGCATCATCTTATTGTTGAACCTCTTCTTATTGGTGATACAGGCTCAGGGGGAGCACATAATGCATTGTTGGCATTATGGGAGATGGTCAGAAGGAGATCTTGGAAATTGTTGCAATATGTCTCTATCTCTTTCACGGTGGATTATGGTTCGTCGCTGCAGATCTGGTTCATATTCAGGAGGAGCATGATCTTAGGGGGAGCATACCCTTTGCCCTTGATGTCAAAGGGGGAGAATGAAGATTATGAGGTTGCCATCAAGTCCAAAGGGGGAGATTGTTGGCATTATGGTTCAGGTGTTGTCCTTGATGGCAACCCATTCAGGTGGTAGATCATTGTTCTTCATGTCAGCAGCAAAGGTTGATGATCAGCTCTCATTTTATTGAAAAATTATGAAGGACGCAGGAAGCCAGTTCAGAAGGTGCGTACCCACAGGTACACCATGCAGGGTCCGCGTCCAGAGACGCAGGCCAGCCGTTCAAGGGGTGCGTCCACCCAGTGCACACATTTCAAGGCAGAGAAAAGCACGTGGGGGTTTCTTGTGTGGTATCTAGCCGACGGTTTTGTGTTTCTATGGTGTCGGCTCGTGGTATTGTTCCATGTTTTGGGGAGAAGCTTGCCTATATAAAGCAAAGGAGTTCATTTGGATTGTGCAAGAGTCTTGGGTTGAATATCTTATTTGGTGAGATCTAGTCCAGATCTAACAAGGCGAATCTTCTAATGGACTGAGATCTCTATGGCGCATGAACAGATCGATAGATCTGACTGTTTGGGTTTGTTCTGAAGTCTTCATATCATTTATATCTGAAGGGTCGCAGGTTCAGTGAAGGGAAAGTGCGCCGGGACGCAGGTACTGTAAAGGGCAAGTGCGCCGAGACGCAGTACAGTAGAGAGAGACCTGCGTGGGGACGCAGGGCGATCGAGGTTCAGGTGCGTCTCTGAAGCAGAAGGACGCGGCGCGATAGTGTTTTCAGGTGCGTCTCTGTAGCGAAAGACGCGGCGCGATAGTATCCTTGGGTGCGTCCCTGAAGCAACTGAACGCAGAGCAGTCAAAGGAATAGTGCGTGGGCACGCAGCGAAGCAGAAGGATATCTGCGGGTGGACGCAGAGTAGCAGAAGGTTAATAGCGTCTGGTCGCAGGCCACAGAAAAGAAAACTGCGTCTCTGTTTTAAGATGTTCTGTTGATTGAATTTCTCTACTGATAAGGTGTTCTGGGTTAGTTCTGTTGTTGCTGATCTGATATCTGTAGTGATCTATATCTGTTATGTACTTGTTGATCATCTGATGCTTTATGAAAAGAAGTAGGGGGTTGTAGCTCCCTTCCAGGAGTAGACTGGAAAACAAGAGAGAGAGAGAGTTGCAGCTCTCTGCAGGTTGCAGCCTGCGTACTGGTAAAGGACTGCACCAGTACAAAATCATTGTAAAAGAAGTTTCTAAATTGAAAGAAGATAGAGACATATTGCAGCAGGTGGTTTTCACCCACATTGGGTTTCCACCTTACATCTTGTGTTCTTTGGTGTGACTATCTGTTTTTCATGCTCATTATTTTATGGTACTGACATGCTAAAATAATTCAAAGATCAAATAAGGAAGATTTATTAAATTGCTAGATAATACTGATTCACCCCCCCCTCTCAGTATTATTTCCAACAGTAGCAACTACTATTGGGAGCCATCCAGATAGGTCTGTAGGCATTGCAAACCTGTGCATCATAGGCTGGCACAATGTCCACCAACCTCGCTATCGGTGCTTCAAAAGCTGCCGAGATGCTGCGCGTGAAGGTATCCAGCACGATAGTGTTGCCAGATGAAGCACTGACGACAGAAAATGAAGCTGACAGGACCATTGTCAGTGCCCTCAAGGGAGTGGGGTTGAACTTAGCAATGCTCCCTAGTGAGGCACTCCACCTATTACAAGATGGAGTGATCATGGAGCTAAGGACCTGTGAACATCGTGCTCTATAGGTGATCAGTGAGCAGAGGATTAATAATGAACAGATGGCCCTACAGTGAGACTCTACCATCACCTCTGCGACCAAGGTAACCAACCAAAACAAGAATATAATACAGGTCATGGAGGAGGCATGCCGAATGGTCCCGGAGTTGGCCATTCCTGAGGAATAAACAGTTGAGGTGCGCATCCACAAGATTGCTACAGGGGTGTGTGACGCTTGCAGAGATGGATAGGATTCATCTGGAGCTGAACCTACAGATTATAGAATTATAGTTGAAGGCCTAGCCTTCAAATCCACTAGAAGTAAAGGAGTAGCGTGCAACCATTGTCATAGAGGCGATAACAGTGGTAGACAGTGTAGTAGTAGACTACACACAACTTTTTGAACAGTCGTTCGAGGTCCTGACGAGCTTGCATGAGGACCCTAATGTAAAACAGCTGGAGACAGAAGTGCGAGAACTGCAATAGCACTATGATGAAGTAAAAGGCACAGCGTGAATCGTCACACTCATGCAGAGACTAGCGAAGCTGCAGGAGGCCAAGCAGTTGAAAGAAAAGGTAGATGAAGTGCAGCACAAGGAGGCAATGTTGAAGGCACACTTGAAGCCCTAGTTAGATGAGGCTTATACAGTCACGACCCATATTGAAGGCAAGCTTGCTACACTTCAAGCGAATCAGTAGAAGCTTCAGGCTGAGAGTTTAGGGCTAGTGACTGAGCAGTTGGTTGAAGAAGCAAAGTAGCCAGTTGCGTAGTGCACTCTCGAGGTTGCGATCATACATGTTGAGCTGGGAGGTCTTTGTGCCAAGATCTGCACACCTGTAGAGTGACTCGAGGATGAGTCACCATGTTTGTGTTGGGGGCCTGTTGGGAACAGGATCCCCCAAGGACAGTTTTGGGGCTAAAAGCCCATGTTTTGGGTCGATTTTGTAATAAAGTTGTAAAGTCTCCGCATTTTGTGGTAGCAGAGCATGAAGGTGTCAAGAGTCATAAAGGGTTATCTGCCCTTATTTAGTAAAGTGTAAAGTCGGCTGTAAAGATCCACCCATGGTTCACGAACCATGGGATTGTATAAAAAGAGCTAAGTAAGCTTGCTCTAAGTATTTAAGTAAGAAGAAGACAAGTTGTGGAGTCTTGGTAGAGAAGTCTAAGTGTTTCGGGTCTTAGTGTAGGTAGAGGCTATGTTGCTGAGTGTGCAGAGGCCTAGGGTGGAAGTCCGCACCTGAGTGTGCGGACCCCTGCAAATGTGTGCGCAGGGCAGATAGAGTCTATAATAACTTGAAGCTATCGATAAAGAGAAGTATTCTACAAATTCTGTGTATTTATTTCCTGTTAATGCATCTGGTGATATTGTGTTTTGGGTTTGATTTACTTTGTTCATATGATGCATGAATGTATGTGACTGTAATGGTTAATTGGACACAAGTAAGAATATTTGTTTACATGGTGCTAACTATGATTGTTTAGTGGGATAAGTTAAACACATAAGACAACTTGGGACCCTGTACAATATGTTGTCATAGTGGCGCGAAAGTATTTGGATCATGGGTTGAGGCTACATGAAGGTCGATCATACACCTTCGCAAAGGTACTAAAGGCCGGAATAAAGGGATGGACTAACAGAGCCCTAAAGCTTAGCGACCTGCATGAGAGTAGGAACAGAGGGTATAAATCAACATCACTACCATCTCAGGGTGTGGAAGCTTGGTTCTAGCATCCCCCCATACTACTTCGAGTAACACTTCAGTTTGAGCTCCGCAGGCTGATGCCGAAAGGGCCAGTAGTGTAGGGATTTTTTTGGCTAACTAACGGTGAACCTGGGTCAGGCCCCACATAGCCAACAATACCTCTTCTTATTATTTTACCCTATATATATATTATTACATTGTAGGGTTACATCATCAAAATACCATGGTCCAAATACGATGGACTCCCTAAAACAAGCAACTATGGTCCCAAAACCATTGATCCCTTACAAAATCGCGTGCTTTTACAAAAAGGAGGGGCCTTGACCAACCCTGAAGCCCTTACAACACCGCGCGGTATATTAAAAATGCTCCACTGTGTGGTCCACTTTGTGCTCCACTACACGCTCCATTGTGCACTCTACCCCACAAAATGTGGAGTCTACAAAAATCTAGGCCAAGTTGGGTTGTGCCCAACAGGCCCCCAACACTCACATATGAATCATCCCAAGTCACTTAGCCGATTTTCCCCTGATCTTTGCTGCAATGTTGTTGTAGGCACTATTTAACTACTACAGAATGTTTGTGGCCTATTTCTCTTCGTTTTTCACTTCCTCCAGCAATTGTTCTGTCACCATTTCTGTAGCCTTCTCTATCACTGTTGTCTCTCTCTATCAAAGCTCTTGAAGCTTCTCATCTACTGCTTGGGACAGTTGGAGAGCCTCATCCTACCACGGCTAATTTCTCTCTATTAGAGCATGTTCTTCCTTCCTCAACTCCTCTATCTTCTTTTGGAGGGTATTTTCCTCATTGATCTTTGTGAGCTTCTATGAGATTCATAAGGTTCTCACAGTTGCCTGAATCTCTTCCAGCTATTGTTTCTTCTGCTGAATATCCTCTTGTAGCTTCAGCGAATTTGGATCTTCCCGCAGCGAAGTCCAAATATGTAAGCTCTCATCCAATAGCTTCCCACAATATGCAACTATTGTAGAGATGTCAACAATTGCAGCCTTTAGGTCAACCTCCCTCTACCTGCGCACTTCCTGTAGTGTGGTTGGTTCTAGCTTCATCTACAACGCACTGATCTTCATCTCATATGTAAATTACACTTTTGCAATATTATCCTTGTATCTTAATTTTACTGCAAGGTTGAGCTTCACGACCTTTTCCTCCATTGTTTCCTCTTCTAGGACCTCAATGTCTAGAATCTTGCGATATGTTGATTCAACCACCTCCTTTAGCTTTTGTTGCTACTATACTGCTTGATCCCTCTCCTAGATTACCTAGTCTAGATTTTGCTGCAATGAAGCTCACTCTCTCTCTACCTAAATATTTAATTGTGAAGTATGTTTTTCATGCAACTTCAGCTCATATATGATCTCTAAATGCAGCTTGTGTAATCTTTGAAGTGGTACTATTGTGATGTTCATGTTCACATACCTCCACTTTTTGGCCTATTGTTGTACCTTGGCGGAGTCAACTGCACAGCTCCGACAGGTATTTGTGCTATCCATGCTACAAGTGTAGCCTTTATTGGCCTTTCATCTCCAAGATTTCCTCTGCCTCCACTAGCTACCTAGATGTCTATGCCAATATCTTCAGTTTTGTAATGTGCTCCTCGACTCCTGTTAGAAATTTGCACAGAAATATTCTAATTTGTTCCATGATTCTACCGCTGCTTCCTGAATTCTATCCTTACTTTGATCAAATTCCCCATCAGTGAGGACCAATGGTGTTAGGTCCTTTGTCTTGTCTACCTTCTATTTCTTTTTGCTTCTCTTGGCAGCTTCAATGCCTGCCTTCCTCTTCTCCATGATAGTTTGGTCTTTCTCTATCTTTTCAAACACTTTTTTGTGCTCTTCACCTTCAAGAGAATCCTGGTGACCCATTTCGTATTTATCCTCTTGTTCTGATTCTTTCTCATCTTATCCTTCCCACCAGCTTCCCCATGTTGTTTCATGTCCTCCTCTGTCAAACTATCCTCTATCTGTGTCTCTAGTGAAGTCATCCACTCTACAGGACACTGCTGTATCTATGCCAGGAGATCATCTTTTGTTACTAAATATGGCAGGGGATTCCATTTCTTCCTTGTGTCCCTGTGATCATGTACGTAAATTGTGTGGAAATCAGCCTTAAACTTTGCGACAGAGCTGTACTACTTGTATAGGCTCGGTGAAAGGCAAGGGTTCTAGTTCACCAACATGTGTAAGTCCATATGGTATAAAATGAAAAACATTTTATTATCCTTTGCTCGCGTCGGTTTAGTGGTATACCACAGTGAGGCATATCGCGCAGCTTCACAAACATTTGAGGTTATCAGAGGGAACTGTGAATCTTCTGGCTCTCTCCATGCAAGCATCACAATTATCAAAATTAACCATGTGTAATGAAATGAAGTACCTTTCTCCTAAGCCTCATAGTAGTCATCCAAAAAATCTTGGAAAAGATATGCGGCCCAGTTGTATTGAACCCCATTAACGCACAGTGCAGCTAATTAAACTACTAGTGCAGGGACTTCATTAGCCCAGAACTTCCTTGTTAGTTTTCTAGCTAATATATGTGTTGCGAAGTGAACTTCCTAGTCATTGATCAAGTTGATATCATAACCTCACTTCCATTTTTTGAGTCCAAACTTCTTGTTCATGTTTTCTGTTATGGCTCCATCCTAATCTTTACCAAAAAACTCCTCTGCGGGGTTCATCCCTTGATAAGGCAGTCTTGTGATTCTCCATATTAGTATTTGGTTGATAGGCATCCTCTTCCCCATCCATGAGCATCCATCATGCACCATCACAAGCATTTGTCTCACACAAGCTCTGCTTCTTGGACTTTTGTTGAAGTGCGGCACATTCAACATATTCATCAAGCCTGACTACACCAATCTAGCCACCAATTGTTGAGGTTCTAACCTTGCCACAATACTCTTAGGGTAGTGTATTTGTTTTAATTATATATGGTGCAATGTGAAAATATTTCTTTTTGTCTTTGAAATCATAGTCTGTGAACTTCAACTACGGAATCTTCTCAAGGGTTTCTCCAGTAAATTGCACTGACTCCAACAATAAAGGTGTGAAGGTGCCATACTTTGCGTCCTTCGACTCTTTCACTAGTTTTGCATCCAGTTTTCTTGGTGGAATATATGGTGGGAGAGGTGATGGAAACATTGCCCCATCTATTTCAATTTTCACTTGCTCTACTTCTTCTTCACTATCTGTCACTTGTTCAGGCTCTTTTTGAGGCTCGATGAGTCTCTTTTCCTATTTCTCTTTGTTCTCTTCTCTTTGGTCATTTTCTTTCGCGGGGATTTCCGTTGTGTGCGTGATGATGTTGTTGCGGGTGTTGATGCTATGGTGGGAATATCAGATGATGTTGCAGGTGTATCAGATGTTGCTTCCATGATTCTGGCTAGGCCCTTCTCTTTAAATATATGAATAAAATCCTCAAGATTCATATGGCAGCGAAAATTTCAGCAACTTCTTTACAATAACAATACTCAAATTCTCAGGACAGCAAGGTACCAAATATGGGCGGGATGCAGCTTTTTATAACAAATCTGAGTTTCTAAGCCCATCATTAGCCCATATTGTGTTCATTAATTGCATATATATCACTAGATCCTATCAATATGTCCTCATAAATGCATATCTCTGGGTGTTTTAATGACAACTTTCCTTTTTAACAGTCATATTTTCCCAGTGAACTTTGACACATCCCATATTGTAGTGACCAAACCTTCTTATGCCGAGACTCCTATGAAATTTGACATAATCCAAACTGTAGTGAAGTAACTTTCTACGTTGAAGCTCTCTCTGCAATGTAGTTTATAGTCCAGTGCCCACTTTCAACTGCAAGTGGCACTAAGACTTTTCTCCTTTCTTCAGAGTGAAGCTGTAGGGGTAGGGTTGTCCCTGTACAGCTTCAACCTACTACCATTTACTCTTCCTTGAACCAATTCTCCATTTAAATTTGCTAATTGAACTGCACCTCCATCAATAATATGCTTGATAATGTATGGGCCCAACCAATGCATCTTGAATTTTCTTGGAAATTTTACAAACTTACTATCATAAAGGAGAACAAGGTCTCCTACCTAGAACTTCTTTTGCTTAATATGTCTATCATGCCATACATTTTCTCTTTCTTTCTGTACTTGCTGATGGAATCCTATTATAAATCTATCTTCGTCTAAAACAAGCAACTACGACATTCTTTCCTCCATTATATCAAAAGTAGAACAAGGTCTCCTACCTAGAACTTCTTTTGCTTAATATGTCTATCATGCCATACATTTTCTCTTTCTTTCTGTACTTGCTAATGGAATCCTATTATAAATCTATCTTCATCCAAAGCAAGCAACTACGACATTCTTTCCTCCATTATATCAAGGTCTGCCATATCTGTAAAAGTTGCAATCCTCAAGCTAGGCATGATGTAATCCATGGGCATCACAACTTCTTTCAAATAAACTAACATGAAGGGTGCCTAACCTGTCAAATGTTTACATGTGGTCCTATAAGCCCATAAAACTGTTGGAATTCTAAGGTCCTAGCCATCTCTATTCACATTGCATACCTTAGTAAGTGCATTCTCCAAATCTTATTAAGTGATTATACTATTCTATTGGCCTGAGGATGATAAGTGATACTCTTCTAATCATAAACTTGGAACTCCTTAGTCAATGCTTAAATAGTCTTATTTAGGAAGTGTGAACCTTGGTCACTCATCAAAATCTTTGGACATTTAAATCTAGACAATATGTACTCAAAAATAAACTTTGCAATAGTCTTTGCACTGTAGTCCATTACTAGTTGTGCTTTGGGACATCTTGTCAAGTAATCAGTCCTTGTAATTATTCACCTTGCACCAGTCATCTTTCTAGGTCGGTTGATGGGTCCAAAAGAAAAATGGCCCACTTATCAAAGGCCTGCAATGTAACTTGTGGTACCAATGGAATCTCATATTTTCTAGAAGGCTTCCTTGTTCTTTGACACACATCACATGCTCGACGGTAATCCATCTTTTTGTAGTGTAGGCCACCACAAACTTGCTCTCAAAATATTCTCTGCAGCATATTTTCTTGCATAGTGTCCACAAGTCGCGTCCCCACAAGCCTCTGCTATAATCATCTGCCTTTCATGTTCAAGAACATATTCGTGCAATATCTCATCTGCTCCCATCTTATATAACTGTCCTACTATTAATGAAAATCTAGATGCCTTAAACACTAATTCTTTCTTTTACTGCATAGTATACTCTGAAGGAGCCATTCCTGTGGTCAAACATTGAATGATATCTACGAAATTGTCATATGAAACTCTGATAGCAAATAACTGCGCATTAAGGAGATTATCCTCTATGTTGGTTGGTTCTTCCCCTATTTCTAGCCTTGATAGGTGGTGAGGTTCTACATTCAATCTTTGTGGTTTAACAGTGATCTCAAATTCATATTCTTGGAATAACAGTAAACATATGCAAATATTTCCTCCTAAGACATGCTTATTAACCAAATACTTCAGTGTAGAGTGATCTATAAAAAATTTAAAGTGTGACCCCAATAAATAGTGTTTAAACTTCTGCAAAGCATATACCATGGCCAGTCCTTCCCTTTTTGTAGTGGTGTAATTATTTTCTGCTTTAGATAACTTTCTACTTGCAAAAGTTGTAGGATGATCAATTTCTCCTACACTAGTTTTTTCCAGTACCACTCCCAAAGATATACAAGAGGCATCCATATGGACATGGAATTCCTTATTCCAATCAGGGAACACTAGTATAGGTGCAACTACCATTTTTTCTTTCAACATGTCTAAACCCTTCTGACATTCTTCATTCCACTAAAAAGTTACATCCTTCTTCAACAATTTCTCCATAAGTGCAGTGATATGAGCATGCCCCTTGATGAATTTCCTGTAATACCCAGTATGTTGCAATGTAGTGCGAAGTTTTCTTATTGTCTTAGGTGGATGCAAGTGCATAATGATAGTAATATTAGCAGGGGCCACCATTATTCCTTTCTTACAGACAATATGTCCCAAAAATATGCCGAAAGGTACACAAAATATGCTCTTCTTTAGGTTCAAAGAGATCTGATACTGCCTACATGTGTCGAGCATAAGTCTTAAAATTCCAACATGTTTGCTCAACAATACATATACTATCCAATTATCAAAATATACATCTAAAAACTTATGGATGCATTCCTTAAAATATGAAACCATTAACCTAGAAAATATAGCAGAGGATTTTTTAATCCAAAAGACATCACTATGTATTGATATGAGCCCCATTATGTATAAAATGTGGTTTTATGTTGATCTTCAGGTGAAATCCTAATCTGATGATAACCTGAGAATCCATATGTAAATGAGTAAGCTTCTTGGTGTTGGCTTCAGGGGCTTAGACCTAGGTTCATATTTAGTTGCGCTAACCAACAAAACCCTATACCACGGGCTCTTTCGGAAATGAACTGCTTGTGTAGACCACAGTCTCACCCAAGGAAATATTGGGGGATGCTAGAACTATGTTTCTCCATCTAGAGGGACTATGCAGTGTGGTTGTAAGGCCCTTAATAGTTTAGGGCTTGATCCGACCTTCACGCACCGTTATCCTTATTCTTATAGTTGTAAAGAATTTGCTACTTTAAGAGATTAGCGAACTAGACAAAACTTGACTAACATGCATTATTCATCATATAAAACAATATCTAACCCTTTGCGACGCAATTGCAGAAGAAATATATAAAAACAAACCATAAACAAGCTAAAACACAGAAACTATGTGAACATACAGAGATACACAGATTTATGCTCAAAATTATTCTTTATTTGTCAAGTCTTCTAGAAATACAATATTTCTGATCCTACACACACAATTGTAGGGGCCTGCGCACTCAGCTGCAGACTTACCAAGGTCTTCATGCACACAGCTACAAGAGCCTTCCCCTTCGCCTGACTACAGAAAGATATTCCAAAAAATAAACTCAAAAGTGTTTCATCAATCCAATACTTGCCTTAGACTTGAAAAATCATCCCTTTATATATGCTTCTACCCTTACAATACCCTGGTCCACAAACTATGGGCAGAGCTCAAAATCCTCTAAGTAATCCCATCCCTTTACAAAAGAAGGGGATTTGAACCGCCCCTAAAGCCCCTTTGACTCTTATAACGTTGTGTTAATCGCCCTCCACTCTTCAAAATGCAGAATCTTTACATGCCTTGGAAAAAGCTTAGACCGAGGGGACTCCTACCCAACAGGCCTCCAACACAAAGATGAGACTCGTCCTCGAGTCACTCAACCAATACATCCTCGAACTTGGCTTTTAGACCCTTGTAGGTAGTATGAAATGGATTGAGCATTGTTGTGCATTAATATGTGACCTGGAAAACTTCATCCACAAGCTTCTCTATGGTTAGCTCCTTTGTAGCGAGGCTGATTGTCCTCTAGGTTTGCAACATGCTCTTAAGTTTTCCTTCTACATTCTAGGAGAGCTAGCTACCTCATCTGCCCAAGAATGCATCCGTGTGGAGATGATTTGTGCCTTTCTTTGCAATTCATCGATCTATCCCTACAGAAGTCTCCGTTCATGGAGACGGGAAAACCATTTCACAGGTGCTAAGGTCTGCACCGTGGCTTTAAGCTCATTAAACTACAATTTCTTATCTCTGGTCTTAGCTTTAATCTTATTCACATGTGGGTCTTCTTGCAGCAAGGCCCACACTTCGGTTTTATCTTCAAAAAGTTGACTACAATCATTGACTGCAGTCTCTATATGAACCTTAATAGTTTTGATGGAAGCTTCACGCTGCTTGCAAATTTCGGTGGCATTGTGGGCTGTAGCTTCATCTGAAGCTCCATAATTTGCATTTGTAGTTCAAAGTGAACCTCGCCCACCTCTTCCTTTGATTATCTAACTACTATTGCTAGTTTCTAAATCTTTTCTATTGAAGCTGCCTCGACTGGGATCTAGAGTTCTAGAAGCTCAGTGCATGCTTTGGTTATGGCCTCTTCTAGTTGTTGCCTGCATGCAACTACCTCCTCATGGTCTTGCATTTCGTTATTCTTTTCCTTGAACATCTATTTTTTGTTGATTTTGACTTCATTCGTGATCAAAATAGCGCGTTGCTCTCGTATCTTGAGCTCATCTGTGATGCCCTAATGAAGCTCATGCAACGTCTGAAGGGGGAGTGTTGTAAGATTCAATCTCAGATTCTTCAATTCTTTTGTGCTCTCCCTTTCCTCTACAGCCTCAATGTGTAGTGATCCTTACGTAAAATGGATTGCTTGAAGGTCTACAATAAGCTCGGCTGAAGGTACCATGCTCGCTTGCTTTGCACTCACCTGAACCACGCTCGCTTGTATCATGCTTGTCTGAACCTGCAATTCTTTAAGGCCCCATTGGACCTTTTTCAACATTATTTGGTATCGATCCTCAATGTTCCCCCACATTTCTTCCATCGCAGTGTGGACAATGTTTAAAATTTCATCAAAGTCCCCTCAGTGAGAACCAAAGCTTCGACACTAGTGGATTTATTAGATTCTTGCTTCTTCCATGCACTGTCAACACTCTGCTTCTTCTTCTTCTTTATTATAAAAGGTGAATCAATGTCCTCTGTGTCCACATCAAGGTCTCCACCACCCTGTTCCCCTTCGCCAGTTTCCTGCTTGACTGTGGGCTCGATGGTCTTTTCCTCTAGGTCAATGGTGACCATCGGAGGTACCTTCTCGGGATCTTTCTTGGTCACTGATTTTCATTCTGTGCATTTGTTCCTACCTTCTCAATCACCTTTACCATTGTTGGGGTAAGCCAGTTACTCGTCCACTTACTATTGACTACCAAGATGTCATCTTCAGACACTAAGTATGGTAGCGCATGCCATTCCTTCTCCAAATCTTTCTTGGAACGGATAGAGACACTCTGAAAGTCCTCTTTAAAATCAACAATGTCACCAAACTCTTGAAATAATGCAGGTGACAACTACAACCTTTGGTTGATCATTGTGTGCAAGTCCATCTCAAAGAGAACCCATAATATTTTATTCTCCATAACCTGGGTTGGTTCCTTAGAGGCCCATAGTGAGGCACTCTTCACAACCTCACACACATCAAGTTCCACATCAGGGAACTATGAATCCTTTGGTGTTCTCCATGCTACCAATGTGATCAGTAGTAGAGTCACGTGTAGTGGAATGGCTTCCCTTCTTCTTGTGCTTCTTTGTAGTCATCCAGAAACTCCTAACAGAGATACCTAGCCCAATTAAACTAGACCCCCTTGCTGCACTGCACAACCAAGATACGATTGGGGCTAACACTTCCTAATGATTTTACCGATCAAAATGGATGCGAAGAAACACACAGCCTCATCATTAATATAACTAATAGCATAACCCAGGGACTTCTTGATGATGCCATAGTTGTTCTTTATTTAATCAACCAACTTTTTCTCTTGAGATTTCCCAACAAATGCGTCATTGGGGTTCACTCCTTGATGAGGCAGCGTGATAATCCTTTGGATTAACATATCGTCAATCAGAATTGGCTCTCCATGCCATAGATGCCCATTATGTACTAATTCCAGTAGTTCACACACATATTGTGTTTATGTTGCTACACCCAAAATGTGGAACATAAAGCATGTTCAACAACCCAACATGTTGAATCTAGGCTATCCACTTCATTAGTTCAACCCTTGTCACTCCATATTCTTCATAATACACAGATTGGAGTTACTTGTTGGGCTCAAATTGGGCATACTTACTGCGATAATTCAATTCCCAGTCCTCCATGCGCAGGTTTGGCACCTTGGCAACGAATCTCCCTCAATGGGCACTTCCTCTAGTAATAGGGATGTAAATACCTTGTATTTAATAGAATCTGGGTCCTTTGTTACCTTCGCAATTGGTTTCCTTGGCGGCATATAGGGTGGCAACCTGGAGATTGGTTCCACCTCATCTGCGCTAATATCCACAAATATCCTGGCTGATTCTTCCTCATCCAGATCTTGGGGCTCCACTGGTTGTTTCTGTGGACCCATTTCCTCCTTACTCCGTAGTTTTGCAGGGATTTTCCTCAATGATTGTCTAATCAGGGTCCTTTGGGGCTTCTTCTGCTTCTTGGCCACTGATGCTGTGGCAGTAGGCTTAGTTCTTGGCAATCTAGGTGCAATAGTATGCACTGGCTGGGAGGCAGTCATAATGGATTCTAGCCCTCGACTCAAAAACTCCTGCATGAGCTTCTTCCAATTCAAATCAGACATGTAGTAGAATGCTCAACTCACACTTAGACGCAAAATCTCATAGATAATGTGGAGTGGGATGCCATATTTATAGCCTTTTTCAAATTCAAACCACTCAATTCCCTCCAGATGTTCCTCATAAATGTGGATTTGGCAGAAAATTGGCCAGATATGCCTCTTAAATTTGTTTCCCCCGCTCCTTTTAATGGTAATTTCCCTGTCAAATCATCACCAACATTCATATTCTAGATGTGCTGCGTCAAAGCCCTCGCTACAACACAATTACCCCTTTTCCATCGTAACTTTATCCACCTACGCCATCCTCCTAAATGTTGCGCAACTCGCCTTCTTTGACAAGGTCCTTCATTGGCAGAGTACTTTATAGTCCTATGCTTCCTTCCAACTTCCTGTACCACTAAGATTTTACTCCATTCATATAGTCATCGCATAGTCCTAGAGATAGAGTCATCCTTGTAGAGTTTCAACCTACTCCCATTTACTCGTCCAACAATCAATTCTCCATTCCGTTTCATGAGTTGAACTATGCTACCATCCGAGATATCCCTAAACGTATGGGCTAGCCAATGCATATTTAACTTACTGGGAAACTGTGGAAACTTACTATTGTACAGCAAAACCAAGTCTCCACTCTTAAAAGTTCGTTGCTTAATATGGTGATCATGCCATGCCTTTTCCCATGCTTTCTATAGTTGTTGGTGAAATTCTGCAAGGAAGCGATCTTCTTCTAGCATGAGCAGTTGTTCCAATGTTTCTTCCATAATATTGTTGTCTGCCATATTTTTGACTGCTACGATTCTAATACTGGGTACGATATATTCCATTGGAATTACAACTTCATGTCTATACACCAGCCTGAACAAAGTCTGCCCTGTCAGCTTCTTTCAAATAGTCCTATATGCTCATAACGCTACAGGTATGTGCACATCCCAATCATTCCTACTGACATTTCAAAACTTCATCAGAGCATTCTCCAAAATTTTATTAAAATATTCAACCGTGCCATTCACCTGAGGATGATAAGGCGTGCTCTTCTAGTGATGTACCTAAAACTCTTTTATTAATGCTTCAATCGTGTTGTTGAGGAAGTGCATTCCTCTGTCACTCATCAAGATCTTCGGGCACCCAAACCTCAACAATATATACTCAAAAATGAAGTGCATTGTAGTATTTTACCGATTGCACCTCAACCCACCTGGTCAGATAATTCGTCGCGGTAATAATATAGTGCGCACTTGTCTTACTGCCTGGTGGATTGATTAGCCCCACAAAATCAATCGCCCACTTATCAAAATCCTACAAAGTAACTTGTGGGTACAATGTAAATTCATCTCTCCAAGATGGTCTTCCGATCATCTCACAAACATCATAAGCACTACAATATTTTTTAGAATCCTTGTTCATCGTGGGCCACCATAGTCCTGCCCTCAAAAAATTTTGTATGATTACTTTTCCTGCGTAGTGCCTTCCTTCCACACCACCATGCGCTTCGACCAAAATATTGTGTCTTTCATTCTTTGGGACATATCTGCACAATATTTCATTAGGGCCCATTTTATACATATCCCCAACAATTAGAGAAAAAATTGTCACTCTAACTACTAATTATTTCTTCTGTTGCATTGAATACTCCGCAGGAGCTAGTCTGGTAGTCAAAAAGGAAATAATATCTACAAAATTTTCATCAGAAACCCTTACTACAAATATTTGTGCATCAAGCAATCCTTCTTCAATGTTGGTTAGTTCTTCACCGTTCTCAATTCAAGATAGATGATTTGGCCCAGCGTTCAGTTTTCTTGGCTTGATAATTACTTCAAAATCATATTCTTGAAACAGTAATAGTCATCTACAAATACCCCCGCGTGCCCACCCCCCCCAACATAGGCTTGTTCACCAAGTATTTCAGCATGGAATGGTCCATGAACATCTTGAAGTGCACACTCGACAAGTAATGCCTGAACTTCTGCATCGCATAAACCATTACCAAGCCTTCTCATTCTATTGTGGAATAATTCATCTCTGACTTAGACATCTTGAGACTTGGAAATGCAATGGGCTAATAAATATCCCCCTCCCCTGGTTGCATTAAGATAGCTCCCAAAGCTATACATAATGCAACCACATGGACATGGAACTCCTTCCAATTTGGAAACACCAGGATCGGCGTAGTGACCATTTTCTCTTTTAAGACATCAAGACTCTTTTGATGCTCCTCATCCCAGTAGAAGGTGGCATCTTTATTTAGTAATCACTCTATCGGCACAATGATCTACGTGTATGCCTTAATAAATTTATGATAATATCCAGTGTTTCCAAGAGTTGTGCATAGCTGCTTCACATTCTTCGGTGGATCCAAATTAATAATAACAGTGATTTTGGTAGGATCTACCATCAACCCTTGCTTACAGACAACATGTCCCAGTAAAATCCCATAAGGTACACAAAAAATGCACTTCTTTGGGTTTAATGAGATTTGATACTTTCTGTAGATATCCAACATCAAGTGTAGGCTCAATACATCCTTCTTAAATAGCCCAAAGGCTTTCCAGTCATCAAAGTACACCTCTAGGTACTTGTGAATGAATACTTTAAATGTTGCGATGAAAACTCTAGAAAATATCGTCGATGAATTCTTCAACCCAAACGACATGACTGTATATTGAAGGGATCCCCATTCAATAGTGAAGGTGGTCTTACTCCTATCCTCTGGTGCTATCTTAATCTGATGATACCCAGAAAATCCATCTGTAAAGGAGTAGGCCTCCTGTCCTCCTACATTTTCCAAAACTTTGTATGTGAATGGTGTTGGGAACGGGTTATGTACGCATGTGTCATTCAGCTTCCTTAAGTCAACACATATTCTTATTTATTCATTAGTCTTTTTCTCTTGTACTACCATTGGACTCACCCAGTCAGATTCTTCCACAGGTTCGATTATACCAACTGCGACCATTTTCTCAAGTTCCTCCTTTACCTTCTCCTTGTACTTTGGGTTGAGCCTATATGGTCGCTGCTTTACAGGCTTCACATCTAACTTTAAAGTGATTTTCGTAATGCCTAGGTATCCCACAATCCATTTTAACTTTGTAAAATTCATTGGGAATGTCTCCTGGTACTCGTGTAGTAAATCAGCAACATTTCCTACAGTATCTTCATCACATTAATCTCATATGCGCACGAACTTGGGCTCTGCCTCTAAGCCTATGTTGACATGCCTTGCCTTAACAGGATGTGTTACATCAGGTATTTTAACATCTGGTCCTTCCACTTTGCATTGTCCTTCTGACTCAGGAATATTAATGTTGTGCATATCTTCCTCACCCTCCTCAGTGGTCATATTATAACATTCTAGTGCATGTTGCAATTGTGCGTTCCAGTCGGGTTGTACCCAAGTCATTGGCTCCTTAGGTGTCCAGAAAATTGTTGCTTTAATTTCCTGAAGAGCATCATCGATACATTGAAAGCCACTCTCAAAGCTAAAGGTCAAAATAAAACTTTCCTTCATATCATTCCAATTGGTGGTACCATGGCGCAACTCCATTTCAAGATACCAATTCATTGGTATCACATCCAAAGTGTGAACAAATACATGTACCCATTATGGTTGAGGTTCTTCACCCCATGCCTTATTCCAATGAGATAAATGATTTCGAGGATCATCTTTTCCATTATACTTCTCTATGATTCTTGTGTTTGCAAGACCAAACCTGAGCCTCATCAATCACTAGTACTCCTGCCAATCTCCTATATTATCCTTATATGTACCCCACTAGCACGCAAGTGTACCCGTCAAAGGAAAATCCAAGGGCTGGAATCGATGTTTTTCTGGTACAACCCTTTCAAAGTTATCCAGAAATATGTTGACATCACCTATCCCATCATAATATGGTAAGTTACATACCTCGATAGATATGTAGCGAAGAGATTTTTTCATTCTATTACAACGCAAAGTAGAAAATTCATGTAGTCGGTTCTGCTAGTTCTTCGGCTCTTCATCTGCGTCTGAATGACATGAACTATCCTTCTCCAAACTTATCCATCCATCTGCAGTGGGTTTGATCCAATCCTCATCAGGCACAATTAATTTATAGATGTGTTCAATATCGTCATCACCGTATTCATAGCAGATGGGTTTTGTATATCGCACTCCTTCAGAATGATCTAAAAGAATGACGACCCTAGTACCGTTCTTTTCGAATACCATACTCCTCCTTTTTAGATTGATTATAAAGTCCATATCAAAATCCTAGTCAATTCCAAGCAAACATGGATATAGATTACTGTCATCCACGATCTCAATGACTTCGAAGTCCACCCTTACTCTTGCTCCTTCAATATCCACCATAACGCCTTGCAACTGTCCCATCAGTATAATCTTCTATTGATTGGCCATGCACAACTGAATTGGTGACCATTGCATCTTTGTTTGCCCCATTCGCTCCCATGTCTACTTCAGTAAGATATTCGCATGTAATCCTAAGTCCAGAATACTTGATCCATTTCAAAGTCGCCAATCTGCATAGTTAATCGCATTTCCCGGCCAATCCTTTTCTTATTCTTGTTGACCTTATTTATTGTGCATTGTTCAGGTTGTGGCTTCTCTTTACTGACATAGTTGTTGATCAATTCTTGCAACCCTTCTAGTGCTTTTTGATCCCTTAACAACTTCATACACGTCTTCATAAAGGACTTCAGAACAGTCAAATCAGGGTTCTCTGTTGCAGTACCTACTTTAGGAGCGTTCTTCTTTGGTACTAGTTGTGTCTGCGTCTTTCATGTCAAAGCTCCTATGTCCACAAAACTCTTCTTCACCTCTAAGAAAGTTTCCTTTTCCTTTTGCAGATAGAACCCAATATTATTTTCTCCTACATTCCTAACCCATGTATCTGCCTCAAGCTTCTTACCTTCTGCCTTATCTTCTCTAGTAGTCACATCACTTCATGTCACTATATTACCGCTTGGATCATCCTTGCGTGGTTCAGATTACATCATTTGTATATTCTATGTAGGCTATTGGTTCTTCTTTTCCTACATCTTAGCCATTAAAACAGGGAAATCTTCTATTACATGGTCAAACTGTCTATAATATTTGACATGAAGGGAGAGTGGGATTCTGACAATCTCGTGCATAATATCCAGCTTCGTCATAATTATAGCATATGATCTGACCCCTTCCTCATCGAGCACCTCCTCCACGACCACATCCTCAACCTTGAAATCCTCCGCGAACTGCAAGTGAAACATTATATTCGCGTGTGCAACCTTCAGCTTGCATCTTATATGCTAGGGTTCAATCTATCAGGAAGTCATATCTACGACAATTTCTCTCATCATTTCCTACTCATCGACAAAAATTACAAAATAATTGTTGTGACGACTGCACATACTTTTTTTAGTAAGTAGAAGTGATCAGTCAGGTTTCGTCCCGCAACTCGACAAATACTACACCATATTCTTGGCCCAGTACTTGGTCCAGCACTAGGCTCTGGCTTCAAAGGATTGGGACCTTTTCTAGCCAAATAATCAGGGTAGACAGGACACTGGTCCTTATAGTGACCTTCCTTCTTACACTTTAGGCACCATACTTCTGAGCACATCTCAAACTGGACATCCTTTCCTTTCTTCAGGTCTTGTAGCTCCATATGCAAACTTTCCAATTGAGACTGTATCTGCTAAACCCGTATGTGAGTGTCTTGTACCAGAGAAGCTTCTAATTTCATCAAGATTTCTAATGCCTCTACCTGCGTCCCAATATTTTGTTGCAATAGTAATAATCTGAGGTGTGGAAATAGTGTAGCTATATACCATTATTTGTGCAATTCATCAGAGATATGGAAGTTGGCTTATCCCATAAAACATTTTAACCTATGATCTACATCCCAGGAAGTTTCATTGATGGCTTGCTTAATCTCCTTTATTTCAATAATACACTGTGACTGCAACTTGGGCTTCTTAAACTCCACATTTAGTGCATTCTTCATCACATCTAGTGAAGTAGTTGGATTTGTCGTACTGTACTTGATATACCATGACAATGCTCTGTCCTGCAGTGCTATAAAAAGCTGCGATTTCTTCATATCGTCATCATTAATATACTGCACTTTCCACATAACTTCTGTGACAAACTAGAACTTATCAAGATCCTCTGATCCCTGACCCTTAAACATAGGCATCTTCGCTACATTAGCCATGTTGAATAGTGGAGGGGGAGGTGTAGGTGTATGAGGTGGAGGTGAGGGCAGGGTTGGAGTGGATGGGTGTAGAATCCCTAAATCACCTTGATTTTCTAATTGTGTCGCACCTCTAGGTGTATTAGGGTTGCTCCTTTCTTCTTCGTTGTCTAATTCACCTAATAATGGATTGTACTCACCCTCAATGTACTTGTCACGATCAGTTTTGAATATTTTTCCGCTTCTCGTAGATCCCGTCTAGCCTCTTTTAAACATCAATCTAATCTAGAGCTTTAAGGAATTAAGGTACTTACCTCACGAACCTTATATTTATATTGCTAAAGTCGCTTAATCAACTCTAGGGTCCACACAATAGGATTGTCATGTTTCCAAGTGGGTTCGTTGTTTGCTAGCTTTGAAAGCAACTCATGCAGTTCATTAGCGAACGATGTGAAAAATATCTCATGTTGTTCTATATAGATATATCTCTGTAACCACCTTTCCTCTTGCTGGCACATATATCTTCGTTCTTGAGCTGCAAATTCATGCAACTTTGATCTGCCCAATTTTGGATCTCTTTTCTAGTCGGATGCCACATCACACATCCCTCAAATAGATCCCAGTCCCGACAACAGAAACATTTGTTGACTTCAAGGGCTTAGACCTAGGTTCAAAGTTAGTTGTACTAACCAACAAAACCCTATACCACCAGCCCTTTTGGCAATGACCTTCTTGTGTAGACCGCAGTCTCACTCGAGGTGATATTGGGGGACACTAGAACTAGGTTTGTACATCCATAGGGATTATGGCGTGTGTTTGTAAGGTCTTTAATGGTTTAGGGCTTGATCTAACCTTCACATACTGTTAACCTTATTCTTATAGTCATAAAGCGTTTTCTACTTTAACAGATTAACAAACTGAGTGAAACTAGACTAACATGCATTATTCATCATATAAAACAGTATCTAACCCTTCGCGATGAAATAGTTGAAGAAATATATAAAAATGAACCATAAACAAGATAAAACACAGAAAGTATGTGAACATACAAAGATACACAAATTTATTCTCAAAAGTCTTCTTTTTTAGTCAAGTCTTCTCAAAATACAATCTTTATGACCCTGTGCACATAGTTGCAGGGGCTTGTGCACTTAGCTGCAAAATTACCAAGGACACTTCGCACATAGCTATAGAAGCCTTTCCATTCACTTGACTATAGAAAGGTCTCCCAAAAAACAGACTCAAAAGTGTTTCATCAATCCAATACAAGCCTTAGACTTGCAAAATTATCCCTTTATATATTCTTCTACCCTTACAATACCATGGTCCAAAAACCATGGGCGGAGTTCAAATTCCTCTAAGTAATCCCATCCATTTACAAAAGAAGGGGCTTTGACCCACCCTAAATACCCTTTGACTCTTAGAACGCTACACTAATCGTGCTCCGCTCCTCAAAATGCGGAGTCTTTACATGCTTTGTGTCACACGGAATGAGTCGTTCTTGCGGACAATGGTCCACTGTAGCATCCACCTTGGGGTTAACACTACCAATCCATCTCAGTGTCACTGATATGTTCAAGAGAAGTTGCTCAGAGAATTCACCAACCTAGCTAACGTCTCATCCGCTGCAATACCTTCACTCTCCATTTTTTCATGATCGCCACCCTGAACCTTGTATCATCAGATTATTTTCACCTCCACAAAATCATTTGCTCTGTTTTGTGTCATAGATGTGGGATTCATTAAGGCCCTCCTACGACGGGTCACTTCTTGTTGACATCAGCTAATTATCCAAGAAGTTGACTTAGGAACAAACCTTTCATTACTTTGAAGCTTGCATGCCTTAATGGCAAGTTTCTCACTTCCGGCGACAGGTTTACGTCAATGGCCTTTGACCGAAATATTTTACATGGTGTTCGACATCAACTGATATTCACACCACGTGAATTGTACTGCAGTACTTTGAGGGTCATCAACATTATTGGTGATTCCTCTCGCACCTATTAACAGCTTACATCATTGGCTGGTAATCAGGTGATGTCTTTCCATGTTCGACATCAGAACATCTCTCACATGGATTGATTTGTACTTCGGGTGAAGATTGAACGAGTTTGAAGACCTTGAATCTAGTTTCCTCCATCCGAGCTACGATATATTCAGGAAAATAAAGACATCAAATGTACATCATTTCTGCACAGATAATCATCCAAACTAAAGGATGATGGCTCTACCAAAATCATCAGTTTGCCACACAGACGATTGTCTATCTTATGTACATGAATATGAATTTATAAAGCTGAGCATGGGAATGCCCACCTCAGCTAGATCATGAGAATATTGTGAAGATAATGTATTGTGTTGTATCTTATTACAGGTCACCTTCCAGTTCGAAAAACCTCGGATCCTCATTATAAAGCATTTCACTCGACATAAAAAGATTTACGACCTCATGCTTTAGGAGGCAATTGTTATAGACATATTTGGGCACTGCAACCCCAATCACATATGTCCATAAACCAAGGGCTTCTAAACCCTTAAAAGGTTTGTTTCATACCTTAAAGGAACAAGGTCAGCTGATTACATCATCTCCCAGAAGTTCTCCATGAAAAACTACTCAGAACTGGTCAAAATAGGACCATATAGACTGCTACAAGCATAGGTGCGATGAATCTCACCTATTACACACGGGGGGTGTGATGCATATTGGAAAGCCCTTCTGTAGGGTGTGATGAGCCAGAGTAGACAAATGGCAGCAGCAGTTTGCTATGTGGAAACCCAGGGAATCTTCTAGAAACTGCTCATATGACACTTGCCTCTCTGAATTCGCCCAGGGATGAGTAAGAGATCTGAAATCTCCAAGTGGAACCAATAACTATCAGTGAAATGACACTAATCAAAATCCCAGAAGCTGACTCACTCTCCTATAAACATCTATATATGGATCCCTCATCCAAGAGATCCAAAGGCTGGAATTTTGTAATTTGCAAGGAAGTGTTGTTAGTTTCTCTTTGAAGACATTGTTGGGCGATCTTGCTTTGTATGAGGTGAAGAGGGCTTTCATGTTGGGAGGATGATGTTGGATTAGACAACTTGGTTGTAATCCTCTCTTCTACTACTTCTATCAATAAAGATATTTGAGTTTTCCTCCATATGCTTGTATATCTCTGAATCTTGTTTATGTATGAATTTATATGGTTAATGTACATCTAATCCTACATTATTTATGGTTATAGATCTCTATGCTTTGATGGTATTTTTCTGCCTTAGCTCTAAAGGTGTTCTTTGAAGTGGGATAAGTGAGGAAGGAGTGGCGAAAGCTCTATCAAAGGAGAGAGGAAACAAGCAAGGAGACTAGCGAAAGACTGAGGTTGGTGCTCCATGTTTCTCTCTCATCTATCTCTCATAAAGGAAAACACAAGTAACTTTAATCTGTTTGTTTCTAAGATAGCTACCCGTCTTAGTGGGACTGGTAGCTCTGAATAGACACTAGTTTTCCCGATAACAGCTTCCTCGGCCGTTCTCGCTTTTTAGCTTGGACTAGCTGCATTCTTCCATGGTTTCATTTTCTTGGTCGATGCATGTTTTAGCAAATTCCTCAAGGACTTGTAAAAACCTGTTAATTTCCTCATCGTATTCAAAAATTCTCCAATATTTGACATTGTCAGGAAGAGACAGTCTATAGTTTACCTGAACTTCATATGTCAATTTAGGAGGCAAAGGAGGAATAAATATGCTAGCAGCGACAGCAAGGGAGTCGCCAAGCTGGTTCTTCATTTTTGGAATATAAGAAATGCTGAAATCATTAAAAGAATCCTTGAGCCTCCATACCTCATCTCTGTATGCTTTCAACCTTGGATGCTTTGCCTAGAACACTTTATTTACTTGCTGAATGATGAGGTTTGCATCTCCAAACACTTTCAGGCCTTTGATACCCATTTCTTTAGAAGCGCTTAAGCCCAGAATCAAAGCTTCATATTATGTTATGTTAATTGTGACTTGAAAGATTAATTTGAAAGATAAATGAATGTATTCTTGTGTGGGGGGCACAAGGAATACACCTGCCCCAGTAGCTTCCTTAGAGCAAGCCCCATCAAAGAACATGTCCCAAATATGTGGGCCTTATTCCTCAGCGATATGGAAAACTAGTTTTTTAAGCTGCATGGAGGCCAACTGGGATTATTCAATATGAAGAATACAAGCTCCAAAATCAGTGTCGATAGCATATATGGGATGATTGGTGGGATTATTTTCATCGCTGATTATATAAGCAAGCTGAGCTTCTCTGTATAATCTCTTGCTCTCACCTCTGAAAATTGGGACATTAGCATAATACAGATCATTTTGTAATGATCCACCTAATCTCTTGATCCAACCTCTGGTAAGTAACATGCCAAACTTGGGGGGTACATCAACTACCACAATATCCATCATCATGCTTTTCATAGGCAACTGAGACAAAGTGATGGCTAGGTCCTTGATTAATCCTAGACATTTCACTTTTCTAGAGTCAAAAGAAAATAGGTCATGATAAGGCTTAATGATATCAAGACCAAACTCATCCATGATAGCCTTGGGAATTAGATTATGGCTGGCTCTAGTGTCAAAAAGGCAGTTGTGAAGAATTTTTTCATGAATGGTTAGAGAGACATAGAATGATGGGGAACTATCTTCACAATTTTCAATCATTGTGTTGAGAATAACAACTGGCTTGTCATCTTGCAGATTTACATGGTTAGTGGAGGCTTGGATAGCTTTAGGCTCAAGGGCCTCGAGGATGGATCTTTTGAAGGACTCATTCTGCACTAGTTCAATCAGAGGCATAGGTATTCTTAGCTTTTGAATTTTTGATTGAAAACTGAAAGGAGAAGGAGAGTTTTCAAGGCCTCTTACCTCATGAGCTAGAGCTTTGAGGATGATGGGATCAACAACCAATTGTTTTTGCTTATTAACTTGCTGTACTGCAGGGACATCAGCTCTTTGAACAAGAGTTTCCTTGGCATTATTTATCTTTGACCTCAAATCATATCTTTGATGATCTACAGTTTGTATAATAGCTTTACCATCCCATTCTTGGCTGATCTGGTCATTGCATAATGACTTTTCATAGGCAACTGAGGTAAAAAAGGAAGCATTGCCTTTGTCTTCCAGACAATGTATCTCATCATCTTCTTCAAACTGCTCTTCTTCCATGACTGCATTTTGAAAAGGAGCCTTCACCCTTTGGTCTTCATTAGAATATTTGTTTCTTTGCAAAATCTACAACTGCTCATTTGTTCTTCTATATGTATTTGGATTTGGATTTCTAGGAGCAAAGGTATTAGGCACTCTTCCTTTCCCCGGGTGTTGCCCAACCTTAAATTTAGAGATTTCAGAGGCTAATAACTCGATCATTTTCGTCATTTTATCTATCTTAGGATCAGAGGATGATGAAGACTCGCCCCTCTGTCTTCTTCTATCAACATTTCCCTTGAGCTTCTATATAGCCATGATGTTTGATTCCACTTCCAAAGCTGCATCCTGCATGTCAACCAAAGTAGCACATTGCCTCTCTCTCAATAGTAGGCAGAAGTCAGAATCAAAAGCACTGGCATAGGTGAGTTTAGCAGAGGTAGTAGTGGGTTTTACTTCAGCTGGTATCTTGCTGTACATACGGTTAAACCTCTTATTAAAATGAAACAACAACTCACCATTTTCTTTCTTTAAGTTCCCAAAATCAGTGTGGTAGTAGAGGATATCCTTCTTATCCCTCCAATGCTTTAGGAATGCATCATCTAAAGCTTCAATATCTGTTATAGATCTTGGGGTTAGTTCTCTGAACCATTTTATAGCCTCTCCATCTAAGCTTTGGACAAAGACTCTCATCCACACATCATATTCACTAATGTCCAGATTATCAGCATAGCTATAGAATGACTCAAGATGTTCTTCAGCAGTAACACCTTCAGTCCTAGTGAACTTAGGCCTATATTTCTAATATTCTCCAGTAGGCATGGCATTCAGAGGAGTGGGTAGTATTAGAGGTCCATACCTAGTAGCTATGATTCTTTCCATTTTGGTTGGTGCTTGTGGACCTGCCATAGTTGTGGTGTCTAAAAGAGTACTGGAAGTCTGAATGATAGAGGGTTGAGGAGTGACTGACAGGACTAAAGGAGTATGACGGATATGAGGTGAGGTTTCCTTTTAGCTTACAACAAAAGGAGAACCTAAAGAAAAAGGAGCTTTATGAATCTCTGAGAGTTTTTCTTCACTGCTAGTATTACATGCTATACTCTCAACATGTATTTGTTCTATTACAAGCATTTCTTGAAGAGATATAGGAGATTGTTTAGGTTTACCTAAACTTGATGCTCCTTTCTACAATACCTTTCTCTCTTTGATGATTTTTTCAGGGTTAGGCACTGGGTCAGCTTGTAGCTTTTGAGGTTTTCTCCGAGTATGCTTCACAAACTGAGCCAGAATTATGAAGTGGAGTCGCCAAGTGATCCAAATTTAAACAGGAATGCAACAAATTATAGAGATAACCATAAATATAGACATGCAATGGAAATAATACTTCATTTCATTACTGTAAAATACTGAAATATGCTTACAAACAGAAATGGAGATAAAGTAGCTAGGGCGATGGTAGCTCATATCTGAGAAGAGATGTGGCGACTACATGCCTCTGAACTGTGTTACAATGAGGCTCAAAGGCCTATTTATTGTTGAGAAACAATGAAAAACCCTTAACATCCCAAAACCTAACCCTATAAGATGAAACGCCAAATTGTGGGCCCTCTTTGGGTAAATTTGTACATCAATTTCCCGAGGTCGTAACTTTGGCACCCGATCTCCGTTTGACGCGTACAATAGCTCGTTAGAAAGATCTATCCGAGAACTATAACTTTAGGAAGAGAAACAATGTTGCTCCCAAATTTCCCAAAAAACGTCATTTAGGGCCTCAAAACAGCTCCAGAAGTTCAGGACCTGAAAAATTGCTAAAAATAGTAAATTGTGCTACAATTACGGAAACTAAAAAACTAAAAGAGACAGTTGTGGGGGTCCAAATGGGATAGGTGGGTGGCCACCAATGTCCACCTAGATCATTCCTCCCCCCTTAGGAAGAAATGTTCCCCATTGCGTTGAGTTCCTCCATTTGTTGAACTTGGTCCTTGGTGAGATGTCTGCAATCTCGGATGTGTCTAGTAATGGTGGGAAGCGTGTTCGAGGGCAGTACACATTGAACACTTGGTGCAGGCGAAGGAATGGAGGAATGCTCTACTCCAGAGAATTATTTCCCACAGCCTTGATAATGGTGTAACGACCATGTCGGCGTGGTCGAAGCTTCTGATGGGCTCTTGTAAGGCGTTCTTTCTGCAGATGCAACTAGACTTTGTTGCCCACATGAAGTTTATGTGGTACCCCTATGGGTGAAGAGAAGTTGTTCATGTGTTCTATCATGATCGTATCCCTTTGTTGTTGTTGTTGCGTGGAGGAACCCTTCACGGGGATCATTGATGTGGTGATGATCTTCCCCTTACTTTGGGAGAAAACTAGACAAAAAATGAATTTCCTAGTCTGGGAGATGAGCTTGCTGCCTTTCTTGGCAGTGATCAAAGAGGTGGCGGTAGGTTGGGCTACCTCCGGTATCCTGTATAATGAATTACCCAAAGAAATAATGACAGCATGAGGCCTTGACTCATACAAAGCATGTCGCCTCCACAAGTATGGCTGACGTAATAGTACATCACAAACATCCAAAGGTGTAACATCACACAATACCTTGTCTGTGAAGGGATTGATGCTATAGGGAAGGCGGCATTGCTGGAAAACTTTGAGATCACATCCTTCATGAAGCCACCCAATACTGTACGGCTGCGGGTGTGGTGTAGTCGGTAGGCCCAACCGCTTCACGACCTCTGCTGAAATGAGGTTCTTTTGGCTACCACTGTCGACAATGAATTGTAGCGGTGAAACCTTCACCCACATCTATGAGTGGAAAAGACACTCCCCATCCTCTGGGTCTTCGGGCTCATTCTTCTGGATCTTGGTGGTGGCAACAGTGACATTGGGCTCTGCATCAATGATTTGCTTCCCTTTTCCATTCCCCTTGTTAGGTTCTGACTCAAGATTGGAACATGCATCTAATTCTGAAGCCTTCAACTTGGCCACCAGCGACTGCTTGGTCCAACACTCACTTGTGTTATGAGTGGGACTCTTATGGAACTCACACCACTTTCCTGTGTCCTTCTTCGACTTCGTGGTTTTGTTCTTTTCTTGCGTCTTTGACAGGTTGTCTTGGGTCACCCCACCTTGGATTTGTCCTTTGGTCCTTGAATTTGCAGATCCAAAGTCTCGCTTCTTCTATTTGAACTTTTTCTCGATTTTGACAACATATCGGTACGCCGTTCCGAGTGAGGAGATGTTTAGGAACTCCATCTCTTCATGAATGTATCTATGTAGGCAGCCACGGTATTTGAGTACCAAATGCAGCTCAGAGTCCTTGATACCCAACTGTGTGCGAAGGGTATGAAAAATGTTTGTGAACTCCAACACATCTTGGTCCCTTCCCTGCCGTAGTGTGGTCCATTTGATGTATTTGTCCTCATAGCTTTTGATAGGGTAGTACTGCTCCTTGACGGCATCCCGGAATGAATACCAAGTGGGTGCGACTGAAAATAGTGAGCTCGTACTTTCATTATTATGCTCACAGTAGGTTTCCCACCAGTCCTTGACGTGGGGGCTGCTTTGAGAAGAGCGAGAACAATATTTTCCTGACTCGAAAATTCATGAACAGAAAAATAACCCTCTAGCATATTTAACCATTTATCTACAACATCTACGTCTATATGACCCTCGAAAATGGGGATTTCAAAATTAACTTGTACCTTAAATGATGTGGTGTTTCCAGAGTAGCTGTTGGAAGCCGATGCATCGCCTCTGGGTAGTCGCTAAAGGATCTGCGCAAAGCTATCCATTATCACGTTCCTTTGCCGCTCGAGGGCTTCTTTGAGCAAGATTTTGATAGGATCTCCTGCCCCCTTGTCTTTCTTTTCATCCGCCATGGCGTTGAGATTTGTGAGGCTGGTCTTGTAAAGGTTCGACTAGTTCAAGCCATAACTCCTTATATCCCGACCTCGTTGGGGACATGCAAAGAAAAACAGAGAAAAAGAAGACTGCTCTAATATCACTGATTCGGATTTAAACAGGAATGCAAAAAATTACAGAGATAACCATAAATACAAATATGCAGTGGAAATAATACTTCATTTCATTACTCTAAAATACTGAAATATGCTTACAAACAGAAATGGAAAGAAACTAGCTAGGGCGATGGTAGCTTATCTCTGAGAAGATATGTGGCGGTTACATGCCTCTGAACTGTGTTACAATGAGGCTCGAAGGCCTATTTATTGTTGAGAAACAATGGAAAACCCTTAACATCCCAAAACCTAACCTTAGGAGATGAAACGCCAAATTGTGGGCCCCGTTTGGGTAAATTGGTACATCAATTTCCCGGGGTTGTAACTTTGCCACCTGATCTCCGTTTGACACGTACAATAGCTCGTTAGAAAAATCTATCCGAGAAATATAACTTTGGGAAGAGAAACAATGGTCCATGGACCCATGTTGCTCCCATATTTCCCAAAAAACGTCGTTTAGGGCCTCAAAATGGCTCCGGAAGTTCAAGACCCAAAAAATGCTAAAAATAGTAAATTGTGCTACAATTACGGAAACTGAAAAGCTGAAAGAGATAGTTGTGGGGGTCTAAGTGGGATAGGTGGGTGGCCACCAACATCCACTTGGATCACCAAGAGGTTCAACCTCCAGTAGAATTGCCAGATAGATGATTACAACCAAAAAAGTGCCTAGACTTTGTTTATCATCAAAGCTCGATCTATGTCGTTTCCCAGGGAAGCTGAGCTTCAGTTTCCTCTCCTCGACAATGGAACCAATCATGTTAACACTCCAAGAAACTCTCCTAGGTTGTAGTTCAGAGATGCCTGGTAATATATAATCTTCAATATTGTTCTCTAAACTATTGAAATAAATGATGGTTTGGATCAAGTTAGATAACCATTTCATTCTGTTTTCACTCAAGGCATGCATGAAAACTCTCATTAATACAAGGCTTTAGACCACTAATGCTCAATAAGTTATAAATTCAATGGATAGATGGAGAATACTGACTATACCAGCAGATTGCATACATAAACATAAATCAATGGCTAGCTACAGGCAGTAAAAGAGAATACCGACTGTACTAGCAGATGCATATATGACCACATATGGCTCGCTAGCTATAGGCAACAAAGAAGGTTGCAGATATAATTTATCAAAGCAAAGATAATATGATAGTTATTTGGCCTTAGACACAAAGAAAACATGAACAAACTATTCAAGTGCAAGGATAGAACGTCAAAGAGAATGGACATTGAACATATAATGGAAAAAGAAGCTTATATTTCTAGAATGAAGATGAGAAGCTTGAAGGAATGGAGGAGGAATAATCTCCAGAAGTTGAACCCATATTACATCTTACTTTCAGCTATTTATAGCTTCTTTACAATGCTCCTGAGCTCTAAGAGGATCAGAGTCTTAATTTTTCTGATCTGCATTGTTAACTGATTTAATGCCCTCTAAGAAAGCATTGGATTGGAGTTTTCTACTTCTGACAATGGAGTAACCGCTTTTAGATATTTTTGGTAGCTTTTTGCGCTGTCTAGGAGCTCCCTTGTGCCATAGATGCCCCATAATGTTTGTTGGTTCTAGATAAGCAGCGTTGTTGATGCCTCTTGGCCGATTCTGTTTTGGGCTAGTTGTGCATGCTCCATGACTGATTCTAGTTGATTTGGCTATGTCTATGCTCCCTGATCACTTTCCAGCTTCTACTTTGTGGTGGAATGGCTCTTTGGGCCTATGAAATCCCTTTAAAACGTGGATAGTGACTGCGTTCTGTTATGAATAGAAAACATAGCCATACTGTAAAAATCCTGCCCTCTCGATGTATTTTGGACTTCAAAAGTCCTAAAATATGGTTTAATTATCCATCAGGTCCGCCCTCTTCACC
The DNA here is from genome assembly GCA_031772625.1 of Pinus tabuliformis. Taxonomy (NCBI): domain Eukaryota; kingdom Viridiplantae; phylum Streptophyta; class Pinopsida; order Pinales; family Pinaceae; genus Pinus; species Pinus tabuliformis. Next base: position 274,769,611 of record CM062809.1, on the reverse strand, counting down.
ATCACAAGTCACATTTGGCATAGCCCTGTGTATTTTCTTTGTATTCTAGAATACGTAAAAACACTGAAAAATGCATGAAAAATGGCTTTGGCGGACCTTAGATATCATATATTCCACTTCCTAGACCCTTTCGGGTCCGAGACTCATCGCAATCGCTGCTGGTCAATTCTCCCTTCGTATTTTCGTTATACAACAAAAATACATGAAATACATTAAAATTTGGGCTTTCGCGGACTTGAAAATATATATATTTTGCTTCACGAAACCCATCGGGTCCGAGTTCCATCGCTATCGCATTGCCCCTGTTTCCCTTTGTATTTCATTATACAATGAAAATACATGAAAAATGCTTTAAAAATGGCTTTGGCGCAGACTTAAAACTTTATGAATTCTCATATATACTGTCGTCGGGTCCGGCTATCGGGTCGCCCATATGTATGTGCATAGGCCCCACCCCTTGGTATAGCGCCGATGCGATATTAGCGATGCGATAAATCGCAAACAATAATCACTCAATACCCGGGCCTTTCATAATACATGGCATATGCTCCCTGCCAATAGTGATATCGCTGATATTGATGATCAACATATCGCTCAGTCCGATCTCATCGTGACTCTTCTCTGATTGCCTCCGATGGCCACTGCCGATGCAATTAGCCGCTTAGTTCTGGGTCGTTGATCGGCCAGATCTAACAGCTATTATTCATTCCTCTGTTTAAGCCTGTGATTGTCGGTTTTTTCATGGTTTTCAAGCGTTTTTGCCTCCCGATATTGTATTTTCTCTCTTCCAAGGGCTCTCCTCTTGCACTGCTTTTGATCATTGGATGATCTTTGAGAAAAAATTGAAGATTTCAAGACCATTAATGGATCCATTGGCATGTTTTTAACCAAATTTGGAGACTCTAAGAGCCTATATAGATCCATTTTTGGGCCTTTTGCCAGCAAGGCTAACACCACCCGCAAGCTAATTGACAAGTTGAGGCCATCAACAAAGTCCTTAAGCGCATGTTGCAAAGAATGATTAGATTTCATAAACGAAATTGGCATTTAATTCTGTATTCGGCTCTATGGGCATATCGAGCCTCGGTGAGAAATGCGACCGGATTCACACCCTTTTAGTTGGTGTATGGTTTGGAAGTAGTCTTACCAATTCAATGTGAGATCTTGTCTCTCAAACTTGCAATTGACCTGCTACCCAACACTTCTGAAGAAGAAAAACGTTTCTTGGAGTTAATCCATCTGGATGAAACCCGTTGTGATGCCGCATTGGCTAACGAAGCACATAAGAAATGTATTAAGGCGCAATATGATAAAAATGTCAAGCCTCATGTCTTCTCAGAAGGTGACCTCATCTTGCTTTATGATCAGGAGTCTGATAAACTTGGAGCAGGAAAATTTGAACTGCTATGGATGAGCCCTTATATTGTTAAGCGTGTTTTGATGAAAGGTGTCTATGAGTTAGTAGACTATGATGGGATTACATTGTTGCAGCCCCAGAACAGGCTATACCTTAAACGTTACTATGCTTAGTTAAGTGTAGTAAAACTCACTGTATATATGCTTTGATTGCATGTGTGTGTTTCTTTTAGAGTTATTATTTGGTTAAATGATAATCCACTTTACATTTTTTGCAGATGTCGATCTTTTCGAAACCATTTGTTAGATATGCCGATGGGGCTAGTTGTAGTATGCAGAACCTATCCTCTGTAGCATGGGCCATTTTCGCTCCAAGCAGTGAGTTAGTGAGTTTTAGAGGCATTTGTATTGGTCGATCGACGAACAATATCGCTGAGTATAGCGCATTGATTGAACTTCTCTCTGATGCCATTTCACTTGGCATACGCTGAATCGTCATTATGATGGACTCACAACTTGTTCTACTACAACTCACTGACATTTATACCATCCGAAACCCAGAAATTCATCGCATGTTCCTTAGAGTTCATATTTTAGGAAGGTATTTTGAGTTTATTCAATATCATCGTATTTCCAAAAATCTAAACACATTAACTGATTCTCTAGCGAATTATGTGTTAAATAGACATTTGCGACATATGTAAAGTAAATATTTTCAATTCACATCATCAGTTGAATAAGATTGTATCACATAACCATAATAAAACTCTGAAAGTAAAATAGATATTTGTTTTAAAAGTTTTTAAAAATAGTTTGTGTCCAAGACAAGAATTGGTCATCTGACCCAAAAACTAAAATGTATGCAGAAAACATCTAAGTAGACTAGTGGTGCTCATGATAACAGGTCACAGCCTGTGCTATCATGCGTAAAAGTCTCATCCAACGACTTGGAATGTCAATGGTGTGGTGCTGCAGTTTCATAGGCAACTCCTCAATCTAGACATCCAAAACGCCTAGGGTCAAACCCTTTATGTGGTCTTGTAGTTCAGCTAGTGTCTTGGCTAAATCTAAGTCTCAAAGAACTGCTCTCCAAACAGGTCTTTGTGCTGGCCCACGTGCCACTCGTTGGTGCCCCATACGTAAAATAGGTCCAACGTCTGCATACATAAAAAATTATTTTGTTTAGTCTTGGAAATAATCAAAAAACACAAAAAAATGTAGAAACTTTAAAATAAAAAAACACTTTGGTCAAACAATTTACCTATAGCACCCCACAATGCTCCAACTAGTAACATCAAGTCTGGATCTCCGCAGAAATCCATCCCTGAATATGGATACTCTACGATGGCCATATCCTGTCGATTAAGCCACTCAAAGAATGCAGGGGTAAATGTGATCAATGACTGACCAACATGCCTAGCCATAAGATCTACCCATCTCTACATCCGTGGATCCCTAGGTCTAATACACCCAATGAAACAAGTTGTGGCTGCATAAGTGTAATTCTCTCCAAGGAGAAACAAATTAGGATCGACCCATAGCCAAAGTTCTTTGTCTTTCCGCTTTTGACCTTGGTCAGTTGTTCTTTCAAGGATGAAAGTACCGCCTTGCACCAATTGAACACTTTTGGCCCTAAACACTCTAATGCATACTGCATGTATGATTTGTTTGCCAAATGTAGTTTCATGCTGCGAGCCAATTTGGTAATAGTAAATAGGATCGTCCTCAATGGTAAATCACTAACATCCCTGATGTTAATCTTTTCGTCCCTGCCAGGCTATGTACTTGGCTGACAGAACTGTCGAATGTAATCTCTCACTGATTCACCCCCTCTGGCAAATCCAGAAAGTGAGATGGGGGCACCCCGCCTCGACAGTCCAGTAAGAAAGTATATGTCATCAATGGTAATTGAGACCACTTTTTCTCTAATGTGAAATGACTAATCAGTAGGATCCCATGAACGAACAAGAAACTGCAAAAGCTCAATTTGCTTCCTCATACCAAATTATCGGAAATATTTGAGTAACTTGCAATTCCTTAGGGCCTCAACCATGCCCTGGTTATTTAGGGCAATCATATCTTGTTTTTCATGCTCTCTTTCTCTCCATGTAACCATCATTCTGATTTGATGAATATTTGAAATACAACCATAAGGAAAATTAGGATCCATTTCTTGCAAAAAAAAAGGAATTTTTGGGTGAAAAAAATTGAATGAAATTGGGTTTTGCGCTCAGTGCATCCCAACCTTAGGGATAATGCACTACAATATAGGAAGACTTAGAGGTAAGTGAAATTTAGTGCACCTTTCGATGATGAAAGGGTGCGCTGATCCCAGGTTTGGAAATTGAAACCCTAGGGGCCCCAAAAACTCAAAATTTTTGCCTAAAACTGAAAATGAATGATATGAAATGAAAGAGAACAGGGATAGCTCCTACTTGTTGTGGACGACACAAGGAATAGTCCACTGAATCCTCCGCAATCAGCTGGTGAACTTCGAGGTAAAAAAACTGCTCCAAAGCACCAAAATGAAAGGGTAAATGTGAAATGGTAAAAATGAATGGTAAAACTTTTATTTTTATGTTTATTTCTTGCACATTAATTGAGTAAACATTAGTTTTTATTCATTTTATCCATGAAACAAGTATTTTTAATCTATTTTGATGGTGTTTTGAGAAATTTTGACAATTGACATGCAGAATTTGACGTGCTCAAATGTAAATTGAACATCTTTGACCACAAAGAAAACTTTTATCTCTTTTCAAGCTTTGTTAAAAACGAAAAAGGAACCCCCCTTGGAGTCCTCTTTAAGCTCTTTCCAGACTCTCTACATGAAAAGATTGCCGAGCGCTTATCATTTCTAGCTTGCTAATGGATTGGAATTGATATCTACTTAGTATAAGTTTAACCCTTTTTTAGGCTGAGATAGATTAACTACGAAAAAGGAACATGTTGATCGAACATGATCAATAGGTTCTCTCTTGTATTGTTTTATGATTTTTAGGACTTGAGAGACAAATGTACGAAAAAGAACTTTTGTAGTTTCCTTTTCATCCCTTTTCAATCTATATAAACATGAAAAGGATTGAGTTATATTTGTCGTTAAACTTGTTAAAAACATAAAATAGCGACAAACTTGTCCATCTGGACAAGACCAAGTTTCACCTTTGCTAGACTCGTTAAAGCATCAAATAGTGATGGATTCACCCGAAGGGTGAAATTATACAACAATCATATGTTATGCTCCTCAATCTTGATAAAAATAAAGAGGTACTGGTCAGTAATGACTGGGGAAAATTGGAAAAAAGGGAAAACACTTTATGGTAGAAAGTCGCTCTTGAACATGACACTTTCACCTCATCACCGTGACTATGTGGGTTGGGTCATTCAGCTTGATGGTTATCACACTATTGGTCTATCATACCATCCATTACTTTGTTGTGGGTCAATGCTACCAATTCATTTTAGTGTTTCTGACATGTTCAAGAGAAGTCATTCAGTTCAAACTTCATCCTTTGCAATACCATAAACCTTCATTTTCATGACTGCAATTCCTGAACCTTTTGTCGTCAGTCGATTTTCATCTCCAAAATCATTTACCTTGTTTCATGTCATTGATGTGGGATACATCAAGAACCTCCTGCGATGAGTCACTTCTTGTTGAAATTAGCACATTATCCAAGAAGTTGACTTAGAAACACCCTTTTAGTACCTTGAGGATTGCATACATCAATGGTAGGTTTCTAGCTTTCAGTGATAGCTTGACATCACTGGCCTTCGACCAAAAGACTTTGTATGGTTTTTGACATCAAATAATTTATTCACATCATGCGAAATGTACTGTAGTACCTTGAGGGTCATCATCATTATCAGTGATTCCTCTCGCGTCTGTTAACGACTTACATCATTGGTTGGTAATCAGAAGATGTCTTCCCATGTTTTAGTTCAAATCATCTATTCACATGGTTAGACTTGTACTCAAGCGAAAGATTAAACGAGAATGAAGACCTTGGATCTAGTTTCACCCATCCGAGCTGCGATATTTTCAGGAGTACTAAATCAAATGTACAATGGCCTTACATTCATGGTCATCCATTCATGGGTCTATATTTGTAGATGACTATATTTGTACATGTAATGAAAGTTTATAAGCTGAGCATGGGTATGCCTTCCCTCAGCGAGTTCATGAGAAAAAATAAAATTATCATGATATATGTATTGTAATTGATGCAGGTCACCTTCTACTTCAAAACCTCCTCTCCACATAGTAAAGCATTTCACTCGACATACATATTTACGACTTCATGCTTTAGGGGGAAACTCTTATAGATCCATTTGGGCACGTCAACCCTGACTTACAGATCAGTACTATTAGGGCCCATCAAACCATAATTCAGTTGTTTCATGCCTAAATGAAGTCAACCATCAGAATGCCTCCTTCCCAAGAGATTCCATGATTGAAATCATCCAAAAACTGCCTCTAAGAAGATCAGCGCAGGCAGGCCTTTATAAGGGTGCACTGCAGTGCAGTCCAATATACTGCCAGGGTGCATTGCAGTGCACTTAAGCCCTCTTTGGCCTGCACTGGGCGAATTTGAGCGAAACCTGCATTGGGGTTTGGAATATTCTTATCCATAGGATTCCTCTAGAAGTTTCCTACGGCTATCCACTCCTTTGGGATCGAAATTGGATGAGGGAAGGAGTTAAGGAACATTAATCCCTTTATCCCTTCCTTCGTGGAACTAAATCCTAGGTTTTGGAGGCATTCATTATCACCATTTATGGCATAAATTTCTTCATTCACCTATAAAAAGACCACTCATCTAAGTGATCAGGGGCTGGAAATCATTGAATTATAGGGAGATGCTGTTAGTATGAGACTTGAGTTGGTTTCAAGTATTGTAATGATGTCAAAATGTCTTGCTTGTTATGAGGAGAGGATGGGATTGAACTGGAGGAGTGACACTAAATCAAGCAAATTGGGTTGTAACTCTTCCTTTTACTAATAAAGTGTTCAAAGCTTTTTCCATATGTTTGTATTGTTCATTGATGCTTTCATATGTGTATTATGAACTTGATTCCATTCTATGTTTAATCAATAGATCATTATCATATGCTTTGATCGGTTTTTGTCTTTTGTCTGTGTGCAGGTACTTTTCAAGCAGATTAAGTATGGAAAGGAGCGACAGAATTGGTCAAGGGAGATAAGGAGTAAGCAAAAGCTATAGGTAGGCTTCTTTACTGTCTTATTTAATCTATTGGTTATAGAAAAAGTAGAGAATTCTTTGCACTATTGTTCTAGACTTAGCTACTAGTCTAGGGGTTTAAGTGTTTATCCGTAGACACTAAAACTTCCCAAAATAACATCTCTCCCTTTTCTCATATACCTGCGATGATCCCATAAAGGCAATTTTCCCAAAGAGGATGAGAAGCTTTGTGATCTAGAAGCTTCCATAGCAGCGAGCTGGAGGTTGTTTGACATAGATGAGGTCGAATTCTCCCAACTTGGCCTCTTCGTCTTATCCCTACGAGCTACCTCCTTGAAATGAGGGCCTACTCCTATCTTTGGAGAGATCCTAACTCCCTTTCCCAGCCTATATATTCATCCTCTCCCATTCCCAAATGGTTAGAGGTTGGTTGGTATATTGGTCTTTTCCTATTTGCACCCTTATGTTAAGATTGTGCCTATATGCTATTCATTTGGCTTGGAGAAGGAGTGCTTGGAGAGATTAGCCTGGACTTGGATATTCATTCAGGGAGAACCTATCAACATCAAGGATTGGTTGTATGATTCCCCTTATTTTCTATTAGTATACAACTCCTGGTTCATTTTCCCTAAATGTGTATGCTCATGTATCATTTAGCTTAACATTCCTTGATCAGTTAAGTAGGTTTCTTTTGAATATGCTATTTTTATTTGCATGCCTTTTTGTGTCTTTATCTCTTGTGCAGGTGCATAAACACTAAGAGCAACAAGAACGAGCTCATGGCATGAGTGATTCAAGGTCTTCAATAAATGAGACTAAAATAACATCAGAATGAGGTAGGCCATCTTCTTCGCATCTCTTTTCAATTGAAACTTAGGAAAGTGTCTAGTATATTGTCACTTCGGTTGGTAGACCCACTCATTGGGCTGGAGGGATCGTCTCTATCCATAGAGAGGATTTACCTAGACAGTAATAATAGACACCCTTTCCTATGACTATGATTGGCCTGCATATCTCTCATCATTCTAACTGATGTTGCTTTATTCTTTCCCCGCAAGACTCTTTGTTCCCCATTGTCATCCAAACACTCAATAGATTTTTCATAACAATCCACCTTGGTCCTATGAAGGTACAACCAATCCATACCAACAACATACTGTATGATCCCAATGATAATACATTCAAATGTGCTGAGGTAGGAATATCATTCAAATAAAATGTACAAGCTCTTACCTAATGATGAACTCTATTCTTTGTACATATAGCCAACTGCACTAACCAAGATTCTACATGAACTTTTTTATTCAAACCACACTTATCCACCAAGTCAGGACTAACATAACTATAATTAGATTGAGGGTCAACCAAAACAGAAACAACTTGATCACAAATCTTACTGTCCATCTCAATGATAGATGCCTGGTGGCATGCCTATCTGTTATCCAACATTGCATAGATCCTAGGAATACTCTGCCCAACATCTCCCACTATTTGTGCCTCTTGAGCACTATAGATTTGCGGTATACCACCCTGATGCTGTGGATAATCTCTCCTACGATGATCCTTGCCACAAGTCCAACACTCTATAGGCTTCCAGCATGCATCCTTATTTTGCTCCTCAGATCGAAATCCCTGTCCTCTGTCAAATGCATTGAACTTCTTAGATGGTGTTGCAATTTCTTTATTACTTGTACCCCGAGGTCTTGTTCGCTTCTTGTTGGGCATGGAATCCCCCTGAGGCATGTTTTGGGGCTCAAAACCCATGTTTTTACTGAATGATGTTGTAAAGTCTCTGCGAATTGTGGGCGTGGAACGTGAAATGTATGATAGAGTCACATGGTGGTCCACCCTAGTCTTGTAAAGTAAGGTCGGCCTACCCATGGTCTGCGGAGCATGGGACTGTATAAATAGAGTGAGGCTCTAAGTGTAAAAGAAAACGAATAAAGGAAGTAATAGATAGTGAAGTAGAAGCACAGAGCAAGAGTCTAAGTGTGTCTTCGGTTGTAGGGTAGGAGAAGGCCCTACAACTGAGTACGTAGAGGCCTAGTAGTCTGTAGTTGAGTGCATGGACCCCTACAACTGAGTGCGCGAGGTGGAGTCAAGTCTGTAACCAAAGAAGAGAATAATAAAGAGAATTTTTATCCAAATTCTATGTATCTGTTCTTGAGTTATTACATGTTTGATATCAATTGCAAATATATTGTTTATTTATTGCACACACTGGTATGAATGATTTATATTGCTAAGTATAACTTAACGCATACAAGTAGGCTAAGTTAATCAACTAATAGTAGAAGACTAGTAGGCAATTTGGTAATAACAACGTTCAGCCCCTGAGTAGGGTTGCGCGGAGGCAACATCTCAGGTTGTGAGGTAAGAATAAGTGCACGTAGCGATGTGCGCGCAAGGTCGAACTGCGAACCACTTGAACTCATTAGACATCTCCAAGGTGTGGAAACCTAGTTCTAGCACCCTCCCATACTACTTCAGGTGAGACCTTAGTCCACGCTCCATGGATTGTTGCCGAAAGGGCCAGTAGTACCAATATTTGTTTTGCTAAATCACCTTTGAACCTGGGTCAGGCCCCAACAAGCCAACAAATGGTTCCATTGTTGGGATGGAGATCTGCATAAGAGATGTTTGATGTCATGTCACTGGAATACGACCAAGAAAGGAATTGAAGAGTGGCTGGATAGAAAGATTCACGAGTTCGAGGCACAGGAAAACATGATATGTGATTATCGAAGGAACACTGGTTAGAGCGCTACTTATATACAAAAATCCATGAAATTTCTTTGCATCCTTCCTCTTTGAGTTGTATGAGTGGATCGTGAAGCTAGTAGATAGTCAAGGAAGGTGTAGGCTCGACAATTTGATTGTGTGGACTCCAGAGTTGGTGCGCAGACTAGAAGCATCGAAAGATAAGATTGCATGTGTTGTGGACCATTGGCTCGATCGAATTATAGGAGGGTTTATCACTGAGTTCACGGTAGATACTTCAGTTAGCTACAACGAGGTGGAATGACGCTTCCTCAAAGGACCACGAGGTAAGTACATTAAATCTTTGAACACTTGGATTAAAATTCTACTGTGTGAAAAGTGGGTTATGTGAATAAATTGATGTTTGGGGCTACACGAAGTGGGAGGATCTATAGAAATGAAGGTAGCGCAGAAATAGAAACTAGCCCCTTGATTTCACCTTGGCGAGAAAGTGAGGAAGAGCTCGCGAAAGTTTCACCAAGAAGTGCGATTAGTCTGATAAGGTAGTGAATTTCGTGCATACCACCCACACCTACACCACCACCAATTTCACCATCTTCACCCCCATCTCCATCCACACCACCTCCACCACCGCCACAGTTCAATATGGCAAGAACAATAAAGTTGTCGGTTTTTCAAGGGAGTAGGGAACAAATATCCGAACCAATTTTGGTTCATGGTAAAGGCTGTATGGGAAGCACAAGGAGTCACGGATGACAACATAAAAAAGGCAACGCTGGTAAGCGCAATGTAGGATTGCGCATTAACGTGGTACATTAAGCATTCTAATGATAATCCAAACGTAGGGATCGTGGATGTCCAGGCTGCGCTGAACAGGGAATTTAACATTAGAGACATTGTCGATTATCGGGTTTAAGGAAATAACGATACTTCCAGGTGAGACCCCCTGGGAGCTGGATCAGAGATTGAAGGGTATGATTCACAAAGCCAACATGACCTTGACAGATGGATAGCACCGTGCATGGTTTTTAGCGTCACTAACACTGCATCTAAGGACCGCACTATCACAGTAGAAGCTATCCACTCAGGCCGAAGCTTTGGAGATTGCAATGAGATTGCACGAGACCCAAATACAAGATCCTAGCCTAGGAGTCCAACAGATCCATGCGCAGTTGAAAAGCATGTGTCTGGAGATGCAGATTTTGAAACAGGATAGGACAACTTGCCTAGAGGCACACGAGGAGGTATGGTGCATAAAGTGAAAAGGCCATAGACATGACAAGGAACATTGTCCAGTCTTCACGAACTACCTGGTGGGAGGAGGACCAATGCCATTGAGACCAGAGGCACAAGCAAGGCCAAGCATGACACCTGCATTATGGTGCGCGATTTGTCAGATAGGAGGAAAACATGCTACAGATAACTGCCACCTATTACAAAAGTATATGCAGAAATCCCAACAGTTGTTTTATAATTTCTACAAGTTAGTAGGTCATGATGAGCGCACCTGTAGAAGTTAAGAATTGATGATGGATCAGACCCCTACCTACAAAGTTCATACTAAAACATGAGCTCTTGATCAAAATGCAGGTATGGCGCGCACTAGATTTCAAGGGCGTGGATGAGGTTGAGGTGGAATGGTACCAGGAAGGGGTCGTGGATAGATGATTTGTTACAATTGCAGAGGGTTAGGGAATTACGCCCACAATTGTACAAATCCAATGAGAGCATCATGTTTATATTGTAACCAGTTTGATCATGAGACAGAGGACTGCCCCACACTGATAGCACAGTTGCGTGATAAAGGAACACTCCAGCCTCCCCCAACTCAGAACCTACAAATGATGAGGTCTTAGCCACGCGAAGTGGACCCAAATGTGAACATCATGCTCCGAAGTGGTATCATGATAGGAGATGACAAGGGTAAGCAACGAGAAGAGAGTGCTTGGGTTCGCAAGGCTCTAACAAAGGAACTAGAGTTCGATTTGGAGCATGTGAAGGAGACTTTCATGGAAGCTAAGAAGAGCTTCATGGAGGCCTCCACTTCAGGTAAGACAAACTAGAACTGGAGATGGACCCATCAATGCTTACTACCTTTATGGAGACATGCATGAAGCTGCTGCGTGACAGCAAGGTTGTGAAGGGACTGCAAGAACTCATCACTAGGTGTGCTGGGTCAGGAGAATCGCGTGTAGTCTGAAAGCTCGGGAAGCACACAACGCAAACAGGAAGGGAGATGAGATTGACTGCGCAAATCAAGGAATATGAAATGGATCAAGTGATTCTAGATTTAGGATCAGATGTGAATGTACTACCAAAGCAAACATGGGAGCGCATAGGCAGGCCCGCGTTGCAATGGTATCCTATTCAATTTTGAATGGAAAACTAGCAAAAGATCCCACCAATGGGAAGATTGCAGGGAATAACAGTAGATATAGAAGGTGTGAGTGCACTTGCAGATTTTAAAGTGATAGAGATTGTTGATGATAGCAATCCCTATCCCACGCTACTTGGGATATATTGGGCCACTGACATGAATGGAGTGATAAATCTAAAGAAGTGCAATATTATTTTTGAGAAAAAGTCACTACGCGTAGTGGTACCTTTAGACCTTGCAGAAGGATCACGCTACATAGAGCCAGTGCGCGACGACGATAGCGACAATGACCTAGAATGTATCTACAAAATCACCGCACGGGAGCAGGACTGAGTGAATCCAACAACGGATGGCAGGATTTCGTGGGAATGCGGAAGCTCCTGCATTGTAGATTTGGATGAGGAAATAGAACAATGGCAGAACCGATTACATGAGGTAACCACACTCAATTGCAACATGATGGTAAGATCACTGCGCTACATAACAATAGAGGTAAGGGATCTGCCTATGTATGATGGGTTGAGCGAGGTGGGTCATTTCCTGAATAAATTTGAAAGAGAGGTTCCAGAACAACAGCAGTTTGATGCTCTAAAATGGGCACTGCGCGCTACGCCCGCAAGGTGGTGGGGTACGCGCAAGCAGCATTTTGAGGATTGGCATGAATGAAGAAGGGTGATGCTTATATGGTTTGTAAAGCCTCAGCTGTGGAGGGAAGCAAGGTATGATGGACGAAATAGCATGCGTGCCCACCTCTCTAGATGGGTACAGGCATATGTTACGTAACCTGCATGAACGCACATCATCCTCGCGATAGTAAACAAGAACAACAAGCAGGAGTGGGCAAGACGAGGGCATGAATGACAAATTATGATAAGACCAAGCATGCCAAAGATTATCCATGGGGAAGCCTTTGAAAAGGTGTGCGAAGTACTGAACATGATCCACCATGTGAGATGCACTTACTGGGACCTACGCGTACCAGTGATTCTATGGGCTTATAGGACCCTGTGCAAAACCCTGACCGCACAAGCACCTTCAGAGCTGAAGTATGAAGCAAGGGCTGTAATCCCTATGGAGCATGCGAAGCTTAGTCTGCGCATAGCAACACCCATAGATACGATGGTCTGCGAAGCCCAGAAAGAAGGAATCACACAACCACAAGAAACAGAACACATAATAATTGAGAAAGAAATCCGATGGGGAAACGTTAGACTCCGCGAACTTGAAAAATAAAGGGTACGATTAAGGAAGAAAAGGGTTATGATGGACGCGAAGGTCAAAAAGCTGGAGGACGAGATAAAGGAAGCATTTTTCATCGAAGAACCTAGGATGGTAAGGCAAGGTGCATACGATCATACTGACAAGTTTGAGCACTATCATCGTGAATTTGTTAGTCTGCTGCCTTGGCTTGGACCACATATCGCTAAACGTATTGACCAGGGTAGTGCATTGCACATAGTAAAGTGCACGATGCCGACCACAACAATGGAAGGTGGGAATTCTTCGCGAACCATAATGGAGGATGGGATGGAGCTCTGCACGGGTGGTGCAACCACCTAACTAGCCACAAGAAGGACAATATTTGTGCTCGAGGCAGTTGAAAGGAAGTGCGGGACTATAAACTATTATGCCCGGGAGCTACACGATATTGGGGATGCACGTAGAAGCAGAGCGTCACATTGTCCACGTCCGTGCATGGAGGGCTACGCTTCTGCACAGATTGGCTAGAAAGTGACTGTTGAGGTCACTATTCATGATGGGGTGTGCGACTTGAGGCCAAATGGAGCATGCAGTGGGCATTTAAGATGGGATTTATGGGCAAGATTTGGGAAAATCTGCCGCCAAGAAAGCATTAATGGACCAAAATTTGGGGGAATGGTCAAATTCGAATTCAAAAGGCGCTATAAAACAAAAAGGGCTACCCAACAAACAACACTTGGTTAATTAAGAATTGAGCAATTGTGCATAGCACTGAGCATTGCGACCCGAGCGATAATTGAGTCCCTAAGTTCGCGAGTGACAGAATACAGCCTAGATACGATGACAAAAACTAAGGATGGTTTGGGAATTGAAGAGGTAACCGTTAGCGAGGTCGCGCAGACCCCAATGGTGGAGGATGATCTAGAAGGCACCGGGGTTGTGGTAGAAATCCCCAAATCACCGTGAACGCCGAGGCCCAAGAAAGATAAACAAGTAGTGGACCCTATACGGATGTCCCTGAGGAACCCACTACACAACAAGCTATCAATGGCAGAAAAAGGGAAAGCTGTCACGATCAAAACAGATGAGGAAGAAGAAGATTTATAGGCCCTAATCATCACAGAGGAAGAAGACGAAGGCATGGAGGAGGATATTCAACCTACACGCTCTGCAACAAAACTACCCTCATATGTCCCTCCACGGAAAGGGAAGACCAAAGTGCTAAAGGACCTGGATGAAACCAAGAGTTCAATCCAGACCCCACCCCTCCCAGATGGCATTGTGTTTGAAGGCACACACCTCGGGCATGTGCCAACCATGAAGTTTGAAGATTGGGACCTCGCTGATTGCGAGAAGTTCCCTCACTTAGAAACCAGGAACCTCATGAAGCAGAGCACTGAGGGGGTGGCAACAATGTTAGAGACGCAGAAGTGGTTGCGTGGTGTGGAAAAGGCTGGGTTGTTGCACTTATTGTGGGTACTGCGTTTCCACTGTGTGCCCATAACCATTTTCGTCATCAAGCAGCTGCTTTGCTTGGTGCATGATGGGTATCTATGGCTAGAGGAGCCTATCCCCATCACGATAAACCTCATTCAATACATTTCTCGGCTCCCTGCAAAGGAAAGGACCCTGTGACCATAGCAGAAGGAAAGGGTAGTGATTTGGCCCTTGCAGAAGCCATGAAGGAAAAATACAAGCTAGAGAAGAAGAAGAGGGGATATACCATCTCCAGCATAAAGGACAAAGGGGTACACGTAGCAACCCAAATCCTGGTCGGAAAGGTTATGAGGAAGTGTTGCGCCGATGAGGTGCCAGCGTTGGTGGTTGCACTGGCCGAGCAGTGCATGGAGGGGGTCCAATTCAACTGGTCTGAATTCCTCTGCGAGGAATTTTTGAAAAATTGTCGCGAAGCCCAAGAACAGGGAAAAACCTTCCACTATGTGTGGTTTTTGTTATCCATAATGCTCGTAGCGGGGGAACTACCGGAGGACAGTCAATTCCCCAGCATTGATAGAGAATTACTGGAGGCTGCAAAGTATGCTTCGCTCTGGGCCACAAAGGACGCGAAATAGATACGTGGAACCAAAATCTTCTGGGTGCTCATGGAGATGAGCATCCGAATGTGGATCAATCGGAGGCCGCACCTGTCACCCACGGTGTACAACAGTCTACAGAGTTTTGTAGAATTCAAAGCTAACATGCATATAATATATATCAAGGAGCGTAAGGATCTGGTGAAGTAGTGGACGAAGCTACCTTTTGTAGCCACTGATGACGCCATTTTTAATGTCTTGGAGACATGGCCTCCAGAATGGTGTGCCCTAGATCTTGGAGAACATGAGAAGGTGACAGCACAAAAGAAGAAGGACGATGCCAAGCTACGCATCACACAATTGGCTGATAAAAGGCAGAAGGAAATAGTAGCAACTGACGAAAGGGCAGTGCGCGAAGCAGCACGAAAAGCTATCGAGCAGAAGAAGGGCACAAAAAGAGTAGCAACAACACAGGTGGCAGAGGCAACAACCACGAAGGTAGACGAGGGCCAAGCAACATCCTCATAGGGGCAGGAGGAAGAGGAAGTAGAAACAACAGAAGGGAGCACAGACCTAGGGACCACATCCACACAATTAAAGGGCCCACACATGACAGAAAGAGTAGGACCAAGGAAGAAGGTCAAGGCTTTGAAGTTGGCCATTGACCCAATCACCTTAACAGAAGGTGATCTGCATGATATCGGCGAGACGGTTTGTGATGTCACAAATGAGGCCCTTTAGGATTTTATGCAGGAGCACTAGACTATGTTGGGGGCCCTCAGGGCACAACTACAAGAGTTATAGGTGCATCCCCCTCAGGTGGGTACCCTTTCCACCCACCTCATAGCAGGATCGTTGGCAGTAGAACAAATATTGCACGCACGAATGGAAAACACAATAGTGTTACCGAAAGGGGCCCTAGTAGTAGCAAACAAGACTGATAGATTTGCGGTTAACATGATCAAATGCTTTAGCCTTAATTTGGTTTCCCTTCTGCACAAGACAATGTATCTACTACAGGATGGGATAGTGACAGAGCTGCATGCTAGGGAGATCCACACGATCCAAGTTCTCAGTGAAAAAAAGATAAACATGGAACAGCTCAGCCTGCAGAGTGATGAATTAGTGTCGCGGAATCAAGAGTTGGTGCATGTGGTATACAACACTTGTTGATGTGTCCCAGAGCTAGCCATCCCAGCATATCTACTAGTAGAGGTGTAGATCCACAAGCTGGCAACCGGAGTCCGCGAGGCTAGAGAAGAAACGACCAAGGTTCAGCTGGAGCTGAATCTTTAGATCACCATGCTGCGGTTAAAGGCACAACCTTCCACTCCCTCGGAGGTCCAAGAACAGTGCACTAGCACTATCGTAGTGGGATTGGAAGAAATTGGAGGTGTAGTGCAAGACTGTACCACTTTGTTGTAGCAAGCACTTGAGGTCCTCACAACTTTGTAGAAGGACCCCACCATCCAGTGCATAGATATAGAGGTGTGAGAACTCCAGTAGCAATATGATAGTGTTCGAGGAACTGCACAGATAATAGTCCTCACTCAGTGGCTTGCGAGGATGCAGCAAGCTAAGGCACTGAAGGAGCAGGTGGATGTGGCGCGACATAAGGAGGAAATTCTCAAAGCACATGTCTAGTCATGGATTGATGAGGCTTTCACTATCACGGAAAACATCGAAGGAAAGATCATGCACATATAGGGGATGCACATGTTAATGCAGAGAAGCACCCCAGACACGGAGATCTCAGAACAGAGGGTGCAATAGATTCAGCAAGCAGCGGCTCAGTGCACCACCGACATCAACACAGTTCGAGGACACTTGGAGGAACTCCGTGTCAAGATCGCTGCATCGACAGAGTGACTCAAGGATGAGTCATGATGTTTGTTTTGGGGGCCTGTTGGGCATGGAATCCCCCCGAGGCGTGTTTTGGGGCTCAAAGACCATGTTTTGACTGAATGATGTTGTAAAGTCTCCACGAATTGTGGATGCGAAGCACGAAATGTATGATAGTCATAGGGTTGTCCATCTTAGTCTTGTAATGTAATGTTGGCCTACCCATGGTCCGCAGACCATGGGATTGTATAAATAGAGAGAGGCTCTAAGTGTAAAAGAAAATGAATAAAGGAAGTAATAGATAGTGAAGTAGAAGCATAGAGCAAGAGTCTAAGTGTGTCTTGGGTCGTAGGGTAGGAGAAGGCTCTGCAGCTGAGTGCGCAAAGGCCTAGTAGTCCGCAGCTAAGTGTGCAGACCCCTGCAGCTTAGTGCGCAGGGTGGAGTTGAGTCTGTAACCAAAGAAGAGAATAATAAAGAGAAGTTTTATCAAAACTTTGTGTATTTGTTCTTGAGTTATTACATGTTTGATATTAATTGCAAATATACTATTTATTTATTTCTTGCACTGGTATGAATGATTTATATTGCTCAGTATAACTTAATGCATACAAGTAGGCTAAGTTAATCAACTAACAGTGGAACACTAGTAGGGAATTGGGTAATAATAGCATTCGGCTCCCGAGCAGGGCTGTGCGGAGGTAGCATCTTAGGCTCGAGGTACAAATAAGTGCACATAGCAACGTGCGTGCAAGGTCGAACTGTGAACCACTTGAACTCATCAGACATCTCCAGGGTGTGGAAACCTAGTTCTATCACCCTCCCATACTACTTCGGGTGAGACCTTAGTCCGCGCTCTGCGGACTATTGCCTAAAGGGCCAGTAGTACTGGTATTTGTTTGGCTAAACCATCTCTGAACCTGGGTCAGTCCCCAACAAGCCAACACTTCTTTTCCCATTTTCACGTGTTCTTATCTTTGCCCTTCTATTCTTGCTTAGTCTCAGATCTATGCTTCGATTGTTCATAGCAATTCCTTAGCTTTCGGATGGCCTCCTCCAATGATCTAGGCTCATTGAACTCAATCATGTCTTTGAATGCTATCGGTAATCCACTAATTAATATCTAAATCTTGGCATTCTCCTCCTTGAGGTAATGCACATACCTCAGTAGCTCCAATAACCTACTAGTGTACTCATCATCTTTCATCGATCCCATATTTAGCTCATAGAATTATTTTTCCCTGTCATCAAAGTATCTCTCTGATAGGTACTTCTTCTTGAATAGTCTCTTGAACTCATTCCAATTAAAATCCTCCTCATGAATACCTATGACATTCTTTACATATTCCCACCAAATATTTGATTTACCTTTGAGATAGAATGTAGCTATTTTGTCCTTAATGTTCTCTGAGTAATCATGCAACTCGAAGAACTTCCTCATACCAAGAAACCACGCTTCTGCATCTTGTGATTTCTTCATCTCTCCATAAAACGTAGGCAGCTGTTCTTTCTTAAACTCATTCGACAAATATCCCCTATCACTCCTCTTATAAGGATGATAACACTGACGATCATAGTTATTGTCTGAACCAGAACTAGAGTAGTACCCATGTCCATCACCTCTCCTATCTAGAGTATCCAACAACCTGCCATCTCTCACTGTGTCATCTCTATCTAACCTGTGACGACCATGACACCTACTACCATATGCCCCATTAGTTTTTTCCTCTTGCACATGGCTAATACGAAGTGGTCCCTGTCGATGCAATTTTGACAAAATATTAAGTATCACTGCATTTACCTCTGCTTGTTTCTCATGTGCCTATATGATTATGTCATTGTCTTCCTTTCAACGCCTTATTTACTCCCTTAAGATTTGCAATGTGACTGCCAAATCAGAAGAGTGCCCAACACCACACTACTCATTTGATCCATAAGTAGAGTCTTGGGCATTATAGTCTACCATCTTGCTAGTCATCTTTGATATTCTTCCCACAAGGTATATCATGTCAGCTAAACAAATCACAATAGACCAACATACCTTAGCATAATTTAGGGAGGATACCTCATCTCCAAGATAAAAAAAATCAGCATAATACATGTATACCATAATCATGACATCATATATAAACATAACACGTAAGCATATAACCATATAACCATCATTATAGTTAGAGTCCAATCGTCAATACATGACCATATCAACTACACATATCATGACCTATGAACACAACCACCACATCATTGTACACTTGACCACATGTGAATACTAACATGCATAAGTGATGTATAATCAACCATACAATCATGACGACACACTCCACAACAACAACATCAACTTCCCATGGTGACCTCACTACAACCATGACCCATACCATAAAAATGCAATAAGCCCATGGTCTTACAACACAAGAAACACAGATGCAACTGACATGAATGCATGACCAACACACCACCCATCTAGTCCAAGGGGTGAAAACTGCTCTGATGCCACTCCATAACACCATGCTCCCACATCTATCCAAGTAACCGGTCAACTGGGGTAAACATGTGATGATAAGTTACTATGATATGATTCGACCTCCTAAGTCACATTAAGGAAGTGGAACCAATGGAAACATGCCATATAGACCTTCCACATCAATAATAGGACTCCCAAGAACCATCCCAATCTCTCAAGTAACCATCACCTAGGTCCCACTAAGTTTTTAAACCATTAAACATCCAAACCCTCCCTTGATATGGGCATGCATGCATCTAGGGGGCTCTAGAAGCTCCCATAGCATGGGTATTCTAGCATCCAAGGACTTTTTTGCCCAGTGTTGTGCTTGCGTCCCTAGGATTTGAGGCACTTTTTCAGGCCCATATCCTAGGTCACTTACCAGAACTAAATGACACCTTCATAACATAAATATAATAATGGAATTATGATACAAGTTCAATCGCTTGAAAAAGGTCTTGACTGGACCTGTAATAGCCATGATAGGAATTTTGTCAAACATGTCGCAAATATGTAATCTACAGGTTTAAGCAACAAATATGAGCATAGGGGTCTCATACTCATCTGAAAATTGCTAAGAAGCATTGATGCCTTAACAAATTAGCTACAGTCATCCACTAGGCCATAGATACATTTTCCATTCATTTACAAGTAAAAACATGATGAGAGACATACATAGCTATTGTCATAATCCATGTTCATAACTAGCATAATAACAATAGAAATACCAAGGAAACAACAACCATATAATCCACATATAAACCAATATAATACTCATGAAACAACAAGGAGAAATAACCTCATATTAATGATGAAAAGGACAACCAATTGTGGGAATTCCACGAACCACCCGACCGTAGACATGGCTAAGCCAAATCTCTCTTCAGCCAATCACCCCCACGCCATATTCCAAGCATGCATGTGGGATATCATAAAACACATCTATCAAAAAACATTTAGGGCTTCCAAAAGCCAAACCACCTCAACCCATCAAATAGTCATTCCACCTCACGGTAGGAAATCACAAAACCATCATAAGATTGGTCTCTACCCAAGCCTTCCAAGGCTCTAGAGCATTTGTTCCAACCAATGCTTCCAGGACTAGTAACTCAATCCAAAACTGTCATCGAGATTCTAGAATGTTTGTCCAACCAGGGCTTCCAGGACTAGTAATTCAACCCACCAAGGGCTTCCAGAGTGTTTTTCCAACCAAGGCTTCTAGGACTAGTAACTCAAGCCAAGATGTTATAGGGTTTCCAAAGAATTTGTCCAACTAGGTATTCCAGAGCATTTTTCCAACCAGGGCTTCCAGGAACTAGTAACTTGAACCAAGCTAAGGAAACATGAGAACCAACCAGAAACACAAATAAATAAAACCACAACACCATGACTATCTAGGAAATGACAAGGTTAGGAAAATCCACTGTCGATCCAGGCAATTCTCCATGCTAGTGACAGATCATAACCGATAAAACACATGCATATTCCATGAATGCCAAAACTAGTGAGGAAAACATACATGCAACTCGGTACCTACAAGAAAAACCCATTTTAGTTGTTGATCTTGATGTCCTCTCATCCTTTCCTGCTCTTCCTTTTCCTTTTTGCTCCAAAACTCCAAGTATGCCACACTCTCCAAGAGTTCTCCAAGAAAACTCTAAGTGTATAAGAATATGAGAGAGAGAGAATAGAGAGAGCTCCAAGACTGAAGTGACAAAAATTTGTGTATTGATCCTCATAAAACTTTTTATTAATGGGGACTCTATTTTCTTCATTTTCTATTATTTTACTTCATTTTCCTCCTCACATGCAGCCTGTGACCTTTCGCCTCCCTTTTCTCCTAATTTCCATTATTTTCATAAATAAGTTTCAATAAATTATACTTTTCCTTTCCAAATCCTTTGCCATTGCCTTTGCTAATTTTCTTAGCCATTAATTAACCATAAGTGATCCCCATCACTAAGTTTTTGCCCAACATTCAACTTGGAATAAGTGTCCCATCAACCGTGGTTATTATTTTTCCTTTATTAACTTTTATTACATGGAATTTTCACCAGGGTTGTGTTGTAGCGGTTGCAACAACCCTCCAAAATTTTGCCTTAGCTTTCTTTTGGAGCCTCCCTACCAACCATCTTCACAACATGTCTTGCACTGTCAAGTACATAAGCTTCATTGGTTTTTTAGCATCTTTCCAGCCTGTGCATGTTAGTTTGCTTCACTCCCCTCACAAGTTGCCACTTCGGACTTGGGCTAGTTGTTGGCTAAGAAAATTCCTCAGAAAATTGTGCAATCCTAGAGGGGAACTAGCCTTCCCTCAAGAAATTGCATAAATATGTTGGGAAGCTTGTTGGGCTCAGAATTTGCGTAATGCAGTCAAACAATCTTCCTTAGGAAAATTGTGCAATCGAGCCCAGCACTGTATCTTAGCCCAAAAATTGCAAAAATCAGTTGGGCAGATTTCTGAACTCCAAAATTGCGCATAGCAGTCAAACAGGCTTCCTTGGAAAAACTGCGCAATCTGGCCAATACTTCAGCTTAGCCTAGAAATTGTGCAATTCTAGGTAGTAGACACCTACTCCTCCCAGAAATTGCATAATCCCTCTGGGACATCCAACCTAACTCCTCCCAGAAATTGTGCAATTTTGCACAACAGTCACCCGATCCTCCCAAAAATTGCACAATCTCTCTAGGACAGCTAGCCCAGTGCCTCTTAGAAATTGCGCAAATCCCTCTCTCAAGAAAGAAGGCTATTGCATGTGCCTTCAGGTTGACCATTTCCCTCTAGGACTGAGAAAAAATGATTTGCATGCATGGGCAGATCTTCCTGAAATAGCAAAAGGTAGCATGCAAAAGGCATCACTAGATCTAGGGATCTACTCTTAGCAGTTGGAGGTTACATGCAAAGCTCATTTTAGAAACCTCAGCTTAGATGTTTCAGGGTAAGTCTACTTTTCATGTCTTACATTGCATTTTTGTTGCTTTTGGTGTTTCGCTTTGTGTGAGTGCTTTCTGCTTGATTTCAATGAGAACTTTCTATCATTTTAATGTATGTTATCTTGTTGAAGCACCATTTCAATTTTCGTTTGCATCTCACTGTTGTCGCATGCATGACATTGTTTTTTCACCGACAGTCACCATTGTGGTGACTTGCTTCATACACATGCATGCTTTCCCATTTTTTGAATCCTGCACTTATTGTTTACATGCATGATCATTCACTCTTGTTTACACTCAGTATCACCATGCATTTAGACTTTTCATGTTTTCAGTCCCCCATCGGCAAGTCCGGCTGCCTTAGCCTGGACCTTGCCTTGCTTAGCTAGAATTGTGCATGTATAGAAGTGAAGGGTTTGCCTTACCTCAAGAAATTATGGAAGTTTGGCCCAACATTGACCTCCAGGCTTGCATTGCGCAATTCTGGGAGGCAGTGCCTTGCTAGCCCCAGAAACTGCGCAATGCAGTTTGCTGGTTTGCATGTCACTACTGACTAAAATTGCGCATTACGCAGTTTTAGCCCTCACCAGGCTAGGCAGGAATGTCCATTACATAGTTCCAGTAGTCATTCAGCCTCTCATTAGCCCAGACTATGCCTTGCATAGTTTTGGCAGTGAGTCTCCCAGCCTCCCGGTGAAAATTGTGCAATCTTCACAAACAGTCACACATGTATGTTACATGTTAGTCCTCCAGTTTGTTTTGGGTTTGGACAGACAAGTTTCTTTTCATGAGTGTTTCTATGTGTTCAGGTATCACAATCTGCCTCTTATCAGCACAGGTCCAATGGCTTCCAAGAGAGAAAAGTTGAAGGCACAGTTCAAAGCACATCTGGGGATGTAGTTGATCAAGTGTCTATGAACTTGCCTATCTATGTGGACATCACGTTGTTCATAGACAAGGATATCAGGATGAAATGGAAGTAGCCTCACAGTGAGTAGCACCATCAGTAGTAGCAAAAGGTATCTCACCTACATGCGACAAATGCAAGAGGAACTCTGTTGACAGCGCATAGGCAGAACAAAGTTTCAAGCTCAAGCAGATCCACTTGTGAGGAAAGCAGCTTTGGAGATTGAGGTTGTGAGGCAAAAACGTGAAGGCCGAGAGATAAACAGAGAAGGATTTGTAGGTTCTGAAGCAACAACTCAAGGAAGAACGGGAGATGCACAGACGAGAGAAGGAGTTGTAGTGGGAATAGGTACAAAAGGAGGCACAACATCCATAGACCGATGAAACTGCGCCCATATAGGCTATAGATCCATTCATCAACCGGCATGGAGCAGATACGGTGAGTAATTTTGTCGATCACATGCAAGGGTATTCAGGAGCATGGATGTCATTGTGCACATGCATGCAATCCCACCCATTTGGCACACTCACCGAGGTGAATACAAGAAGCAAGTCCGACTGGAGTTGAACATGTATTTTGACAAATTTATGTGCATGGTCACCAACACACACTTGAAGATCAGTATAGACACTATGCATTAGTATGTTGTTGGTCCAACTACACTCAAGACGATGATATACATGTTATCAAGTGAGTTGGATAGAGAAGCCATATCAGTGTACCTGTATACAACAGAGGTAAGAGTTCACTTTCAGTAGGATGTCACCATTGAAGCACATAGACACCATCACGGATGACCATGCTTGGCATCAGTTCACCACCGTCGATCATTGCAAGGATTTTGAAGAGTTGGTATTACCAGAATTGTCTGAGTGTTAGTGATGTCTTGCATGGATTTCTCAAGCCTATTTTGTCTCACATGGGTACATGTGCAGATTGTATGTAACATCTTGTCAAGTAGAAGTTCAAATGTCAATAGCTAAATGTAAAAATCATAGAGTATTTGAAGAGGCATGATGGTAAGTGAACATTCACAAAGAGGAATCTCAAGGGTCACCCCACCCTTTTCTATATACAGTCCCTCATAACTCATTGTAGAGGCTTTTGGTAAGCCAAGATTTCAATATGAGTATCTTAGAGAAAGCTTGGAGAGTATTGTAATGACCCTTGGCTTCTCCACAGTGTAGAGCTAGTACATCTCTTTGGAGGAGAAGCTGACAGTGACTGTAATGTTCTACTATCGAGACTAGTGGTCTATCATGGTTGTATTGTATGAGTGGAACTTTCACTTCTCAATATAACATAGCCAACATGTTTCATGCATATGTCGTTATTGTATTTCAGCTATCTTGTTTACTCTAAATGATATATGTATTTGTTTGCTTATGCCTGTGTGTATAGACCCTTTCTATATATGTATGTATGAATCTTACTGAAATGTGTTGTTGGTTTAACCATCACTTTGGATTGTCAGCTTACTTGCCTTCTAGTTTGTGATGCATCCTTGCTCATGTTTTCCCTTCTTAACCACGTGTTTTCACAGGTTTCCAAGGGGTGCACTCACCTCAATTTTCGTGTTTTAGAACCATTGATACACCTTCCATGGCTTGTTCCGCATGTCACACCCCTTCTACCAATAGGGACATCTTACTTGCCTCTGTGCAC
This sequence comes from Pinus tabuliformis, assembly GCA_031772625.1. Taxonomy (NCBI): domain Eukaryota; kingdom Viridiplantae; phylum Streptophyta; class Pinopsida; order Pinales; family Pinaceae; genus Pinus; species Pinus tabuliformis. The sequence continues at coordinate 274,744,875 of CM062809.1, read as the reverse complement.
AATTGCGGTCAAGGAGATACCGTACGAACCACTTCTTGGACTTTGTGGTGCAGGTAAATTCTCAGTGTGGACACAAACAATGCCTCTAGCTTGAGAGAGACGGTCTAACCACAAACAAAAAATCTATGGAAAATGTCCTTAAGCTAGAATCAATTAAGAGGTCCTACCTCTTAGAATGTTATTCCACTTGGTGATGATTCTGCTTCCTCACTCCAACTATCTTCTATTTCCTTCCTTCGAATACCTGAAACAAGCAAACAACAAAAACAACAAATGTGATAGCATAAAATATTGCATTCAACCTACTTAATATGTCAAGGAACATTAAGCCATAAAGATGTAAAATGACACTTCATGTAGGAAATCAAACAATATTTACATTTATATAAATCAGAAAGAGATTACAATTGGTGCCTTGATGTTGCTGGTCTCCTCCGACGTATCTGGGTTCCCACACTTCTGCTATCACTTCATGGATAGCCTCAACAATGAAAGTTTTAAGGCATATTTCCTTATAGTCTCAAATAAAACCAAAAACACACTATTCTCCCTCAAACATACACTAGAAAGTTACACGCTATAGATGACTTGCTAATTATTCAAACTTATTCCAAAAACTCCAACTAGCTTTTGCTTGGGAAAAAGAGAGGTTTATATAGCTTGGATGGATGGGAGATGGTTCCTCTCATAATGGGAGAAGGTCTTATCTCTTGAGGTTGTTCCATCCTAATAGGGGAAAGGAGCCCAAATTGACTTCCTCGGCTCCATCCGGCTCAACCATCTACCAGACTTCTATTATAAAGCTTCTAGACATGGAAGCTTTAGCTCCTTATTTAAAAAACCTTCCAAAAGAGGATCAATGCAACTAGAAAAGGGCTCAATCACTCCATACAGTATGAGGGCTAGTTTTAACCTCTGCAAATTGGTGCGAGGAGGAAACTGGTCAGTAGCGCCAGTCTTGTAAACTAGGATAAAAGGAAGATTCTTGGGAAATGATGCAAAGGGGAATCATTTTGCTCATGAAGAGGGACATTTTCTTCATGATGGGAAAGCATATCGGGTACACTGTAGAGGTCCTCCAGGATCGTAGACAGGGAGTATAGGGACAGTGACAAAATGTTGTGTAACAAATTCCCCTTAAAGCATGAAGGCCGAACTAGAGTGAGGGGTGAAATGCTTTACAAGTTGATGCGTGGAACCAGAGTTTGTCATTTGAAAAACTGCAAGCAAATAGAGATACATATACATCACTAAAAACTCTGAATAATGATACATGAATCATCGTATGGATGCAGCCATCTAATAATGAGAAGGATCACATATGACAACTCATGGTATGGTCGCAACAATCCATCTGAAAGAGACTTGTATATTAACATGATCATGTCACATCGCCTCACAACGTAGACTTGTGTAATCTTAGCCCAGGGTCTTGCACTCCAAATGACCCGATCAAAGTACAAATCCTAACATGTGAATGAATGTGTTGGAGTCAAACATGGTAGGAAGTCGCTTGATTACCGGTCAATGATGTGAGCCATTAACAAGTGTGAGAGAAACCACCAATAATGACAATGGCCCTCAAGGTATTGGCAACATAGTTCATGGAATGTGAATAAAGGAACTGATGTTGAATACCCATGAAATCACCCGATCAAAAGCCAATGATGTGTGCTTGTCATCCAGTGTGAAGAACTTTCCATTAGGGCATGCAAGCTCTAAGGTACAGGAAGGAAGTCTCTCGGTCAACTTCCTGGATAATGAGCTGAAGTCGACAGGAAGTGACCATGTCAAAGGAGGGCCATGATGTATCCCACATCATCAACACGAGACAAAGGGATGCGGATGATTTTATATGATACAGAGAATCATGAGTAAATGTAACTGGATAAGGACTAACTCTTGAACATATTGGTGACACTATTCCAGTGTTGGCGGCTTTTCGATCCATAGGATTAGTGGTCATGATGATGTGGCAGAGATCAAATGGAAGGAAAAAATGAGAAGCCCAACCCAGGAAGGTCAAATGAAAAGGTGAATATCCCAACCCGGCATGAAGCAGAAAGTGTCATGTTCAAGAGTGAGCTACCGACAAGACTGATAGAATTTCTAAAATTTTCCCCACCATTTCTAGCAGGTACCTCGATTATTTTTTGTTGCAAGCTTGAAGGGGATAACATGCGATTGCACCGCAAGTTCATCCTTTGGATGAATCCAACCTATTAAGTTTAATGATACCTAGGAAGGAGAAGCTCACGATCATCATGGCGATGAATCCAATGTTGTTTTATATTTTAACGAGTCTGACAAAGGTGTAACTTGGTATCTTTTTCATGTTTAGAGAGTTTGAAAAAGACACGGAAAGGAAAACTCTACATGGTCCATTTTCATACATTTTTGTCTCTTGAGCCCGAAAAGGTAGAAAAAAATACTTGAGAGAACCGCTTGACCATTTCAATCAAAGAGTACCTTTTTGATAAATAGTTCATCCCAGCCTGAAAAATAGGTAAACATATACTAGGTGAACGGCTTTTTGCAACCTTTAATGAGTTAAAAATGACAAGAGCTTGACAATATTTTCATGTTTAAAGAGTCGAAAAAGAGCTTGAAAGAATACCCCCAATTTTATTCTCTTTTACAAGTTAAAAAGGGAAAAATTCTCAGTGATCTTTTCATTTGAGTTTTACGAGTCGAGAAAAGAGATGAAATGTGACCCCCATACCATCATTGAGAATATGTCATCTGTCGCTGCACAAAAAGGTAAATTCATTATCCAGTTCTGAGGAAAAATAGGTAAAAAATACTCAAAACCCTAATAATTCATGAACAAATGAATAAAAGGAGGCAAAAGTAATTATTTTTTACCATTTACCATTTTACCTTTGTGTGAAGATTTTTTTACCTACTTGTGCCCTAATTTTTCTTGAGCAAATTGCAGGAGATCTGGGGGTCATTCATCGAGCTGTTAGTTGCAAGTGAGAGCCAAGACCTTAAGCTTCATTTTCATACTTATTTCACCTATTTTTATCCATTTTTTAGATTTCATGAGGAGGTTTTGGCAAAAAAAATTCACCCTCGGTCAGCGTGAGTTCTAGGCATGGAATTGCATCGATCGGGGGTTGCTAAAACTGCCAACCGCACCATTGACGCTACTGTTTTTATAACAGTCATGCTGGCACTATGTTCATGTTTTTTCTCAATTTTACCGTTTGAATCCAAATTTCCTTGGCCAAATATGATTATTGAATTGATTATATGGTTTTTGCAGGGAAAAAATCATGAAAAATGGTGGATTGGAAGGAACACGAGCATGAGGATATTGACACTCAAGAAATGGCTGACCCAAATTGCTTGGATGCTTTGAGGAACTGTGGGCTCCTCAAATTCTTCCTTACACCAGGTCTACGGGTTCAACCCAAATTTCTACAGTATCTGATCAGTCTCTGGGATGTGAATTGAGAAATTTTCATCATTGGTGACCAAGAGCTCGAGTTGGAAACTTTAGATGCTTATTTCATCACAGGACTGTCCTGGAGAGGGGAGCCAGTCAATCTATATGGGTCAAGGCCGATTGGGGAAAGTGTGACCATGCTACTTGCCAAACATTGCCAGAAGCACTCAAATAAAAAAGTGTCAAGATTGAGATTATGACTGTTCAAGATCTTGTGCTAAGAGTGTTATTGCTGACCATCAATAGAATGGTTGGGGCCCAAGCGCAACATGAGACCAACAAGTCAAAGTTTCAGTATGCTATCGACTATACGATGCCCACTATTTTGAACTAGGTGGAAGCTATGAAAGTCAACATGAAGCGCTAGCTATTGAAAGCTAAGGTGGGAAACCTGAAGCAATTTTGCTACGAGTCTGTGCTAGTGACCTTCTTCCTAGAGCGGGTTCTGTTGTTCCACTACCAATTGGCTGAGGTGGAACCGTCAATTCCACGAGACCCATAGATGGTCCATTGGAGTGCATTGATGCCCAGGATTATTAGGGGCCAATAGATGTACTATAAGGCCACCTTTTTCTCGTGGCTATGACAACAGATGATTGTAGTGGAGGATTGGCCTTATAGTGGTACCGACTTACATGAAGATCTAGATATGCCGCTCCCAGAGGAGGAAGATTATGATGATGGATGTAAAAAACAAAAAAATTTAATTTTTGATCTTTTTTATTGTTTTTGAGATATATTTGTTCATGAAACTTTGATTTTATGAATTCAGATGTTGGCCCAGAATGCCCTGTCAGAATTTCCCTGATTGCCAGGCGCGTTGCTTGGCAATTCGAGGTCACGGCTTATCACGAGGGAAGAAACAATGAGGAGATCTCATGGAATCTCTAGGGTTTGACCCATGGTATCCCAGAGTATGCCCGAATGGGTGATGTCCCACGGCAGTACCAGAGGAATATAGTGGGGGTATCAAATCGGATCTGCCGACTGCTGACTCGCGTAGTCGGAGCAGTTACATGCTACCATGAGCATCATGTTGTTTAGTGCATAGGTCTAGAATTCCACATTTTTGAGGCCTGCAAGCCAGAGAGGTATAAGGCCTACGAGCCATCGATGTATTTTGAACACACATATTATTTTTTGAGGTTTTGATTTATGACAAACATTACCAACACACACACACACACATATATGTTGCACTTTCCTTACTTACTATGGTATAAATGTTTTTTTTTTTTTTTTTGAGTTTTACATGTGTCGAGTCTTGAAAATGTCATTCATTTGCATTACACTTTCGCTATTATGTCCATTATATCACCTCCATTTCACCTCCATTTCACTACTATGTCACCACATTCATCCCACTTTCATTATCATTGGGCTACCTTTATGTTTTTCCAATATTTATTATTTCTAAGCCTTTTAAGTGAATTTGTGGTTAAACATTAGAAAATAATGTGCATATGCTTATACCTAACAAATGGGTTGAGTTTGTTGACATGTGTAGGTTGAAAGGAGACTTCTAGAAGACCCTTATGTGGTACTCTAAGGCCAAATTCGAATTTGGTTGGAAAGAATCATGGGATCATGAGGATATGTGTCACATCTCCTAATTGTATTGTAACTCTAAAAGACATGTGTCTTATCAGTTCCTATTTTGATTAGGACTCTAGAGGTAGAGGGAGAGATTCATGGATTATCATCAATGAGATGGCTCTCATCTTTTTGTATAAATAGGAGGTCTCTCTCCTTCATTAGTTAGTCTTTTTAGTCTCTTTTAGTTTCTTTAGTCTCTTTTTAGTCTCTCTTTGGAGAGCTTTGTTGTACTTTGCACTTTTGAAGAAATTGAATAAAGCTTTGATGTTCTCAACATGGAAGGAGATGTAAAGTAGATGTCATGGAGCATATTAGGATGTAAGTAGATTAGATTTCATTTTGTAAATATTGCTTTGTAGAATGTAAAGTAGATTAGATTTTCATTCATGCAATTTTAAGTATGCTTTGATTTCATAGGTAGAAGGGGGCCCCTGCCTTGTACAGTTTGAATTATTGCATTTTATTTTCTCCCGGGATTTGTTTTTATGTTTATGTATTTGCTTTACAAACTAATGGTATTTGAAGTTGACAAGTTCAAGCTGCTGCCTTTGTTTTTATAGCTGATTTTTAGTCTTATTTCTCAAAGTTCTGCTAACACATGAATGATCTTTTATCATAAACTGTTATCTTTTAAGGATCAGAATACCACTAACTTGCAGTTGGCTTTGAGTGCTTTTTAGACTAATCTTTCACTACTTTCTAATCATACTTTGCATAGTACATATGGCTGAAGTAGAGAGTTAGAAAGAGCAAAACGTTATCACTAGTCTTTAAAGTAGATTTTTCTCATTTTTAATCACTTTTCTAATTCAACTTGAGCTACTTCCTAATCATACTTTGCATAGTACATATGGCAGAAGTAGAGAATTAGGGAGAGATAATCATTATCTTTGGTTTTAAAAGTGACTTTCTTTTCTTTTATTTGCAGCAGCATGAATGGTGTCTAGTGCCATTGGAAGTGGTCATTTACTTTCAAGTCATTTCAAGTTCTTTGCTTTCAGTTTCATTTCAAGTTATTTCTTTCAAGCTCTTTCTTTGCAAGTTTAAAGTTTGATTACTTTCTAGACTTATTTCTAACTACTTCCTAATCGTGCTTTACACAGCACATGTGTTTGAAGCAGAGTTTTAGGAAGAGTTGAACATTATAACTGGTCTTTAAAGTGGGTTTTCTTACTTGTCACCTTAGAGCTTGACTACTTTTTGGACTTATTTCTGACTACTTCTTAATCGTGCTTTACACAGCACATGTGTTTGAAGCAGAGTTTTAGGAAGAGTTGAACATAAACTATAAAACAACGAAGTAAGAGAAAGGTTAACTAAGCACATATAGTGCACCACACTTCATCAGTTTACGATACCCGGATTGATAATTTATGTAGAGCAATTTAAGACATTAAATTGACTAAACATTTTGGCGCCGTTGCCGGGGAAGTGTAATTAGGAGACCTTATTTCTTACATCTGGAAAAAAATTAATAATCCTTGAGTATGCTCTCCTCTTGCACTTTGTGTGATCTGGAGGATCAGAAAAAGGATTGTTAAGTAAAAAAAAAACAAAACAATAATTCTTGAGTATGCTCTCCTCCTGCACTCTGTGTGATCTGGAGGATCAGAAAAAGAATTGTTAAAAAAAAAAATAGGAGACAAAATAAACTTCATCACTTCAATTGATTCAATAAAAAAAAAAAAAAATGAAAAAAAAATGAAAAAATAAAACTCAAGTGCTTTGATAGGTTCAAATTGTCCAAAATTGTCTGGTTATGCTTTGTAGTGGTCTTCAAAACACTGTATCTTGTTCAAATAAGGTTTTGCAACTTAGTTGCAGAAACTGCCCTGATCCCGCAGCTATCTGACAATCCCGCAGCTGTTTCAAGGTTTAACAAGTTACAGGCATCTAATAAAAAAACCGACCACATGGGCATCTCCAGAATTGTCCCGACATGGATCCTATCCTAGTCACCCAGCTCAGATCGATGAAAAACCAGCCTAGGACCTTAGTCAAAGTCTTGTTTTTAACATGTTTTTCTTGAAGTATTTGCTGCCTGAAATTGAAAATCATTAATCCTTTTTATAAAAATTTTACAATTTCAGAGAAGAGAAAAAAAAAGAGAGAGAAAAACAATCTAGGGCTATCTCCATTCTTAGTTTTCACTGTGGCTTCAATAAAAAAAAAAAAAAAATATGCCTCCCTGTTCAAGCTTTGACCTGTTGATTCCTGTAGGAGGCATTCATCATTTAGTGGCAGATTTCTGAGTTGATTTCACCTTTGGATAGCTACCTTATCAATTAGAAGCAGAGAATTGAACTTACTAATGATGGAAGCACCATTTGCATAAAGGAAGTGAAGGACCTTACTGTTGCCAGGGAAAAACCAGATGTTTCCAGCAATGACTTGTTGAATAAGATTCAGAAAATTGGAAGGTCTCTTGCTCAGAAAGACATGGCTGATCCCCCTAAGTGTTTAGAGCACCCATCTAGTGAGGATTCAGAGGATTTAAACTCTTCTCTAGATGTCACTGGCAAGGGTCCTGTTTGTCCACGCACGCCCTCTGAACAAAAAAAAAAAAAAATTGTTGGAAAGAGGAAAGGTCTACCCTCCAATCAAGAGGTGGAACACTGTACAGAAAATAGCTCTGATCCAGTTCGGAAATTGGGTGAAGTGGTCAAAGAGATGGTTTTTGATGCACCAACAGAAATGGTTTGTGTTTCATGAAAGAGCACAGAAGATGGACTAAATGCATCCAAGATGAGTAAAGATGATGATGAGGAACAAGTTCAAACACATGTGAAAACCTGTACTTTTGAAGATGGTAAGTTGGCTGGTGATATTGGAATGGACAGAGATATTAAAGATAATAGTGCAGATGATCAATTGATAGTTGTGGAGAATTGTGCAGGTGCTAAGACCCCTGATAAAACATTGGAGGTTGCATCCACAATGTGGAAAGAAGTTGAGCAAGAAGTGGTTGGAGATGGAAAATCAGTTCTCAGCACGACTTCATTTAATGATGCTCTCCATAAAAGTGCAGCATATAACCTCAGAAACGACCAAGAAAGAGATAGTGACCTGCCAGATGACAAACACCTGCAAAACAATAGATCAGATAAGAAAAACGAATGCAAAAAGTGCAGAACAGAAAAAATTAACTCAGAGAAAAAAAACGCAAACAGCAGAAAAACGTCAAACTTTACATGCTCGATTTGCACAAATGGTAGCGAATTTCAAAAAAATAAAACATGGGTTTTTTTGCCAGGTGGGTTAATTAGATAACCCAGAAACCGTTTGGGAAAATTTGTGGTGGTCTGGGAGAAATGTTCGGTTCTTTGGAGTCCCTTTTTGGCTGCCGCGCGTAAAAAAATCAGTGTTTGTTTAACAATTGTGACTACATTTCGTTTTTCCTGAGAAATCTGCTCATATCCGGTTTTCTTGGCAGCCAAGTCATACACGGTGCGCTTTGATTGTTTGAAATAGTACGTCTTCTGCCCTTGCAAATCATTAATACATGTGTTGAACAGTCCGAATCGAAGACGGCTCTGTTTGATTTGGTTGGATACGGCTCTTTCACCTTCACCACATTTCCGTTCTCCACCACGTCACCTGTAACACGTCTCTTGCCCTCCAATTCAACTCATAGTCAAAGTGCGTACTCAGGGCTGAAGGAAGATATAGAGAATGTAGTAGTTGTTCATTGTAAAGCTGGCATGGATAGAACAGGGCTCATGATATCGAGTCTTCTTTACCTCAAATTCTACCCCACTGCTGAAGAATCCATTGCTTATTACAACCAGAAACGGTGTATAGATGGCAAGGGTCTTGTTCTTCCAAGCCAAATTCACTATGTAAAATATTTTGAACGAGTTCTCACATATTCCAATGATGAAGTTCAACCTGGTAGGAGATGTATACTTCGGGGATTCCGTCTTCATAAATGCCTTACTGGGTTCGACCATCTATTACAGTATCTGATCATAATGGAGTTCTCTTTTCAACAAAAAAAGCATCCGAGGACAAAGGATATGATAGTTGCTTGCTTCCCCTTTGATGACCATAATGTTTTAAACTCCGCAGCTCTGTTTCAAACTCCACAGTTCCATTTTTCAGCCGAAGTTTGAGATGGAGAAATTGCTTAGTTTGTTCGCACACAGCCACTCCATTTCACAGTATTTTTTTACACTCTGCAATCCCGCAGCCATTTAGCGATCCCGCAGCCATTTAGTGATCCCGCAGCTGTTTTGTTAAACTCTAGGTTGTAGGTGTCATCAGGCAAAACAGGTCACATGGGTAGCTAGGGAAATGTCAGTACATGGATGGTGTCCTATTCATTCGGTCAAATTTGCTGAAAAAGACCCCGGTCAAAGGGAAGTCAAATTGGGTGTTATAACAAAGTCGCCACACTGAGTCGCCACACTAAGTCGCTGCATGTCAAGAAAAAATAATAATTTTGAATCAATGAAATGAACAAGTTATTTTCTCACTTTTCTGAAGGTATTGATTAATTTTGGACTGATAATGAAGGATGAATGGCTAACTTTTTATTCAAGATTTTTAGCTACAGAGCTGTTCCTCAATTCCGCAGCCAGAAAAACCTCATTGTTCAAATCAGCCTATCTTTCTCATACAAAATCAGATTTTGATGATTTAAGTACCATTGGAAAGATCTCAACAAGATCTATACAATGAGAAATATATCATTAGAGTTTGAAATGGCAAATAATGAAATAAATTTCTGAAAAGAAGCAACATCAAATTGAGGCACTAATTCCAAAGCAGGTATAAATTCCTTTGATTTTTCCTTTGAGAACTTGTTTCATTAATACAAATTATTAGTTTTGTGTGTAAATATCATAACTAGAGAGATTGGCCACCTCTCTCCTTTGATAATCTTACATTCCATTGCAGAAGAAGTATTAGTTTTTTTTGCAGGTTCCAGGAGGAAGGACAAATGACTACAAGGGAATGATGTCTCTCTAAGAGACCAATTTGTTTCATAAGAGGATGATTAAGCAGCAAAGAGGAAATATGCTGATGCAAAATCAGATCCAAACACTTGAAAAAAAAAAACTTTCAGATACTATTGTCTCCATCACATCCATACTTCATAATAAACCATTCACCTCATTCCACTCCATATTTTCCATTTTCATTCACATACACTTTCCATCTCTTTTTGTCCATTCATAACCCACCAATAAAAGCAAAAGGCTCATTCACATGCTTATTGCCCATTGTCATTTCTGTTCTCCATTGCCATTTTCCATTTTCATTTTCCATTCCTTGTCATTTTCATTCCGCAAATAAGCCCTACTTCAATGCAAATTATTGAGTCCATAGTCCTTTGAGTCTAAGTTCTTTGTAAAAACACCTTGAGACTTGCATGCCTTAATGGCAAGTCCTCATGCTGACAAACAATGGGAATACATTAATGTCCCTTGTTCGTTAGATCTTCTAGGTGACTCGACATCAGCAAATTCATTCGTACCTAGCAAGATGTGTTTGTGCATCTTGACTCTCATTGTCATCAATGGTGAGAGTTCTCGTGTTGACTAGTGGCATCCATTAATGGCCACTAAGCCAACAATTTCCTACTATGTTCGACATCAGAACATCTTTTCACATAGTAGGAATTGTGCCAATGAGTTTTGAAGACATGAAGACTATTATTTTCAGCATTTTGGAGCAGATTCAGCAAGTTTTAGTAGAAGCAATAAAAAGCCATCTTATCTCTCTATCCATGACTCCTCTTGTTCAGCCACTTGAAGAAGAATGTGATCAGAAGTTTTCAGCCACCACACACATACAACTCATCCATTCAAAAGGGTAAGTGAAGGTACGACATTTTCTAACTTTTAACCATAGAATTCCATAAAAAGCTAGAATGATACTTGTTGGAAAAACATTTCTCTTCCTCATTTCATAAAATTGCCAATACTATCAGTTGGGGGGGGAATACATTCATATTCATATCTTTCCATGTCCATAACATATTCAAGAGCTCACATACTTCCAACATATATTAATTATTACATTGATATTATGAGCATACAATGGCTTTTGAAAAAGTGCTTAAAGGATAAATTGGATACAAACAAAATCATGGTTGTCACACAAGAACCAACCATCATGCAATCCAATAAAGATATACTTTGCAACAATAATCAAAATATCATTATGCAAAGTTCAAAGATCAAAATAGAAGGCAACAAAAAAAAAAAATGGTTGTAACACAAGAACCAACCATGTTGCAATTCAAATAAAACACTTTGCAGAAATATGAAGTTATCAAATGATATCATGCAAAGTTAAGCCAAAGCTCAAGGATCAAAAGAGTCAATGTAATATATGTTGCATGAGGACATGCAATAGCTTCAGTTGGGGGGTATGTCGAGTCTTGAAAATGTCATTCATTTGCATTACACTTTCGCTATTATGTCCATTATATCACCTCCATTTCACCTCCATTTCACTACTATGTCACCACATTCATCCCACTTTCATTATCATTGGGCTACCTTTATGTTTTTCCAATATTTATTATTTCTAAGCCTTTTAAGTGAATTTGTGGTTAAACATTAGAAAATAATGTGCATATGCTTATACCTAACAAATGGGTTGAGTTTGTTGACATGTGTAGGTTGAAAGGAGACTTCTAGAAGACCCTTATGTGGTACTCTAAGGCCAAATTCGAATTTGGTTGGAAAGAATCATGGGATCATGAGGATATGTGTCACATCTCCTAATTGTATTGTAACTCTAAAAGACATGTGTCTTATCAGTTCCTATTTTGATTAGGACTCTAGAGGTAGAGGGAGAGATTCATGGATTATCATCAATGAGATGGCTCTCATCTTTTTGTATAAATAGGAGGTCTCTCTCCTTCATTAGTTAGTCTTTTTAGTATCTTTTAGTCTCTTTAGTCTCTTTTTAGTCTCTCTTTGGAGAGCTTTGTTGTACTTTGCACTTTTGAAGAAATTGAATAAAGCTTTGATGTTCTCAACATGGAAGGAGATGTGAAGTAGATGTCATGGAGCATATTAGGATGTAAGTAGATTAGATTTCATTTTGTAAATATTGCTTTGTAGAATGTAAAGTAGATTAGATTTTCATTCATGCAATTTTAAGTATGCTTTGATTTCATAGGTAGAAGGGGGCCCCTGCCTTGTACAGTTTGAATTATTGCATTTTATTTTCTCCCGGGATTTGTTTTTATGTTTATGTATTTGCTTTACAAACTAATGGTATTTGAAGTTGACAAGTTCAAGCTGTTGCCTTTGTTTTTATAGCTGATTTTTAGTCTTATTTCTTAAAGTTCTGCTAACACATGAATGATCTTTTATCATAAACTGTTATCTTTTAAGGATCAGAATACCACTAACTTGCAGTTGGCTTTGAGTGCTTTTTAGACTAATCTTTCACTACTTTCTAATCATACTTTGCATAGTACATATGGCTGAAGTAGAGAGTTAGAAAGAGCAAAACGTTATCACTAGTCTTTAAAGTAGATTTTTCTCATTTTTAATCACTTTTCTAATTCAACTTGAGCTACTTCCTAATCATACTTTGCATAGTACATATGGCAGAAGTAGAGAATTAGGGAGAGATAATCATTATCTTTGGTTTTAAAAGTGACTTTCTTTTCTTTTATTTGCAGCAGCATGAATGGTGTCTAGTGCCATTGGAAGTGGTCATTTACTTTCAAGTCATTTCAAGTTCTTTGCTTTCAGTTTCATTTCAAGTTATTTCTTTCAAGCTCTTTCTTTGCAAGTTTAAAGTTTGATTACTTTCTAGACTTATTTCTAACTACTTCCTAATCGTGCTTTACACAGCACATGTGTTTGAAGCAGAGTTTTAGGAAGAGTTGAACATTATAACTGGTCTTTAAAGTGGGTTTTCTTACTTGTCACCTTAGAGCTTGACTACTTTTTGGACTTATTTCTGACTACTTCTTAATCGTGCTTTACACAGCACATGTGTTTGAAGCAGAGTTTTAGGAAGAGTTGAACATAAACTATAAAACAACGAAGTAAGAGAAAGGTTAACTAAGCACATATAGTGCACCACACTTCATCAGTTTACGATACCCGGATTGATAATTTATGTAGAGCAATTTAAGACATTAAATTGACTAAACAACATGTTTCACAAATGTCTATCCAACACATAATTAGCTAATGCATATGTCAAAGTATTCATGTGTCTATGAATATGATGATACATAATGTAATCAAAATTTCTTTCTAGTAGACAAATATGTAGATACATTCTCAATATCTGAGGGTTTCTGACGGAATATTGCCCATTGAGTTGAAGGATGACAAGCTGTGAATCAAGGTTGACAACCAATTCCTGGATGCCAAGAGCAATGGTTTTGACAACAATTCGATCACTGTGCTATACTCAACAATGTTATTAGTTGTTCTACCTAGACATATACCTTGAAGATCAATCAACTCACCATAGGGGTCATAAATGGCCCATGTCACAGATGATAGATTCTGGGTACTATGGTAAGCACCATCAACGAAACCGATGTGAGGAGATACCAACATCTGCAAAGTATGCAAGAACATAATAAGCAGGAAAGCTGCTTGCAAAACTAAATAACACACTATTGTACAAAAGTAACCATGCAAGATGACCTAAGCATAGTACTTTTTGAGAGAGTCCACGCTCATATTCGGGTAATCGATTAACATAGATGAAATTTAGAGTTTTACCATTGACATGATGAGTAAGCATCGACTTGGCCAAATAATGGAGGAGAACTCATATAAGGTTGTGCCCCCATGCCCCTTGGGTGAGGGAGCGTTACAAGTCAGAAGATGACAACCCCATTGCAATAATGGGAAATTGGTAAAAACTCGTGGAGGGAGAAAAAACCTGAATCTATGAAGAGATAAGGGTGCCCTTAGTTGAAATATCTTAACAATGTCAAGAGAAATTGACATGTCAATAAGGAGTGGAGAAGAGAACTTCTCAAGACACATAGACATGACTGCCGAGCCAGGGAAAAATGAGGAACAATTATGAGTGTCGTTCCAAGGTACTTTCTCCAGAGACCTTACTTCCATGATACTCTCGTTAGAAATACATGTATCGGCTAAGGGGTCGGGAGATTCCAAAGAACCAAGCCACAGGGATTGAGAATGCGCATCAAGATATGTTCTCAAAATATGATGATCAGAGGATACTGAAGGTGAAGCCGAAACAATTTCCACGTGATAAATTTCGGTAGGACTTAACAGTATAACCTCGCCCCATTTATCAACAAGATCTGGAAAAGGAATGACCCATGGATCAGACTTGACCGAAATCATGTTGACAGAGGCAACATGAGGAGGTGGGAGTGGAAATATGCCCATCAAGGCAAGATATTTAAAGAGTCCTACCCCCACACTCTCATAAAGAGCACTGGTGTGCTTAACATACGGAACATTTCCATCCAAGGAGGAAGAGGCAAAGAAGGACAGTTGATTTACTACGACTATCTTCCCTTGATGGGGAAAATGAATCACATAGAAAAGGGAGGAGGCTACAGCATGTATGGCATGGGTCTAACTCTGTCCCAGTAGAATATTGTAGTTAATATTAGCGTCAATGATCTCTACTTTGAAATGTACCGTCTTTCCCTCCAAAGTAATGGCAAGGTTGGGAAGGACACTAAATGGTCACGAATCACGCCTGTCAAAGGCTTCTAGAGTGTTAGGGGATTGGCTCAAAGTAGGAGAACCCATTTCCTTCCAACAAGAAACAAACATGATGCAGGTAAAATAACCTTCATTGATGATGGTCCTATGAATGGTTTTATCATTTATGATTACCTAAATGAGAAAGGCAATTTGATGACGTAAATGCGTAACATGGTTTTCCAGGTCAAAATAAATGAGATTAGAGTCAGCTGGATCAATACCCCCAATAGCTGAAACTAACGATTTCCGCTGAGAATGACAGTTTTGAAGGACCTCGAGAGCAGACATAGCTGATGGTGCTTGAGCCAAATCTTCAACAATGTTATAATAATGAGTGGCTCGAGTGTTGGAATTGTACAAGGACTTTTGAAGCACACCTCGAGAAGGTGGTTGAATGGTGGAACCAATATTAGGTCACTCTATATGGAGAGGACCAGAACTAGATGGGGTAGAAGAAGAAGGGGTAACTTCTTTCTCTTTCCCTACTGACGGGGTAGGAGTTTGATAATATTTTGACCTGGTAGCCACGTTAAACGGGGTACTCATCATGAACTCTTGTGAACCCGGGGAAGCGGATGACTGAGGCTGGTCTATCATTTGAGTCTGCTGGGATAGAAAGGGCTCTTTTAGGACAACTAGGGTCCCTTTGATAAAATGACTAACTTTAGACCATCTGGGACAATCCTTAGTATAATGATCCTCCTCACAGATGAGGCATGGATACTTGGGTTTCCGTTGGGAAGCATCAACAGAAGATGACTTACGAGGACCCTATTTTGGGGCATCGTCTTTACCCTTTCCTTTGCATTTATTCTTACCTTTAGAGGATTTATCCCTTGTGATAGACTAGATAGCATGAACCTTCGAGGTTTTACCAGGGCTGGATGAACTGCGAGAGGAGTCATTGGGAGCAGTGTTGGAGACCGACTTCTATTTGGAAGAAGATTTTGTAGGGGTCTGAGTCAATGAACCAATTACTCCATCAAAAAGAGGGGTAGTCAAAGACTTAGATGGTGTCAAATTAGACCATGGTCTGGGCGCATCAGGTAACACATCATATAATGTGCTAGACTATGAATAGACAAGTTCTAGATACCGTGCGTGCGCGATGGCTTGTTCCTCAGTGACACATCCACCCATAGAAATGTCCTTAGTAATTTTGTTGACAAATGATTTGTTGAACCACTCGGTCAACAACTGATCATCAATCTCAAACTTAATTAGACGGTGCCTACGTCTCCATTCATGGATGTTTTTATCACCTGGATTGAACCTGAGGCTGAAGGAAGGCAAGCCAGGGTAACCACAAACCACGCTTAGCCAAGTAGCTAGCCCTCCTAGGCTGGGAGAGGAATCTCTCCGTAAGGATCTCAGTTAAGATTACTAGATCAGGTAAAGGATTTTAGGCTAGGTATAGTAGCTCGAAGGTTTTGATTGAATTTTGTTGGTGTCTTTCCAGATCAGGAGGAGCTGGGTAGTTTAGGTTTGGGAAATTAGGTCAAAAATGTAGGGTGTTCTATGGGGAAAGGTAGGCATAGGCTTTAGCACTTTAGGCTTGATGGTGTGAAGTGTTTGAGACTGATGAGGAGCTAAGAAGGGCATGTGACAGTCATGAATCCTTCTTAAACAATATAAAACAATGAAATGTTGAATGATTTCCCAAGGCAGAGCACTGATACAATGGATTCTACCTATAAAACTTGAAAACATTCAACTAGAAGAAATGAAATTAATGATGGAATATATAAACATGTAAACAAATGATCACAAAAGAAGAAACTGTACTAAAACTCTATATCACATGGATCCCATAAAAATAGCTGCAAATCTTATTAATCTCCTTGCCAAACTGCTTACAATGATGTACAATCAATCTCTGAGCATCCAACTGGGTCCAACCCTTTACAATGAGAAAGAAGAAGAAGATATAGACACGATTTCAACCTCCTCCCATCCTTAGGGGTCGAATCCCTAAGATGAAGAGCTAATCTAACTAATACTAAACAAGAAACAAGAATATAGGCATCATTAACAACTTGCCTCTAAAAGTGAAAAACTGATTCATTTGAGCTCAAACTAACTTCTAAAGCAATGAATCTACCCTCTATCACTATTTATCTATCATAATTACATGCCAAGCTATAATTTACAATGTTAAATCATCCACCATGAGAGAGAATCCATGATTACAGTGAAAAACTGGAAAAATAGCAACCTTGAGCAAAAATTGTGAAAAGCATAGTGCCACTGGCCAAAAGCGCAGCACCACTTTTAGGTCCCTTTTGGAGGCCTTCCCAGATAGCTCATTGGAAATATCTACAAGTCTACTTTCCAGAAAACCTAGAATTTCTGCATTTGGAGCTCATTTGACCCCTCAAAACTTGATTCTCCCAAGGTTGCTTCTGTGTGTCCAAAAAGTGGCAGAAAGGTCATTTTTAGGGTGTTTTTGACCTTTTGGTGGACCAGTTCTGCCCCAAAAATTTTGAAACTTGCTAGGGTGCATGTCCTCATCACTTTGAATCTAAAAATGCAAGCCATTTCTTCAATGGGTGCCCCTAGGAAAATCGAGGCAGTTTTTCTGTGTAATGAAATTCAAAATTGCAAATGACAAAATTTGTTTAAAACTTGCCCAAAATTGGTGTGAAGCACCACCATCATGTGCTTTGATAAGCCAAGGAGGCTTCAGCCAAAATTATAATTCTATCCTCCTCTTTCTTGCCTTTCAAGGCCTGCCTTAACCTAGCTTTCATTTTCTTGACCTCATATTGCAAATCTTGTTTCAGGTCCTGTAATGATAAACCATGTGTCTGATCATCTGATTGTCTCTGTTGGCCTTCAATAGTAGCTTCTCAAGGTGTAGGTTGACTCTCTCAAGCCAAGTCTCCCTTGTGTGGTTTTCTCAGTTGCATGGCTCTATCTACTGAAGTGTCACTGCCTGTGGTCTCCTCCTCATAGTCTCAGTCTTCCAGGTCCATGTTTGCAAGGTTGAGGTGTATGGAAATGAGGAATGAGGGGATGGAAGATGAACTTGTGGCTAGGAAATGAATGGAGGAGTAGGGAATGAGAAGAAGGGTTTTTTATCTTGAGGGACAAAGGGGAATGTGAAGGAATAGTGGTAAAGAGGAAAAATGGATAGGGTGATAGGGAAATAAGGATAGGGGAATTTTAGGACTGTAGAGCTGGGTGCTAGGATGAATAGGAAAGAGTTAGGGTTTAAGCATCATTAGGGAGATTTTAAGGTTTGAGATTAAACATGGAAAACAATTATTTTGACTTAGATTAGAAAATAAAAACCAAGGTGAAGAATGTTTACATACTTTTGGCAATGGAGAACAAGGGAAATTTTGAAGTTTTCTTGAGGATTTGGAGGTTTTTGGGCTCTCCTGCTAAAAGCGCAACGCAACTTCAAGTCCATTTTTGACTTCCTTACCAATGTACAAATTGGCCGTGGGATATATCTTTGGAAATATTGTCGAGTATATCTTCCAGAACATCTTGAATTTTTCAATTTGGAGTTCCTTTTCCCTGTCAAAAGCTCAATCTCCCAAGACTGGTCAAAATGTGGAGAATGAGGCTGCCAAAATGCAGAGTGATGTTGCAGTAAACTTTTTAAGGTATTCCGCAACTCAAAATTGAGCTCATGATAGCTCATTGGAAATCTCTCTGTGTCTAGTTATCATTTGACTCATCAAACAAGTCATTTGGTTAATCCAACTAGGATAAATCCCGATTTTCCCAAAGTCACTCCAGAAGTGCATAAACTATCCTAAGGCAATTGTATTTTTGACATTTCTATAAACAAATGACACCTATGTAAAAAGTGAAGGAGGTTTTTCTTCCTTGGCCTATTATGGAAAAAAACCTCTCTCACATTTTCCAAATTCTTCCCTATTTGGTCTAAAACATAGATTTAAGAAAAATCGGCCCTATGTGTGGAAAATGATTTGTCCCTTGGAATGACTTATTGAAAAATGATGGAGACATGATGTGTATGAGTTGGAATGGTCTCATACTCTCTGAAATGACCTCCCTTATGCCTCATATATTGAGATTTCTTTTATTTCATAGCCAACCATAGCTCAATGGGTGAGAGAAATTAGGGTTTAGTGCTTATGGAAAATGATGATTTCGACACCCTTGGGAAAAAACAACTCCCTTTGGCATGCACTTAACCATTTGAAACTTTACCCTTTCACTTGACTATTTCCTTTGAAAAATTGATCTTTTGATGGTCTGGCATCTTTGGAACACTGAGTTAACATCTTGGGATGGTGAAATTATTACATTTGAAAGACATAAAATTACATAATGAAATAAGCATTTCTCTTTACAAATCATCTCGACATGGTGAAGGGATGTTATTTGATCACCCTTTACTTGCTGGTCTTATGCAATGGAATTTAGCCTTGGTAGCCCTAATGACCTAATGAAACCTTGAAAAACTCTAAAAACCTAATGAGACCTTGAAGGATTGAATTTCAAGATGACATAATGACCTGATGACTGATACAAATGGCATGATAAAAATAACTTTATGGATGATGTAAGGTCAACAAGATATGAAACTATGCCAAAAAGTAATCACATTTAGGGAAGAGTGATGTTTTTGGACTAGGACTACCATCAATGACTAATTTTTTGCATGACCTAGTGGAATGATAAAAAATTTCTAAATCAGACCCTTAAAATGATATGAAAAGATGATTTTTGATCACTGGTGGCTGGATGCAAGTACTGACACTAACAAATGTGATCAAAGATGTGAGTCACAATGTCTTGCTTGAGCGACATTAACATATGGGTGCCAGTTTCATAATGAACCGACAGCTGGAAATACGTGAGAAAGGCCATGGAGAGAGTGTTAAAGTCATGATAGGTATTCCGAGGTAGCTCAATATACCAATTGGTTGTAGCCCCTATAAGAGTTCGTTGGAAAAGAAGAAGACGAATGGAGTCATCGACGTAGGAATTTGAGGAGCACCAGAGGTGATATGTCATCACGTGGGCTTGAGAATCCTCTTTCACTTTTCCTTCAAAATTTGGATAATCACTCAAAATCTTGGACGAAACTGGAGGCCAGTATGGCGAATGAAGAATTGGGCCATTCGTGAGTCTAGACACATCTGGCAATTCCAGCGTAGCCAAGAATGGGAATTGGGTATTGAAAGGAATTTGAGGTTGATAAGGGGACCCAACTGGCGGGGCCCATCCCTGCTGGTAAGGATTTTGTCCATAAGGAATTTGATTTTGCCCCCACTGTAGGTTACCATGCCCGTAGGGAGGATTCTGAACTTGAAAACCTTGAAATTGTCCGGCCAGAGGCTATTGATAAGAAACATACTGGTTAAAAGGCTATTGATCCTACTGGCCTTGGACATATGGATTTTGCACCTGATGACCCCGAGCATAAGGGTTTTGGACCTGCTACCCTTGGATGAAAGGGTTTTGGACTTGCTCCCCTTGGACGTAAGGATTCTTCACTTTCTGTCGTTGGACATAAGGATTCTGTGCCTGCTACTGCAGGACTTGACCCTGGCCTTTCCTTTGCAAGGATTGACCCTGTTGATATGAGTATAAGGGTTGTCGTTGCTTGGGTTGACCTTGTTGCTACAAGGGCTGACCTTGCAGCTGTAAAGGTTGTCCTTGCGGCTATAGAGGTTGACCTTGCGAAGACATAGGATGGGAGGATTGTGGTGCATACTGAATTTGTGGCTGCATGGTTTGCTACAACTGTTGCAAGGGTTTCCCATGCAGTTGTTGCAGTTGTCCCTGTTGCGGCATCATGTGGCCTTCCTGCTGCATGGATGGCCCTTACTGCAATGAAGGTTGGCCTTGCTTCTGCATGGATGGACCTTGCTGCAATGAAGGTTAGCCTTGCTATTGCATGGATGGCCCTTGCTACAACAAAGGTTGGCCTTGCTACTACAGGGGTTGTCCTTGTTGTTGTAAAGGTACTTGAACAGTTCGCGGAATGGCAACTTGAAAGTTTCCGAACTGTATCTGGCCATACCCATTGGGCGCGGTGGATGGACCAGGCTAGACATAAGTGATGAGCCTCATCATTGGGTAACTATATGGGCCTTAACTCACCTCCTAGATTAGTCAAATCAACTCTTCTCACAATTTATTACATGTTTTGATTATATTTTATTTAAAGAGATGAGTTAAAGTGAGATATTCTAGTGGACTAATATGCATTGAATACAGGTTTGAAAGAGAAAATCAAGGAATTTTTGTAGGACTAAGTTTTGAAACTCAAATGGGACAAGGGAGAGAGATTGTAGGAGGTAAATTCTTGTCATTTACTTCTCCCCCATTCGAATATTCCTCCATTAATCACACCAACTCAGAGTGCAAGCAACCAAGTCATGAAGATCAAAAGGTAGTCGAGCAAGTGATAGACAAAGAGTTAGTTCATCTTGAGTTTGGGGGCCGAGCCTCCATAATTTAAGGAAGTCATTGGAGACTTTAGTTGTATAAGTAGAGAGGTCTAGAGCCTCATTAGAATTCGATTTTTGTTGAAAAACACTAGTTATTTTCGAGCTCGAGACTTGTGGAAGACATTGATGTAAATTTCAGTTTTCATAATGAAAATGAGATTTTCTTGATCCAACACTGAGTTGACTTAGAGCATTAAAGCTCTTGGGATAGGGCCCAAGCCTAGCAGCAAAGGCTCCTCTTCTTGTATCTGTATGCTTAGTTTGGTTTCATAGATTCATGGTTAAATTGTCTCTAGAAGTATTTCATTGCAAGTATTGTGGATTTGATTAGTTGTTTATTAGTTTGCTTACATTTGTGCTTTACTTAAGTAGTAGGGTAGAAGAGATAAAAGGAGCACTACAAAGCTGTCAATGGGTGTCTTGGCCTCACCTCTTCCCTCAGGGGTCATGATTTGAGGAAAAGGCCCATAAGCAGCCCCAAAAAGACAGATTTCCATTTCTTCATAAGATTTAGAGTTCACTGTACTTAAAATAACATTTGATCATTTTTGCAAGTGTAGGATTTAGTTTCCATCTCTTCCATCTTCAGTCTTTCAATAGATCTCATCCATGATTCCATTTTGTTCAACAATTTTCTTCATACATGAAGTAGACAGCTAGTTCATTAAATTATGCTTTTCTAGCTTGTTAGAATTCTTCTTGTTTACATGAATTTGTGGCAATTATAAATGTTTGATGCAAAACAGGTGCTTCAAAAATCTAAAGGGATCTCATAGCAGGCAACCACCTCCCAACTTCATCCATTCATAATCATCCCTTTCTTTCACCAAGATCTTCACCAATCTCATCATTTTACATAGAAATTCCTCCAAGCATGTTGAGTGAATCCAACCATCTCCTAACCTTGGTATTGAGTTTTGAGTGATCCTGGGAATTTTCTCACTCCATTCCACCCATCCACCACCTTCCCTAAGCCTTCCATCACCTCCATCAACCATCGTTTTTCTCTCGGATGTATCTTGTAGAAATACAGGGAATCTTGTAGGTTTTTAGTACATCTTGTAGGTTTTTCTATAGTGATTTTTTTGAGGCCGAATTGAGGGAAAACCTCTAGGAAGCCACACCAGGTCACCCAAGGGTCTCCCAAACCTTCCAATCATCTCCTAAACCTCCCAACCATCCACCATCATTGCTAAACCACATGCCACATCACCGAAAGAGATTAGGGTTTACACTTGACTTTCTAGAAAAAGAATAAAAAGAACAAAATAGATTCATTTCAGTCCTTTACTTGCATAGTAGTGATGTTTGATGTCTTGAACTTCCATACTTTAGGTAGTATCATTTCATACATGTTGGTTTGGCATTTCTGTAAAGCATCGTTTTTGAAAAGTTAGCTAGAGAAGGGTGTGTTTTTAGCATAGGATTTCAATCATTTTCCTTATTTGCAGTAGATAAGATTTCTCCTAGAGTATATCTCTCTTTCTTTCATCAACAATCAAGCTTCTTATGAATCCATAAAAGTTTGGCTTGAAAATCCTAGTGGTCTCTCGCTAGATGAATAATGACAAAAGGGAGAACCATCACTTGTACTTGTGTATACAACATTGTCACCTCCAAGTTTGTATGAACCCTGGGATGATAAAGTAAAGCTGGTAGCTCTAGGAGTTGCAACATTATTGCTGCAATACTGGTGCTCATCACTTTTTGGCATGATTGCTGGGGAGGTTTCTGAGTACTATGTGATTAATGCTTTCTTTCTTTTATTTCTTGTTTCTAATATTCTGCTCAGTTTCATTTCTGAAAAAGTAATTTAGTTTGATTCCTTTTCATTTTGCATTCTTTTCTTTCCTTTCCATTCTGCAAGTTAGATTTCAATCAAGTAGTTAATCTTGTCATTCAGTCAGTAGTTCTCATTTAGCCTACCATTTCAATTCTGCAACCACTTTCAAAGTTTGAAAAAATCACAAAACTAAACAAGAACATTTCTTTTCATGCCTCGTAGGAATAGGGATAACTTAGGGAATTTTTTTTCCAAATACCTCCACTTCATCCAACAACCAACGTTCCATCTTCTTCGGTGGCTATGAACTGGAGGAACCCTTAGGTGAGCAACCAGACATATTTGAAGAACCTACAAGGGAAGAAGAAGAAGGAGAACCCATTCCTATTGAACCTATGGTTGAAAATAAAAATCATAGGGGAAATAGAGAAAGAGTTGAGGGTTCCTTCCCCATTAGGGAGACTAATTGGGACACTAAGATGAAAAATATAAGCCATTCTTTCCTTCCTCATTTCCATGACCTGACAACAGAAGACCCAGACACTTTCTTATTTGAGTTTCCTGTCATATGCCAAACCTATGACTATACAAATGATGAGCAGAAGTTGAAACTATTTCCATCCACGATGCAACTTTGCACTGGTTCATGGGTTTACCTCGAGATAGCATTACAACTTGGGATCAGATGCAACAAGCCTTCAACAACAAGTATCGGGATTATTTTAGGTCTAAAGACACTAAAGAGGAAATTTTTAGGATGACCTTAGGCAATGATGAATCCCTAGAGGATTATGAAGAAAGATTCCAGCTTAGCTACAAAAGGGCCATGTGCACACTTAACCCTGAGTCACTGAAGTTGGTCCTACTTAGAGGAGTAAGGGAAGACCTCTTGGATACCCTACACTTGTTAGCAAAAGGGGATATCTACTAGTTACCCTATGAGGATATCAAGACTATCTTTAGAAACCATTCTAGGGTAGCCAGGAAAAAGGGTAGGCATAGTCAACCTATGGTCAGTCCATCCTCTTCCAATTCATCCATCAAGCGTGCAATTGGAAATATGCTAGAGGATTTCAAAAGTGAGATGTTGAAAACCCTTGCTTGTAGATGGACATTATGCACATTAAGACAAACAAGAGGAATCAGAGAGAGCCTTCGCCGTTTTTTGTCCTAGATGTAGTGGGAGGCATCCTAGGAACAAACGTCCATTGAATTCTACTGAAATTTGCTCAGTTTGTGAATAAAACCACTCCACAGACAAGTGGCCCTCTTTACCTAGACTCAAAGCTATATATCAAGGTGCTGAAAGGGTCAATGAGCATCTCTGCTATATAAAACAAAGGATACCTCATGGACTTAGGCCATACCGGCAGGGCATGCAAGGGTCATTCCATTCATATTACAACCCCAACCAGACCACATCCATACCTTCTTAGGGACCCCCTTCTCATCCTTCCTAGTCTATGCCTCCTCCTTGGTCCTTTGCACCTCAGTATCATTCCCATCTAGCCAACCAGTCATTTCAACAATATGCTCCGCTACAACCTTAGTGGAATGCACCGCCCTAGGGGTGGAGGCCCCAATACAACAATGTCCCAACTTTATTTCCTTCACCACCTGCCCAACCACAACTTTTACACTCTGCTCCACCTAAACAACCCCAGATGTCTGCCCAGCCAAATTCAAACTCGAACAATAGACAGGCACAACAAGTATACAGTGGAGAGACATCATATCCATCTTATGTTATGGATATTCAGGAAATCAACCTGAGATCTGGGAGAGTACTCCCGGACAACCAACCTCCACCTCCACCCAGGGAGGTTGAGGAAGAAAGAGAGGAAAGCGTGCTTAAAGTAAATCCACCACCCTTTCCTGAGAGATTAACCCAACCACCCCACACTACCCCAGAAGAAACTAAATCTCTGGGAGAATTAAAAAACCTACGTGTCAAAATTCCACTTCTCCAAGCTATCAAGGATGTACCTATTTACAATAAGTTGATTAAGGATAAGTGCTTTAAGCATCTAGGGAGGTGAAAAAGATATGCCCCTACCATTAATTTCATTGGACAACTGTCTGACTTAATGTTGGGGCAGGTAATTTGTCCAAAGTATTTGGACCCTGGAAGCCCTGTAATAGATGTGCACATCAATGGAACCATTGTCCCACACACTTTGATCGATCTTGGGGCTACCATTAATGTGATGACCAAGGAAACCATTCTCAAAATCAACCTCCAAGGTTCATTGAGGAATACCACAACTGTTCTGCAACTTGCAGACTGCTCCACAGTGACCCCTGAGGGGATCGTGGAGGATGTGATGGTCTCCATTTATTCTTGGGAATACCATGCAGATTTCCTAGTTCTCCAGCCTAAGGCTAAGCTTACTAGTTACCCTCTCATCCTTGGGAGGCCTTAGTTAGCCACTACTGATGCTTACATTAGCTGCAAAGTTGGAAACATGACAATCAAGAATGGGCATATGTCCAAGCAGTTAGTCCTATACCCTCCTACTCGGCTATCTCTAGAACATGACTTACGTTTGTGGCTGGAAGAGGAGGAGGAAGATGAAGTTTATTCCACCCAACTCTATACCTTAGAAGCAACCATGGGAGGGGGACAACAGGATGAATATGATTTGCACATACTCCAAAGTCCAACCCCCAGTATATTGTCCTTAAATCAAGTGGTAAAGGAAACCCAAAAAAACCATCAAGTGGATCTATGCTTAGCTAATTCCAACCCTATCTATGTCAAAACCATAGAATTCAGTCCCGAGAGAACTTTGAAAATTAATCCATCTCTTTTTGTTCTCCAAGAATAAAATTTGTGCAACATGCTAAAGGAACACTTGGATGCCTTCACTTGTTGTTACTGAGAAATGAATGGAGTGCACCCCGTGGTGTGTAATCACCATATTTATATCAAGGAAGGTTGCAAGCCAGTTCGACAACCCCAAAGGAGGATGAATCTAGCTCTTAAATATATAGTCAAAGAAGAACTGCAAAAACTAATAGATGCATGATTCATTTACCCTATCTTAGATAGTGATTGGGTCTCTCCTTTGGTGTTGGTTCTAAAGAAAAATGGTAAGTGGAGGATTTGTGTCGATTACAGGGAGTTAAACAAAGCCACAAAGAAGTACCATTTCCCTCTACCTTTCATCAACCAAGTGCTAGATGGCCTGGAAGGGAATTTTTTTTTCTCTTTCCTAGATGGATTCAGTAGGTACAATCAAATCCAGATCAGCCTGGAAGGCCAAGATAAAACCACCTTCCATTTTCCTTGGGGTAATTTCACCTATAGGATCCTTCCTTTTGGCCTACGCAATGGTCTCGCCACTTTTCAGAGAGCAGTCCTCAATATCTTTGTTGAGTTAGTCCATGATGTGGTAGAAATCTATATGGATGATTTCACACCTTATGGGGGTGATTTCGAGGATGCTTTGTCCAACCTAGGTTAAGGTTCTACACAAATGTATTGAGATGAACCTATCTCTCAGTCTCGAGAAATGTGAATTCTTAATAATTGCAGGGACCGTGCTAGGTCATTCAATATCTCAACAAGGACTGCAGGTGGACCCAAACAAAATAGCTATCATCCAAAGGGTCCCACCTCCACAAAATCAGAGAGATGTCAGAAGTTTCCTAGGATTAGTTGGATACTACCGAAGGTTTATAAAAGACTTCAGCAACTTGACTTATCCTTTATTTGGGTTATTGGCCAAGGACTCTGAGTTTGTATGGTCAAAAAGTTTTCAAGAGGCCCTGGACACCCTAAAGGACAAGTTAACCACTACACCGATTCTGCAAGGCCCAAATTGGGCCCTTCCTTTTCACATTCATGTTGATGCCTCACACAAAGCCATAGGAGCATCCCTAGGCCAGATAGATGATAAATTGCATTATGCCATTTAATTTATCAGTAAGAATCTGTTAAAGGCCAAACTGAATGACACAGTGACCGAAAAGGAGCTCATGGCTATTGTGCATTCATTGAACAAATTTAGGCATTATATTATAGGATATCAAACATTTGTACATACTAGCCATGCTGCAATCAAATATTTAATGAATAAACCTGATGTGAATGCCCAGATTATTAGATGGTTACTTTTATTACAGTAGTTTGATCTAACTATTGTTGATAAGCCTGGCAAGGAAAATGTTGTTGCAGACTTTTTGTCCACATTAACTTTGCCTGCAGGTGAAGAGGGAATGGTTTATAATCAGTTCTGGATGAGCACTTATTCACGATTTTAGTTCTCTCTCCATGGTTTACTAACATAGAAAACTATTTGGTATCTGCATAGTTCCCACTGAACCTGTCCTCCAAAGAGAAAAGAAATATTGTGAGGAAGAGTGCCCCCTTCACTTGGATTGGAGGCAACCTCTTCAAACTTGGCCTAGATAAAATTCTGAGAAGATATGTCAGGGAGGAGGAAGTCTTTGACCTCCTTCTAACCTATCATGATGGGTCTTGTGGACGTCTCTTTGTAGCAAAGAGGACAACATTTAAAGTGTTACAAGCTGGGTATTATTGGTCCACTCTTCATCAGGATGTGAAAAGATATACTAGTCAGTGTGATCGCTGCCAAAGGATGGGAAATCCCACTTCAAGAGATGAAATTCCTCTACAACCTCAAGTAACTTTTGAGCCATTTGACAAGTGGGGCATGGACTTCATTGGACCTATTGACCCTCCTTCCAAGAAAAATCAATATATCATTGTGTGCACTGACTATCTGACTAAGTGGGCTGAAACCAAGGCAATTAAGGCAGCAAAAGAGGAGAAGGTGGCTGATTTCTTAAGGGAGAATGTATTTTACAAATTTGGA
The DNA here is from genome assembly GCA_031772625.1 of Pinus tabuliformis. Classification (NCBI taxonomy): domain Eukaryota; kingdom Viridiplantae; phylum Streptophyta; class Pinopsida; order Pinales; family Pinaceae; genus Pinus; species Pinus tabuliformis. The sequence goes on along the minus strand of CM062809.1, from coordinate 274,717,078 downwards.
TACCCTAGAGAATTGGCCACTGATCAATGTAGCCAGTTCACCTCCAACATGATTGAAGACCTGCTTAGACAACACAAGATCAAGCATAGGACCTCCACTCCCTATCACCCATAAGCTAATGGGCAAAAGGAGGTGACCAATAGAGCGCTGGAGAGCATCTTGACCAAAGTGGTTAATAGTAGTAGGAAATATTGGGTAGATAGACTAGTTAAGGCCACCTGGGCCTATAATACCACTTGGAAGACCACCACTAGATTCACACCCTATGAGTTGGTCTATGGGAAAAAGGCCCTGCTGTCCATTGAGTTTGAGTATCACACATTGAGGATGGAAGCCCAAATAGATATAGATCTCAACAGTGCACAACAAGAGAGATTGCTTCAGTTGAATGGTTTAGATGAATTCAGAATGTAGACCCTCCTACACACAGAGGTAACTCAACTTCAGAGAATATATGGCACGATAAGAACATCAAGGATAAGCAATTTCAAGAAGGTGATTGGGCCTTGTTATATGATTCTAGATATAAAGACTATAAGGGAAAGTTAAGGACAAGATGGTTGGGACCTTATGTTATATATAAATGTCACGATAATGGTTCAGTGTAGATCAGGACCATAGATGTGAAGGCCATTCCTTTACTTGTTAATGGGCACAAGATGAAAGTTTACAAGAGACCATTGTCAAAGCAAGAGTTCATTGATGGTATCAATAAAACAATGATGGTGGTGGAGCAAGTTTCAGCTCCCGCCTCATCAAATCAATGAGAGAAAAAAGAAAAATAAGGACTCATGTGAAAACCTCCATGAGGCGTCGAAGTCTCACCAGTTGGATGGAAACCTCTTGGGGCGGCCCAATGGTGTCAAAAAGAAAAAAGAAAAAGGAAGTAAAAATATCCCTGGGTGAAAACCTCTCTTGAGGCGCCCATGTAAAATAGCTAGAATGAAAACCTCTTAGAGGCAGACTATTTGTCTTAAAAATAAATAAATAAAATATAAATAAATGAGAAAGAAAAAAAAAAAGAGAGAAAAATCATGAAAAAATTATGTTTGCAGGTCAGTAGGAGGACAATTAGAGAACAAAGGAAAGTAAAAAAGGGACCTATTTCACTCACACTTTTATTTTTCCACCCATCATCATTCACCACTCCACCATTTCTTTCATTTTTTCATTCCTTTGCTTCAGTTTACAAGGCAAATGTGTTTTCTATAGGATCCCCTGAAAACCTATAGGATGATCCTGTAAGAATTACAGTGGCTCAGGAATCCTACAGGAAGAGACCCCAGGGTGAGAAAATGACCTTCCATGTCAAAAAATAATATCCCTACATCACCACTTCATTACCATACCTCTCTCCACCTTGATTGCCCCTACATTGATAAAAAGATCAGTTCTAAAAAAAATAAAAAAAATTCACAGTCCTCAAGAGAAAACACAAGAAAAATGAAACAAGAGGGCAGAAGGGAACAACACCTAAGTGTATTCCTCATTATTCACACTCCTAGACCTCCTCTCTATCCATGTCATCATCTTCAAAATCCCAGCAGAGTGTATGATTAAAAGTTCTGAGGGAGAAGCAGCTAGAAAACATCATGTAGGAAATCCTGTAGTAGCCTATCCCATAGAATAAAAATCATGAGTAGCAGCAAGCTTCCAACATGAAGATCCAAGGGCAGAAGGAGCTCCAAAGTAGCAGTAGCACCATCATCTTCAACACCAGGCACCTGCACATCAAAGGAATCATTATAGAGAAATAAGAAAGGAAGGAAAAATAACATGCAGCCAACACACAACAAGCACCTCATGTATTCAACAAACTGCAGCAAGGTATTAGCACCATAGGTAAGTATCTCGCTTCACTCTCTCATTTGCATTATGTAGTAAAAAAATGCAAAGGTTGTGAGCGAGTTGGTTTATAAGCGAAAGGTGTCTAATTAACTTGGCCACCTTCGTTCAGTCGACGAAGTAAAAATAGTTGGTCATCCCACACATGGCAGCAGTTAAGTCAAAAATGAGAGGAGAAGGACAAAAGCAGTTAATTCTACAAAGGCATGAATTAGGAGTTGATTACAAGGAGAGGGGAATGATGAGGTGGTAGTGGGGAATAACAATCCAAAAAAAGAAAATGTACCTCCGCTGCCAGCACACCACCTCACTCAAATCGACCATAAGAGGAAATATTCATTGATCCCCATGCACTCATGCATTCATCTCCTTGAGGCTCACTCTAGCAAAGTTGCTCTCGTACCCAGGAAACATACAGAAGAGAAAATTCCACCTTTCTCCTGCACAGGACTTCCTACAGGATTACACAGGAAATTTTACAAGATCGCACAGGAATCCTACAGGATATAGAGCCAGTCTACAGGATTGGTTGAGAGCAGTTTCAGAAGGAGATACATAGGGTTTGGCTGCAACAAACACCACGAGGAGGTAGGCTTTGTATTTACTTCCATTTTTCCTAATGAATTTCTCAGGAAAATCTCCTAGTTTGAATGAATTTTGCAGCTGTGTAGGGAATTGACTCCACAATTATTTCAGTCCCATTTACTTCTGCATTAAAATCTCTGTCAAACATCTCTGCTCCTCATAATTCACCAACCAAAATGACAGGGGGGTTTAATAGAAGGGATCCCATTAACACTATGAGAATCCACCAACACCCTCCTTTGTTATAAATCTTCACGAGGCATAATTGGATGGGATATTTTGAGAAATTAAGGGGATATGATGATGGAATGGCTCAAGAATTTGCTCTCTCCCTCATTCTATTGATTAGAGCCCATGCCACTATCGTGGTGAGAGGCCTCTCCATAGAGTTCACCCCCGAACTCATAAGCAGGATTACCACACTTCCCCTGGGAGTGCCTTGCAAAAAGGAAGACAAGGGAGATAGCCAAATTTCCAAGAAGAAGTTCTTTTTAGAGGGAGAAGAGCCCATTGAGGACAAAAATGGAGTAAGGAGAACAAGCCTATCATATCCCTGGAATGATTTAATATACCACCTTATTAAATAAATATCATGTGAAGGTAGGTATAGTGTGGTTTATGGGTATCACTTTAGGCTTATTGAAGAGTTGAGGTTTGGAGCAGAAACACCTCCTCACCACAGGCTCAGCATACCATACTTCATTCTGCAATCACTGATAGATACAACCATAAAGGTGCGGGAGGGAAACCACCAACAGTTATCCCACCATGGGTTAATTAGAATCATCATAGAAGATGCCCTCCACAACCTCAGAATTCCTATCCGATGGGAAACTTTCAGAGACATGCAGATAGAAGAGGATATCAAAGTCCTCACATATGACATTAGTCCTATGGTCAGTGAAAAAGACGAGGAAGAAACTAAAACAGATGGAGAAGAAGCAGAGAGGGATGAAGATGAGATAGATGATGAGGAAGAAGAGGAGAAAGAGAAGGAAGGTGATGGGGAAACAGAGGAAGATGTCAAGGAGGAGACTGATAAACAAGATGAGGATCTAGAAGGAGAAGAAGAGGGGAAAAACATAGAGGAAAAGGGAAATGAAAAAGAGGACGCAAAAGAAAAGAAGGAGTCACCTAGGGTGTCTCCAGAACCAACTGAGAGAGAGGCAACAACTACCCTCACTGCCCTTAGCACCCCTATCAAAAAAAGAGAGGCAAAAGACAGAGGAAGACCCCCTTATACTTTAGAACAAGGAAAAGCACAAGGATAAGGTAGGGAAAACCCCAAACTCCAACAAAGGTTCCCATTGTTATTGAGGACTCACCTAAACAATAGGAGAAGATGGCTCATCCTATAAAAAATCAAGAAGAAGGATCCTCAACCCAAACCTCCCCTAAGTCTCATATCACCTATGTGAGAAGGCTTGTAACTAGGTCTACCTCGTCCAAAGGAAAAGACATCCTACAAGATACACAACAGGACCTACAAGAAGCAAAGGCAGTCCTACAGGAAACTTTGCTAAACCTATAGGAAACTCAAAAATTGGATGAGGAAAGAAGTGAGCAACCAAAAAAAAATAGAGAGGACCCAAAGCTAGAGGAGCCTAGTCCTCAACCTAACCTTGACTCCTACTATAGATTTATTGAGGGGGACAGGTTCATTCCATAAAAAATCGCCATTCCATTATTCTTTGAACTTGAGAAAGAGAGAGCCAGAACTCATAGATGGATGCATATTTCCAAGTACAAGGGAGTGGCGGACATTGGTCACATGGAAGAGAAGCTCAAAGATATGGGAAAAGAGCTAAGTAGCTTGAGGGACAGAGAGTCCATCATGAAAAATCAGTTAGAGGCAAAAAATACATGGTTGAAAGGACAACTGCAAGAATGAGAGAATCAATTGGCATCCATGGCCAGTATCTCTTTAGAAGCAATTCAGTGCAAGATGCTAGCTAAGTCCTATGCACTATACCTTAAGGAATAGTGGCAACAGTTCTAAATGAAGATCCTAGCATAAAGAGGCACAATTCCATTCCAGGATTATAGACATTTCATTGATCTTTGTGATCAAATCACATTGGAAGACAGGGCCAAGATGTCTGAGTTTTATTTGCATAACATGGCCTTCACATACATTAATGTATGGGACCCTAATGCAAATCTATGGGATTCATAGTTGATGGCTTTGGCATCATGGATGAACCATGAGGAAGCAAGGGATGCAGAAATGAAGAAGGTATTGGCAAGAGAATAAACAGAGCCTCTTATGATAAGAGCTGAGCAATCCAATCCAATGGCACTCATCAGTATACATAATTTAATTGCAAATGATCCTCAACTTGCACCCAGGTATCTTTATGCCCAAGAGCAAGAAATTACACATTTTGAGGACATGTTCAGATTATTAGGGGATGATAGCTTCCAAGCTTGCCTAAGGAGATGGAATACATTGCTATAAAGCTTGAATATCAGAGAGTACCACTCTCCTTAAAGTATGAGAGAAGCACTAAACAAGACACCCATGTACAAGCAATCCATCCAAAGGATCAAGGTCAAATGGATTGGCTTGGGAGGAGGTAGAAAAGAAGGCAGGATTCTATGCACAAGAAGAATAAACCATAGCAGAGGCATGGGATGTCAGGAAAGCCACTAGAGCTATGAAAGACATGGATATTGATTGAGTTGCTTAGAGGATGAGCAACACTTTCAGTAGGGGGCCGATGATGAGCCTCATCATTAGGTAATTATATGGGCCTTAACTCACCTCCTAGCTTATTCAAATCAACTCTTCCCACAACTTATTACATGTTTTGATTATATTTTGTTTAATGAGATGAGTTAAAGTGAGATATTATGCCTAGTGGATTAATATGAATTGAATGCAGGTTCGGAAGAGAAAATCAAGGAATTTTGGCAATACTAAGGTTTGAAACTCGAATGGGACAAGGGAGAGAGATTGTAGGAGGTAAATCTTCCTCATTTACTTCTCCCCCACTCGAATATTCCTACATTAATCACACCAGCTCGAAGTGCAAGAAGCCAAGTCATGAAGATCAAAATGTAGGCAAGAAAGTGATAGATAAAGAGTTACTTCATCTCGATTTTGGGAGCCGAGCCTTCCTAAATTTAAGGAAGTCATTGGAAACTTTAATTGTATAAGTATAGAGGCCTAGAGCCTCATTAGGATTCAAATTTTTGTTGCAAAAACACTAGTTATTTTTGAGCTCCAGACTTGTGGAAGACACTGATGTAATTTTTTGTTTTGATAATGAAAATGAGTTTTTTCATGATCCAGCACTAAGTTGACATAGAGGTCTGAAGCTCTTGGTTTAGGGCCCAACCCTAGTAGCAAAGGCTCCTCTTCTTGTATCTGTATTTTTAGTTTGGTTTCATAGATTCATGGTTAAATTGTCTCTAGAAGTATTTTGTTGCAAGTATTGTGGATTTGATTAGTTGTTTATTAGTTTGCTTCCATATGTGCTTTACTTTAGTAGCAGGGTAGAAGAGATAAAAGGAGCACCACAAAGCTATTCGTGGGTGTCTTGGTATCACCTCTTCCCTTTGGGATCATGATTTGAGGAAAAGACCCTTAATCAACCCAAAAAGACAGATTTCCAGTTCTTCATAAGATTTAGAGTTTACTGTACTTAAACTAGCATTTGATCATTTTTGCAAGTGTAGGATTTAGTTTCCAATTCTTCCATCTTCAGTCTTTCAATAGATCTCATCCATGATTCCATTTTGTTCAACAATTTTCTTCATGCATGAAGTAGACAAGTAGTTCAATAAATTCTGCTTTTCTAGCTTGTTAGAATTCTTCTTGTTTACATGACTTTGTGGCAATTATAAATGTTTGATGTAGAACAAGGGCTTCATAAATATAAAGGGATATCATATCAGACAACCACCTCCCAACTTCATCCATTCATAATCATCCTTGCTTTCACCAAGATCTTCACCAATCTCATCATTTTACATAGAAATTCCTCCAAGCATGTTGAGTGAATCCAACCATATACTAACCTTGGTATTGAGTTCTGAGTGATCCTGGGCATTTTCTCATTCCATTCCACCCATACACCACCTTCCCTAAGCCTTCCATCACTTCCAACAACCATCATTTTTCTCTCGGCTGTATCCTGAAGGTTTCTAGTACATCCTGTAGGTTTTCCTGTAGTGGCCTGTTTTGAGGCCGAATTGAGGGAAAACCTCTAGGAAGCCACACCAAGTCACCCAAGGGTCTCCTAAACCTTCTAATCACTCCTAAACCTCCCAACCATCCACCATCATCACTAAACCACCTGCCACATCACCAAAAGAGATTAGGGTTTGCACTTGACTTTCTAGAAAAAAAATAAAAAGAACAAAACAAATTTATTTCAGTCCTTTACCTACATAGTAGTGATGTTTTATGTCTTGAACTTCCATGCTTTATATAGGAGCATTTCATACATGTTGGTTTGGCATTTGTGTAAAACATAGTTTCTCAGCAGTTAGTTAGAGGAGGGTGTATTTTTAGCATAGGATTTCAATCATTTTCCTTATTTGCAGTAGATAAGCTTTCTCCTAGAGTAGATCTCTCTTTATTTCATCAACAATCAAGCTTCTTCTGAATCCATAGAAGTCTGGCTTGAAAACCCTAGTGGTCTCTCACTAGATGAATAGTGACAAAAGGAAGAACCATCACTTGTATTTGTGTATACAAAACTGTCACCTTCAAGTTTGTACAAACCTCATGTTGATAAAGTAAAGCTGGTAGCTCCAAGATTTACAACATTCTTGCTGCAATACTCATGCTCATCAATAAGGTCCAAGCTAAGGGATGTATGATGGATTAGCCATCACTTGTGAACCATATGGAACATAAGGAGGTTGGTACTGACCTTGAGCCATATTGGGCTACTGGTACTAGATGGGACTTGACCCAAACAGACCAACATTGGGTTGTTGGTACTGGACATTACTTGATCTAGTAGGACCAACTGGATTTGAAATGGCACCTGAAAAGGGTTGGTTGATCCCAAACATGTGAGGTTGTGATCCACTCACACTGGTTGTGCTAGACATCATAGAAACATTCAAACTCTACCCCTCAGGCAGTGGGATAGCCTACCCACTTACTAGAGGGATTGAAGAACTGATTGCAACATGACTCGAGATCATCGGTTGAACTAGATAGGTTACTGTAATCGATGAAACAAGAGGATTTGGAGTGGTGGGTTGCACCGGGACTGAAGTAACTGCAGAAATCACCGTTTGTTGGGAGGTCTGGTTCTGAATGAACGAACCTGTGGTAGGCATAACACCAGATGCCAAAATAGGGTTATGATATAGTGATGAGGCAGTAGGCATGCCTGAAACCAACTAAGCTAAAGTCACGTAATTATGTGGTAACTCAGGATGAACACTAGTCAGAATGCTTCCCGTGTAACATAAACCTTCAAGAGGAAAAGGATATTCTTGCTCCTCAACTGTGCGTGGAGTGGAAACCTTCGAGTGACTCAAAGAGGAGACTAGGATTTCTCCTTTTGATTCCATGGGCCAAAATAGGCGACGATGGACTACCGAAGATGTTTGAGGGGATAATTCCAAAGGAATACCTGGTTGATCGTGCGGACTGTACAGACACTACACTGATATTACAACAGGATTGAACAAAGGATTCAAAGGATAAAAAACTTGTCCAAGCTGACCTTCAGAAGTTAGCGGACTCTCGGGAGTTTGGATAGGGTTATCCATAGATTATGGGCCACTGTCAGAAAGTGACCCAGTATATGAAGGGGGAGGGCGAGATGAAAAAGGTTGAATACTCAGAAAAATTCCAAGCTCAACACCTTGGTCCTCAAGCAACTATGGCAATTCAGGAAAAGGCTCCTCAAACAATCTTTCAGACGGAGGAGAGGGAGAGGAACTAGGCAAACCAGCTGGTTCAACCATGATGATTTTGTCTCAAATAACCAGAAAAGAGATTGATTTCAAGGGCTTTAAAATTTATTTAAAGGTATACTCACGATGTGGTCTAAATGACTAACATGAATGTTATAAGATCATCAACAACAATTTTTTAAGATGCAAAAACAAATTTAAGAGTCCAGAAAGAATCAAAGGTGACTCTATCACTTTTGGTTTGAAACAAACTCAAAAGGGCAAGTGCTTGAGTGATATTTTATATTTAGGGAGTCAAAAAGATCAAAATGAATACTCAGGATGATCTAGGTAAAAAGGGATTACCCAGTAATCGTGAACTGCATAATACCTCCTGGCGAACCACGAAATATGGGTAGGCAATCTCCCCAAATGCTGCGTTCAGTGTATCATGTTTACAAGGCGGTAGAATTGGCTTCCTATGGATAAAGGATTGCAACCTAGTGGGGTCTCCCTTTATATACTCAACGGTATGGGGAGAACAAGTCTGTACTAGCACTGTCTAGTTCCGAAGTGAATGACAGCTGCTAGGTTTTAAGACACCGGAACATGTCTCTAGTCTAAACCTTCTAAAATGTGATCGTTAGATTTCAAATGCACCTTAGGTTAATTGAGTACATTTTAGAGTTGATCTTGAAATTATGTCTCGGTTTTCAGGCCTTTTGATGTGACTCGAAAAACACCTATATGCAGCTAAATGAGACAAGGCCCTTTCAATTCGATGAATTGTATACACTAATGAGAGTAGAAAACACACTCAAATGCAACAAACAAGCAATTGAAAGAAAAATAACTTTTTCACTATTTCGCTTTTGAAAACAAAACAATGAAAAAACTCTTTCTAATCCTAACTTTCCTATCAAACGCACTTCAAGTAGCCCTTTCTATAGTAAAGAGAATTCATTTCTTTTCCAATGAAAGTGACGATGCAACTCTAGCCTTCAATGATGGTAACTGACGTAACATATTGATTCAACAAACTAGAATTATGTATTTTTCAATGAAATGATAGAATGAATCTTTCACAAACACTTCAATGAAATATTTCCAATACAATCAATCACAAGCAAACACAAAGCACAAAAGAGAATTCCTTTCAAACTAATGAAGCAAAGACTGAACCAAAAACAAGATGGGAAATGTGATATATGCCCGAAAAGAGACGCTCAAACATCAAACAAAACTTTTCAAACTTGTTAAATGGAAATCAAAGCAACAAAAGGACTAATCAAACAAAATGAAAGGAGAAAATTTGACTATCGACTTGACTTTATGAGAATACAAAAAAGTGAATGAGTGACAATCTAGATGCCCTAGGGTTATACACCGTCCAAGAACTCAAGAAACCAAGTGAAGAATATGCAAATCAACCAAGCATACAAACCAAGCTAAAAGAGCTTTTCAGCCAGGGAGAACACATTCAAAACAAGCTGAGAGACAAAAATCAAAAGAGAAAGACACATTGGCTATGATCTAGGGTAAACCCTGATCTTCACCTATAGGAATCGACGTGACTGCCTAACTTTCAACACACACTGAAAGGGGGTTGGCATGATTGTTTTTGAGAAACTTGTGCTGATCGGCACAACTATTAGAAAAATAAACATGCTGACCAAGGATTCAAGGAAAAAAATAAAAATTTTCAAAGGCTAAGACTAGACTTGCCAATGTAAATTTTAGACTTAGAGCAGTAAACCAGACAAAGCAGAGAACACTAAAGGGAAATGGCAATACTAGAAAAGTTCACACAAAACCATAAAATGATAATCAATCAAATAGAAGGATTGGCTTCCTAGCGGAGTTGCCAATTTGTGGTGCAAGTAAATTCTCAGTGCAAACACAAACAATTCCTCTAGCCCGAGAGAGCGGGTCTAGCCACAAACAAAAAATCTATGGAAAATATCCTTAAGCTAGAATCAATTAAGAGGTCCTACCTCTTAGAACGCTATTCTGCTTGGTGATGATCCTTCTTCCTCACTCTAGCTATCTTCCGTTTCCTTCCTTCGAATACTTGAAACAAGCAAACAACAACAACAAAAAACATGATAGCATACAATATTGCATTCAACCTACTTAATAGGTCAAGGAACATTAAGCCATAAAGATGTAAAATGACACTTCATGTAGCAAATCAATCAATAGTTGCATTTATATTACAACTAGTGCCTTGACAATGCTGGTCTCCTCCGACGTATCCGGGTTCCCACACTTATGCTAGCACTTCATGGATAGCCTCAACAATGAAAGTTAAGGCCTCTTTCCTTCTAGTCTCAAACCAAACCAAAAACACACTATTCTCCCTCAAACATACACTAGAAAGCTACAAGCTATAGATGACTTGGTGATTATTCAAACTTACTCAAAAAACTCCAACTAGCTTTTTCTTGGGAAAAAGAGAGGTATATATAGCTTGGATGGATGGGAGATGGTTCCTCTCATCATGGGATAAGGTCTTATCTCTTGAGGTTGTTCCATCCTAATAGGCGAAAGGAGCCCAAAATGACTTCGTCGGCTCCATCTGACCCAACCATCTATCATAATTTCATTACGAAGCTTTTATACATGGGAGCTTTGGATCCTTATTTAAAAAACCTTCCAAAAGAGGATCGACGCGACTGGAAAATGGCTCAGTCACTTTGTACGGTGCAAGGGAAAGTTTTAACCTCTGAAAAGTGGCGCGAGGAGGAAACTGGTTAGTAGCGCTGGTCTTGTAAACTTGGATAGAAGGAATATTCTTAGGAAATGATGCAAAGGGGAATTATTATACTCATGAAGAGGGACATACTGGGAGTTTCTTCATGATGGGAAAGCATATCGAGTACACTGTAGAGTTCCTCTAGGATCATAGACGGGGAGTATAGGGACAATGAAAAAATGTTGTGTAACAAACTCCTACACCAAATCGTTTGAGGTCTAGTTGGGACTTATTACCGGGGAGATCCCTTGACATGTTGGTGGGTCTAGCACCATCAACATTTTGGCGCTAGAAGGAGGGTCAGATGACAAGCTGAGTCCTCAGAATCTCTTTTAAATCTCTACATATCTATCATGACTAACTATAGAGTTTCTCTTCTAGAGTGTATGTCTTATGGAAACAAATTTGAAATCTTGGAAGAGCTATGGGATAACCTATCACATAAAACATACGATGGTGGAGGCTACGTAGCCTTGGTTAGGCATGCAGTCAACATTGTAGGCTCATGCAAAAGACATGGAATCCTTGAAGAATACATGACCTGTGCATTTTTTATCTACACGCTTCGAGGGCACCCCATGCATTGGTGTGCCACGTGGCTTGAAAAATATATTCATTCTATTTCTCATTTGGTCACAAAGATAGACCGTGCTTTCAATCAATTTAACTGTAAAGAATTCAACAAAGAAATTATAGGATTACGAAAAGCACCCGATGAATCTGTTGAACAATTTCACACACGCTTTTCTAATCTTGCATACCGATTCCCCGAAAATGAAATTGATTGGGAATTTCTCGATGGAAGATTTGAGCATCTTCTTTACATATCCAAAAATCTGAAATTCTTGAAAACATCCAAACCCGCTCAGCACACTTTAGTGATGGAGTTACATAATCACAGGAAGGCACAATTGCTATCACAAGTGATTGCTTGCCTTCACCTCATCGAATGGCTCCACCATCGCAAATTGATGTGGGAGAACAAGCACACACATTTGTTGAACTGTCACATCCTCCCACCCCACCTGCTCTTGATATTTGCACAGATTTGACTTTCAAGCCTATTGGTTTTCAAGTGGATTTGTTCCCTCAACCTTCGTCCCCATGTTTTGTTGATTCTCCAGATTGTATTGTCTTGTGATCTTTCGTTCTAGACTCCTTACCTGTTGTGAACGAGGATCAAGTTGTCGATGGAGTTGGTGTTATGCAGCCAACCCGCACCATCATTAATGATGAGTGTGTGCAGGAATCTAAAGAAGAACCCGCAGTGAAATGATGACTCCCTTCCATCCGCACCTCACCTGCTCTATCCTGACATACCTTGTGATTCTGCCAGTGTTGATTTCCCCTGTAAAAACTCATTTATGATTTTTTCTACTTCCGATCGTTCACATGACATGTCATATGTTAGTCTGTCATTACATTGTGGAGAGGTCACATATTTCTTTGAAAATCCATCCAATTTTTCATTTTCATTTCTAAAAGAAGAGAGGGTGAACATCCTTGCTTCTCATCTACCCCTCTGCATGATTCATCAAATCATGAGGATGTTGACAAACATCCTAAATTTTATGATCTTGGTTGTTGTGATCCCTCTACTTATTCATACGATCGGGATGTTGATTCAATTGTTGTTAATCTATCTAAGACACTAGTATACAATGATCTATCTGTTGAAGAAGTCGAAACCCCATAGACTGTTGAGGAACTTCAGTCCGATCTAATGGTTATTTTAGGTCCTCGCTGTCCTAAGGTTGGTTTCACTTCTGATCAAGAAATTTTTGAAGTACACAAGGCTCCTCATCACTCTCTGCTTTTCATTGAATATCAACCAAACACCCAGATTTTTCTTCCTCCACTCAAACTACATGACCCCATCACTCTTGGATTGGAGGAATCTTACACAGCAAGCACACTTGTGCAATGTAAGTGGTATACCTTTCTCATGTTTTCTTGCATGTCACAGTCAAGAGAATGTAAACACTTAATATCTGCACGCAGTGTAGCACAACACCATGGCAAGTCCACAGAGTGCATGTCATGCGCTTTCACTCGTTTATTTTCTATGGATGCACTTAATCCCAGGGTGTGTTTGTCTTCATCTTTATATCTTTCATGCTTGTTGGTTTGCGCAACTGCGTTGTTCGCGAACCTTGCCTTCACCAACATGGGTTGACCAATGCACCAATGGCTACATTGGAAGTATCACTTCACATGAGCAGACCCATGCACCATTAGCTTAGGAGTAGGAGTAGTGTTTGCATTTGGTTTGTTTGCTTGCATGTATGTTTGCTTCTTACCTTTCATGCTTGTTTGCTTATTTACTTTTCTTATGCATTTACTTCTGCTTTTGTTTTTTTTTTGTATGCTTTTTTCCATTTGTAGGTTAGTTTCGCATGAAAGCGTGTGCGACTCTTGAACAAGATGGGTAAAGTACAAGAGGACTTGTGCAGTTATCAATACTTGGTTATCTATTGTCCTCCCTCTGTATGAAAAACTTGTTCTCTTCAGTCCATGATACATCAATGGAAAATATGTATTGTTCAAACTAAACCTTGGTGAAAACACAACGCTTGTGCACTAACTAGTATTGCCTACTCTAGTCAGTTGCTTTTGGGTTAATCCTTGTTAGCTCAGTCAAGTAGAGTAAGGTGAGGGGGAAAACCTTAAAAATCACGTCAGAGATATATACAAACTACTTCTATGAAGGAACAACCTCTTCTACTCTCAATAAGTCGGGATCCCTTTTCCAACTCTGAAATGAATAAGTGTTATGCACAGTTACGAAAAATGAAAATGAAAAAATGAAAATGTGAAAAGATAAAAATAAAAAATGAATAAGGCGAAAGAAGAGAAATGATTCCTGTGTATATAGGTGATGCAAGTAACTTTGACAGGGTAGTGAATAGGCTCACTGGTAGTGGATCAATGATTCTGTTCCTGCATGACTCTATCGGGGTAATGTCCAGGTCCGCTGGCAACAGAGCAACACCGGAGATGAAAATAAAACTCTGACGACCATAAATCTTGTGCACCAATATACCCCTCATCCCCATTCGAAACAACTCTGTTGGCTTGGCTTGGAATGTGTGTCGACTGACCAAGAGCTTGGAAAATGCTACATCTTACAATCAAGCAAGTGTGTAAACTAAGATGAACAGAGAATTGAACAATACTTCCGGAGGTGTTAGAATTTCTTTTCAAGAACAAAGGCCATTCAAGGAGTTAGAATTCTACCAGTGTGTCGACAAGTGTTGTAGTGGCTACAACCACCTTCCAAAATTTTTCCTTAGCTTCGTTTTGGAGCCTCCCTACCAACCATATTCGCATCATGTCTTGCACTGTCAAGTACATAGGCTTCATTGATTTTTCAGCAGCTTGCCAGCTTGTGCATGTTAGTTTGTTTCACTCCCCTCACATGCTGCCACTCCAGACTTGGGCTAGTTTCTGCGTAAGAAAATCCCTCAGAAAATTGCGCAATCCTAGAGGGGAACTAGCCTTCCCTCCAAAAATTGTACAAATCTGTTGGGTAGCCTGTTGGGCTTAGAAATTGCACAATGCAGTACACAGTCTTCCTTGGGAAAATTGCACAATCTGGCTTAGCATTGCAGCTCAGCCCAAAAAAAATTAGTTGGGCAGACTGCTAAGCTCCAAAATTGCACAAAGCAGTCAGACATGCTTCCTTCGAAAAATTGCACAATCTAGTCAACACTACAGCTCAACCTAGAAATTGCGCAATTCTGGGCAGCAGACACCTACTCCTCCCAAAAATTGTGCAATCCCTCTGGGATAGCCAACCCATCTCATCCTAGAAATTGTGCAATTCTGGGTAGTAGTCACCTACTCCTCCCAAAAATTACGTAATCCCTCTGGGACAGCCAACCCAGTTCCTCTCATAAATTGCGCAAATCCCTCTCTTAGTCAAGCAGGTTGTTGCATCTGCCTTCAAGTTGATCGGTTCCCTCTAGGACTAAGTAAAACTGATTTGCATGCATGATATGCTCTTCTTGAAATAGCAAAAGGCAGCATGAAAAATGCATCCCTAGGTCTAGGGATCTATTCTTAATAGCTGTAGGTTACATGAAAAGCTAATTTTAGAAACCTCTAGCCAAGTGTCTCTTTTTCTTAGATTTGTGGCATGCGCATCATAACATCGATCTTATAAAAAATTATGAACTAGGCGTTGTAGAGCTCATTCCTCACATCGATCTTCCAAATCTGACATCCCACATTGCATCCATGAGTCTTTGTCACTTTGAGCTTAGCTGTTTCAGGGTAAGTATACTTTTCATGTCTTGCGTTGAGTTTCTGTCGCTTTTCATGTCTCTCTTTGTGTGAGTGTTGTCTTCTTGATTTCAATGAGTGCTTGTTGTCTTTTTAATGTATGTTAGCTTGTAGAAGCATCGTTTCAGTTTTCATTTGCATCTCACTGATGTCACATGCATGACACTGTTTTTGCAACTGAGAGTTGTTGTTGAGGAAACTCGCTTCACACACATGCATGCTTTCCCATTTTCTGAATCTTGCACTTACTATTTTCATGCATGATCATTCAATCTTGTTTACACTCAATATCACCATGTATTCAGACTTCTCATGTTTTCAGTTTCCTGTCGGCAGGTCTGGGCTGCCTTAACCCAGACCTTTCCTTTCCTGGCCAGCATTGCACATTTCTGGAAGTGAAGGATTTTCCTTCCCTCCAGAAATTGTACAAGTATGGCCCAACACTGACCTCCAAGCTTGCATTTCACGATTCTGGAAGGAAGTGCCTTTCAGGCCCCAGAAACTACGCAATGTAGTTTTCTAGTTTGCATGTCACTGCTGACTGAAATTGTGCATTGCGCAGTTTCGACCCTCACCAGGCTAGGTTGGACTATGCATTACACATTTCCAACTATCAGTAAGCCTCCTGACAACCTGAACTGTACCTTGCGTAGTTTTGGCAGTCAGTCTCCCTGCGCGGTGAAAATTGCGCAATATTCATTGGCAATCACTCTGTCCTCTAGTTTTTTTTGGTTTTCGACTGACAGATTGCTTGTCATGAGTGTTGCTATGTCTCAAGGTATCACAGTTGTTCATCTGCCTCTCAACATCATAGGTACAATGGCTTCCAGGAGATCAGAGTCAAAGACACCATTCAAAGCACAACTGGGGATGCAGTCGATAAAGTGTCTATGAACTTTCCTATCTATGAAGACATCAAGTTGTTCATGGACAAGGATATCAAGATGAAATGGTAGCAGCATCACAGTGAGCAACACCATCAACAACAGCAGAAGGTAGCACACCTGCATGCGACAAATGCAAGAGTAAAGTTGTTGACAGTGCAAAGGTGGAATAAAGTTGCAAGCTCAAGCAGATCCACTTGTGATTAAAGCAGCTTTGGAGATTGAGGCTATGAGGTGACAGCGTGACGGCAGAGAGAGAAATAGAGAAGGAGTTGTAGGTGCTGAAGTAGAAACTCAAGGAAGAACAAGAGCTTCATGGACGATAGAAGGAGTTGTAGCAGGAAGAGGTACAATAGAAGGTGCAACATCCACATGCTAATGAAACTGTGCCCATACGGGCTATAAATCCATTCAATAGCTTCCATGGAGTAGACAAGGTGAGTAGTGTTGTCGATCGCATGCAAGGGTATTCAGGAGCATGGATGTCATTGTGCACACACATACGATCCCACCCATTTGGCATACTCATTGAGGTGAACACAAGAAGCAAGTCTGACTGGAGCACACTCAGAGATTAGCACAGAAACTATGCATCAATTTATTGCTGGTCCAACTGTACACAAGACGATGATGTGCATGTTATCAGACGAGTTGGACGGAGGAGCCATATCAGTGTACCCAGATGAAATGGAGGCAAGAGTTCACTTTGAGCAAGATGTCACCATTGAAGCGCACGGGCACCATCACGGATGACCAATCTTGGCATCAGTTCGCCACCATCGATCATCGCAAGGATGTCAAAGAGTTGGTCTTAACACAACTGTTCGAGTGTTAGTGATGTCTTGCATGGCTTGCTCAAGGCTATTTTGTCTCACATGGGTACATGTGCAGATTGTATGTAACATCTTGTCAAGTGGAAGTTCAAGTGTGATCCAGGTGGATTTTAGTGGCCACCCAGCTATCCCACTTGGACCCCCACAACTATCTCTTTCAGTTTTTTCAGTTTCCTTAATTGTAGCACAATTTACTATTTTTAGAAGTTTTTCGGGTCCTGAACTTCCGGAGATGTTTTGAGGCCCTAAATGACGTTTTTTGGGAAATCTGGGAGAAACTCTCCCCAAAGTTGTATTCCTCAAATAGATCTTCTAACGAGCTATTGTGCGTGTCAAACAGAGATCGTATGCCAAAGTTATGACCCCGGGAAGTTGATGTATTAATTTACCCAAAACAGGGCCCACAATTTGGCGTTTCATCTCCTAGGGTTAGGTTTTGGATGTTTATGGTTTTCCACTGTCTCTCAACAATAAATAGGCCTTTGAGCCTCATTGTAACATAGTTCAGAGGCATGTAGCCGCCACATCTCTTCTCAAATATAAAGCTACCATCACCCTAGCTGGTTTATTTCCATTTCTATTTGTAAGCATATTTCAGTATTTTACATTAATGAAATCAAGTATTATTTCCACTGCATCTCTATATTTATGGTTCTTTTTTTAATTTGTTTTGCTCCTGTTTAAATTCGGATCAATGGTATTAAGGCGGTCTGCTTTTTCTCTGTTTTTATTTGCATGTCCCCAATGAGGTCGGGATATAAGGAGTTAGGGCTTGAACTGGTCAAACCTTTGCAAGACCAGCTTCACAAATCCCAATGGCCTCCCATGGCGGATGAAAAGAAAGATGAGGGGGCAGGAGATCTTATCAAAATCTTGCTCGAAGAGGCCCTCGAGCGGCAAAGGAACGCGATGATGGACAACTTTGCCTAGATCCTTCAGCGGCTACCCAGAGGTGACACACCGACTTCCAACAACTACTCTAGAAATGCCACACCCTTTAAGGTACAAGTTAATTTGGAAATCCCCATCTTCAAGGGTCAGATAGACGTAGATGCCATAGATAAATGGTTAAATCTGCTAGATGTGTATTTTTTTGTTCATGAATTTTCCAGTAGGGAAAAGATTATTTTGGCTCTTCTCAAAGTAGCCCCCCACGTTAAGGACTGGTGGGAAACCTATTGTGAGTAGAAGGATTAAAGTATGGGCTCACTATTTTTAGCTCCACCCACTTGGAATTCCTTTCGGGATGCATCAAGGAGAAGTACTACCCTGTCAAAAGCTATGAGGAAAAATACATAAAGTGGACCACGCTGGGTAGGGAAGGGACCAAGATGTGCCAAAGTTCACAAAAAATTTTCATACCCTTCGTACACAGCTGGGTATCAAGGATTCTGAGCTGCATTTGGTACTTAAATACCGTAGTTTCTTACATAGATACATCCAGGATGAGATGGATTTCCTGAACATATCCTCGCTTGGCATGGCGTATCGATACGCTGTCAAAATTGAGCAGAAGTTTAAATAGAAGAAGTGAGACTTTGGATCTGCGAATCCAAAGACCAAAGGACAAAGCCAAGGCGGGGTGACCCAAGACAACCTGTTGGAGCCGTAGGAAAATAACAACACCACGAAGTCAAAGAAGAACACAGGAAAGTGGTGTGAGTTCCATAAGAGCCCCACTCACAACACAAGTGAGTGTCGGACCAAGCAGTCGTTGGTGGCTGAGTTGAAGGCTTCAGAATCAGATGCATGTTCCGACCCTGAGTCAGAATCCAACAAGGGGAATGGCAAAGGGAAGCAGATCATTGATGCGGAGCCCAGCGTCATTGTTGTCACCGCCAAGATCCAAAAGAATGAGCTCGAATATCCAGTGGAGGGGGAGCATCTTTTCCACTCACAGATGTGGGTGAAGGGTGCCACTGCAATTCATTGTCGATAGTGTCAGCCAAAAGAACCTCATTTCAGCAGAGGTCATGAAGCGGTTGGGCCTACCGACTACACCACACCCACAACCATACAGTATCAGGTGGCTTCACCAAGGACGAGATCTCTGAGTTTGCCAGCAATGCTGCCTTCCCTAAAACATCTAGTCCTTCACAGACGAGGTATTGTGTGATGTTGCACCTCTGGATGTTTGTGATGTATTATTAGGCCAACCATACTTGTCAAGGCGACATGCTGTGTATGAGTCAAGGCCTCGCTCTGTTATTATTTCCTTGTGTAATTCATTATACAGGATACCAGAGGTAACCCCACCTACTGCCACCTCTTTGATCTCTGCTAAGAAAGGCAATAAGATCATCTCCCAGACTAGGAAATTTATTTTCTGTCTGGTTCACTCCCAAAGTAAGGGGAAGATCCTCACCACATCCATGACCCCCTGTGAAGGGTTCCTCCATGCAGCAACAACAATAGAGGGATACAATCATGAAAGAAAACAAGAACAACTTCTCCTCACCCACAAGGCTACCACACAAGTTTCAATTGGGCAACAAAGTTTGGTTTCACCTGCAGAAAGAACGCCTTACAAAATCCCATCAAAATCTCATACCACTCTGACATGGTCCTTACACCAGTACCAAGGTTGTGGGAAACAATGATTTGGAGCACAAAATTCCCCCATTCCTTTGCTTGCACCGAGTTTTCAATGTGGATCGCCCTTGACCAAGCTTACCACCATTACTAGACACATCAAAGGTTGCAGAACAGCTCACCAGGGACCCAACTCAGCAGAAGTTTCCTCATCTCAAGGGGGAACTCAACGAAATGTAGACCATTACTTCCTAAGGGGAGAGGAATGATCCAAGTGGATGTTGGTGGCCACCCACCTATCCCACTTGGACCCCCACAACTGTCTCTTTCATTTTCTTAGTTTCCTTGATTGTAGCACATTTTACTCTTTTTCACAGTTTTTCAAGTCTTGAACTTTCAGAGCCATTTTGAGGCCCTAAATGACGTTTTTTGGGAAATATGGGAGCAACATGGGTTCATGGACCAATGTTTCTCTTCCCAAAGTTGTATTCCTCAGATAGATATTTCTAACGAGCTATTGTGCACGTCAAATAGAGATCATATGCCAAAGTTACAACCCCGAGAAGTTGATGTACCAATTTACCCGAAACGGGGCCCACAGTTTGGCGTTTCATCTCCTAGGGTTAGGTTTTTGGATGTTTATGCTTTTCCATTGTTTCTCAACAATAAATAGGCCTTTGAGCCTCATTGTAATATAGTTTAGAGGCATGTAGCTGCCACATCTCTTCTTAGAGATAAAGCTACAATCGCCCTAGCTGGTTTATTTCCATTTCTGTTTGTAAGCATATTTCAGTATTTTACATTAATGAAATGAAGTATTATTTCCGATGCATCTCTGTATTTATGGTTATTTCTGTAATTTGTTGCGTTCCTATTTAAATCCAGATCAAAGTGTCAATAGATGAATGTATCAGTCATAAAGTAGTTGAAGAGTCATGAAGGTAAGTGAAAAATCACAAATGGGAATGTCAAGAGTCATCCCACCCCTTGTTATATATAGTCCCTCATAACTCATTGTAGAGGCTCTTGGTTAGCCAAGATTTTGACAGGAGTATCTTAGAGAAAACTTAGAGAGTATTGTGAGCCTTCACTTCTCCACAGTGCAGAGCTAGTACCTCTCTTTGGAAGAGTCGGCGGTAATGACTATAATGTTCCGCTATCGGGACTAGTGGTCGGTCATGGTTGTACTGTATGATTGGAACTTTCACTTCTCAATATAACAAAGCCAACAGGTTTCATGCATATGTTGTTATTGTATTTTAGCTATCTTGTTTACTCTAAATGAAATATGTATTTTTTTGCTTACACATGTGTATATAGACTCTTTCGGTATATGTATGTATGAATCTTACTGGAATGTGTTGTTGGTTTAACCATCACTTTGGATTGTCAACTTACTTGCCTTCTAGTTTGTGATGCATCATTGCTCGTTTGTTCTCTTCTTAACCATGTTCTTTCACAGGTTTCCAATGGGTGCACTTACCTCACTTTCCGTGTGTTAGAACCATTCATACAACTTCCTTGGCTTATTGTGCATGTCACACCCTCGCTACCAACAGGGACATCTTACTTGCCGTTGCGTAACAGCAGTCAAGGCGATACTGTATGACCCACTGTTGGGACTCCTACACCAAACAGTCTGAGGTCTAGTTGGGACTTCTTACTGAGGAGATCCCATGACATGTTGGCGGGTCCAACATCATCAACATGTTGTTACACACTTCTGTTCTTGCTTCCCTACCACCTGAAATACCCTCACAAACTTATCCTTTTCAATCAATTCCAATACGTGTTAAGCTATCAGATCTGCCACCTAATGTAGTAGAGCTCCTTTCTAAAGGAGTATATCTCCAATCAACACTTCTAGTTCATTAGTTTGAGATCTTTCAATTTCCTTCTTTCCATTCTGAACCTTCTAATACTGAAGTAGATCCTAATCTTCAAACACTAGAATTAAAATGAGTTGATTTTATTTCTTCCTTCGTGTTGAAAAGTGTAACCAGGTTTGCTCTTCATAATGACATGTTTAATTGATGTAAAGAAGAAAAATAAAATTATTATTGTAATGCTTGTCTCATGGGTTTCATGAGCAAGTAATTTTATTTTTAGTTATGGCTCCCATTGTGAGCTTTTAGGTTTTTGTGCTCAAGTCATAAAGACTATTTGAGTGAATGACAAAGTGTGAAGACCCATTTGGGCATGCCAAACATTTGCAAAAGGAAATTTATTTGTGTCACAAACCCTCCAAGACCTTGTCACAAATTCACCTTAAAGTTGGCCTCAGGACATTTCCAGAAAGGCATGTCGGCCTAGGCACTTATTCAAGAAGGCCTATTTTGGATGCGTTGTCTACTATATATAAGTAGCTCGGCCTTCATTTGGAGACACATAATTTTTGGGCAATTTGAAGAAAGAAGAAGTTCGAGTAATGTGAAGGAATATATCCATATAAACATCTACTTGAATAAAGGAAATATCAAAGTATTTTCCATTGTTTTTGGGCTCATAACCTCACACTTGTGGTTGAAAATCTAGGGTTTTTGTAGTGCTAACATAACAGTCCAAGAGAAGGTCATTTAATGGTATCCAAATCAGCTCTATTGCTAGTCGATTTCATATAGAGAAGCCTCCAAATATAGAAAAGAAAGGAAACACCTGCCAAATTGTTCCTACTCCTCACATGTGTGAAATTGCAGTAGTACGAACTGCAGATCAGTGGGAATAAGCCAAAGTTTCATGGCATCTGAGAAGTGTAGTGAAAGAATAAGTTTGAGTTGCATTGACTTGTGCAAGAAGGAGAAGCAACGAAGAAGGATCTTGTGAATTGGCCTTGGATAGGTCATTTTGTCAAGGGTATAGGTCATGGTCTAGGTATTCGTCAATTGAAGTCTCTATAAGAAGAATAATTTTGTTCGGGTTTTCCTCTCAAGTGGGAGAGGTTTTGGCCATACCTGATAGCCTATATTCTGTGTCTCTTGTCTCTTTATGGTTTATGCATTGGTAGTTGTTTGATGAAGAATAACACTATAATAACATAAGTAAAAGAAGGTCCTAATCTAAGAAGTAAAAAAAAGACATTCACAAGTAGTTATCAATATAAGAGAAATCACTTAATCTCGATGCCCTAGATTTCTCAACATAGTATCAGAGCTAAGGATACTAATTCAAGGAAGGGAATATTAGCAAGGGACACTTAAGGATCAAATATCAAGGAAGGCATCAAAGTGAAGATCATCTTGAATTAAATATCTACAAAGGAAGCATCATAACCATAAATCAAAGAAAGTCTACACCAACAAGAAGTATTGAAATCCGCAAGTCATCTCAAGAGACCTCAAAGACCCTACTTAATTTAAAGGACTTATACATCAAGCAAGACCAAGAATGTTGTCATCAAGATTCTAAGGTGATCTCTTTCTCGTTGAAGCAAGATCCCTAGCATTGAAGACATCATCAAGAAGTCATCATTGATATTCATCAACAAATACTCCACCATTAAAGGATCCAAAGGGATATCCCTCTCTATGGGATCAAGGATCATTCTTGAAGAAAACTATCTTCACCAAGGAAAATTTTTCTATTCTCTATATCATTGTCAACAACAAGGAAGAAACAATAAGAAAGAGAATCCTATCAAGTAAGTATATTTATTTCCACATCTGAATATGTCAAAATGTATTTTTGTAAGGAAACCAACAAATTGGTTGGGGCTTCAACCTATCTTGCATGGAAGAAAAAGGCAGATTTGAACCTCATTGAAAATGAGGTTATGTGTAATAACCTTGGATAAAACTCCATGTAAAAATATATAAGACCATGGTTGATGGGACACGTATTCCAAGTTGAATGGTGGGAAAAACATCCTAGTGGGTGTTCATTTGATTATTATGGCTAAGGAAATTGGAAAAGGCAATGACAAAGGATTTGGAAAGGAAAAATGGCATTTTGGCATTTTATTTATGAAAATAATGGAAATTTGGAGAAAAGGAAGGTGAAAGGTGACAGGTTTCATGTGAGGAGGAAAATGGAGGAAAATAATGGGAATTGAAGAAAATAGAAGCTTCATTGACAAAAAGGATTCTATGGATCGATTGGCAAGCTTGGTTAGTTCAATTTTGGAGCTCTCTCATTATTCTCTCTCTCTCATATTCTTGGACATTTAGAGTATTCTTGGAGCACTATTTGTAGGTTTTAACCACGTACATAAATTACATGCATACGAATTCCAATAACAGAAAATAAACAATGGCGAGAGCATAACACATAAAATAAATATACACAGAGATTTCCCCTAGATCCCAAAACTGGGACTACCAAATTGATTTTTCATTATGTTCCTTTCAATGTTACATATATATATATATATATATATATACATGCTGAAGCATCCATAAACCCCATTCCATTAACCCCGGATTAGAACATAACCATAGTTCCCTTAACCATCGCCTCACTCACACCCCCTCGCTACACTCGATGCAACAAAGGGGGGGTCTCCACCCCCCCTCTGACCCCCCAACTTAACTACTAGGCTAGTCGTGGAAAGAATATAACAACACCAAACACTTTTGGAGATTGTGGCATACTTGGAATTTTGGATCAAGAAGGCAAAGAAAGAGCAGGAAAGCGCAAGAGGACATCGAGATCAAAAGCTACAACGAGTTTTTCTTGCAAGTACTGACTTGCATGTATATTTTCCTCAGTAGTTTTGGAATGCATGGCATATGCATGTGGATTATTGGTCATGATCTGTAACTAGAATGGAGGATTTCCTGGATTGACAATGGATTGCCTAGCCTTTCCATTTTCTTGATAGCCATGGAGATTTTGAGTTTACTTCCTTGTTTTTTTTTGGTTGGTTCTCATGTTTCCTTTAGCTTGGGTTGAGTTATTAGTTCCTAGAAGCCCTAGTTGGACAAATGCTCTAGAGCCCTATAATAGCTTGGGTTGAGTTATTAGTTCCTAGAAGCCTTGGTTGGAAAAATGGTCTGGAGCCCTATAATAGCTTGGGTTGAGTTACTAATCTTGGAAGCCTTGGTTAGAAAAATGCTCTAGAAGTCCTTGGTGGGTTGAGTTACTAGTCCTGGAAGCCCTAGTTGGAAAAATACACTGGAAGCCCAACGATAGTTGTGGGTTAAGTTACTAGTCCTAGAAGCCTTGGTTGGAACAAATTCTCTAGAGCCGTGGAAGGCTTGAGTAGAGACCAATTTGATGATAGTTTTTTGATGTCTGAATGTGAGGTGGAATCATTGTTTGATGGGTTGAGGTGGTTGGCCTCTGTAATCTTTGGATGGTTTTGGATTGACGTGTTTTATGAGATCCCACATTCATTCTTGATATATGGCACAGGGGTGAATGGCTAAAGAGAGATTTGGCTCAACCATTCTATGATCGGGTGGAATGTGGCAGTCCCATCCAGGGTTTTGATTTTTCATCATCAATATGAGATTATTTATCCTTGTATTTCTATGAGTATTATACTGGTTTATATGTGGATTATATGGCCTTCATTTCCTTGGTATTTCTATTAATATTATGTTGGTTATGTATATGTTTTATGACAATAGCTATGTATGGCTCTCATCATGTTTTTACTTGTATAAGAATGAACAATGTATCTAAGGAATAATGGATGGAACTGCAACTAAAGTGATAAGGAAACAATGCCTCATAGCGAATCCCAGATAAGTATGATACCCCTATGCTTAGATATGTCATTTACACCTGTAGATTGCATTGATGCCAAGTGTTTGACAGAATGTTAGTCCCAGTTTGGGATGGTTAGGAATAGTACTGACGTTCATTTTGGTTTATTAGTCTTGTCATCATATGCTTAATCAATTTTGGAAGTTACAACAAGTTCTAGGTAGTGGCTGGAATTATGGGCTTGAAAAGTGCCTTAAATCCCATGGACCTTGGTATAGGTCTGCTGGAAACAGTCCCTGGACGTAGGCATGCAAGATTATGGGAGCGTCCAGAGCTCTCTAGACACTGGCATACCCATAGCATGGGAGCATCTAGAGGTTTAATAGCTTAAAAACTCAGTGGGACTTAGGGGCTAGTTATCATAAAGGTTGGGATGGTTCCTAGGAGTCTTATTGTTGAGGTTGAAGGTATGTATGGTGTGTTTCCATTGGTTCCACTTCCTTAACATGATTTAAGAGGTCGAATCATATCATAGTAACTTCTCGTCACATTTTTACCCCAGTTGGATGGCTACCTAGTTAGATGTGGGATGAGGGTGTTACAGAGTGGTATCAGAGCATGGCTCTCCCCTCAAACTGGATGGGCGGTGTGTTAGTCATGCATTCATCTTGGTTGCATATGTGTTGCTTATGCTTGTAGTCCATGTAATTGTTTCATTTTCATGGTGTTGATCATGGTTATAGTGATGTTTCCATGTGAAGGTTGAAGGTTTTGTTGTGGAAAGTGTTGTCATGAATGTATGGTTGTATATGCATTTGTCATGTGTGTCAGTGTCTATATGTTGCTATGCATGCATTGTCATGGTGAAGGTTGTTTTGCATGAAGTCATTGTATGAATTAGGTCATCATGATGCTATTGGTATGTTATGATGATAATGTGTTGGCTGACATAGAGCAAGAGACGAAGATTATTGAGGTGAATTTGCAACATTGGACCTCGAGGCAAGGGAATGTCATCATACAAGCTTGTATGTTGGGCATGCAGGTATGTAGGTTGAATATTGTTATATGCATTATGGTTATGTGTATGCCTTTCATTCTATTGATGATTATGGGTACATACATGATAAATTCTAGTTGATTAGCGTAGTCATATGCACATGTGTCAGATAGCCATGAATGATAGTAGCCTATGGTTGGATGTATTGCTATTGTTGCGTTATGTTAGATAGCTTGATGATTGTGTTATATGTTGTTGGTGAGTATGTTATAGGTTAAATTCTTGTTGTTATATGATAGTTATATTGATGATTGTGTTATATATTGTTGATGAGTATGTTATAGGCTAACTTGTTGTTGTTATATGATAGTTAGCTTGATGATTTGGTTATATGTTGTTGATGAGCATGATATATAACTCGTTGTTGTTATATGCTAGTAACTTGATGTATCATACTAAGTTGGATTGGTCTATGAAAATGGTTAGGGTTATGACATTCATGTATGAGTTAATATGATGTGACATTATGTCGTACTAATCTAGACTGACAGTGCATATGTGATTATTATGTGTGAATGATAATTGTTTATGAGTTTATGATGTGAACATATTAGCTAGTGACTGTTATGGATTTCATGACCTTATTTATGTTTGAGATGATATGTTGTGAAGTTAAATCTTGCTAATCTAGCTTGATTGTGTAGACAAGATATCTTCCCCTGAGATACATTAAGGTATGAGTTTTCTTATGTCATATATTTGGTGGTTAACTATTTGATTATGTTGTCTATTTGGTGTTCGAGTGTTTGGTGTCCATTATGTTGTCTAGTTGATTTATCTAACATGGTGTGTTTATAGTTCCTTGAATGTTTGATTAATTGCATGATATGAGTATGTGTCTGTAAGATTGCATGAAGAAATGATATTGTTTTAAGATGGTCATACTAACACATACATGTTGAGATAGTTGATATTTACTTGAGTGTAATAGGTGACAGTTGTAGCATTATGTATAATGACTATGAGTTGACTATGGATTATGACATGATTGCCAGTCTTGGTAAAGGTTGATTTCAAATTGATAGATATGATTGTCTTGATATTTGGAACATGTGTTTGACATGTGTAAACAATGCAAGAAACATGCTTGGTATTAGCATGACAAGGTAATAGTTGATGTGTTTATATAACTAACAGTTGGGTGATGTGACATTGCATAATAACACTCAATTGCAAAAAGGTCAAAGAAAGGATTTGGGAAATATTTTTTTTGGCTATGTTTGGAAAACCTAATTCCAAATGAATGAGTGCTTTGCATACAAGAAGTCATATTAACCTTAATATTGTTAGAAATTATGTGGATATGTGCTAGATTCATGAAATTGTATTTGACAGGTATATTAGCTAGTCTCTAGTTATAGGTGGATCTGTCAAGTGAATTGAAGTCCATTAAGAGATGGTGTGGATGTGTTAATTTTCAAGAAACATGCTTGGCACAACAAGGTAAGGTAACCAATGTATTATTATATTTATTTAAGAACTGACAATTATACGCTGATGCTTGTATGATGCAAGGGATTTCATGGAAAAAAAAAATCGATGGAATCTTGAAGAAGGCTCAGGTTGATATTTCCCTTGGAGGAACTAGGAACCATGGGTATTGAGTCATGGTGTATGTTGTTAGTATTTTTCTTTTGGTCTTTTGTGATTTGTTTTGTTTGATTATGACTTGTTTATGTGTGGTGCATAACTATGCCACTTTGTTTGTGGTGTTTTATTGTTATTGGTTTTCATGGTATTCTTCTTGTTTGTTTCTTGTTCTTTCCTTTTAAGTTTTGAGTCTTGGGAATTGGTTGGGAAAGAGGAAAGTTAGTGGAGATCAGGGAGAGCTGAATGAAATCCAGCAAGAAATGTAATGCTCAGATGAAGTGGGTGAATGTATAAGGGAAATTGAAGGCAAGAGTATGACAACCAGTTGGACTGGTTGGGTCCATTGGTACAAATGGATGATGGAAGGATAGTCATGGGAAAGGTAATCACGAAAGGTGAATGGATTTGAGGCGTCATATGCCTTGGCTATGATGGGAACTGTTGTTCTCGATGTTGTGCATGTGTTGCATGCATAAATGGAGTTCTATTAACCTTGACCTTATGATATCTAGTAATTACATCGTGATCATGATTATGTTGATGTCTATATGTGTATACATGTATGTATTTGTGTCGTGTCTGACAAGGTCATCATGGATCATGATTATTTATTACTAATGTTTATATGTACATATGTATGTATGTATGTCATTGAATGACTAAATCATTATTATTTTATGTTGATGTTTATATGTATGTATGTGTATGTATACATAGCGTTGTATGACATGATCATGATTGTTTATGCTAATGTTTATGTATATGTATGTATGTATCCATGTATCTATGTCACTATATGACAAGGTCATCAGGGATAATTCTTATGGAAAGACGATTGATTATGTAGGTGAATGGCATGAAGAGGTTCCTAGTCTTACGAGGAATCAATTGGGAGAAGTAGCCCTGACAATATATGAGGTCAATATCATGTGGATATGGATTTATATTATGTTATTATAGTATCTCTATGTTATGGATAGGCTATACCGAGGGATACATCATCAAAATGAAAGTAGTGTGGTCTGTGGCAAGCTGGGACAAGCATGGATCAGACACTGGAAGCAAGGTTGCTGGTAGAGACATTGTGGTTTGGATGTGCATTACTATTGTTGTGCATATGTTGTATATATGTGGTACATATTGCATATGTTGTTGTGCACATGTGGTGTTGTGTCTATATAGTGTGTTTTCATGTTTTTTATGCCTGTTATGTACAAGGAGGTACATATAGTGTTGTATGAATATTGCATATGCATTGTTGGGTATAGATGGTGCTATGTACATGTTGGATATGTGGAGCTATGTAGATATTGTAATGTGCATATGATGGATATACGATGTTGTGTGCATGTTGGATATGTAGTGTTGTGTACATAGGGTGTTATGTACATGTTGTATATGCAGTTTTATTTACATATGGTTTTATCTACATGTTTTAAATTCAGTACTGTGTACATATGTTGTTGTATGCATGCTTGTACATGTGGTGCGGTGTGCATGTGGTGTTTTGCACATGTTGTACATATGGTGTTGTGTGCAGGTGGTGTCACGTACATGTCGTGCATATGGTATTATTTACATGTGGTGTCATGTACATGTCATGCATGTGGTGTTGTGTACATTTGTATAGGTGGTATGATGTACATGTAGCATTGTGTACACATTATGCAGGTGGTGCCATGTACATGTGAGGTTGTGCACATGTTGTGTAGGTGGTGCTTTGTACAGGAGGTATTGTGTATGTGTTGTACATGTGGTATTATGTGCATGTCGTACATGTTGTGTTGTGTACATGCAGTACTATGTATGTGCATTGTGTATTCATATTATTGTGACATGTGTACTTGTTGTATTGTACCTAGTGTAGTACATGTATTATGTTGTGTTGCATACCATGTGTAGGTACATGTATTGTGTGGTGTTGTACATCGGGTATAGATGTATTGTGTTGTATATTGTATGAAAGGTGTAGGTACATGTATTGTGTGGCATTGTACATCGAGTATAGATGGATGTGTTGTGATGTACCCTAGGTGTAGGTGTATGTGTTGTGTGTCAGGTGTAGATGCATGGTGGTGTATGTCATGTGTGGTTGTATGTGTGTGATGCACACTATGTCTATGTGCACATGGTTGAGGAGAAGGAAATGGGTGTTTTTCGGGTGTAGCAATCGATCTGGTGTGTGTATAGAATAAGGACAAAGGTAGAAGATAAGGATTGATTAAAGGATAATTATCAATATTTTATTTTAGTTTTATTATGTATGAGATTTATGATTATGGTCTATGATGATTACATGTGATTTATGATTCTAGTTTATGATGGTTACATGTGATTTATGATTTTTAACTATGATGATTATGTTTTGAGCTAACTTGATGTGATATGTTTATACATGATGATTTGGTCAAAGATGTTAGTTTGACCTGTTGTGACAGGAAGTGAAGAGAATTGCAAGTGTACCTTATTGATGGACCACCAATGAGGTGTGATTTGAAGTTATTTTGATTTATTTTGAATCTAATGGAAATTATGTTCTTGGCATATGAAAGCATGAAATGCTCGGTTGGGTGGTTGAAACTTACTACAAGAATTAGTAACAATAGTAAAAATAAATGAGAAGAGGTTGTAGTATGTTGGTAAAGCACTTCAGGAGCAGGACCATTATGGGACACTGATACCCAATAGTGTCCATTGATTGCCATGAGCATGCTATGAACGGTATGATGGCTTTAAGGCAGGAATATGCCTTGGTTTTTGTATCTTTGGATGCGAGGAAGGTTTTCCAAGGGATGGACTGCCTGGAATGGGGGTTCCAGTGGAACTTGGAAGGTGAGTGATTGCATGGAAGGGGGTGTCTAAATTTCCTTAGGGACTATGTACCAGAGAAGGGAAAGTTTGGGATGGAATTTTTTTGGTCATTAGAATTGCCAAATGGAATCAGATGCACATTGGGAGTGTGCCCTAGAACAATGAGCCGGTAAACATTCACTGAGAGGACACGTGGCGTAATATTATAGCGTTGGAAATTGGATGCAGATTTGACTTTGACAATAGATTCTGGACTTCCTGGGAAGGAGGTGAATCCTGGTATTACTTTGAGGGTGGAAGTGTGAGCCTCTGGATTCCATTGTTGCAGATGTAGAAATCGTATCCTTTTATTTGTTGGTTAAGAAAATGTGCAAATGTTTATATGTGTGTATTAATGTGAATACTGTATTGAGCTAGATTTATAACACTCCATACACAGTATGATTATTTTATGGGTGAAGCAAATGTGTATGTGTGTATATGTGGTTATTATTGTAAATACCGTAATGAGTTGTATTATAAAGCTGCAATAAACCATATGATTGTCATATTTCAACAGTTGTAATTTTAAATATTGCAACGAGTTGTGTTATAAAGCTCCATGGGCAATTTTTTTTTTTTGCTAGCAGTGTTTTTTATTATAGGTGTCATTGAACACCGAGGATAGTGTTCCCCCAAGGTGGGGGTGGTTCTGTAATAGCTTTGGTTAAAACTCCATGTAAAAATATATAAGAACATGATTGATGGCAAATGTATTCTAAGCTGAATGGTGGGCAAAACATCCTAGTGCGTGTTCATTCAGTTATTATGGCTAAGGAAATTGGAAAAGGTTTTGGAAAGGAAAAATGGAATTTTGGAATTTTATTATTGAAAATAATGGAAATTAGGAAAAAATGAAGGTGAAAGGTCACAAGTTGCATAGGAGGAGGAAAATGGACGAAAATAATGGAAATTGAATAAAATAGAGACCTCATTTATAAAAAGGATTTTGAGGATTAGTTGGCAAGCTTGGTTAGTTCAATTTTGGAGCTCTCTCATTATTATCTCCCTCTCATACTCCTAGACACTTAGAGTTTTCTTGGATCACTCTTGGAGAGAGTGGCGTACTTGAAGTTTTGGAGCAAGAAGGAAAAGGAAGAGAAGGAAAGTGCAAGAGGACATCGGGATTAGTAGCTACAACGAGTTTTTCTTGAATGTACTAACTTGCATGTATGTTTTCCTCACTAGTTTGGCATGCATGGTATATGAATGTGGATTATTGGTCATGATATGTCACTAGCATGGAGGATTGCCTAGACTAACAGTGGATTGCCTATCCTTTCCATTTCCTAGATAGCCATGGAGATTATGGATTTACTTCCTTGTTTTGTTTTGGTTGGTTCTCATGTTTCCTTTAGCTTGGGTTGAGTTATTAGTTCCTGGAAGCCCTGGTTGGAAAAATGCTCTAGAGCCCTGTAATAGCCTGGGTTGAGTTACTAGTCCTGGAACCCTTGGCTGGAAAGATGCTCTGGAAGCCTTATGACAATTGTGGGTTGAGTTACTAGTCTTGGAAGCCTTGGTTGGAAAAAATGCTCTGGAGCCCTGGAAGGCTTGCATAGAGACCAATATGATGATGGTTTTGTGATGTCCAATCATGAGGTGGAATCATTGTTTGATTAGTTGAGGTGGTTGGCCTCTGGAAGCCCTGACTGGTTTTGGATTCATGTGTTTTATGAGATCCCACATTCATGCTTGGAATATGGCACGAGGGTGAATGTTTGAAGAGAGATTTTGCTCAACCATTCTATGGTTTGGTGGAACATGATAGTCCCATCCCAGGTTTGGATTTTTCATCATCAATATGAGGTTATTTATCCTTGTATTTCTATGAGTATTATATTGGTTTATATGTGGATCAAATGGTTGTGATTTCCTTGGTATTTCTGTTGCTATTATGTTGATTATGTATATGTTTTATGACAGTATCTTTTTATGGATCTCATCATGTTTTTACTTGTATATGAATGAACAATGTATCTATGGCCTAATGGATGAAAATGAAACTAAAGTGATAAGGAAACAATGCCTCATAACGAATCTCAAATAAATATGATACCCCTATGCTTAGATTTATCATTTACACCTATAGATAGCATTATGTCAAGTGTTTGACATAATTTCAGTCTCAGTTGGGGATGGTTAGGCCTAGTCCTGAAATTCATTTTTGGTTTATTAGTGTTAGCATCATGTGTTTAATGGATTCTAGAAGCTACAACAATTTCTGGGTAGTGGCCGAAATTATGGGTTTGAAAAGTGCCTTAAATCTCATAGACTCTGGCTTAAGTTTGCTTGAAATAGTCCCTTGATGCAGGCATGAGGGCTTGTGGGAGAGTCTAGAGCTCTCTGTACGCTATCATGCCCATGTCATGGGAGCTTCCAGAGGTTTAATAGCTTAAAAAATCAGTAGGAATCAGGGGCTGGTTATAAGAAAGGTTGAGATGGTTCCTAGGAGTCCTATTGCTAATTTTGAAGGTCTGTATGGTGTGTTTCCATCGGTTCCACTTCCTTAATATGACTGAGCAGGTTGAATTGTATCATAGTAACTTCTCGTCACATGTTTACCCTAGTTGGATGGTTACTTGGGTAGATGTGGGAGGAGGGTGCTACATTATGGAACATGTCAAAGGACCAATCACCAAACTAGAAATGGAATATGATCAAGCACTTGCAAAGTATATGAAAGGGGATACTCATAGAATCCATCAAGGATCCCCTCATCCCATATGTATCAAAACTTGAAACTTCAAAAGAAATATATGACAAATTGGTAGATTTGTATTTTATAATAACTGCTGGAGAAGTCATCTCATTAAGGCAAGAACTCTAAAAGCTAAAGATGTAAAGGGAAGAAGGAATAGCCTCTTACTTTATGAGGATATATGAAATCAAGGATAAACTTCAAGATTTGGGAAAATTCATGTCTAATAGAGAAATGATGACAGTTGTACTAAATGCACTATCGAAGGAGTGGGGTAGATTTACTTCAAGTATTTATGGGAAGAAAGAAGATACTCCATTCCAGGATATATGGTCATCGTGCAAGATTGAAGAATCTAGGCTAAAGGCCAAATCTTATGTAGGATAAGGGGAGCAAATCAAGCTTATGCTACAATGACAAGATGAAAAGGAAAATTTAGAAACTTTGGTTCTTGGGAAAAAAAAAGAAAAGGGACATGGCCAAGATTCAATGCTATCCATGTTAAGAATATGGACTGCATAGGAGAGATTTTCCTAAGCTCACGAAGGACAATAACAAAAGAGGAAGAGAAGAATCCCATATCACCGAATAAGTGGAGGAAGATGAAACGAAGAAGTCTAAGAAAGAGGAAGTAATAGATCTCTACTATGAATAAGATAGTCTTCCTCACCTAAGTTGTTTTCATGTTCCTAAGTCTTCTGTTGTAAGATATGGACATCATGATTCACTAAGAAAAATGATGGGATGCATCATGGCATCATAGAAGCATTAGCTCGTGACATTATCATAGAGAAGCATGAATGATGGTTGAAGCATGGAAGTCAACTATGGAAGGATATAACTATTGGAAACCTCATCTATAACATAGGTGCCACTTATGGAAAAGAAAGAAAAATGTCATCTAGTACAAGCCTCATCATACATATGTCAAAAGGAAACATCTGTTGGATGGGTATACTCTATATCCTCAATATTCTCTGATGGAATCTTCATCGAAAGGTTCATCAATTAAGAGGGGAAGCAAGTGTCTCATCAAGAATTCCAAACCTGTGGAATTCATGGGATAATGGTATAAGGTGAAGCAGATCAATGGATTGAATATCTTTTCAATCAAGGAAGATGCTAAAGGAAGTCTGGATGACATAAAGGAAATTAGGTATGTATGCTTACATTTGATATTGTAGAAGCCATTTCATATGGTTGCAGATAACATGGATCAATGCTCTATCTTGAGAGCATAATCAAAATAAAGGATCTCCTCCTTCGAAGGGATGCAGGAGTGCATGGGTCACACATTCACTAGATGAAATCAACATAATATGTCATCATATGTAATATGAGGTGGTTAAAAATAATTGAATTAATTATGATTGGAAATTCCTAGGAATGAAATGTGCGAAGAAAGGAAGAGATCGTCGATATGCAACCATGGAAAATGTAATCAACATCCAAAGAACAAGATATCTGACTAGGATATCTCCATGAAAGATATGTATACTTTGATGGAGTCTAAGAAAGAAATATACCCTTGACATTATATATTTTTGGGAGATGTGTGTTACATAATATTTTGTCATGCATCTTGCACTTCCCCGTGTCATGCCCAGCGGAGTCACCATTTTTTACTCTAGGAAAATCCTCTCTATGGACATAGACGATCCCTTTAGCCCAATGAGTGGGACTAGCAACCAATGTGGAAATCTACGAGACACTTTCCTAAATTACAATTGAAATGAGAGAAGAGGAAGGAGACCTACCTCGTTATGATGCTATAACACACTCGTTTATTGAAGATCTTAATTGCTTTCTCCTCAGGCTCAGCTCTACTTCTCATAGCATTTGAATACCTGCACAAGAGGCCAAAGACACAAAAAATCATACAAGTACAATAAGCATAATCGAATGTAATCCACTTAACAGATCAACAAGCATTAATACAAATGAACCCTTAACACAATCATTTATGGAAATTGAACCAACTATTTTATATATTAATGAATAAGAGAGGAAGCATAAAACCACGCCTTGATGTCAATAATATCTTCTTGAGTGAATGTCCAAGTCTAAGCTAGAAATAGTGGGGAAAATGAAAGTGAAACATCTCTTGTATAGGTATCATGTTGCTCTTGAACATGACACTCATTTATTTCTCATGTCGAGTTTGGGTGATCCATTTTGACTTTCATCTTACTACTCCATTTCATCATCATGACCCTTGGTCTTATGTTGAGTCGAATGTTGCCACACTCCGGAGTTGTGTCTCTGATGTTCAAGAGAAGTCCTATCTGCAATTTATTGCCTATAAATTGTCCGATATTTTGCTAAAGTCTTGGTTCATACTCATTTATTCCACTTTATTCCTTGCTTCATGTTGATGATGAGGGAATCATTATGGCCCTCCTTCGATGGGTCACTTCCTGTTGACTTTAGCTCATTATCCCAGAAGATGACTTCGATACCCCCTTTCAGTACCTTAGGGCTTGCATGCCTTAATGGAAAGTTCTTCACATCTGATGATAGGTTTTCATCATTGGCCTTTGATTGGATGATTCCATGAGTGTTCAACTTTAGCTTCATTTTCACATTCATAGATTCTACTGGTGTACCTTGAGGACCATTGTCATTATTGGTGGTTTCTCTCGTGCCTGTTAATGGTCCACATCATTGGCTGGTAATCAGGTAGTTTTCTAGCATGTTTGACTTCGACACATTCATTCACATGTTAGAATTCGTAATTTGATCGGGGTGGGATGGAGCACAAGACCCTAAGTTTTGTTTGTTATAACTCAAGCTGCGGGGAGTTATGTATTTTTCATGGGTGTATACATGTTCCTTCTATATGGAAGGATGTGACCATACTATGGGAATTTATATTTATGACGATGATGCTCCTTCTATATTGGGTGGTTGTGTCCTATTACAAAGCATTTTGTCACTATCCATGTACTCCCCCTCCATGATCCTGGAGGACCTCTATAGTGTACCCGACATGATTTCCTATCACGAAGAAATTCCCATTGTGTCCCTCTTCATGAGCAGAACAATTCCATTTTGCATCATTTCCTAAAAATATTCTGTTTATCCCAGATTACAACTGTCCCTAGCGTCAATCGGATCAA
The DNA here is from genome assembly GCA_031772625.1 of Pinus tabuliformis. NCBI lineage: Eukaryota > Viridiplantae > Streptophyta > Pinopsida > Pinales > Pinaceae > Pinus > Pinus tabuliformis. Next base: position 274,680,532 of record CM062809.1, on the reverse strand, counting down.
CTAAGCCCTTTCTCAGTCGCACTAATCCTCTTTTGGAAAGTTTTTTAAAAATGGAACCGAAGCTTCCAATTATAGAAGCTTTGTAACAGAAGTCTACTAAATGGTTAGGTCAGATGGAGTCGAGGAGATCAGTTTGGGCTCCTTTCCCCTATTAGGATGGAACTAATCCAAGAGATAAGGCCTTCTCAAATGAGAAGAGGAACGATATCCCCTCCATCCAATCTATATAAACCTCTCTTTTCCCCAAGCACAAGTTAGTTTTTAGTCCTAATTAAGTTATGGCTGAAGTTTTGATTTTGGAGTAGTCAGCAAGCTACCCATATTTTGTAGCTTTCTAGTTTGTGTTTAAGGGAGAATTGTGAGTTTGGTTTGGTGTGAAGACTAAAGGGAAGAGCCTTGAGACTACCATTGTTGAGGCTATCCATGAGATGCTAGCAGAAGTGTGTGGGAACCCGGATATGTCAGAGGAGAATAGCAACGTCAAGACATTGGTTGTAATCTCTTCTTGAACTAATATAGATGCAACTATCGATTGATTTCCTACATGAAATGTCATCTCACATATTTATGGCTTAATGTTTCTTGACCTGTTAAGTAGGCTGAATGCAATTCGTATGTATCACGTTTGCTATTTGTTTTTGTTTACTTGTTTTAGGTGTTCGAAGGAAGGAAACGGAAGATAGCTGGAGTGAGGAAGCAAGATCATCACTAAGAAGAATAACATACTAAGAGGTAGGCCCTCTTATTTTATTCTAGCCTAAGGACGTTTTCCATAGATTGTTTGTTTGTGGCTAGACATGCTCTCCTGGGCTAGAGGAATTGTTTGTGTCCACACTTAGAATTTACCTGCACCACAAATTGGTGACTCCACTGGGGAACCAATCCTTCTATTTTCTTGTTTGTAATTTCATGGTTTTGTGTGAAATTTATTAGTATCACCATTTCCCTTTAGTCCTATCTTCTTTTCTTGGTTAACTGCTCTAGGTCTAAAATATATAGTAGCAAGTCTGGTCTCAGCCTTTAATTTTTTTTTTCCTTGCATCCTCGGTCAGCGCACTTATTTTCTTAACAGTCGCGCCAACCCCCTTCTGGCGCTTGTTGTAAGTTTGGTAGTCATGTTGATGCCTATAGGTAAATATTAGGGTTTTCCCTAGATCTCGACCAATGTATCTTGCTCTCTTTATTTCTTCCTCTAAACTTGTTTAGGTTGTCTTCTCCCTGACTGGAAAGCTTCATTTGTTTTGGTTTATGTGCTTATTGATTTGCCTTCCTTTTACTTGATTTCTTGATTCCTTGGATGGTTGGTGGCTGTCGCGCGGAATGGGTCAATCTTGCGGACAAGATAGACCTTCCTAGAATCTAAAGAAGACCTAACGACAAGCAAACCAACCAGACACTATCTTTCTCTAGATATGCTTCAATAAACAATAGCAAACAAAGGTTTCTATGGCCTACCTTTGGTCCAACGCAAGCTTGTGGATTCCCTCGCTCTTTTGATCCAAATGAGCTCCTCTTCACGAATCTGCAAACACAAACAAGGCAAAAAAATTAAATAGCACCTGAAAAACCAATTGAAAAACTAATTGCATGAAACATATTTAACATGAAAGTCAAGGAGTCCATGAAACAAATAACATAAGATACTTGTTGAGAAAAATGAGTTTGATTGTATTAATTCAAAAGAAGAAGAACTTTACAACCTTTGCCTTGACGCTGTACAAGCTCCTCCCAGGGTCCAACAAGATGTCTCCTCTACTTTGACAAGCTTCACTCACTCTCCAATAGAACCAAGAGGTATGTGATCTTTCCTCTCAAGCTCAACCAAAGAGTCTTGATTTCACCAGCATTTACCCTCAAAATGTTCATCTTCTAACCTCCCTAGTCCTCACCCCAATGCCTGTATTTATAGTGCAATGGAGGGAAGTTACTAGGTCCTCCTTCAAAGGGATAAAGCCCTCCTTCAAAGGGATAACTCCTTTAGTCAAGGGATTAGCTCCTTCTCTTTTGGGATGCATGAACCACCTCAGAGCGAACAATCCACGTCAAAATTCCTTCTAGAAAACTCTAGAATTAACCCAAAGTGAGTTTTTTAAGATAAAAATTGCGCCTTTTGACTTTCACAGGGGTCCGCACCTGCACCGTTAGGAACAGAGCGGGTAGGTACGCAGCTTTTGTACACAGAAGGTGCGGGACCACAGGTGACCATGAGAGAAAGTGCAGAACCAAAGTTACATTGATTTTTAATGTCTTTCTCCCACTTCCAAAGCTTGATTTGAAGAGCTGAGGTTCTAGACTTGCTTAGGAGGACAGTACAAGTGATGATAGACCCATACTGACTGCAAATAATCATGGTGACGATATTTTTGTGTAACAGATTGCCCCCTAAAGTGCAAAGTCTGTAGTAGATGAGGATTTCATTTATCATATAGGAAGAGTGAAGTACTTTATCATTTCGAGGATTATCTTGTGGAGAGCCCGGTCGGAACCTGTAAAAACATTCAATGCAAGATATATATATGAGATCATATCATCGCTGAGGTAGGCATTCCCATACTCAGATCAAAACTAACTAGAAACCTATCTAATGCTTTGATATAGGAATGATCTTGTAAAACATCATAAGTATAGACTCGTGTGAACACAGTATGGACGCATCCATCTTTTATGAATAGTCCACAACATAATGAGTACAAAATTCCTCGCAGCCTGGATGGTGGAAACTAGATCCAGGGTCTTCATTTCTACCTTCCGAAATAGTACGATTCTATCCATGCGAATAAATGTGTTGATGTCGAACATGGTAGAAACCACTTGATTACCAGTCAATGATGTAAACTGTTAACAAGTGTGAGAGAAACCACCAGTGATGTCAATGGCTCTCAAAGTACCCAGTACAATCCATGAGATGTGAGTAAATGTGTTAATGTTGAACATATCATGGAATCCTTTGATCGAAAGTCAATGATGTAAATTGTCGTCAAAGGCGAGAAACCTGCCATTGAGGCATGCAGATCCCAAGGTACTAACAATCTCTAGATCATCTTTCTAGATAATGAGCTGAAGTCGATAGAAAGCGATCCATTGCAGGCAAGCCCACAACACGAAATCATAGATCAAGTTGAAGAAATTTTGTTGCAAGGACTGACTCAGGGATGGTCAAGATGGATGACAGATATTTTGCAGATGAATGGCTTATTGGCAGTGATCTCTTGAACACATAACGACACAACAGATGGCTTGGTGAAAACTGACCCAAAGTTAATACCCAGAAACCGGCTGAAGACTTTCAATGTGGTTTGATCAATTGTTAGGCAAAGGATTTCCCAACCCAGGTGAATAAAAATGTCATGTTCAAGAGGGGTTACAAAGTATGACAAACAGACTCATTTTTCTCTCTTTTCCCCCACCATTTCTGGCAAGTACCTCTTTATTTTTGACAAGCTTGGGGAGGATAACATTTTCTTGATTATAAGCTCATCCTTTGGATGAGTCCAACTTAGTTTAAATTCGAACCCTAAGAAGGAGTGGTTCGTTCCTGTTTGTAATTGAACAGGTCCTTTACTGTGAAATTTTAACGAGTCCAGTATAGGAGAAACTCGGCGTTTTTCAATTTTAGAGAGTCTGAAAAAACTTAAGAAAACTCTAGGGTTGACCTTTTTCGTAAATTTGTGTCTCCCAAGCCCGAAAAAGTATAAAATAATACTTGAGAGAACCGCTTGATCTTTTATGACCAAGAAGTACTTTTCGTTATTAGTGTCACTGACCCGAAAAGGTAAAAAAGCGATCAATGACACGTCGTTTTATAACCAATATCGAATTTGAAACGACAAAAATCCGGCAATATTTTCATGTTTTTACGGTCGGAAAAGAGCTGTAAGTGGACCATCTTTTAATTCCGTTTTAATGAGTGTAAAGAAACTCTCGGCAATCTTTTCATTTTTTAGGAGTCAGAAAAGGGTTTAAAGATGACTCTACTTGTTTTTTCGTTGAAAATGATAGATTTCGCCTGAATAATCCTGTATTCTACACAAGGACACAAACATTACTCATACCTGTTTGAAATGGATAAAAGTGTTGCAAAATACCTTTTCAAAGTGAAACATAAACAAATTTGCGATTTATTTACTCAAAAAACTTATAAAAAGGGCCTTTGTCAATTCATTTTTACCATTCGAGTTGGGGTGAGAAAATAGTGCTTTTGCTTAGAAAACTTCCCGTGAAGATTGTGGAAAATCCAACCGTCGGAATCGAGCGTCGTCTTCTCCAGGTAATCCGCATCACCTTACTCTTCATTTTCAACCATTTAGTTTTTTTATTTAGCCCCTCATTTTGTTTTTTGGGAGAGTTTTTAGGCGCAAAACCCGCACGCGAGGGTCCGCAGGTTTACCATTGCGGATCCGCGGACCCCGACTTTTTCTCCATTGGGAAAAAGCTCGGGGTTCGCACCTTCCGTGTAGACATAGTGCGGACCCACGCATTGTGTCTAACGTGGAGGGTGCGTACCCCGCAACAAGGGTTTTGAACCTAAAATTCCTCAAAAAATGGACCAATCAAAATGTTTTCTAGCAATCTAATTAATCTTTATACTTGATGCAGAGAATATATCATGCTAGATTGGCGAGAACGGGAGCATGAGGACGTGGATACTGCCGCATGGAATCATCAACCTTCACTTGATGCTTTGAGGGCATGCGGACTGTACAAATTCTGGACCATTCCTGGCATGAGGGCTCAGGTAGATTTCTTACAGTGGTTGGTTGACGGGTGGAGCGTACAGGACCAGTGCTTTTTCATTGGCGAACACCGGCTCGAAATCGAGCTGGAGGACATTTATTTCTCGACTGGTTTGCCTAAGAGAGGCAAGGACTTGACTCTATTCGGGACTAGGCCAGGTGGCCAGTCTGTCGATAGCCTCCGGCTAGAGTACTGCAACAGCCAGGCTAAAGACAAAGGGATAGACATAAAGACCATATCCCGTCCTCAGCTCATGGTGATTGCGTTTACTGTCACCAGACTTTGCGGAGCTGCCGCATTACATGTTACCACCGGATCCCAGATGCTTATGGCAGTTGATTGCTTTCAAGGCACCATCTTCAACTGGTGCAATGCTGTGCTGGCCAATGTGAAAGGCCAACTGACCAGGGCCAAGAGCGGACGACTAAAGACCTTTGGTTATGGGGCTTTGGTCGTGAGTTTTGGCCTGGAGAGGGTTCCTATGCTGATCCCACAACATCTTACTGTTGGAGCTGGGCTTCCTCGAGAGCCCAAACTGATGCGATGGGTCGCAGTCATGGCCCGTCACCTGGACGAGAGGACAGAGGTTGCTCGGTTCAAACCTGAGTATTTCCAATGGTTGGAAAACCAGGTCTTTTGCATTCAGGATTTCCCATACGCTGGGATAGATTTCCGTGGTGACCCAGACATGGCTCTTCCACCAGGAGAGCAGTGGGACGAGTCAGGTAAAATCCTTTTCAACTTTCCCTATTTAAATTTTTTTTTTTTTTTATATTTTTCATCGTCTCAAAACTGATAGTAAAAATTTCAAATGCAGATGTGGGTCCACAGTGACCAGCCGCTCTCCGGCCTTTCGAGAGGAGGTAACCAGTTGCACCCGTGCCAGCCCCACAGGACGAATCAACAGAGGTTTTGGCCGAGTTGGAGAGTCATCCTGAGCGCTTGACAGGAGATATTCCTGAGACTACTATCGACGACATTCCTCGTCGACTTCAGCGCTATGTGATTGGAGTCCCGGGACCTTTTAGGAGGTTCCTTTGCAAGGTGGCTCGGGCAATGGTTTCGTATAGAGATCATCACCAGTGATAGGATGATCGCCTTTTGTGGGCACATGTGACATTTTTGTTTTTTGTACTTGTCATTTTTGCCGATCATAAGGTGTTTTTCAACCTATGATTGAAGACGATGTATTTTTTGACACACTCCTATATATATCACTATTACCAGCTTATCTTGTAAATCATGTCATGGAATGGTTTTAAATTTACATGTATGATTATTGCAAATGTCTATTTAACATTCGAGAAGCAATTGCATCTGCTAATGTATTTAAAGACCTTGGAATATGCTGATATTCAATGTAATCAAACTCACGTTCCAAGAGACGAACTCTCAAAAATAATCTTAATAACACTGGATTTCTAATGGCATACACTCTATTAAGATGTAATACAACGAGTTCAGAATCCAACCTCACTATCAAACTCCGAATCCCAAATGAAATAGATTCAGATAATAACTCAATCACTGCACTATACTCTGCAATGTTGTTTGTTGTTTGACCGAGACTTACCCCATGCATAGAAATTAACTCGTCAGAGGGCGAATAGATAACCCAAGCTGCGGAAGAAATGTTCCGTGTATTACGACAAGCACCATCAGCAAATCCAATGTATGTTTGGAGAGGCATCGACATCTGCAATATCAAGAGTAAAACCAAGATAAGCAGGAATAATGATGAAAAACACTCTCTAAGCTAAGCACACTTTTGTTTTTTAAACTAAAACACAACAGCTAGAAAGAAAACTATCCTAACTAAAAATCTCCATACCCCATTCTTTTAAGCATAGTACCTCTTCAAGTAAAGGCCATTTCTGGGTTTACCCAAAGAGTCCCCATCAAAGTCTACCAACTCATAGGCCCCTTTTTCTAGCTTTCGCTTAACAATATAAGGACCATGCCACATAGGAACGAATTTCCCAGCGCCTATTTTATCATTAGCTTGATCATACAATAACACTAGGTCTCCTTTCGAAAAATTTCGAGGGGTCACATTTTGATCATACTGAGCTTTCATACGTTCTGCGTGAGTCTCGATCGCCAATGCAGCATCACGTTGATTCTCATCTAATTGGGCTAAGTATAACAAACGCTTCTCCTCTTCGGAAGTAGCTGGAAGTAACTCGATGGCCATTTGCAGTGACGGGATTTCGCACTCAATGGGTAACACAGCTTCTAAACCATATACTAGTTGGAAAGGAGTGAACCCTGTTGATGTTTTTACTGAAGTTCGATACGCCCAAAGTGCTGAAAATAGCATGTTGTGCCAATTCGACCGATGAATGCCAATGATTCGTCGGATCATGATAACTAAAACTTTGTTGATGGATTCAACCAGACCATTTGCTTGTGGATAATAAGGGGTTAAACTATCGTGACGTAAACCAAGCTGGCCTGTAAGTTCGGTCATCATAACATTTCGAAAATAACGCCCATGATCAGTGATTATCACTTGTGGGACACCAAACGTAGCAATTATATGATTGAACATGAAAATTGCTGCTGTCTTGTCGTCTGCTTCGAATGTAGGCATCGCCTCGGCCCACTTAGTAAAATAATCTACCGCTAGGATGATATACGCATGCCCCCCGGCCGAGTGAGGGTTACATGTAATAAAATCGATACCCCATTTGGAAAAAGGACCAACGACAATTATAGGGTGGAGAGGAGCAGGTGGAGCGCGCATCTTACGATCAAAAATCTGGTAGTTGTGGCATTTTCGGACTGCCGTAATACAATCTTTAAACAAGGATGGCCAGAAATAGCCAGCGCATAATATCTTTTGGGCTGTGGCATACCCAGACATATGACCACCACATGCTCCAAAGTGACAGTCATTTAGAACCCTTTCAGCCTCTTCGTGAGTTAAGCAACGTCGAAAAATAGAGTCCGCCCCACGGCGATAAAGAGTATCTCCAATAATTTTGAATTGTTGGGACTGGAATCGAATTTTTCGACGTTCCGACCTTGAAATTTCTGGCCGAAAGGATTGGGTCTAGAGATAAACGATGATATCCCCATACCATAGATCTAAAGTGCTGATTAGAAACAAAGATTCGTCCGCAATGGGCTCCTTTGCCACAGTTTCTGTGTCAGCACGCGGGAAGTCACACATTAACTCTGCAAAAACTAAAGATTTCTTAGACTTAGATTTCTCAAACTCCAAGTTGAACTCTTGCAGGATAACGATCCATTTAGAGTACTTGCCCCCTAGCAATTGTTTGGTCAAAATGTAGATCATAGGGTTGCAATCCGAAATTACCGTAGTTTTATGTAGTAAAATGTAGTGACAAAAACGTTGGACAGCTTGAACAGCTGCCAATGCCAATTTCTCCACATGTGAGTATTTTAGCTCAGTTGGATTTAACGTGCGACTAAGGTAATATATCACATGTTCCGTTGCCAATTCATCTTCCTGAACTAAGACCATTCCAATGGTGGAATGGGAGACGACGAGGTACAAAAAGTAATCCTGGTTGTAGTTGGGAGGATGCAACAACGGTGCATGGGTTAACGCGTGTTTGAGTGCATCAAAAGACTTCTGAGATATCTCATCCCAAGAAAATTGAGTATTTTGTTTCAACAACCATGTAAAACCCTTTGTAACCTCGGTGTAGTTAGGAATTAATCGTTGTAAAAAGTTTGTTTTCCCCTGCAAACTTTGGAGTTGGCGATGACTCGAAGGAGGAGGCAAATTGATAATAGCTTCGACCTTCGAGGGATCAACGTGAATGCCGGCTTTTGAAACTACAAATCCCAGCAATCGACCCGTTTTTATACAGAAGACATATTTGTGTGGGTTCAACCGAATACGATAATGCCTACACCTCATAAAGATTGCTCGTAAGTGGACGAGGTGATCAGATCGATGTAGTGAATGAGCAGGCAAGTCATCGAGATAGGGTTGCACAATGTGCTTGATGTCATGAAACGCATAAGACATCGCCCTCTAAAAAGTTGCTCCAACATTCTTAAGCCCAAAAGGTAATTTGCAATAAGCAAATGTCCCCCATGGACAAATAAAAGCCATTTTTGGTTGATCGGCAGGTAGAATGTTGATTTGATTGTATCCAGAAAAAACTGTCCATAAACGAAAACATCTCGCTGCCGGCACAATCATCAATGATTTGATCGATATAGGGAGCTGGGTAATTGTCCTTTGGACAAGCTCAATTAATGTCCCTATAATCGATGCATATTCTTATTGTTCCCTGTTTTTTGTTAACTGGAACAATATTCGATACCTAATCCGTTAGTGGGATCGGATAAATGAAACCTGCTTTCAACAGTTTTTCAACTTCTGCTTTAATTGTAACAACTTTTCGTGGGTGAATCTGACACAAACGTTGCCGGACGGGTTTAGCGTTCGGTAAGTTTTGATCTCATGAACAACAATTGCGGGATCAATTCCTGGCATTTCCTCATAGGACCAGGCAAACACATCACGAAATTCTTGAAATAGGGCCTTATATAATTGAATTTCGTCATCTGTACACGAGGCACCTATATGAATGTTCTCAACAATTCCAGGCTTAACCGAAATGTCAATGGGAATAGTTCGAGAGATGTTTCTCGAATTTAACTCTGAATCAGGATGTTTCATTGGATTCTGAGGTTCCTTGACATATTCAGTTGTAAATATTGATGAGAAATTATTTTCAAAACGATCATCCTCAGGTAAAAACGAAGATCTGTGATGGAGATCTTCCCATGGTAAATCATCTACACATAGGATTTCACGAATTCGCTCATCAGAGTGAACAAGTTCAGAAAACGTAGTTAAATCCGAGGTTGATGTGAAAAGTGATTCCTCACGGACCACATTCATTAAGTATTTTTCGATTGAACACGGGTCGGCAAAAGACTGCACAACTTCATAGGCCATTTCATATGGACTCAAAGGCATGGAATTACCAAATGAGTCTATTTCAGATTCAGAAGTAACGATCCAAGGATCGTCATAAAAAATAGTGTCTGATGTAATCATATGAATAGTTGCAAATGAAGATGATGCGTTGATTGGAGGAAAAGGAAAAGTTCCCAGTAAACCAGCATCTTTAACTAATCCTACTCCAACATCCTTATATGGGATAGTCGTGTTACCGATGTGCTGAATACTCTCCGAAGAGGCTGGGTCGGAGGAAAAGTAAGCCAGCTGGTCTATTGTTACGATCTTTCTATTATGTGGAAATTTTATGACTCTAAAGACCGATGAAACGACCACTGTCATAGCGTAAGACCAACTTCGACCCAAGAGAAGGTTGTAGTCTAGAGGGGCATCAACCACCTCCACATCTAGACTAACGGTTTTTCCTTCAACCCCTATAGGCAAATCCTGTAGAATGCCAAAAGGATGAAACCCACGGCCATCAAAGGCCTTAAGAATCGTCGGGGATTGATTTAGTGAAGGAGAACCAAGCGATCTCCAACACTGTATTGACATAATACACGTTGAGGCTCCCTCATCAATTACAGTCCGATGAATAGGCCTGTTTTTTACTATCACTGGAATCTGGAAAGCCATTTGATGAGGAAAACGCGATGTACTATTTTCTAGATCAAAGATTATTAGGTTCGGGTCCTGAACATCAATAGCTCCTATAGCCGACAAAAGTAATTTGCGTTGTGCTGGGCATGATTGCAGCACTTCCAAAGCCGACATTGCTGAAGGTGAAACAGCTAAATCCTCAACAATGTTATAATTCTGAGCCACTCTCGCATGTGGATTGAAAGCTGACCTTCGAAGTACACCCTTGGCGGGTGGTTTGATTACTAATTCTGGATTAGGTTTCTCGATCTGTAGTGAATCGGAACCGGGAGCTAAGGTTGATGGATTAGAATGAGAAGATTCTGCTTCTTTGCCATCAACAGGACTTTTACTGCCATAATCTTGCGATCGAGTCGCAATCCTTACATGGGACATCATCAATATGGGTTCTTCATTGGCACTCGAGGAAAAACCTATCATCTTGCTATCTTGATTTGGAAATGGATCCTTCAAAACAGCAGGAGTTTGGGAACCTTTGACGATTTTCGCAACCTCTGCTCGATGAGGGCAGTCTCTTGTGAAATGTTCTTCGTCACAAATGAGACACGGATAACGAGGTTTGCACTTTTCATCATTGGATTCCGCCTTTTCAGGTTTCTCCTTTGAACTTTTGTTCGTTTTATTCTTCTTCTTTCCTTTCTTCTTCCCGCCGGATTTTGATTTAGCTGTAGATGATTCTACAACGTGAACATCGGCGAAAAACTCTGCAGAAGAATCTCCTGTCGGGGAATCAGGCAAGGTTATGATAGGAGAAGAATTCTTGGAAGACTTCTTCTTACTTTTAGTGTTAACTGTACCAATCATACCGTCAGCGGCATGAGATCCCGAAGGAGCTGCAGTGATTTGATTCGACTTGGGAAGATCGGGGATCTTTTCGTGTAACATACCTGACTGAGTATAGACCAAGTCAAGGTACTGTGCTTGAGCAATCACTTGCTCCTCAGTAACAACTCCAGCTTTAGCAACATCTTTAGTGATCCTTGGCAACAAAGATTTTACAAACCACTCAGCCAAGATTTGATCCGGAATGAATACCTTCACTAAACGTCGTCGACGTCTCCACTCATGAATATGATCTGAAATATACGTGGATGTCGATTGTTTTAGCGAAGTTAACAATTCCGTGCCATTGTCATATCGAACTGGCAACTGGAAATGAGTTAAAAACGAGGTAGCTAACTGACTAAAATTATAAAAAGTGCCTCGCGGTAACTCAATGTACCACTTGGCCGCGAGACCAATCAGAGTGCGCTGGAAAAGTCTAAGACAGATCGAATCATCTGTGATGGAGTTAGACGCACACCATAGGTGGTAAGTCATCACATGGTTCGACGGGTCCTCTCCAGATTTACCTTCGAACTTGGGAATGTCACTGGGCAACTTATTCGGCATTGGCGGCCAAAACGGAAGATAATTAATCGGATCGTTTGTTAGGCGCGACAAGTATGGTAAGTCCAAAGTTGCGATAAATGGTAACTGCCGATTAGGATCCCTAAAACTCTGGGTCATGAGACCAGCCCCAGGAGGAGGATATCCAGGATAACTAGGAATAGGAATCGCGTTCAGGATATTGTATCCTCCCGGAAAACCAGGATTAACTGTACCGTACTGGGGTTGTTGAGGTTGTTGATAAGTGTACCCAGGATACGGTTGATACTGATAAACTGGCTGCTGGACAGCAGGACCGAATTGGTACTATCCCTGGTACGGTTGATATGTGAATTGAGGTTGACTGGTGACAACCGTACTTAAACCAGGTTGTCCTACAAGCATCTGAACCGTAGTTTGAATGGTGGATCCAGACGGTGGTAAAGATGTCTAAGGAGTAGATACAGAAACAGTAGAAACCGGAGCCGTCGATACTCCAGAAGTAGGTGGGGTAGATGGAACAGATGTTGCGGTAGTTGCAGCAGTCGTTTGAGATGGAGTACGAGGCGCAGTAGGCCCAGACTGTGAAACTACCGAAGGTACAAAAGTTTGAATGTTAGACTCGACTGGTTGCTGGGGTGAACCAGAAACTAAGGGTTGTCCAGTTTGAGATGACAACTGTACACCTGGCTGCAACACCTGTTGAATTTGTGATGGATCCACACTATGTTTGTTCCGGGGTATTGACCCATAATAGGTTGAGAATATTGAGGACCATAACCGGGTTGAGGATAGGTTGGATAGTTGAAAGGTACATTTCCCGTCCCTTGAACATAAGATTGACCTTGGGGTGGTTGGAAGCCTTGGTTCGAGTACTGACCTTGGGGTAGATATCCCTAGGCACGTACTGATACTGGGGTTGACCTTGAGGTATAAATTGATACTGGGGTTGACCTTGGAGTACATATTGAGTCTGGGGTTGACCTTGAGGAACGTATTGTACCGTAGACACGTACTGTCCTTGAGGTTGCGCCCTAGATGCAAATTGTGTACCTTGAGGTTGTCCCCCAGGTGTTAAATGAGGCTGCCCCCCAGGCGGTAACTGGCCACCTTGAGGTTGAGAATTGGGAATAGAACCTGACATCATAAGAATGTCTTCTACGCTCAACGGCTTTGCACCATTGCTTCCAGTGAATAACCCTTGTTCAATGGGTTGAGGAGATGCTCCCGAAAAAGTACCAGAAAGTGACTGATACCCAGCGGGAACAGAAGGACCGCCGTACAAAAAAGATTCAGGCGATTGAGTAAACATGGATGACTGACCTGACATATTTACGAGAGTATAAAAACCTCTAGGATGATAAGGAGTATGAGGTGGTGAAAAACTTAACATTGAATTTTCCAAATAATTAGTCAAAGAAAGATACCAAGTAGTACTTCTAGGTGGACTGTAAAAAATTTATTCACGCTCCCTTAGATCAATAACAGGTTGATTTTCAGGGATAGGGATGCCAACTTCTTCTTCCAGAGCAAGTTCTTCAATAGCTATCAAACCAGAAGGAAGATTTTCGGTGATTACTCTTTCTACCCTAGGTGAATTAGGACCACTAGAAGTTGGAGAGACAAACCCCGATGTTGGAGTAACAGGTTCAGATATCTCAGGTTCTTCACCTATATCACTAGTAGATGAAAAGCTACCAGCAAGTTCGGAAACCGAAATAGATTCAGGATTATAACCTGTTTCTAGAGTTTGGTAATCAGGATGTACAACCAATGAAGACTCTCCTTCTTCAGGTGAACCAACTTTACTGCCACTAGGAGTTACGAGGACTTTCAAGCCTTCAAGATGGCTCGGGACTTCTTCAGGAGGTTGGCCCCGAAGTCTACGGGACTTCCTCAGTAAATCAGCCACGGTTACAAACTCAGGAGACTGGCCCCGAAGTCTATGGGACTGTCTTGGTAATTCAGCCACAGTTAAAAACTTTTAACTACTTCACACGCAAACAAAGTAAAATCTCAATGAAAAACACCTAAAGCCTCTAAAGAACCAAACAAATTTGAATCACACGCCTAAAGAATCTAGAGATCAAAACACACACAAACAATAACTTTCCGGACCGAAAACACTAGTTGGTGATGAAATCCAACGTCGCAGAATTCAGTACAGAAATGGCGGTTGGAACAATTACCCCGACAACCTACTTAATGAATAGACTGGACCAAGTTCCTCCACTTAACCGTCTCGAGTGAAGTGAACCCCCCAGAAAATCCAAGTGAGTCTAGCCGATGTCTGCTCCAGGTACAGTGGGATCTTCCCACCACTGTCACCTTAGGAAGAATCCTAAAGAATATGGCCACTAAGGTTACCAATTGAGACAAATACACCTGGCGGAACAGTCTACGATCCGATACGCACGCAAGGGCAGAGTAGCAAGCTCAATCCCCTTGAAGGCTCCTTGACATAATCTAAGGTTTACCAACAAGTGACCCCAGGCTCCTCGACAATGGTTAATTCAAGGTTTACCATTTTTAATACGTGAATATCTGGCGTCGTTCCCAATGAGGAAGGATTGATTCCCACACTGGTTCAGACACGATCTCGTGCTTCTCATTTAAGAGGAGCTTTCCCAGAGCATAAATGCAACAATTGGATTTCTTCCTACCACAAGATATAGCTACTTGTTTGTTTTTACTGTCTTGGAGAGTTAATTACTCTCCTACTCCAAGACACTAGCCTAAGCTAAGTTGGTGTATTAGAGCCCTAGAAATAAAATGTTACTAGGTGAATTTTACTTTAAGCGTTAATTTTAGTGGTTGTTGTTTTAGTCAAGAGGTGGCGGAGATGAAACTCGTGGTGTAAAGACTCGACTCGAAATCACTAAAAGATGCACCTAGGATGATTTAAACAATCTTTTCTCTTCGATGAACTTCTAAACTTAAGAAAGAGTTTGAGAAATGCAACTACTTTGTAAACACAAATCTTTCTCAATTAAACAAATTAAAAGAAGAGCTTTTCCTTTCCAAAGCACTCAAAACGAGACAACTATCTATTTCACACAAATTTCCCTTTTCTTTTCAAAGCAAACAATCACTACAAAAGACAAACTTTTCCAAAAGAGATTTTGTTTTTTTATATTTTGTAAAAAAGACACCCAAAACTAATGAAAATGACTAACTTTGAGAGCTACAAACTATAAAAAGCTACTTGAAGTAAAGCCTACTAAAAGTCTTTTTGAGGATGTTTTACTTAGCTAAATGTGAGCTAAGGACTAATGTATGCAGAATCACAATTAGTCAAAAAACAACCAATCTTTCGTTTTCTTTTTATAAAAATGAAAATTCCAAACTTTCAACTACAAGCTTTTCGAAATTTTGAAATGAGAAAACTCAAAGCAAATTCCTCAACAAGGGGAGATTTCATAAATGATCAGACTCACAAGAAGACCAGTAGACACCAAGGTAATCTGAGGTCTCTAGGGCTTCTAAGCTTAGAGCCACTACACAACCAAAACGAAAAATAAACCCAACAAGCAAAATTCCTAGGAATTCCACCTAAAACCCTAATGCTAATGAAATTAAACCAAGGAAAGTTTTTGACAGGGAACAAGCAGGTCTGGGCAATGGCTAAAACTTATAAACAAATTCTAAACTGATAAAAAAGAGGAAAATTTAAAATTCTTCAAATTTTTGATAGGGTACGCAGGCAACCTGTTTACACAGGTGCGTCTACGCTCTGTGCACAAAGCGAAAGTGCGTACAAGTACGCACTGGGCTTAACTCAGAGGGTGCGTACCTCTCCCAAAACTATGAAAAATGAAAACTAACTCAAAATTAACTAAATACACCCAATCCCACAGTCATCAAGTCAAAAACAGAAACAGAAAATACAGTTTCTCAGGCCAAAGTATAGACAAGGAAAACAATCAAGTTCCCCAGTGGAGTCGCCATTCTGTCGCGCGGAATGGGTCGATCTTGCGGACAAGATAGACCTTCCTAGAATCTAAAGAAGACCTAACGACAAGCAAACCAACCAGACACTATCTTTCTCTAGATATGCTTCAATAAACAATAGCAGACAAAGGTTTCTAGGGCCTACCTTTGGTCCAACGCAAGCTTGTGGATGCCCTCGCTCTTTTTATCCAAATGAGCTCCTCTTCGCGAATCTGTAAACACAAACAAGGCAAACAAATTAAATAGCACCTGAAAAACCAATTGAAAAACTAATTGCATGAAACATATTTAACATGAAAGTCAAGGAGTCCATGAAACAAATAACATAAGATACTTGTTGAGAAAAATGAGTTTGATTGTATTAATTCAAAAGAATAAGAACTTTACAACCTTTGCCTTGACGTCGTACAAGCTCCTCCCAGGGTCCAACAAGATGTCTCCTCTACTTTGACAAGCTTCACTCACTCTCCAATAGAACCAAGAGGTATGTGATCTTTCCTCTCAAGCTCAACCAAAGAGTCTTGATTTCACCAGCATTTACCCTCAAAATGTTCAGCTTCTAACCTCCCTAGTCCTCACCCCAATGCCTGTATTTATAGTGCAATGGAGGGAAGTTACTAGGTCCTCCTTCAAAGGGATAAAGCCCTCCTTCAAAGGGATAGCTCCTTTAGTCAAGGTATTAGCTCCTTCTCTTTTGGGATGCATGAACCACCTCAGAGTGAACAATCCACGTCAAAATTCCTTCTAGAAAACTCTAGAATTAACCCAAAGTGAGTTTTTTAAGATAAAAATTGCGCCTTTTGACTTTCACAGGGGTCCGCACCTGCACCGTTAGGAACAGAGCAGGTAGGTACGCAGCTTTTGTACACAAAAGGTGCGGGACCGCAGGTGACCATGAGAGAAAGTGCGGAACCAGAGTTACATTGATTTTTAATGTCTTTCTCCCACTTCCAAAGCTTGATTTGAAGAGCTGAGGTTCTAGACTTGCTTAGGAGGATAGTACAAGTGATGATAGACCCATACTGACTGCAAATAATCATGGTGACGATATTTTTGTGTAACAGTGGCCCTAGGGCATCTAGTTCTCATCCATTCAACTGATTGTGAACTTAGTGAGTCAAGTGATTGGTGAATTTACTCACATTTCATTTGTAGTCCTCTTGTTGCTTTGATCTCCATCACACAAGTTTGAAAGGTTTCGTTTGTAGAAGCGTCTCTTTCCCATCATAGATTACATTGCTTGTCTTGTTTTTGATAGAGTCATTACATCATTGGTTTAGAAGAAAATCTCTTTTGTGATTTTTCATTTGCTTGAGGATTGATTGTCTCAAAAACTTTTTCATTGAAGTGTTTTATGAAACATTTATTTTGTCATTTCATGAAAAGTACATAATTCTATTTTGTTGCATCAATGTGTTACGTTAGTTAGCATCATTGACAACTAGAGTTGTATTTGCATTTGAAAAGGAAAAAGAATTCTATTTACTTGTGAAAGGATTGCTTGAGGTGCACTTATTAGGAAAATAGGAATTGGAAAGAGTTTTTCATTAGTTTATTTTCAAAAAGTAAAGTAGTAAAAAATCATTTTTCTTTCAGTTGCTTGATTGTTTTCATTTGATTGTGCTCTCTATCCCTCAACTAGTGTAAACAATTCATCGCATTTAAAGAAGTCTTGTCTCATTTAGCTGCATATAGGATCTTTCGAGTCACATCGCTAAGGCCTGAAAAATTAAGACATAATTCAAGATAAACTTTAAAATGAACTCAATTAACCTAAGGCACATTTGAAACCTAATGATCACATCTAGAGGGTCTAGGCTAGAGATGAGTTCCGACATCTTTAAACCTAGAAGTTGTCATTAGATTCTGCACTAGACAACGCTAGTATGGACTTGTGCTCCCCGTACCATCGCGTATATAAAGGGAGACCCCATTAGGTTACAATCCTTTATCCATATGAAGTTGAGTCTACCACCTTGTAAACATGATACACCAGACATAGCATTCAGTGATATTTCCTGCCCGTACTTCTCGGTTCGCCGAGAGGTATTCTGCAGTTCACAGTTACCTGGTGATCCTTTTTACCTAGATCATCCTGAGTAGTCATTTGATCTTTTTGACTCATTAAATTTAAAATATCGTCCGAGCACTTTTCCTTTTGAGCTCATTTCAAATCGAAAGTGATAAGGTCATCCTTGTTTCTTTCTCGATGCTTAAAACATGAAAGAGCACCAGTTTGTTTATGCGTCTTAAAAAATTGTTGCTCACAATCTCATAACATCCTTGTTAGTATTTTCTAGACTAAATCATGAGTATTCCTTAAAGCATGTTTTAAAGCCTTGAAATTTATCTCTCTTTTCTTGATATTTGATATGAAGTCATCGTGGCTGAACCATCCAGTTCACCTAGTTCCTCTTCCTCTCCTCTGTTTTAAAGATCGTCTAAGGAGCCATTTCCTAGATTACTGTAGTCACTTGAGGACCAAGGCATTGAACTCAGAATTTTTCTAAGAATTCAACCTTTTTCATCTCATCCTCCACCTCCCTCAGATACTGGGTCACTTTCTGATATTGGCCTAGAATCTCTAGACAATCCTGTCCAGACTCCTAAGAGTTTGCTGACTCTTGAAGGTTAGCTTGGACTAGTCATTTTTCCTCCAAATCCTTTTTTCGATCCTGTTTTGATATCACCATAGTGTCTGTACAGTCCGTATGATCAACCGGGTATTCCTTTGGAATTATCCCCTCGAACATCTTTGATCGTTCGTCATTGCTTGTTTCCACCTATGGAATCCGAAGGCGAAATTCTAGTCTCCTCTCCAGGTCAATCAGAGGTCTCCAGTCCACACACTGTCGAAGAGGAAGAATATCCTTTTCCACCTAAAGGTTTCCCCTACACAGGAAGCATTCCTATCAATGTTTATTGAGATTTGCGACCTAATTATGTGACTTTAGCACAATTGGTCTCAGGTACACCTAGTGCCTCATCACTTTATCATAACCCTGTTTTGGAATCTGGCACCATGCCTACCACAGGTCTGTTCATTTAGAACCCAACCTCCTAATAGTCGGTGATTTCTGCAGTCACTTCAGTTCTGATGCGACCCACTGTTATGAATCCTTTTGTCTCATCAGTTCAAATAACCCATTCGGTTGAACTGATGGTCTTGAGTCATGTCTCTCTTAGTCCGTCAATCCCTTAAGTAAGTGGATAGGTTGTGTTGCCTGGGGGGCAACATCTGAATGTTTCTATGGTGTCAGGCACAACCAACGCGAGTGGCTCCCAAGCTCACATAGTTGGGATGAACCAGCCTTCCTCTGGTGCTATTCAACACCCTGTTGGTTCGGTTGGATAAAGCGATGTCTAGTACCAACAGGTCCAAAATCCTGTTGGTCTATTTGGGTCAAGCAATTTCCAGTATCAGTAGCCTTATGAGGCTCAGGTTCAGTACCAAAATCCTTATGCTCCAAATGGTTCTCAAGGAATGGTCAATCCACCTTACATCCTTCACCCTGGACAGTATGTTCAGCTTGGTCCATCCACCATTCCCAGTGGCTATGACCAAATACAGTTTGGAAATTTTCAAGGTATCAATCTGGGAACTATTCAAGTACCCTTGCAATAACAAGGACAACCTTTGCAGTAACTGTTGGGCATGGGATCCCTCACAACAGGTTTTGCGGCTTAAAGCCTGAGTTTTGGTCAATTGTATTGTAAGACTCCGCGAAATATGGGCACAGAACGCAAGAGTCTAGGATGAGTCATAGGGTTTTCTGCCCTAAGAGTTGTAAAATAATGTAAAGTTGTGTTGGTCTACCCATGGTCCAGGGACCATGGGATTGTATATATAGAGCAAGGCTCTAAGTGTAATGACAATTTTTTTGGGGAAAGAAAGCAAGTAATGAGATAGATGCGAAGGCATGGTTCGATCATAGGAGGAATATTGAAGTGTATTGGGTCATAGTAGTAGGAAGAGGCTATGCAGCTGAGTGCGTAGAGGCCTAGTAGACTCCGCAGTTGAGTGCGCGGGCCCTTGTAGCTAAGTGCGCAGGGTGGAGTTGGGTCTGTAAGTGGGATTGTACTTGAAAAGGAATACTAATAAGGATAAGTTTTATTTGGAATATTGTGCATCTATGTTTTTGTTTATCTTTATGCATTTATATTGTTTATGATTACGCGCACTTACCTGAATGTTGAATGAAGTACTAAGAATATTGGGCTCTCACAAGTTAAGTCAAGTACTAATATAATAGCTCAATAAGAATAGAGATCAGGGTAGTACTTTCTTCATGCCCTTACAAAGGTGCGCAGAGCTAGTAGCATAGGTTGCGAAGGATAGACAGCTACGCGGAGTAGCGCAAGCACATAGGTTCGAACCGCGAACCTCTAGAAACTTCATCAAGACATCCCTAGGGTGTGGAAACCTGGTTCCAGCACCCTCCCATACTAATTTTGGTGAGACCTTAGTCTGTGCTCCGCACACTATTGCCGAAAGGGCCAGAAGTACCAGGATTTGCTTGGCTAAATCACTTCCGAACCTAGGTCAGGCCCCACTAAGCCAACAAATGGTTCCATTGCTGGGACTAGGATTTGCATAAGGGATGTCTAATGTCGTGCCAATGGAACCCAACAAAGAAAGAAATTGAAGAGTGGTTGGATAAGAAGATTCACGAGTTTGCAACACAGGAATTTGCAAGTATTTGAGAAAAGGTGGCTGGATCGCTACGTGTATACAGAAATCCATGATATTTTCTTTGCATCATTTTCGTCTGTGTTGTATGATTGGATTGCGAGGTTAGCTGACAGCTAGGGAAGGTGTAGGCTCGACCAACCGATAGTGTGGACTCCGGAGCTAGTGCACAGACTAGAAGCCTCAGAGGATAAGATAGCGTGAGCTGTGGACCACTTGCTCGATTGAATAATAGGAGGATTAATCACTGAGTTCTCCGTGGACACAACTGTCAGTTACAGCGAGGTAGAGCGATGTTTTCTCAAGGGACCATGAGGTAAGTATATTAAATATTTGAACACTTGGATTAAGATGTTGTTATGTGAAAAGTGGGTTATACGAATAAATTAGTGTTTGGGACTATGCAGAGTGGAAAAATCTACAGAAGCGGAAGTAGTGAAGAATTAGAAAACAGTTCCTTAATTTCACCCTCGCGGGAAAGCAAGGATGAGCTTGCGAAGGTTTCTCTGAGAAGCGTGGTCAGTTTGATAAGGCAGTGGATTCTGTGGTTACCTCCACCCACCCCACCACCCGCTTCACCTCCCTCACCTCCATCTCCACCCACTCCACCTCCACCACCTCCACAGTTCGGTATGGCGAGCGCGATCAAACTACTAGTGTTCAGAGGAGTAGGGAATGAGGATCCAGACCAATTCTGATTTGTGGTAAGAGTAGTATGGGAAGCACAAGGTGTCATGGAC
Organism: Pinus tabuliformis; assembly: GCA_031772625.1. NCBI lineage: Eukaryota > Viridiplantae > Streptophyta > Pinopsida > Pinales > Pinaceae > Pinus > Pinus tabuliformis. The sequence goes on along the minus strand of CM062809.1, from coordinate 274,659,441 downwards.
GACAATATTAAGAAGGCTACATTGGCGAGTGCGCTACAGGATCGCACATTAACGTGGTACATCAAGCACTCTAACAACCACCTAAACGCAGGGATAGCAGAGAGCCAAAATCCATTGAACATAAAATTTAGCAGGCCAAAATCAAAGACATAGTCAATCATTGGGTTTAAAAAGATTGCGATGCTTCCAGGCGAGACTCCTAGGGATCTAGACCAAAGGCTAAAGAGTACGATCCGCAAGGCCAATATGACACTAATAGATGCACAACATCACACATGGTTTGTAGCATCTCTAACACTACACTTGAGGACGGCGATGTCACAGTAGAAACTTTCTACCTAGGTCGAAGCATTGGAGATGGCAATGAGATTACATGAGACCCTGATACAGGACCATGGGTTAGGAGTTCAGCAAATCCAAGCATAACTACAGAATCTGTGTTTAGAAATGAAAAGTTTGAAGTAGGATAGGGCATTGTGGCCAAAGGCACACGAGGAGGTATGGTGCATAAAATGTAAAGGCCAGGGTCATGACAAGGATCACTGTCCAGTGTTCGCGAACTACTTGGCAGGAGGAGGGCCAATGCTGTTGAGACCGGAGGCATAGGAAGGGCCAAGCGCAACACCCACTTTATGGTGCGCAATCTGTCAGATAGGATGGAAACACATGAAGGACAATTGTCATTTGCTGCAGAAATATACACAGACACCACAACAATTGTTTTGTAATTTCTTTATATTGGTAGGCCATGATGAGTGCACTTGCCACAGTTACGAGCTAATGATGTATCGGACCCCAGCCTATAGGATGCAAACTGAAACATGAGCCCTCGACCCAAATGCGGGGATGGTGTGTGCTGGATTTCAGGGGTGAGGTCGAGGACGAGGAGGAATGGGACCAGGAAGGGACTGTGGACAGTTAATTTGTTACAATTGCGGAGGACCAGGGTACTATGCCCGCGACTCTACCAACCTGACGAAGATATCCTATACGTATTGTGCTCATTTTGATCATGAAACAATAAATTGTCCTATGTTGATCACAAAGATGTGCGAAAAAGGGGTATTCCATCCTCCTCCGACTCAGAATATACAAATGATGAGGTCTGAACTGCACAAAGAGGACCTGAACGTAAACAAGATGCTCATAAGTAGTGCGACCATGGGAGAGGATAAGGGAAAACAGCCAGAGGAAAGTACGTGGGTTCGCAAGGATCCTGCAAAGGAACTCGAGTTTGATGTAGAATGCACAAAGGAGACATTCATGGAAGCTAAGAAGAGCTTCGCGAAGGCCTCCACTTCAAGTAGTAAGGATCAACCAAAGCCAGGAATGGATCCTTCGATGCTTACTACCTTCTTGGAGACATGAATGAAACTGTTGTGCGACAACAAGGCAGTTAAAGGACTACAGGAACTGATCACCAGGTGCGCGGGGTCAGGGGAATCGTACGTTGTCCGAAAATTGGGGAAGCATGCATTGCGCACTGGAAGGGAGATGAGGTTGACTACACAGATTGGTGAGTATGAAATGGAATAGGTAATCTTAGATCTGGGTTTGGACGTGAATGTGTTACCAAAGAAAACATGGGAACATATGGGTAGGCTCGCGTTACAATGGTCCCCTATTCAATTACGAATGGAGAACCAACAAAATATTTTGCCCATGGGAAGGTTGCTAGGGGTAACAGATGATATTGAAGGTGCAAGCACATGCATGGATTTCAAAGTAATAGAGATTGTCGATGACAAAAATCCCTATCCCATGTTGTTAGGAATAGACTGGGCCACTGATATGAATGGAGTCATCAATCTAAAGAAGCACAAAATGATCTTCAAGAAAAAGTTGCTACACGTAGTAGTCCCACTGGACCTAGCCGAAGGAGTGTGCTACACTGAACCAATGTGTGACAATGAAAGTGACAATGATCTTGATTGTATTTACAAGATAACTACGAGAGACCAATATTGGGTGAATCCGACTGCAGATGGGAGGATCTCGTGGGAGTGCGAAATCTCCTACACTTCGGATTCAGAGAAAGAAGTAGAACGATGGCAGAATCGGTTGCACAAAGTGACAATGCGGAATTGCAACATGATGATTAGATTGTTGTGCTGTGTGACAACAAAAGCAAGAGAGCTACCGACATATGATGGGTTGATAGCAGTGGATGAATTCCTGAGCAAATTCGAAAGTGCAGTACCAGAACAACAATGGTTTGATGCGTTGAAGTGGGCACTGCACGCAACACCTGCACGATGGTGGGGTACACATCAAGGAAATTTTGAGGACTGACATGGATGTAGAAGGATGATGCGCCTACGGCTTGGAAACCCCCAGCTTTGAATGAGAATCAGGTGGCAAGGATGGAGAAACTTGTGCACCCACCTGTGTAGATGGGTACAGACATGTGCTGTGCAGCCTACTCAAGCACACACCAAACGAAGGATCGAAAATCGAAACAGCACACAGCAGCAGGAAAGGCAACATGCACCACAAAATTTCCATGTAGAAGCATTCAAGAAGGTATGTGGAGTCCTAAATAAGTTTCACCAGGCGAGACAAACTGATTGGGACCTACGCGTACCAGCAGTTTGATGGGCCTATAGGGCCATGTGCAAAATCCTGAGCGCGGAGATGATTTCGAAGTTGAAGATCAAAGTTGAGACCATAATTTTGGAGGAAAGGAATCCTCACACAGTTGGGATAGTACATGAGGACCAGGACAAAGGAATTATGCAGCCACACAAGGAAGAACATATACAGATTCAGAAAGCCATTCGGCGAGGGAACCTTAAGCTTCGCGAACTCGAAGAAGATCAGGTACGACTAAGGCAGAAGAGCATGTTAATGGACGCAGAAATCAAAAAACAGGAAACTGAAATCGCGCAAGCATGTCACATCGATAAAATGACAGGAAAAGATATGGGTAGCCATACCACTGTATTAGAAGGTTGTCACCAGGTATTTGTGACTCTGCTACCATGGCTACGACCACACTTTACCAAACAGAGTAACTAGGGGAGTGCACCACATAAGGAAGAACATGCGGCACTGACTGTCACGAGGGTAATGGAGGAGTGCCTGTGGACTAGGATGGAAGGTGAATTGAAACCTTGCACAGGTGGTGCAACCACCTAACTATCTGTAGGGAGCACAGTCTTAGCGCTCTAAGCAGTTGAAAGAGAGCGCAGGACTATAAAAGAGTCTATGAGGGAGCTGCGTGATCAGGAGGGTATGCGCAGGATCAGTATGTCACAAGGGTCGTGCCTGCACATATGGGGTTGCACTGCCACGCAGGTAGGCTCGGAAGTGACTGTTGGTGTCACTTTTCAAGACAAGATGTCCAATTTAAGACAACGAGAAGCAGGCGGCGGGCAATTAAGACATGACGTCAGAACTATTTTTGGGACGATCTGCCGCCAATCTAACATTAATGGGCCAAATGAGGGGGGAACGGTCGAATTTGAATTCAAAAAGGCCTATAAATCACAGGTGGCTATCCAGCGAACAACCCTTGGCATTTTGAGAATTCAGTTGTTGTGTTGTCAAGTGGGTATGGACCTTATGAATTTGGAGGCTTTGAGAGCAAGTTCAGTGTTTGAGACATTGCCAAAGGAGACACAGGACTTCTTGAATAGAATGATGTTGAAAACCAAGGAAGCTCTGCAGAACCCTACGCTACTGGTGGGGGATGCACTAGAAATTCCAAAGTTGCCCCAGATGCTGAGGCCCAAAAAGGATCCACGAGCAGCAGGACCAGTCTGCATGTCTCTGTGAAATCTGCGGTTCAGTAAATTGTCTATGGAAGACAAGGGAAAGACTGTTAATCTTGAGATAGATGATGAGGAGGAGGATCTCTAGGATTTCGTATAAGAGATCAAGGTGGATGAATAAATGGAGGGAGACATTCAGCCAATGTGCATTGTAGCAAAACTACACAAGTATGTCCCTCCGTGGAGAGGGAAAGAAAAAGTACCCAAGGATTTGGATGTCATTAAGAGCGCACTCCAAACCTCGCTCCTCCCAGATGGAATTTTGTTTGAAGGTTTGGTTCTGGGCCATGTGCCCATGATGAAATTTGAAGATTGGGACCTCGCAGACAGTGAAAAGTTCCCACATTTGGAGACTAGAAAACTCATGAAACAGAGCAAGGAGGGGTCAGTTACAGCACTAGATCCATGGAAATGGTTGCGTGGTGTGGAGGAGGCTGGGATACTCCACCTACTATGGATTCCACACTTTCACCGGGCATCGATCATGTTCTTTGTCATCAGGCAACTACTTTGCCTAGTGGACGATGGGTACTTGTGGCTGGAAGAGCCTATTCCCATCACGACGGATCTTAATCACAGGATTTCTCAACTTCCCTATATGGGAAGGGACCCTGCAGAAATAGTTGGCAAAAGTGGAGATTTGGTGCTCGCAGAGGCCATGAAGAAGAAATACAAGTTGGAAAAGAAGCAGAGAGGCTACATAATTAGTAGCATTCAAGACAAAGGGGTGTGCGTAGCCACCCAACTACTGGCCGGGAAGGTGATGAGAAAATGTCATGGCAACGAGGTATGAATGACAGCTGTCGTGCTGGCTGAACAATGTGCGAAGGGGGTCCAATTCAACTGGGCTGAATTCCTCCGTGAGGAATTCCTAATCAACTACAAAGAAGCTCAGAAGCAGGGCAAGACCTTCCACTACACATGGTTTCTCTTGTCTATCTTATTAGTGACAGGGGAACTGCCTGAGGATAGTTAGTTCCCTCCCCTTAAACAAGACTTGCCAGAGGCAGCAAAATACACGTCGCTTTGGGCGATGAAGAATGCCACGCAAATCCATGAGACCAAGATTTTCTGGGTGCTCATGGAGGCAAGCGTCCGGATGTGGATCAACAAAAGGTCGTGCCTATCCCCCAGAGTGTACAATAGTCTATGTAACTTTGCAGACTTCAAGGTGGATATGCACAATGGATCCAGTGCTGACTTGGACAAAACTTCCTTTCATCGTGATTGATGATGTTGTTTTTATTGTGCTTGACTCATGGCCACCCCAGTGGCACGCCTCGAATCTGGCGGCGCACAGACAGTGATACAAAAACATAAGGATGCCACCAAGCTGTTGGCACAGTAGAAGCACAATGAGTAGTTGGTCGAGGAGGTAAGGGCTTCCCATGAGGTAGCGAAGGCCACCAAAAACGTAGTAGCAGCACCAGCAACCAAGGCCACCACAACACAGGAGGAAAGAACAAGGATAATTTTAGGGGCGAATGTTCGTCCTTTGGCGACATTAAGGGGTTTTAAATTTTTAGTGGGCGAATATTTTGTATCATAGTACATTTTTACAAATCACCTCAAATAGCCCACCTTATTTTAAGGGAGAGGGTAAAAAAGGTAAATTTAGCCCTTGAAATTAGGACTTACAACCTTCTATTCGCCCATTTTCAAGAATAGGTTTTATTTAAGTGAATCCATTCGCCCATTTTCAAGAATAGGTTTTATTTAAGTGAATCCTATGGGCCAAATACCATATTTATAAAAGAGGTATGGTAAATTAATAAAAATATAAATAAATGAGAGGTATGGTAAATAAATAAAACATTTTTTATATTTACTCCATAAGTCACCTTATATACTGTAAGGGTGTAAACAAATAAAAATATAAGTAAAGTGGAGGTATGGTAAATAAATAAAACGTCTTTTTATACTTACTCAAAAGGTATGGTAAATAAATAAAAATATAAATAAACTAGACGTATCGTAAATAAATAAAACCTATTTTTATATTTAGTCCATAACCCTCGTTCTATTTATGAAGGCTCAAGAAAGAGGTTTTATTTAAGTGAATCCTATGGGCCAAATACCATATTTGTAAAAGAGGTATGGTAAATTAATAAAAATATAAATAAACGAGAGGTATGGTAAACATAAAACATTTTTTTGTATTTACTCCATAAGTCACCTTATATTTAAGGACACTCAAAAAATGGGTTATATTTAGGTGAAACCTATGGCCAAAATACTATGGGACAAATACCATGGACTAGATTGTTATTAATACCATGCAAAAAACCATTATTAACCCTAATATTAGAATTAATAAAAATAAAAATGACACATGGTATTGACCCATGGTATTCACCAAAATGGAACATGGTATTGACCCATGGTATTCACCAAAATGGAACATGGTATTGACCCATGGTATTCACCTGGAATGTAGCCTATTTAAATGGGGGAATTAAACCAGCATGTAGCCTATGCTAAGATTCACTAGGACTTTACAAAGCTTTATTATTTAGTGAAAGATTCGCCAAGATCTTACAAGATTTTATAATTGAGTAAAATATTCCAATAAAAATAAAAATGGCACATGGTATTGACCCATGGTATTCACCAAAATGGCACATGGTATTGACCCATGGTATTCACCTGGAATGTAGCCTATTTAAATGGGGGAATTAAACCAGCATGTAGCCTATGCTAAGATTCACTAGGACTTTACAAAGTTTTATTATTTAGTGAAAGACTCGCCAATATCTTACAAGATTTTATAATTGAGTAAAATATTCGCCATCCCTGGTGAGAGATTCGCCAAAAAATTATGTATACATATTATATTATTGATAAAATGGCCTTCCATTTTTCCTATATACCATGGAGTTTCGCCCATTTATTATATTTATAAATTTAGGGGGGGTTCTTAAAATTTTCCCTAGGAAAGAAGCCCGGACCATAGGATAGGGGACAAAAGACATGGAAGAAGGCAGGGACCCAAGCACGACATCTACACAACTAAAACGGCCACATGGTATGGAACAAATAGGGCCACGGAAGAAGACCAAGGCTTCCAAACTAGATGGTGAACCCATTACACTAATAGAGGGTAACCTATACGACATCAGCAACATAATTTGCGAGGTCACCAGGGAAGCACTCCAGGAAGCAATGATGGAGCAAAAAAATGTGTTTGGGGCCCTCAGGGCACAGCTGCAGCAACTTTAGGTGCGACCCCCATAGGAGGGAATGGTAGCCGTCTACGGTGCCGCAGGTACATCAGCAATGGAGTAGTTGCTGCAGGACAAAATGGCTAACACCATCACACTGCTGGAAGGAGCACTGACAACGGACAACATGGAGGATAGAGCAGCGGTGGGCCAGCTCAAAGGACTTGGCCTAAACTTGGCTGCCCTTCCACGGGATATATTATACCAGCTATAGGACGAAGCGATGGCAGAACTCCGTGCTAGGGAAGGATGCACCATACAAATGCTCAGCAAACAATGAATCAACATTGAGTAGCTTAGTCTACAATGCGATGAAGTGCTGGCGCAGAATCAGTAGCTGGAACAGATAGTAGAGGAAGCATGTCGTCGCGCCCTGGAGCTAGAAATTGCGACAGACCTACCAGTAGGAGTTCGAATTCAAAGATTGGCTATTGATTCCGCAAGGAAAATGAGGAAGCAATGAGCATATAGCTGGACCTCAACCTTCAGATTGTTGAACTGCGGTTAAAGGCGGAGTCATCCATGCCCCCGGAAGTTAGGGAACACCGCATTGGTGCTATCCAAAAGGGGTTGGAAATAGGATAGGCAGTGCAAGACTTTAGTATAATGTTGGAAGAATCCCTCGCGGTCCTCACTTCCTTACAAAATGACCCCACCATACAATGCCTAGAAACAGAAGCATGAGAGCTCCAAGTGTAGTATAAAAGTGTGCGCGGAATGGTGCAGACAGTTGTCCTGACCCAGTAGTTAGCGAAGCTAAAACAAGAAAAGGTGTTGAAGGAACAGGTGGATGTTGCGCAATAGAAAGTGGCAGTACTTAAAGTGCATGCCCAATCATGGATTAATGAGGCCTTCTGCATCATTGCCGATATTAAAGGAAACCTCACACAAATTAAGGTGATGCATGCCTTAATATAGGGATCTGCCCCTGACAACAAGCATTCGATAGAAAGAGTAGAGCAGATCCAACAGACGGCAGAGCAATGTGCTACAGACCTTCGCGTAGCCCAGGCACAGTTGGAGGGGCTCCATGCCAAGATCGTCGCACCAGCAGAGTGACTCAGGATGATTCATGATGATTGTGTTTGTGGCCTGTTGGGCATGGGATCCCTTGCAACAGGTTTTGGGGTTTAAAGCCCGAGTTTTGGTCAATTGTATTGTAAGACTCCACGAAGTATGGGCACAGAGCACGAGAGTCTAGGATGAGTCATAGGGTTGTTCGCCCTAAGAATTGTAAAATAATGTAAAGTTGTGTCGACCTACCCATGGTCCGCAGACCATGGGATTGTATAAATAGAGCGAGGCTCTAAGTGAAAGATGATTTTTTTGGGGAAAGAAAGCAAGTAATGAGATAGATGCGAAGGCATGGTTAGAGCATAGGGGGAAATTGAAGTGTATTGGGTCATAGTAGTAGGAAGAGGCTCTGCAGCTGAGTGCGCAGAGGCCTAGTAAAATCTGCAGTTGAGTGCGCAGACCCCTACAATTGAGTGCACAGGGTAGAGTCGGGTCTGTAAGTGGGATTGTACTTGAAAAGGAATACTAATAAAGATAAGTTGATTCAGAATATTGTGCATCTATGTTTCTATTTATCTTTATGCATTTATATTGTTTATGATTATGCGCACTTACCAGAATGTTGAATGAAGTACTAAGAATATTGGGCTCTCACAAGTTAAGTCAAGTACTAAAATAATAGCGTAGTAAGAAAAAAGATCAGGGTAGTACTTTCTTCGTGCCCTTACAGAGGTGTGTGGAGGTAGTGGCACAGGTCTTGAAGGAAAGACAACTGCATGGAGTAGCACAAGCATGCAGGTTCGAACCACAAACCTCCAGAAACTTCATTAAGACATCCCTAGGGTGCAGAAACCTGGTTCCAACACGCTCCCATACTACTTCAATTGAGACCTCAATCCGTGCTCCGCAAACTGTTGCCGAAAGGGCCAGTAGTACCGGGATTTTCTTGGCTAAATCACTTTCGAACTTGGGTCAAGCCCCACTAAGCCAACAGTAACAAGGGCAACCTTTGTTGTAGAAAGGGCCATCCATGCAGCAACAAGGGCTTCCAAAGCAAGGACAACTGCAATAGCCATAGGGACAACCCTTGCAGCGGTTCCAACAAACCTTGCAGCCACAGATGCAGTATGTTCAGCAAATCTCCCAGCCAATGTATTCATAAGGCCAACCTCTACAACCACAGGGACAATATTTGTAGCCACAAGGTTAACCCTTGCAGTAGCAAGGCCAACTTAGGCAGTTGTAACCCTTGTACTCATATCAATAGAGGCAACCCTTGCAAGGCCAAGGTCAAGGTCAAGTCCTGCAGTAGCAGGCCCAAAATCCTAATGTCCAAGGGCAACAGGTTTAGAATCCTTTTGTCCAAGGGCAGCAGGTTTAGAATCCTTTTGTCCAAGGGCAGCAGGTCTTAAATCCTTATGTCCAGGGGAAACAGGTTCAGAACCCGTATGTCCAAGGATAGCAGCTTCAACATCCATATGTCCAAGGTCAATAGGCTCAACAGTGTTTTAACCCGTATTTTGCTTACCAACAACTTGCGAGGCTTTCAAGGTCGAAATCCACCCTATGGGCAAGGTAACCCACAGTGGGGGCACAATCAAATGCCCTATGGACAAAACCCTCCATTATGGGGACAAAATCCTTACTAGCAAGGATGGGCTCCTCTGATTGGACCCACTTATTGACCTCCAATGCCTTTTAATGCCCAATTGTCATTCTTGGCTACACTAGAGTTGCCATATGTGTCTCAAATCAAGAATGATCCAATTCTTCATTCACCATACTAGCCTCCAGTCCCTTCCAAGATTTTGAGTGATTGTCCGAAGTTTGAAGGAAAAGCTAAAGAGGATCCACAATCCCATGTGATTACATATCACCTATGGTGCTCCTCGAATTCTTAAATTGATGTTCCATTCATCTCATCTTTTCCAAAAAACTCTTACAGATGTTGTAGCTAAGTGGTATATCAAGCTAGCTTGAAATACCTATCATGACTTTAACACTCTCGCCATGGCCTTTCTCACACATTTCCAATTTCCAGTTCGCTGTGAAACCAATACCCACCTGCTAGCGTCACTCAAGCAAGACATTGCGACCCACATCTCTGATCATATCCATGAACGGAGGCATCGACATCGCCTGATTAAGTTTGAGATTTTTGATCAATTGTTGACCGAATGGTTCACCAAATCCTTCATCAACAAAATTGCTAAGGACATAGCTATGGGAGGATGTGTCACAGAGGAATAAGTTATCATGCATGCCTAGTGTCTATACATAGTTTGGCACGTTATATGATGTGTTACCTAATGCACCCAGACCATCATCTGATCTGACATCATCTAAGTCTCCTGCTACACCTCCTATCGATGGATTAATTGGTTCAGTGACACAGACCCCTGCAAAATATTCTTCCAAACAGAAGTTGGTCTCCAACAATACTTCCAATGAGTCTTCTCGTAAACCACCTGGCCTTGGTAAAATCTCAGAGGTCCACACTATTCAGTCTACCACAACGGAAAAATCCTCGAAAGGTAAGAAGAAAGGAAAAGGCAAGGGTAAAGCTGATGCCCCAAAACAAGGTCCTCCTATGTTGTCTGTTGGTGATTCCTCTCAACAGAAGCCTTAGTATCCATGCCACATTTGTGAGGAGGATCATTATACTAAGGATTGTCCTAGATGATCTGAAGTTACTCGTTTGCTCAAAGGGACCCCAGTTGTCCTAAAAGAGCCATTTCTGTCCCAACAAACCCAGATGGTAGACCGGCCTCAATCGTTTGCTTCCTCAAGTTCACAAATGTTCATGATGAGTACGCCCATCAATGTGGCTACTAGATCAAAAGATTATCAAACTCGTACCCTAATAGTAGGGAAAGAAAATAAGATACCCCTTCTTCTTCTACCCCATCAGGTTCTGGTCTTCTTCATATAGAGCAACCTAACCCTGATTTTGTCGTTCGAGCACCCTCTCGAGGTGTGTTGCAAAAGTCCTCATACAATCCCAATGCTCGCGCCGCTCAACACTATAATATTGTTGAGGATTTGGCTTAGGCACCATTGGCTATGTCAGCCCTCGAGGTACTTCAAAGTTGTCCATCTCAATGGAAATTATTACTGTCAGTTATTGGGGGTATTGATCCTACTGATTCCAGTCTTATATGTTTTGATCTAGAAAACCACATTCCATGTCTTCCTCATCAAATTTAATTTCTCATTTAGGTCATCATCAATGAGAAAACCATTCATAGGACTGTCATCAATGAAGGTGTTTCTACCTGCATCATGTCAGTTTCTTGTTGGAAGACAATTGGTTCTCCTACTCTGAACCAATCCCCTAACACTTTGGAAGCTTTTGATGGGCATGATTTGCGACCATTCGGTGTCTTACCCAACCTTGTCATTACTTTAGAGGGCAAGACAGTACATGTTGAAGTAGATATTGTTGACATTAATCTCAATTTTAGGCATGGAACCCCCCCACAACAAGTTTTGGGGCTCAAAGCCCAAGTTTTGGTCAAGGATTTTGTAAGACTCCGTGAATTACAGGCACATAGCGCAGAGTAGAGGTTAAGTCATAGGGTTGTCCACCCTAATGTAATGTAATGTAATGAAAAGTAATGTTGGCTTACCCATGGTTCGTGGACCATGGGATTGTATAAATAGAGCAAGGCTCTAAGTTGTAAAGGGGGTAGAAGATAGAGTGAGTAGTGCATGAATGGTTCAAGCTTACAACAGGACTCTAAGTGTCTTGGGTTGTAGTAGTAGGAAGAGGCTCTATAGCTGAGTGCATAGAGGCCTAGTAGAGTCCGCATCTGAGTGCGTGTACCCCTGTAGTTGAGTGCGCAAGCGGGTGTTGAGTTTGTAAGCAAGGTTGAAGATTAATAAAAGAGAAGTTGATTCCTAAATCTATGTATTTGTTGTGCATTATCTTCTTTATGTTTTTATTCATTTGTGTATTGCGTGCACTGATATGATTGTTGAATATGCTGTAATAACCATAAATATTACACACACCAGTTAAGTAATTAGTTAATTAGCAAGGATCTTGGGTATTATACGAGTCACGCCTCGAGTAGGGTTGCGCAGAAGCTGCACTACAGATTACGAAGGGATCGTAAGTGCACATAGCAACAGGTTGGACCGCGGACCTCCAGAAGCCCATTAGACATCCCAAGGGTGCGGAAACCTAGTTCTAGCACCCTCCCATACTACTTTGGGTGAGACGTCAGTTCGTGCTCCACGGACTGTTGCCGAAAGGTCCAGTAGTACCGAGATTTGCTTCGCTGAATCACCTCTGAACCTGGGTCATGCCCATACAAGCCAACAAATGTTTCTGTTGTCAGGACTGGGTGGTGAGCTCCAGTATTGCAGCAATAATGCTGCAACTCTTGGGACTCCCTTCTTTACTTTTATCAACTCGGTAGTTCATAAAAAACTTGGAAGTGACGGTGCTGTATGCACAAGTACTAGCTCTTGCTGCAGCTGTCACTTGGTCAGCTGGCACAAGTCCGCTAGGAGCTTAAGCCAACTTCTATGAGCTATAAGAATAAGCTTTTTAACTGATGGACGAAAGATAACTCAAAGAAGGTTGATTACTTGCAGAAAGAAACTGGAAAGCTGAAAGGAAACGTAAACCCTAGCAAACCCTAGTTTTACCAGCTATCCCTACTGATACAAGAAAGAGGATGCAAGCTACTGAAAGAGATGCCAATGACTTCTAGGAAGGTAAATACATGCATCTAAGCTACTTCTACAGTAACATTTGGAAAAAAACATCTTTTTGTATTTTTGAATAAGTTGCCAGAGTTATCATGCATGCAATTTCACTGTTTTTTACTGTGCAGAGGTGGTTTGGCAAGAGGAGATGCTTGGAGTAGGTCGGGAAGGTTTAGAGAGGGCCTAAGGGGTCCCTAACACCATTCCAGAGAGTCTCACAGAATTTGGCTATCAAGAAACCTCATTCGTGAGCCTCTACAGGAAGTTTGCAGGGGTTCTACAGGATGTCTATGATTTTCTACAGGATGTCTGTAATTTTCTACAGGATGTTCAGAAATGAGATTTTGGAGGATGGATGGAGAGAGAAAGGTGAAGGAGTGAGTATGGAGGTAGGATAAGGGTTGGAGGTGGTCCAGGACTTGGTGGATGGAGTTGAGGAAAGATGTAGATGGATGGATTTGTTCAAGGAAGGCTGAAGCAATGTTGCACAAAAAGTAAGGTTATGTGAGCAAATGGGAAACGTGAGGCAAGAATCTAAGTTGAGGGATGGAGCAGATGGGTTTGATGGAGTATGGAAAGATAGAGAAGTGGTACAGGTGCTCTGCAAGTTTTTTTTCCAACTAAACCAATGAAGACTTGTAAAATCAGAGACCTAGTTACGTTGACCTAATCTGATCTAGCTGACAGTAAAGAGAATGAACATAATTTTCAACTACAATGAAACCATGTATACTAACTATGCAACTAAGCAATCAAGAATCTGAACATGTAACCAACTTCTGCAAATGAAAATCAAACACTAGTGATTGCATGGCAAAGTAAAGTTAGTGTTTTTGTGGGCGGCAAGGTCTCCTTGATCCCAACTCTTGATCCCACTGAGGGAGAGGTGAAATCAGAGGCGTTTGATGGCCCTTTTCTGAAGCTTTTCCCTGTTAACAACCTATCAACTCAATTTGAACATCAAAAGTCTTTTTAATCATCAACAGTGACCTAGTTAATCAGCAAGATTTAATCTACTTGTCATGTGGAAAGAGTCAATTTTGCAGACAAAACCAACCTCCCTAGAAGCTAAGGCTTTCTAGTGACAAACAAGACAATTAAACACTATCTTTCCCTAAATATGCATTTAGAATACAAGAAATTAGGTGTTTATAACATACCTTTAGTCCAACGCTTTGTAGTAGTCCAGTCTCTCCGATCCGGATGAGCTCCTCCTTCTCTTCGAAACCTGCATTCACTAACAAGCAAACGATTACATAGCACCTGAATAACTCATAAAATAAAACATATTCATCATAAAGACCAAGGAGTATATGAAACAAATTATGTATAACAACTTGTTGAGAAAAATGAGCTTAATTGTATTAAGTGGAAACGAAAGAAACCATTACAACCAGTGCCTTGGTGTTGTGCAGGTCCCTCCCAGGGGTCTAGCAAGAGTTCTCCTTTACTTTGATCAGCTCACCCACTTCCAAATGAAGCTAAGAAAGGATGGGAATCTCTCCTCTCAAGCTCTATAAGGGAGTCCTAATTTCAGCAGCATCTACCCTTAGGAATGTTCAGCTTTCAACCTCCCCTCCCTCTGGCCCAATGCCTATATTTATAGTGCTTTGGAGGAAGTTAATCAGGTCCACCAAGAATGGGATAAGCCCCTCTTTCAATGGGATAGCTCCCCTCTTGATGGGATAAGTTCCTCTTTCATAGGGATACATGAACCATCTGGAGGCACTCAATACACGTCAAACAAACTTCTAGAATGTTCTAGAATCGACCACAAGTAACTTTTTTGAAGTAAAACCCATGCCTTTTGACCTTTACAGGAGTACGCACCCTCCCCTTTACAGACAGAGCATACAAGTACACAGGTAATGTGAACTTGGGGTGCGTACACGCAAGTAAGGTTAAGAGAAACTGCGTAACCAGAGTTAATTGACTTTTTAGGGACTTTCTCTCTTTCTTGGCGTTTGACATGAGGAGCAGAGGTATAAGAATTGCCAAGGAGGATAGTATGATAGTTGATGGAGCCATACTAACTGTAGATAGTCATGGTGACAAATTTTAGTGTAACAGATTTCCCCCTAAAGTGCGAAGCCTGTAGTAGATTAGGGTTTCATATCATCTAGGAAGGGTGAAGTACTTTATCATTTCAAGGATTATCTTGTGGAGAGCCCAGTCGGAACCTGCAAATATTCAACACAAAATACATATATAAGATCATATCATCGCTGAGGTAGGCATTCCCATACTCAGATTGAAAACTTTAACTAACAAACTACTGCTCTGATATAGGAATGATTTCGCAGTACATCATAATCATAGACTCTTGTAGACACAGTATGGATGCAACCATCTGCTTATGATTAGTCTACTGTATAATGAATACAAAACTCCTCGCAGCCTGGATGGTGGAAACTAGATCCAGGGTCTTCATTTCTATTTCCTGAAATGGTACGATTCTATCCATGCAGATAAATGAGTTGATGTTGAACATGGTAGAAACCACTTGATCACCAGTCGATGATGTAAACCGTTAACAAGTGTGAGAGAGACCACCAGTGATGTCAATGGTTCTCAAAGTACCCAGTACAATCCATGAGATGTGAATGAATGAGTTGATGTCGAACATTTCACGGAATCCTTCGATCGAAAGTCAATGATGTAAACCGTCGTCAAAGGCGAGAAACCTGCCATTGATGCATGCAGATTTCAAGGTATTGACGATTTCTAGGTCATCTTTCTAGATAATGTGCTGATGTCGATAGAAAATGACCCGTTGCAGGCAAGCCCACAACACGAAATCATAGATCAAGTTGAAGAAATGTAGCTGTAAGGACTGACTCAGGGATGGTCGAGATGTATGACGGGTATTTTGCAGAT
This sequence comes from Pinus tabuliformis, assembly GCA_031772625.1. Lineage (NCBI taxonomy): Eukaryota > Viridiplantae > Streptophyta > Pinopsida > Pinales > Pinaceae > Pinus > Pinus tabuliformis. The sequence goes on along the minus strand of CM062809.1, from coordinate 274,643,840 downwards.
GAATGGTTTATTTGCAGTGACCTCTTGAACACATAACGACACGACAGATGGCTTGGTGACGATTGACCCAAAGTTAATACCTGGCTGAAGACTTTCAATGTGGTTTGATCAACTTGTGAGGCAAAGGATTTCCCAACCCAGGTGAATGAAAAGTGTCGTGTTCAAGAGCGGTGACAAGGTTTCTTCTGAGATGAAGGATAACAAGTAGGCTCATTTTTCTCTCTTTTCCCCCACCATTTCTGGCAAGTACCTCTTTATTTTTTACAAGCTTGAGGAGGATAACATATGCTTGATTATAAGCTCATCCTTTGGATGATTCCAACTTAGTTTAGATTCGAACCCTAAGAAGGAGTGGTCCGTTCCTGTTTGTAATCAAACAGGTCCTTTACTGTGAAATTTTAATGAGTCCAGTATAGGAGAAACTCGGCGTTTTTCAATTTTAGAGAGTCTGAAAAACTTAAGAAGACTCCAGGGTTGAACTTTTTCGTAAATTTGTGTCTCCCAAGCCCGAAAAAGTAAAAAATAATACTTGAGAGAACCGCTTGATCTTGCGACCAAGGAGTACTTTCATGATTAGTGCCTTTGACCTGAAAAGTAAAAAGCGATCAATGACACGTCGTTTTATTTCCAATATTGAATTTGAAACGACAAAAATCCGGCAATCTTTTCCTGTTTTTACGGTCAGAAAAAGGGCTATAAGGGGACCGTCTTTTAATTCCGTTTTAATGAGTGTAAAAGAAACGCTCGGCAATCTTTTCATGTTTTAGGAGTTAGAAAAGGGCTTAAAAGATGACTCTGATGTTTTTGTTTGTGAAAAATGAAATTTTCCCTGAAAATCCTTTATCCTGCACAAAAACCAACACATTACTCATACCTGTTTAAAGATAGATAAAAATACTTTGAAAAATAACTTTTCATGGTGGAAAATAAACAAATTTAACATTTATTTACTCAAAAAACCTATAAAAGGGTTTTTACCATTTCATTTTTACCATTTTACTGTTGAGGAGAGAAAAAGGTCTTTTGGCAAGAAACTTCCCGTGGACATTGCGGAGAATCCGATCGTCGAAATCAAACGCCGTCTCATCAGGTATTCTACAACATCCTCCTCTTCATTTCCATCCATTTAAAATTTGTTTTTAGGCCCTAGTTTCATTTTTTGGAGGCTTTGGGGTTTCAAGGTCTGCTTTTCGTTGTACGCAAGTGCTCCACTGGTGACCTGCGTACCCCGACATTTTCTCAGTTGGGAAAATGCCAGGCGTACGCATCTTGCCTTAAGAGAACCTGCGTACATACACTTTGTCTCTAAAGGCGGGCTACGTACACCGCGGAGAGGATTTTCAAACCCCAATTTCTCCAAAATGGACTAATTTTTTTTTAATTTTATGGACTCTAACAGATGTTTTATGGTGTGTAGATTGCCCACCATGCTTGATTGGCGTGAGAGAGAACACGAAGATGTTGATTTGGCCGCCATTAATCACCAACCTTCCATTGATGCTTTGAAGGCATGCGGTCTTTACAAATATTGGGCCATACCTGGCATGAGGGCCCAGGTGCGCTTTCTAGAGTGGCTGGTTGAAAGGTGGAATGTTCAGGATCAGTGATTTTACATTGGAGGGCACCAACTCGAGATAGAGCCCTCAGACATTTATTTTCTCACTGGTTTGCCCAAGAGGGGCGAACAATTGAATCTGTAAGGGACTAGGCCAAGTGGCCAGTCCATCACTAGTCTCCGTCTAGAGTGGTTTAATAATCAGAACCAGGAGAAGGGGATAGAGATCAAAACTATATCCCGACCTGAACTTATGGTAATTTCCTTTACAGTTACCAGACTTTTCGGGGCTGCCGCTTTGCACATTGCCACTGGATCCCAGATGCGGATGGCGATTGATTGCTATTGAGGCACCATTTTCAACTGGTGTGATGCTGTGTTGGCCAATTTAAAGGGCCAACTGACTAGGGCAAAAAACAGGCAACTAAAGACTTTTGGTTATGGGCCTTTAGTTGTGAGTTTTTCTCTAGAGAGGGTTCCGATGCTGATCCCGCAGCATCTCACTGTTGAGGTTGGGCTTCCTCGAGAGCCTAAGTTGATGCGATGGGTTGCGGTGATGGCCCGTCATCCTGACGAGGGCATGGAGGTTGTCTGATTTAGACCGGAGTACTTTCACTGGTTAGAGGACCAGGTCTTCTCTATACATGATTTTCCTTATGCCGGAGTTGATTTTCGCAGAGATCTGGACATGGTTCTTCCACCAGGAGAGCAATGGGACAACACATGTAATTCATTTTTCACAAGTTTTTAAATTATCTATTTTTTTTGTTTTTATATCGTCTCAAAACTGACAGTAATAATTTTCAAAATGCAGATGTAGGCCCACGACGTCCAGCCAATCTCCGGCCTTTTGAGAGGAGACAACCAGTTGCACCGGCACCGCTCCCACAGGACGAGGCTATAGAGACCTTAGCTGAGTTGGAACAAGACCTAGAGCGTCTGACGGCAGATATACCAGAGACTACTATAGATGATATTCCTATCAGGCTTCAGCGCTATGTAGTCGGAGTCCCAGGACCTTTTAGAAGGTTCTTGTGTAGGGTAGCCCGTGCAGTGGTGTCGTATAGAGAGCATCACCAGTGATTGGATGGTCGGTTTTGTAGACACATGTGACATTTTGGTTTTTTGTACTTATCATTTTTGCCGATCATAAGGTGTTTTTCAACCTATGATCGAAGACGATGTATTTTTTGACACACTCCTATCTATATATATCATTATTACTGGCTTATCTTGTTAAACATGTGTGATTAAATGTTTTTAAATTTACATGTATGATTATCGCAAATGTCTGTCTAACATTCGAGAAGAAACTGCATCTACTAATGTATTTAAAGACCTTGGAATATGCTGATATTCAATATAATCAAATTCACGTTCCAAGGGACGCACTCTCAAAAATAACCTTAATAACACTGGATTTCTAATGGCATAGACTCTATTAAGCTGTAATACAACGAGTTCAGAATCTACCCTCACTATCAAACTCTGAATCCCAAATGAAATAGATTCAGACAATAACTCAATCACTGCACTGTATTCTGCAATGTTGTTTGTTGTTTGACCGAGGCTCACCCCATGCATAGAAGCTAACTCATCAGAGGGCGAATAGATAACCCAAGCTACGGAAGAGATATTCCATGTACTACGACAAGCACCATCAGCAAATCCAATGTATGTTTGGAGAGGCATCGACATCTGCAAATATCAAGCGTAAAACCAAGATAAGTAGAATAACGACGAAAAACACACTTTCTAAGCTAAGCACACTGTCTAAACTAACAAACACACCAGCTAGAAAGAAAAACCTAACCTAACTAAAATCTCCATACCCATCATTTAAGCATAATACCTCTTTAGGTAAAGTCCATTTCTGGGTTTACCCAAAGAGTCCCCGTCAAAGTCAACCAGCTCATAGGCCCCTTTTGCTAGCTTTCGCTTGACAATATAGGGCCCATGCCACATAGGAACGAATTTTCCAGCACCTAATTTATCGTTAGCTTGATCATATAATAGCATTAGGTCTCCTTCCGAAAAAATTCGAGGGGTCACATTTTGATCATACTGAGCTTTCATACGTTTTGCGTGAGTCTCGATTGCCAATGCAACATCACGTCGAGTCTCATCTAATTGAGCTAAGTATAATAAACGCTTCTCCTCTTCGGAAGTAGCTGGAAGTAATTCGACAGCCATTTGAAGTGACGAGATTTCACATTCAATGGGCAGCACAGCTTCCAAACCATAAACTAGTTGGAAAGGAGTGAACCCTGTTGATGTTTTCACTGAGGTTCGATACGCCCAAAGCGCGGAAAATAACATGTTGTGCCAATTCGACCGATGAATACCAATGATTCATCGGATCATGATAACTAAAACTTTGTTGATGGACTCAACTAGACCATTCGCTTGTGGATAATAAGGAGTTGAGCTATCGTGATGCAAACCAAGCTGGCCTATAAGTTCTGTCATCATAACGTTTCGAAAATGGCGCCCATGGTCAGTGATTATCGCTTGTGGGACACCAAACTTAGCAATAATGTGATTGAATACGAAAATTGCAGCTGTCTTGCCATCTGCCTTGAATGTAGGCATTGCCTCGGCCCACTTAGTAAAATAATCAACCGCAAGGATGATATACGCATGCCCCCCGGCCGAGTGAGGGTTACATGTAATAAAATCGATACCCCATTTGGCAAAAGGACCAACGACAATTATAGGGTGGAGAGGAGCAGGTGGTGCACGCATCTTGCGATCAAACACTTGACAGTTGTGGCATTTCCGGACCGCAATAATACAGTCTTTAAACAAGGACGGCCAGAAGTAGCCAGCGCGCAATATCTTTTGGGCTGTGGCATACCCAGACATATGACCGCCACACGCTCCAGAGTGATAGTCATTCAGAACCCTTTCAGCTTCCTCGTGAGTTAAGCAACAGCGAAAAACCAAGTCTGCCCCACGGCGATAAAGAGTATCTCCAATAATTTTGTACTGTTGGGACTGGAATCGAATTTTCCGACGTTCCGACTTTGAAGCTTCGGGCCGAAAGGATTGGGTCTGGAGATAGATGATTATATCCCCATACCACGGATCTAAAGTGCTGATGAGAAACAAATATTCGTCCACAATGGGTTCCTCTGCCACAGTTTCTGTGTCAGCACGTGGGAAATCACACATCAACTCTGCAAAAACTAAAGATTTCTTAGACTTAGATTTTTCAAACTCCGAGTCGAACTCCTGCAGGATAACAATCCATTTGGAGTTCTTGCCCCCTAGCAATTGTTTAGTCAGAATGTAGATCATAGGGTTGCAACTGAAATAACTGTAGTTTTACGGAGAAGAATGTAGTGACGAAAATGTTGGACAGCTTGAACGGCTGCCAATGCCAATTTCTCCACATGTGAGTATTTTAGCTCAGTTGGGTTTAACGTCTGACTAAGGTAATATACCACATGTTCCGCTCCGAATTCATCTTTCTGAACTAAGACCATCCTGATGGTGGAATGGGCGGCGGCGAGGTACAAAAAGTAATCCTGGTTATAATTGGGAGGATGCAGCAACGGTGCATGGGTCACCGCGTGCTTAAGCGCATCAAAAGATTTCTGAGCTATCGCATCCCAAGAGAATTGAGCGTTCTGTTTCAAAAACTGGGTAAAACCCTTTGTAATCTCGGCGTAGTTAGGAATGAATCAGCGCAAAAAGTTTGCTTTCCCCTGCAAACTTTGGAGTTGGCGAAGACTCGAAGGAGGAGGCAATTTGATGATAGCTTCTACCTTCGATGGATCGACGCGAATGCTGACTTTTGAAACTACAAACCCCAGCAATCATCCCACTTCTATACAGAAGACACATTTGTGTGGGTTCAACCGTATACGATAACGCCTACACCTCATGAAAATTGCTCGTAAATGGACAAGGTGATGAACTCGATGTAAGGAGTGAGCGGGCAAATCATCGAGATACGGTTGCACAATGTGTTTGATGTCATGAAACGCATAAGACATCGCCCTTTGAAAAGTGGCTCCAGCATTCTTAAGTCCAAAAGGTAATTTGCAATAAGCAAATGTCCCCCATGGACAAATGAAAGCCATTTTTGGTTGATCGGCAGGTAGAATATTGATCTGATTGTAACCGGAAAAACCGTCCATAAAGGAAAATATTTCACTGCCGGCACAATCGTCAATTATTTGATCGATATAGGGTGTTGGGTAGTTGTCCTTGGGACAAGCTCGATTGATATCCCTATAGTTGATACATATTCTTATTGTTCCCTGTTTTTTGTTAACCGGAACAATATTCGATACCCAATCCGTTAACGGGATCGGATAAATGAAACCTGCTTTCACAGCTTCTCAACTTCTTCTTTAATTGCAGCCGCTTTTCATGGGTGAATCTGACGAAAACGTTGCCGGACGGGTTTAGCGTCCGGGTAAGTCTTGATCTCATGGACAACAATCGCGGGATCAATTCCTGGAATTTCCTCATAGGACTAGGCAAACACGTCGCGGAATTCTTGAAATAGGGCCTTGTATGTCTGAATTTCGTCATCTGAACACGAGGCACATATATGAATGTGCTCAACAATTCCGGGCTTGACTGGAATGTCAATGGGAATAGTACGAGAAATGTTTCCCAAATTCAGCTCTGAATCAGGATGTTTCATTGGACTCTGAGCTTCCTTGACATATTCAGCTGTAAATATTGATGAGAAATAATTTTCAAAATGATCATCCTCCGGTAAAAACGAAGATCTGTGATGGAGATCTTCCCATGGTAAATCGTCTACACACAGGACTTCACAAAGTTGTTCGTCAGAGGACACAACTTCGGGAAACGTTATTAACTCCGAGGTTGAGGTGAAAAGTGATTCCTCACGGACCACATTCATTTGGTCGATTTTGGTTGAACTCGGGTCGGTAAAAGACTGCACGGCTTCATAGGAAATTTCATATGGAATCAAAGGCATTGCATCACCAAATGAGTCTAGCTCAGATTCAGAAGGAACGATCCAAGGATCTTCATAAACAATGGTATCTGAAGTAATCATATGAATAGATGCAAATTAAGACGTGACGTTGATTGGAGGAAAAGGAAAAGTTCCCAGTAAACCGACATCTTTAACTAATCCTACTCCAACATCCTTATAAGGGATAGTCATTTTACCGACATGCTGGATACTCTCTGAAGAGGCTGGGTCGGATGAAAAGTAAGCCAGCTGGTCTATGATTACGATCTTGCCATTATGTGGAAACTTTATTACTCTGAAGACCGATGAAACGACCGCTGTCATAGCATAAGACCAACTTCGACCCAAAAGAAGGTTGTAGTCTAGAGGGGCATCAACCACCTCCACATCTAGACTAACGGTTTTTCCTTCAATCCCTATAGGCAAATCCTGTAGAATGCCGAACGGATGGAACCCACGGCCATCAAAGGCCTTAAGAATTGGCGGGGATTGATTTAGTGAAGGAGAACCAAGCGATCTCCAGCACTGTATCGACATAATACACGTGGAAGCTCCCTCATCAATTACAGTCCGATGAATAGGCCTGTTTTTGACTATCACTGGGATCTGGAAAGCCATTTGATGAGGTAAACGTGGTGTACTATTTTCTAGATCAAAGATTATTAGGTTCGGGTCCTGAACATCAATAGCTCCTATAGCCGACAAAAGTAATTTGCGTTGTGTTGGGCATGATTGCATCACTTCCAAAGCCGACATTGCTGAGGGTGAAACAACTAAATCCTCAACAATGTTGTAATTCTGGCCGCTCTCACATGTGGATTGAAAGCAGACCTTCGAAGTACACCCTTGGTGGGCGGTTTGATTACTAAGTCCGGGTTAGGTTTCTCGATCTGTAGTGGATCAGAACCGGGAGCTGAGGTTGATGGATTAGAATGAGAAGATTTTGCTTCTTTGCCATCAACAAGACTCTTACTACCATAATCTTGCGATCGAGTCACAATCCTTACATGAGACATCATCAATATGGGTTCTTCACTGGCACTCAAGGAAGAACCTATCATCTTACTCTCCTGCTTTGGAAATGGATCTTTCAAAACAGCAGGAGTTGGGGAACCTTTAACGATTTTCACAACCTCGGCCCGATGAGGGCAATCTCTTGTAAAATGATCCTCTTCACAAATAAGACAAGGATATCGAGGTTTGCGCTTTTCGTCATTGGTTTCCGACTTTTTTGTTTACTCCTTTGGAGTTTTGTCTGCTTTATTCTTCTTCTTTCCTTTCTTTTTCCCACCGGATTTTGATTTAGCCATAGATGACTCTACAACATGAATATCAACGGAAACTTCAGCAGAAGATTCTCCTGTCGGGGAGTCTGGTAAGGTTATAATAGGCGAAGAATTCTTTGAGGATTTCTTCTTGCTTTTAATATTCACCGTACCAATCATGCCATCAGCGGCATGAGACCCCGAAGGAGCAGCAGCAATTTGATTCGACTTAAGAAGATCTGGGATCTTTTCGTGTAACGTACCTGACTGAGTGTAAACCAAGTCAAGGTATTGCGCTTGAGCAATCACTTGCTCCTCAGTAACTACTCCGGACTTAGCTACGTCTTCAGTAATCTTCGGTAACAATGATTTAACAAACCATTCAGCTAAGATTTGGTCCGGGATAAAAACTTTCACTAATCGTCTTCGACGTCTCCATTCATGAATATGATCGGAAATATAAGTGGACGTCGATTGTTTTAATGAAGTTAGTAACTCCGTGCCATTATCATATCTGACCGGCAACTGAAAATGAGTTAAGAACGAGGTAGCTAACTGGATAAAATTATAAAAAGAGGCCCGTGGTAACTCAATGTACCACTTGGTCGTGAGACCAATGAGAGTACGCTGGAAAAGACGTAAGCGGATCGAATCATCCGAGATGGAATTAGAGGCACACCAGAGGTGGTAAGTCATCACATGATTCGACGGGTCCTCTCCAGACTTACCTTCGAACTTGGGTATGTCACTGGGCAACTTATTTGGCATTGGCGGCCAAAACGGAAGATAATTTATTGGATCGTTCGTTAGGCGCGACAAGTCTAGTAAATCCAAAGTTGCGATAAACGGTAACTACTGATTAGAATCCCTAAAACTTTGGGTCACGAGACCAGTCCCAGGAGGAGGATATCCATGATAACTTGGAATAGGAATCGCGTTCGGGATATTACATCCTCCCGGAAAACTAGGATTAACCGGACCGTACTGGGGTTGTTGAGGTTGTTGATAAGTATACCCAGGATACGGTTGATACTGGTAAACTGGCTGCTGGACAGCAGGCTCGTATTGGTACTGTCCCTGGTACGGTTGATAAGTGAATTGTGGTTGACTAGTGACAACCGTACTTAAACCAGGTTGTCCTACAGGCATCTGAACCGTAGTTTGAATCGTAGATCCAGACAATGGTAAAGATGTCTGAGGAGTAGTTGCAGAGACAGTAGAAACCGGAGCTGTCGATACTCCAGAAGTAAGTGTGGTAGACTGAACAGATGTTGCGGTAGTTGCAGCAGTCGTTTGAGATGGGGTACTAGGGGCAATAAGCCCAGACTGAGAAACTACCGAAGGTACAGAAGTTTGAACATTAGACTGGACTAGTTGCTGGGGTGAACCAGAAACTAAGGGTTGTCCAGCTTGAGATGACAACTGTACACTTGGCTGCAATACCTGTTGAACTTGTGATGGATCCCACACTATGTTCATTCTGGGGTATTGACCCATGACAGGTTGAGGATATTGAGATCCATAACCGGATTGAGGGTAGGATTGATAATTGAAAGGTACATTTCCCGTACCTTGAATATAAGATTGACCTTTGGGTGGTTGATAACCTTGACTCGAGTACTGACCTTGGGGTAGATACCCTTGAGGTAAGTACTGATACTGGGGTTGACCTTGATGGATAAATTGATACTGAGGTTGACCTTGGGGTACATATTGAGGCTGGGGTTGACCTTGAGGAATGTATTGCACCACGGGTACATACTGTCCTTGAGGTTGCCCCCCAGACGCAATTTGTGTACTTTGAGGTTGCCCCCCAGGCATTAATTGAGGCTGCCCCCCAGGCGGTAACTGGCCACCTTGAGGTTGAGAACTGGGAATTGAACCTAACATCATGTAAATGTCTCCTACACCCAATGGTTTATTACCATTGTTTCCAGTTAATAACCCATGTTCAATGGGTTGAGGAGATGCTCCCGCAAAAGTGCCAAAAAGTGACTGATACTTAGAGGGAACAGAAGGACCGTCGTACAAAAAAGATTCAGGCGATTGAGTAAACATAGACGACTGACTAGACATATTTACAAGAGTATAAATACCTCCGGGTGGATAAGGAGTACGAGGTGGAGAAAAACTTGACCCTGAGTTGTCCAAATAATTGGTTAATGAAAGATACCAAGTAGTACTTCTAGGAGGACTGTAAAAAATGGATTCACGCTCCCTTAGATCAATAGCAGGTTGTTCTTCAGGGATAGGGACGCCTATTTCTTCTTCTGGAGCAAGTTCTTCAATAGCTATCAAACCAGAAGGAAGATTTTCAGTGATGACTCTTTCTACCCTAGGTGAATCAGGAGCACTAGAAGTTGGAGTAACAGGTTCAGATATCTCAGGTTCTTCGCCTATATCACTAGTAGATGAAAAACTACCAGCAAGCTCGGAAACTGCAATAGCTTCGGGATTATAACTTGTTTCTAGACCTTGGTAATCTGGATGGACTACCAACGAAGACTCTCCTTCTTCAGGTGAACCTACTTTACTGCCACTAGGAGTTACAAGGACTTTCAAACCTTCATAATGACCCGGGACGTCTTCAGGAGGTTGGCCTCGAAGTCTACGGGACTTCCTCAACAAATCGGCCACGGTTACAATCTCAGGAGACTGGCCCCGAAGTCTACGGGACTGTCTCGGTAATTCAGCCACAGTTAAAAACTTTTAACTACTGCACACGAAAACAAAGTAAAATCTCAAAGAAAACCGCCTAAAGTCTCTAAATAACTAAACAAATTCGAATCACACGCCTAAAGAATCTAGGGCGTCAAACCATACACAAACAGTAGCCTTCCGGACCGAAAACACTAGTTGGTGATGAAGCCCAACATCGCCGAATTCAGTACAGAAGTGGTGGGTGGAACAGTTACCCCGGCAACCTGCTTAATGAATAGACCGGCACAAGTTCCTCCACTTTAACTGTCTCGAGTGAAGTGAACCCCCGGAAAATCCAAGTGAGTCTAGCCGACGTCTACTCCAGGTACAGTGGGATCTTCCCTCCACCATCACCTTGGGTAGAATCCTAAAGATAATGGTCACTAAGGTCACCAACAACAACAAATATACCTGGGGGAACAGTCTACGACCCGATAGCACGCAAGGGAAGAGTAACAAGCTCAATCCCCTTGCCGGTTCCTTGACAATAATCCAAGGTTTACCGACAAGTGACCCCAGGCTCCTCGACAATAATCCGAGGTTTACCGTTTGTAGTACGTGCGTATCGGGCGTCTTTCCCAATGAAGGAGGATTGATCCCCTCACTGGTTCGGACAGGGTCTCGTGCTTCTCCTTTAAGAGGAGCTTTCCCAGAGCATAAATGTAACAGTTGGATTTATCCTACCACAAGATGAGTTGCTTGTTTGGTTTTGCTGTCTTGGAGAGTTAATTACTCTCCTACTCCAAGACACTAGCCTGATCTATATTTGTGTTTTAGAGCCCTAGTAAATAAAAAGTTACTAAGTTAATTTTACTTTAAGCGTTAATTTTTATGGCTTTTCTTTAGGACAAAAGGTAGTGGAGATGAAACTGATGGTGTGTAGACTCGACTCAAATCCACTAAAAAGATGCACCTAGAATGATTTAAACTATTTTTCTTTTTCAATGAATTCCCTAGCTAAGAGAGTTGGAGAATGCAAAATCGATATAAAGACAACTTTCTTGGCAATGAAAATCAAAGAAACAATCTCTTTATCGTTTCCAAAGCATACAACACATGACCACTAATTATTTCACGAAAACTCCTTTTTCTTTTCAAAGACTTCAAATGCTACCAAAACAAACTTTTCTTCAAAAGAGATTTTTGTCTTTTTTCTATTTTAATAAAGCATGTAAAACTACTTAACAAAAATCAAATTTAAAAAATCTATGACAAGCAAAGCAATTTCACCTAAAAGCAAACCTAATGAGAAATTTACCTAAAAGCAAAGCTAACGAGGCAAAATCCTACAAAGTATAATTCCAGAATGTTTTACTCAGTTACAATTCAACCAAGGACTAGTTCATGCAGAATCATAAACCAATCAAAAGCAAAAATCAAAATCTTTTGTTCTTTTTCTTAAGAATGAAATTCACAGCTTTAACAAACAAGCTTTGTCGAAATTCCGCAAAGAGACAACACAAAGGTAGGTTTCTCACACAGGTGGATTTTATGAAAGGTCCGACTCCTAAGAAGACTGAAAAGACCAGGGATATACTTCTAAAGCCAAAGTCACTACAGGACCAATGCAAAAATCAAACCCTAGGGCTAGAACTTCTATGAATTTCACTAAAACCCTTGATACTAATGAAACAAGCTTGGATGAAGACTTCTGACAGGTAACCAGTGGATCTGGGCAACAAAAACAAATTATAAACAAAATCTAAGAGGCAAAAAGGAAAAAATTGAAATTTTCTCAACTTTTGACAGGGTACGCAGGCAGCCTGTTTGCACAGGTGCGTGTACGCTCTGTGTACAAAGCTGTAGTGTGTACAGGTATGCACTGTGCTTAACGCAGAGGATGCGTACTTCTAGCAAAACCAAGAAAAGTAAAATCTAACTTAACCCTAAGCTATTCCACCCAAATTCACAGTCAATCAGCCAAAAACCAGAAAGAAATCGACTTTTCTCAAATCAAAGTATCAAACAAAAGAGAAATCAATCAAATCCATGGATTCCCCAATGGAGTCACCATTTTGTCATGCGGAAAGAGTCAATTTTGCGGACAAAACCAACCTCCCTAGAAGCTAAGGCTTTCTAGTGACAAACAAGACAATTAAACACTATCTTTCCCTAAATATGCATTTAGAATACAAGCAATCAGGTGTTTATAACATACCTTTAGTCCAACGCTTTGTAGTAGTCCAGTCTCTCCGATCCAGATAAGCTCCTCCTTCTCTTCGAAACCTGCATTCACTAACAAACAAACGATTACATAGCACCTGAATAACTCATAAAATAAAACATATTCATCATAAAGACCAAGGAGTATATGAAACAAATTATGTATAACAACTTGTTGAGAAAAATGAGCTTAATTGTATTAAGTGGAAACAAAAGAAACAATTACAACCAGTGCCTTGGTGTTGTGCAGGTCCCTCCCAGGGTCCAGCAAGAGTTCTCCTTTACTTTGATCAGCTCACCCACTTCCAAATGAAGCTAAGAAAGGATGGGAATCTCTCCTCTCAAGCTCTATAAGGGAGTCCTAATTTCAGCAGCATCTACCCTTAGGAATGTTCAGCTTTCAACCTCCCCTCCCTCTGGCCCAATGCCTGTATTTATAGTGCTTTGGAGGAAGTTAATCAGGTCCACCATGAATGGGATAAGCCCCTCTTTCAATGGGATAACTCCCCTCTTGATGGGATACGTTCCTCTTTCATAGGGATACATGAACCATCTGGAGGCGCTCAATACACGTCAAACAAACTTCTAGAATGCTCTAGAATCAACCACAAGTAACTTTTTTGAAGTAAAACCCGCGCCTTTTGACCTTTACAGGAGTACGCACCCTCCCCTTTACAGACAGAGCATACAAGTACGCAGGTAATGTGAACTTGGGGTGCGTACACGCAGGTAAGGTTAAGAGAAACTGCGTAACCAGAGTTAATTGACTTTTTAGGCACTTTCTCTCTTTCTTGGAGTTTGACATGAGGAGCAGAGGTATAAGACTTGCCAAGGAGGATAGTATGACAGTTGATGGAGCCATACTAACTGTAGATAGTCATGGTGACAAATTTTAGTGTAACACTACTTAATAGAAATGTTTTTGCAAATACATAAAGAACGAATAACAGTACATAAAGGAGGCCTTAGCACTCGGGTTGGGCCCAACGCCAAGAGCTGTAGGCTTCTATAAAGGACTCAGATCTGATGCCAAGTAAAGCTGCTTCTCATTACTCAAAAATAATCATCACAAGAAAGTTATACAGCAGTAGCTACAAGAAAACAAGCTGAGAAAAGGACAGCACTATAGTGCAAATACCAACAGTTCCAAAAGTCCACTACGAAGGCTGAGGCCTTCATATTTGTACACTATGAGGGTCCTCACAACCCTCCTAAATTCAAGGGACTCGGCTGTTCCAACTGCTAGTAAACAGTCACTCTTCCCAAAGTTGCTCGGCTGCCTTTAGAATTCGTTTTGGTGGCCTGTTGAGCTCGGAGTTGAGGGTGGAGATTTCGAGGAAGGGTCATTAAATGCAAGAGACAACCCCCCTACGAATCCTCACCTCAAGCTTAGTTGTCACCTGTCCCATAATTTCTTGGTTTTGCTCCAAAAGTTGTCCAAAAAACCTGAAATAACCATGTATTAGCCTCCTTGGTAGAGTGACCACCCTTATTCATTCAAATAACATAAACATACTAAAAAAACATGCATAATCTATGAAAAATGGAGGATTGAACAAGGACAATTAGGCAAAATGAGCCTAAGAAGTTACCCAATTTGGGGCTCATCATCACCCCCCTGCTAAATGGGTTGCTCATCCTCTGAGCAACTAGTCCAGCTCATCATTATTTATTACTTTGATCGCCTCCCTCGCGTCTTAGGCCTCTGCGGTGATATCCTCTTCCCGGTCATGGAATCCTGCCTTCATTTCCACTTCCTCCCATTGTCTACCTTCCTCCTCTTACTTCACTCCTAGCAATCCCAAAAGCAAAGGAGGACTAAATTTCAGGCCAATCCAATTGGCCTGCAGATTCTGCATCAACTGTTTGTAAAGAGGTACCCTTGCCAAGGCTTTCCTCATCCTGGTGGGAGAGTGGTATTCCTTTATCTTCAAGCTATGAGGAAGTGTGTTCCACCGCCTTTGTACAGGCATGCAAGCAATTTTCTCCCAATAGTATCTCCATGTCCTCAAAGTGGGCAATAGCTTGAGCCTGTTGCTCAATGTATTCCGGTAGATCTCGAGGACTGTTGGCCAAGTGCTGGTGGGTGCTTATCACTGCCGAGGGGTCATCTAGCTCTGCTCTAATCATCAGTGGCTCACTGAGTTCTCTGCCTATGATGCTATAGACTTCTGTTGCTCTCTTCTCCTCATGACTCATCCAAGAGGCCATGGCCATAAGTTGGACATCTCCTATCACAGTGTTGGGATCCCATGCATTCATGTCCGGAAGGGCGAAGTTGTGCAAGTAGAACACTGATAATTTGGCCCTATCCTCTGATGAACTACTGCCACATAGAGCTGTAAACTGATGATAATTTTGGAATGGTGTGATGCCCCTTTGGGCCAAGGTATTGATCTGAAACTGCAACCACTGATCCTTGAGGTATAGGGCATAGGATTTGGCAGGCTTCCTACACTGCAGAGCTTCCATTGCCAAGCTGGCCATGCAGGCCAGTTGGGCCTCCTTTTCTTGTACCTGTTGTTTCAGAGACTGTATCTCCAGGCCTTCTTGCAATTCTTTTTCCTGTAGCTGTCGATTCAGTGTCTCAATTTCAGCCTGCATCCCTTCCCCTCTCTACTGCTCATCAGTGGTATCTTTGGCTGTTGTGGGCTCCTCCTGTTGTTGTTGTTCTTCCAAGATGTGGGGCCTGTCTTCCTTCCTCTGTCCCTGTAACTATAGCTGTTGTCTAAGCAGCTCATTTTCTTCCTGTAGCTTGACCCGCTGGCTGCTCTCCAATGTTGTACCATAGCCAATTCCCTTCATGCCTCTTTGACTTGTTCCTCCAGAAGACCTATATCTGCCACACCCTTGGACTTAGCGATTTGCATCCAAGTGTGGGTCCTCACTCTCTCTTCTTCTAGTGCAAGGAAAAGTGGCACTGTGAATTTCTGAGGA
This sequence comes from Pinus tabuliformis, assembly GCA_031772625.1. Taxonomy (NCBI): domain Eukaryota; kingdom Viridiplantae; phylum Streptophyta; class Pinopsida; order Pinales; family Pinaceae; genus Pinus; species Pinus tabuliformis. The sequence continues at coordinate 274,628,257 of CM062809.1, read as the reverse complement.
ATGATATTTCCGGCCTCTAAGAAGTTATAGTAGGAGCCCAAGTTGGGCTAGGGGCTAGGTTCCACAATTTTCTCTACCTTGTCTTCCTCCTGTGGTGATTTAGCTCCTTCACCTTCCATTTCTTCGTCTCCTTTAGCCTAGCCAATGTTTCCTGTAGAATAGTCTCAGCATCATGTAGAGAGGCCTTTGTGTCCAACATTTTCATTCTTTTTTTCCAGGTGGATGTCTTCGAGCTTCCCCGTTCATAAGTGATGGATACCTTGGAGGGAGACCTCTCCTTTTGTGTGGCAAGGGTGTCTACAATTGTGATTGGTTCTTTTGACGGTGGCTGGGGTCTGCCAGTCTTAATCCTCATGCTCCTTCTTGCCTTAAAATACATGGAAGGCTCCCTATTTTGCTTCCCCTTCTGCCTTGGGAATGTGCTTAGGGTGGCCAGCACAACTGCTGCCACCCTGGCTAAATTCTTCGGCGATTTTTCCTTCTCTTGCCCTTTTTCCAGACTTCCTGTAGAAAGTCCTGTGCTGACTGTTTCTTGTCTTCCTGTAGAAACGGTTTTCACTGTTTTGGCTTGCTTGGCTGGGGGTGCCTTCTCTTTTAATTTTGTTGTGGTTGCCTTGGGTGTGCCCTCACTTTCTTGGAATTTTTCAGTCCTCTCTGCCCTAATTTGCAACCGTGTCTACCTTGACATTTGTGCCTTGATTCCACCCACAGTTTTGGGCTCAGCAGCTTGGCCTCTCTCTTGTTTCTCTTCTTGCTCTTTCTGTGGTGGTCTGTCCTGGGTTTCCTTCCCCTTGGCTTTCTCTTCTGCCTCAATATGCTCCCTTTCCTCACTACTGGATGAAGTGAGTTCCTCGGCCAGAATTCGGATATCATCATCCTTGACATATTGCGGAAAATATCCTAGGAGAGAGGGACAGTATAGTTATGGAGGGCATCTTCTACTAGAAGCTTGATAAGCCCATGATGGGCCAGCTGGTCTAGTGTCCCTTCCTTCAATTTTGTGCCACACTCCATTAATGATTGTAGGAGGAAATATGGGATGCTTAACTTTTGTTCTGTGGGTAAATCCATCTTATGTCTGAGTTCAATTAGCAATCGGAAGTGATAACCATATACAATACTAAAACGCCCCTCACAGGTAATGTATTTCATGATCTGAAGGCTGACCTCACTCCAAAATGGATGTAGGCTGGCTCTCCAGACCCCATTTTTATCCTCTAAAAACTTTTCCTTTGATAGGAAGAATTCCTTTTTGGCTTTTTGGCCCAATGCCCTCTCCTCTTTGCTCTAGGGTATCCCCAATGGCAGATCAATGACTCGACTCATGAGTTGTGGGGTAAGCTTTAAGGTCAACCCTCTAAAATTTACAATGGCCAGTATCTTGGATTTACGCTGTAGAGACATTAAGAACTCCTCTGTTACCTCATCATCATGACCTTGAATTCTGTCACAGAAGGTCATCCAATTGGCATGGGTAAATAGGTCTACCACCTCAGGAGTTTCTCGCAATTTCCTAGAATCCGAGGGTTCCTTTCTGATAAACCCTCCTGACATGGTGAGAATGCTCTGTTTTGGCTTGTGTTCTAATCAAAAGGGGAATTATGTGTATGGTTTCCTCCTTTTATTCTCAGGACAGGGTTTCTCAGATGTTTGTATCTCAGTTTGCTCCAATTCCCTAGTTATAATGTTGTTGCTGCCGAAAACTCGACTGTCAACAGGGAATTAGGCTCTCACAGACAGAGTGCAGAGCTTAATTTTCACAACAACCACATACAGGTCACATTCTTCACGCACAGGTTAGCCCTTATAGTGGTTTATCATTTCTACAGGAGGAATTTGCTAACAGGAACCGTGGAGGAGAATGTGACACAAAACCAACTGAAAAAAATTCCGTGTGTCACATAGGCAAACTACCATTCTTGACCCATAGACAAACTTGTTTTTAATTCTCTTACTCCAGACAGTTTAATTCACTACCTTTCAAAATATCATGCATGGGAATGGTGTTTTCGAGCCTACCTCTCTTCGAAATTCCAACTTCGACGCAGAAAGTCCAGGTTTTCCTGCTCCGGGAGGATGTGCCGCATTTCCTGTAGAGAGCTTTGCTGACTTCTGGAGGACGTCATGGCACTTCTGAACAAGCCTGGGACGTGGGAGGATTTTGAAATGGGCTGAGAAGCTCGGGCTAACAAACTGCAGAGGAGGAGGACGCGTACGATGCTGGAAAACTGTTGCAAGTGTAAATGACAGTGGTTAATGTGAGTTCTCTGGCCGAACGATTTTGAATTACGGCGCAATTCATGGTGAGGGGGTGAGGTGTCCAGGCCGATCCGTTAGCCAACGTCACGACCATCATTCTTCGGCGTGTCTCTGACCACCGTTTCCTTTCTCTACCATTCACCCCCTCCATCACTGCCAATCCACCGATTTTCCCTAACTGGACACTTCCCATGTGTCGGATCTTCGTCCCTTTGGCGGATTCGAGTGTAACTGAGCTTGTTCGGATCCCATGAGGCCATTCGACTGACTGTGGGTGGCCAGTTGACTGGCCACTGAATTCATTCAATCCACACCATTCACAGACATGCAGTTTTCAGAGTATATTCTATGCAATTTGACGAATAAGGTTAGACACTTACCTGTGTGGCCGTGGACATGTTCTGCAGGTTTCGGGACATGGAATGATGGCTTTTCTCACTGCTGTTTCATGCACAGGTGCTGGAACTCATTCTTTCATTGGCCGATGTTGTATGCAAGGCTTCGAGACTTGATCCTCTGGTTGTGAACGCTGCATGCACAACTCTGTCTTTTGTAGAGTTGTCGAGGAGGTGTTCACATTCAAGCGGAGCTAGTTACATGACCCCTATGTTGATTTCAGCTGCTATTGACTCCATAGTATGTGCTCCAGACGGATCAGCTGCTACAGGATTCCTGTAGGACATCCCATAGTTGCTTCTCCTTCTGGGATGCATACTGAAACGAGCAAGGTGGAAATCACGGATGAAGGGTCCTGATGGAGCTTTGACAGGTAAAGTGTGTGAGCCTCTATGTGCTTGATTTGTCCTTTGGAAAAAAAAATCAATATGAGGAAAACAAGACTCTTTGTATGACTGTGCAGGAATACAGGACCAGATTGTTGTAATGGCGGTGGAAAGAGATGAAACCGGTGATGGATGGAAGAGAGGGGTGGCTACAGACCTCATCAACAGACTCTAAGATTTAAATCCCTTTCCAGAATCGATTTTGGCCTACCCGAAGGCTCTACAGGATGTTTCCTGTAGAAATGTAGAACTTCCCGTAGAAAGTCCCAAAACTTCCTGTAGAAAGCTCAGAACTTCCTGTAGGAGGTTGAATCTCGACCCGAATGTGTTCAAATCCTGGAAAAAGTGAGTGGCCATGGAGGGGGTGCTTGTGAGGATGTCTGGTAGCTTGGTACGGACCCCTGTCCTCGTTTTGCACGACCTTCTTTATCCGCATTGTATTCCCTACAACCTGCAATAATTCCAGAGATTAGACCTGTTTCTTTTTCTTCTTCTCTTTTTCTTTTTCTTTTTTTTTTCTTTTTGAGAGACAACAGAGGCACCTCCATGAGGTTTTCACCCCCACTATCTGCCCTGGGCCCCTCAGAGAGGTTTTCACCCAAGGATCTTTTTTATTCCATTTCTTTATTTTCTGAGAGACAGCTGGGGAGCCTCCATGAGGTTTTCACCCTCACTGTCTGCCCTGGGTGCCTCAGAGAGGTTTTCACCCAGGGATATTTTTATTCCCTCTTTTTTTTTTTGATGATCAAGGTGTGGCTGGAATAGAGGCAGGACCCTGCTCTACTACCAGCACTGATTTCTCCACAGTTTCAATGAACTCCTGCCTCGAAAGGGGTTTCTTGTAGATTTTCAATCGATGCCCATTGACAAGCATGGGGATGGCTTCCTCATCAATGGTCCTGATAAGGACTGAACCATTTTCATTGCATTTCTCCACTATATATGGTCCTAACCATCTTGTCCTCAGCTTTTCTTTGAAATCCTTGTATCTTGAGTCGTACAGCAATGCCCAATCTCCCAGCTGGAATTGCTTTTCATTAAGGTTCTGGTCATGCCATATCTTCCTCTAGAGTTGAACTACTTCTGAGTGGAGGAGGGCCTGCATTCTGTGTTCATCTAATCCATTCATCTGCAATAATTTTTCACGTTGAGCATGGCTAGGATCTAGGTCCAGCTGAGCTGCCACCCTCATTGTGTTGTACTCGAACTCTATCGACATCAAAGCTTTCTTCCCGTAGACTAGCTGATATGGTGTGAAACCTGTTGTAGTCTTCCACGTGGTGTTGTAAGCCTAGGTGGCCTCAACCAGGCGATCTACCCAATCCTTTCTGCTGCTACTCACCACCTTGGTCAAAATCTCTTCCAATGCTCTATTAGTGACTTCCACCTGCCCATTTTCTTGAGGATGATATGGGGTGGAAGTCTTGTGCTTGATCTTGTGATGAGCGAGAAAATATTTAATCAGGTTGGAGGTGAATTGGCTTCCTTGATCGGTGACTAACTCTCTTGGGTAGCCAAACTTGTAGAAGATATTTTCCCTTTAAAACTCAGCCACCTTTTCTTCTGTTGCTGCTTTGATTGCCTTTGTTTCTGCCCACTTCGTCAGATAGTCGTTGCACACAATCATGTAAGACCTTTTCTTTGAAGGAGGGTTGATAGGACCCACAAAATCCATGTCCCACTTCTCAAATGGCTCGAAGGTCACTTGAGGTTGGAGAGGCATTTCATCCCTTGGAGTCGGTTTCCCCATCCTCTGACATCGGTCACACTGGCTGATGTATCTTCTGACATCTTGATGAAGAGTAGGCCAATAGTAGCCTGCCTATAGAATTTTGAAGGCAGTGCTTTTTGCTGCAAAGTGGCCTCCACAAGGTCCGTCATGACAGGTTAGGAGGTGTCAAATAATTCCTCCTCCCTAACACAATGCCTCAAGATCTGATCTGGACCAAGTTTAAACAGGTTGCCCCCGATCCAAGTGAACAGGGCACTCTTCCTTACAATTCTGCTCTTCTCCTTTGAGGATAGATGCAGAGGGAGCTGTGCTGGGACCAAGTAATTTGCTATATCAGCAAACCATGGAGAGAGTACTGAGATAGCAAACAGATGTTCATCTGGCATCTGGTCATCCACTGTTCCTTCCTCACCTGCAGGCAAATCCAATCTAGACAAGAAGTCAGCAACAACATTTTCCTTACCTGGATTGTCGACAATAGTAAAATCAAATTGCTGCAACAAAAGTAACCATCTAATGATACGAGCATTGACATCAGGTTTATTCATTAAATATCTAATCGCGGCATGATCAGTGTGTACAAATGTTTGATAACCAATGATGTAGTGTCTGAACTTGTTTAGGGAATGGACTACAGCTAGGAACTCTTTCTCAGTTACAGTATAGTTCATTTTTGCCTTGGGCAGGTTTTTGCTGACGAAGTATATGGCATATGGCAGTTTCTCCTCAACTTGTCCTAAGGCTACCCCTGTGGCTTTGTTCGAGGCATCAGTGTGGATGTGGAAAGGTAGGGCCCAGTTTGGACCTCTCAAGATCGGGGCGGACACCAGCTTATCTTTCAACTCATCCAGAGCCCCTTGACAGTCGTCAGTCCATTTGAACTCAACATCTTACCCTAAGACGCCAAACAATGGCGAGGCTAGCTTACTGAAATCTTTAATGAATTTTTTATAATATCTTGCTAAGCCTAGGAAAATTTGAACATCTCTCACCTTTTGAGGAGGTGGGACCTTTTGGATGATAGCAATCTTATTAGGATCCACCTGTAATCCTTGCCGAGAAATGGTATGACCTAGCACAGTCCCTTCAGTCATCAGGAATTCACATTTTTCGGGACTGAGGGACAGGTTCATCTCAATGCACTTGGTTAGGAATTTTCCCAGATTAGTCAATGCTTCTTGGAAGTTAGACCCATAAGGAGTAAAGTCATCCATATATATTTCTACCGAATCATGGACCAACTCAGAAAAGATGCTCAATACTACTCTCTGGAAAGTGGCAAGAGCGTTGCATAGCCCAAAGGGAAGGACTCGGTAGGCAAATGTACCCCATGGACAAGTGAAGGTGGTTTTATCTTGGTCCTTCGGGCTTATTTGGATCTGGTTATACCCACTGAACCCGTCTAGAAAAGAGACGAACTTCTTCCCTGCCAGTCCATCCAACACTTGGTCTATGAAAGGCAAAAAAAAATGGTCTTTCTTGGTGGCTTTGTTAAGTTCTCAGTAATCTACACAGATTCTCCACTTCCCGTTCTTCTTAGGCACAAGCACTAGATGTGAGACCCACTCACTATCGGAGATAGGGTAGATGAATCCTGCATCCAACAATTTTTGCAATTATTCTTTGACAATGTCTTTAAGGGCTAGATTCATTCTCCTCTGAGGTTTCCTGATTGGTTTACAATCTTCTTTAATGTAAATGTGATGGGTACAGACCAAAGGATGGACTCCTTTCATCTCCTTATAGCTCCAAGCGAAAGCATCTAAATGATTGTTCAGTAAGCTACACAACTCCTTCTCCTGGGAGGGAGATAGGGAGAAGCTGATCTTTAAGGTTCTTTTGGGACCAAACTCCACATTCTTCACTCTGGGAGAGGTCAAATCAGTCACATAGAGGTCCACTAAGGTGTTGGCTTGGGTATCTTCCACCAATTCCTCTAAGGACAGTGCACTGGGAGGTGGATTTTGAATCAAAGTCTCAATCAGATCATCCTCGGTTTGAGGGCCTCCCCTAGTGGTTTCTACTGTGCACAATGGTGCAGAGTAGACCTCATCCTCATCTCCTTCTTCCAACTAGAGTGGTAAGTCATGTTCTAGCAGAGGTTGGGCAGGAGGATATAGGACTAGCTGCTTGAACATAGGCCCATTCTTGATGGTCATGCTTCTAGCTCGGCAAATGATGTAAGCATCCGCAGTGGCTAACCAAGGCCTTCCCAAAATGAGGGGGTATCCAGTGAACTTTGCCTTTGGCTGAAGGACCAAGAAGTCCGCAGGGTACTCCCAAGAGTCAACAGAGACCAAGACATCTTCCACAATCCCTTCGGGAGTCACGGTGGAGCGATCTACCAACTGCAGGACTGTCGAGGTCTTCCTTAAGGAACTTTGAAGGTTGAGTTTAAGCATGGTGTCCCTGGTCATCACATTAATGGCAGCCCCTAGATCAATCAAGGTATGGGGGATAATGGTGCCATTGATGTGGACATCAACTACAGGACTCCGAGGGTCCAAATAATTTGGGCAGATTACTTGCCCCAACATTAGATTGGACAATTGTCTGATGACATTGATAGTCGAGGCATCTCTCTTTCGCCAACCTGGGTGCCTGAAACACTTCTCCTTAATCAATTTGTTGTATATTGGTACATCTTTTATGGCCTGGAGAAGTGGTATTTTCACACACAATTGTTTAAGTTCTCCCACAAGTTCAGTCTCCTCTGGGTTTGGTTGTGTGGTTACTGTTAGTCGCTCAGGAAAGGGTGGAATGGCTTTGGGTTCAATTTCCTGTTTCTCTTCCTCGTCCTCTAGGGGAGGAGGTTGGCGATCTGGAAGGGTCTTCCCGGATCGCAGGTTGATCTCCTGGATCTCCACAGCATAGGTAGGGCATGTTGTCTTCCCAGTGTATACCCGTTGGGCTTGTCGATTGTTGGGGTTCGGGTTCGGTTGAGCAAGCATCTGGGGTTGTCTTGGAGGAGCAGGAGGTAATGGTTGTGGCTGAGTCGGTGGTGGAGTCATAATGGCAGGAGGAGAGTTGTATTGGGGCCTCCACCCCGGTTGAGGTGCATTCCACTGAGGTTGCGGCTAGACATGTGAGTGAAACGAATGAGAAGTGGGTTGAGTATGGTATTGAGGTGGATAAGACCATGGAGGAGGTGCAGACCAGGAAGGATGAGCAGGGGGACCCCAAGAAGGCATGTGAGTAGATTGGTTGGGGCTATAATAAGATTGGGATGTCCCTTGCATCCCCTGCTAGTAAAGTCTCGACCCATGCGACCTCCTTTGGTTGAGGAAGTAGAGAGGTTTAGTGGTTGCCTCAATCCCTTGGTACATGGATTTAAATCTAGGCAATGTTGGGCATTGGTTCGTGGGGTGGTTCTCCTCACAAATGAAACATGCCTCTACTAAGTGCAATGGACACTCGTTCTTAGGGTGCTTCCTCGTACATCTGGGACAAAAAATGGCCAAAGCCCTCTCAGCTTCCTCTTTCTTTTGTTGGATTCGGAAAGCATCAAGTTGCATGGCAATGGTCTGTCTCATCTCACTTTTGAGGTCTTCCATTTGATTAGCAAACTCATGCTTGGAGAAGGTAGTACTAGCTGAAAGTGGATTCCCCCTACCTCTTTTCCGGGTTGCCCTAGAGTGGTTTCTAAACACAGTCTTTATGTCCTCATAAGGTAGTTGGTAGATGTATCCTCCAGCTAGCATGTGAAGGGTATCTAGAAGGTCTTCAAGGACTCCTCGAAGAAGAACCATCTTTATAGATTCAGGGTCAAGTGTGAACCTGGCCCATTTATAGCTAAGTTGGAACCTTTCCTCGTAGTCTTCTAAAGACTCATCATTTCCCATGGTCATCCAAAATATTTCTCCCTTTGTTTCCTTTGACCTACAGTAATCTCGACATTTCTTGTTAAAGGCTTACTGCATCTAAGCCCAAGTGGTGATGTTGTTTCCAGGTAACCCCATGAACCAGCGTAATGTTGCATCCTTGAGGGTAGAGGGAAAAAGTTTCAATTTTTTCTCGTCTTATGCATAGTCATAAGTTCGACAGAGGACAACAAACTCAAACAGGAAGGTATCAGGGTCTTCAGTGGCCAATCCATGGAAATGAGGTAAGGTTGAGGGACTTATGTTCTTCATCTTCATGTCCCCGTTGGTCTCTCGGATAGAGAAGGTACCTTCTATTCTCTCATCATCGTTTCTACCATTTCTGTTTTCAGCCATGGTCTCAGAAGGAATGTTTTATTGCTCTTCTTCTATTATAGGATCTTCGTATATCTCAGGAGGTTCACCTATAGGTTCTTCTGGGTCACTGCCACCAAAGAAGAGAGAAGGGTGACTCAGTGAAGTGGTGGGGGTGTTGGGTAGGAATTTTCCGAAATTATCTTTGTTCCTACGAGGCATGAAAATATTTTTGGTTGCTTTTGTTTTTTTCTGCTTGTACCTGCAAAACTGAAACAGATGGAATTGCAACTAACTAAAATCTATCTTGCGGAAATGAAAATGCAGAATTGAAATAAAAGCAGGAAAGGACTAATCTATTTTGTTGAAATCAAATTGCGAGAATGAAATACTAGACTACGCTTGCAAAATTGAAATTCTATTCTACGCTTGTAGAATGGAAATTGCGGAATTGAAAGGCTAATCTATGAAAGAAGGAAATGTCTAATTTACTTTTGCAGGAATGAAATTGCAAAATGGAACTGAAATAAACTACTTAGCAGAAGTTTAGAGTAGGAAAATAGAAGAAAAGCAGCAATCACAAATACTCTGATGCTTCCCTGGCAACGGCGCCAAAACGAGTGGTGAGCTCCAGTATTGCAACAATAATGCTGAAACTCCTAGGACTCCCTTCTTTACTTTTATCAACCTGGTAGTTCGTAACAAACTTGGAAGCAACGGTGTTGTATGCACAAGTACTAGCTCTTTCCACAGCTGTCACTTGGTCAGCTGGCACAAGTCCGCTAGGAGCTTAAGCCAACTTCTATGAGCTCTGAGAAGAAGCTTTTTAACTGATGGATGAAAGCTAACTCAAAGAAGGTTGATCTACTTGCAGAAAGAAACTGAAAGCTGAAAGGAAATGTAAACCCTAGCAAACCCTAGTTTTACTAGATATCCCTACTGATACAAGAAAGAGGATGCAAGCTACTGAACGAGATGGCAGTGACTTCTAGGAAGGTAAATACATGCATCTAAGCTACTTCTACAGTAACATCTGGAAAAAAACATCTTTTTGTATTTTTGAATAAGTTTCCAGAGTTATCATGCATGCAATTTGACTATTTTTTACTGTGCATAGGTGGTTTGGCGAGAGGAGATGCTTGGAGGAGGTCGGGAAGGTTCAGAGAGGGCCTAAGGGGTCCCTAACACCATTCCAAAGAGTCTCACAAAGTTTGGCTATCAAGAAACCTCATTCGTGAGCCTCTACAGGAAGTCTGCAGGGGTTCTACAAGATGTCTGTGATTTTCTACAGGATGTCTGTAATTTTATAGAGGATGTTCATAAATGAGATTTTGGAGGATGGATGGAGAGAGAAAGGTGAAGGAGTGAGTATGGAGGTAGGATCAGGGTTGGAGGTGGTCCAGGACTTGGTGGATGGAGTTGAGGAAAGATGTATATGGCTGGATTTGTTCAACGAGGACTGAAGCAATGTTTCACAAAAATTAGGGTTATGTGAGCAAATGGAAAACGTGAGTCAAGAATCTGAGTTGAGGGATGGAGCAGATGGGTTTGATGGAGTATGGACAGATAGAGAAATGATACAGGTGCCCTGCAAGTTGTTTTTCCAACTGAACCAACGAAGACTTGTAAAATCAGAGACCTAGTTACGTTTAACTAATATGATCTAGCTGACAGTAAAGAGAATGAACAGAAGTTTTAATTGCAATGAAACCATGTATACTAACTATGCAACTAAGCAATCAAGAATCTGAACATGTAACCAACGTCTGCAAATGAAAATCAAACACTAGTGATTGCATGGCAAAGCAAAGTCAATGTTTTTGTGGGCAGCAAGGTCGCCTTGATCCCAACTCTTGATCCCACTGAGGGAGAGGTGAAATCAGAGGTGTTTGATGGCCCTTTTCTGAAGCTTTTCCCTGTTAAAAACCTATCAACTCAATATGAACATCAAAAGTCTTTCTAATCATCAACAGTGACCTAGTTAATCATCAAGATTTAATCTACTTAACATAAATGTTTTTGAAAATACATAAAGAACAAATAACAATACATAAAGGAGGTCTTAGCACTCGGGTTGGGCCCAACCCCAAGAGTTGTAGGCTCCTATAAAGGACTCAGATCTGATGCCAAGTAAAGCTGCTTCTCATTACTCAAAAATAATCATCACAAGAAAGTTATACAACAGTAGCTACAAGAAAAAAAGCTAAGAAAAGGGCAACACTATAGTGCAAATATCAATAGTTCCAAAAGTCCACTACGAAGGCTGAGGCCTTCCTATTTGTACACTACGAGGGGCCTAGCAGCCCTCCTAAATTCAAGGGACTTAGTTGTTCCAACTGCTAGTAAACAGTCACTCTTCCCAAAGTTGCTCGGCTGCCTTTAGAATTCGTTTTGGTGGCCTGTTGAGCTCAGAGTTGAGGGTGGAGATTTCGAGGAAGGATCATTAAATGAAAGAGACAAACCCCCTACAAATCCTCATCTCAATCTTGGCTGTCACCTGTCCCATAATTTCTTGGTTTTGCTCCAAAATTTGTCCAAAAAACCTGAAATAACTAGGTATTAGCCTCCTTGGTAGAGTGACCACCCTTATTCGTTCAAATAACATAAACATACTAAAAAACATGCATAATCTATGAAAAATGGAGGATTGAACAAGGACAATTAGGCAAAATGAGCCCAATAAGTTACCCAATTCGGGGCTCATCACCGAGATCTGCATAAAGGATGTCTGATGTCGTGCCACTAGAACCCTAGAAAGAAAGAAATTGAAGAGTGGTTGGATGAAAATATTCACGAGTTTGCAACATAGGAAAACAAAAATCTATGAGTATCTAAGGAACAGTGGTTGGATCGCCACTTGTACACAAAAATCCATGAAATTTTCTTTGTATCTTTTCCATCTGAACTATATGAGTGGATCACAAAGTTAGCAAAAAATCAGGGAAGGTGTAGGCTCGACAAACCAATAGTGTGGACTCTGGAACTAGTGCGCAAACTAGAAGCCTCAGAATATAAGATAGCGTGAGTTGTGGACAACTGGCTCGACCGAGTAATATGAGGATTTATTATTGAGTTCACAGTAGACACGACCATAAGCTACAATGAGGCAGAGTGACATTTTCTCCACGGACTGCAAGGTAAGTATATTAAATCTTTGAACACTTGGATTAAGATGCTATTGTGTGAAAAGCGGGTTATGCGAATAAATTAATGTTTGGGACCATACGAAGTGGAAAGATCTACAGAAGCGGAAGTAGTGAGGAGTTGGAAAATAGTCCGTTAATTTCACCTTCGTGGGAAAGCGAGGAGGAGCTCGCAAAAGTTTCTTCGAGAATCACGGTCAATTTGATAAGACAAGGAATTCCATGTTTACCACCTCCACCCACACTACCACCCATTTCACCCCCCTCACCTCCATCTCCACCCACTCCACCTCTTCCACCACCGCAGTTTAGTATTGAAAGTGTGATCAAACTGCCAATGTTCAGAGGAGTAGGAAATGAAGATCCGAACCAATTCTGGTTCGTGGTAAGAGTAGTATGGGAAGCACAGGGCATCGTGGATGATAATATTAAAAACGCTATGTTGGTGAGTGTGCTGTAGGATCAGACATTAATGTGGTATATCAAGCATTCGAATGACCACCCAAACGCAGGAGTTGCAGAGATGTAGACCACGCTAAATAGGGAATTTAGCAGGCTAAAATCAGAGACACAATCAATCATCGGGTTTAATGAGATCGTGATGCTCCCAGGTGAGACCCCCTGGGATCTAGACCAAAGGCGAAAGAGTATGATCCACGAAACCAATATGACATTAATAGATGCACAACGTTGTGCATGGTTTGTGGCCTCAATCACGCCACACTTAAGGATGGCGTTGTCATAGCAAAAACTTTCCACCCATGCCGAAGCGTTGGAAATGGAAATGAGGTTATATGAGACCCCTATACAAGACCTTGGGTTGGGAGTCCAAGAAATCCACGCGCAATTGCAGAATCTGTGTCTAGAGATGAAAAGTTTTAAATAGGACAGGAAAACTCGGTTGGAGGTGCGAGAGGAAGTATGGTGCATAAAATGCAAAGGCCAAGGGCACAACAAGGACCACTATCCAGTGTTCGTGAACTACTTGGCAGCGGGAGGGCTAATGCCATTAAGACCAGAGGCACAGGCAGGGCCGAGCGCGACGTCTACATTATGGTGCACAATCTACCAGATAGGAGGAAAACATCTATTGCAGAAGTATATGCAGATGTCCCAGGAAATGTTTTGTAATTTCTAAAGGTCAGTAGGCCATGAAGAACGCACCTACCGAAGCTATGAAATAATGATGGATTGGAATCCTTCCTATAGGGTGCAGAACGAAACACAAGCCATCGACCCAAATGCAGGGATGGTGTGCATGGGGTTTCAGGGGCACGGTTAAGGTCGAGGTGGAATGGGACCATGAAGGGGTCACAAATAGATAATTTGTTACAATTGCGGAGGGACAGGGCATTATGCCTGCCATTATACAAATCCGAATAGGATATCATGTTGGTGCTATAATCAGTTTGATCATGAGGCAGAAGACAACCCTTCGCTGATAGCGAAGATGCGTGAAAAGGGGGTACTCCAGCCCCTTCCAACCCAGAATTTACAAATGGTGAGATATAAACTGCGCGAAGAAGACCCAAATGTAAACATGATGCTTAGGAGCGGTACAGCCACGGGAGATGATAAAGGGAAGCAGGTAGAAGACAATGCGTGGGTTCACAAGGCTCCTACAAAGGAACCCATGTTTGACTTAGAACACGCAAAGGAGACATTCATGGAAGCTAAGAAGAGCTTCATAGAGGCCTCCACTTTAGGTAGTAAGGATCAACTAGAACCAGAGATGGATCCTTCAATGCTCACTACCTTTCTAGAGACATGCATGAAACTGTTTCATGACAACAAGGCAGTCAAAGGGCGATAGGAACTTATCACTAGGTGCACGGGGTCAGAAGAGATGTGCGTGGTTTGAAAACTTGGAAAGCATGCATTGCACACAGGAAGGGAGATGAGGTTGACTACGCAAATAGGTGAGTACGAGGTGGATCAAGTAATCCTGGATCTGAGTTTGGACGCGAATGTACTACCAAAGCAAACATCGGAATGCATGGGTAGACCTACGTTATAGTGGTCCCCTATTCAGTTACGAATGGCGAACCAACCCATGGGAAGATTACAAGGGGTAACAGTGGATATTGAAGGCATGAGCATGTAGGAGGATTTTGAAGTGATAGAGATTTTTGATGACACAATCCTTATCTCACACTACTAGGAATAAACTAGGCTACCGATATGAACAGAGTCATAAATCTGAAGAAGAGCAAAATGATCTTTGAGAAAAAGTCACTACACATAGTAGTACCGCTAGACTTGGCCGAAGGAGCGTGATACACTGAGCCAGTACGCGACGATGAGAGTGATGACGATCTCGACTGTATTTACAAGATAACTGCGCAAGGAGAAGATTGGGTGAATCCAAATGCAGATGGAAGGATTTCATGGGAGTGTGAACGCTCCTGCACTTCAGATTCAGATGAAGAGATGGAGTGATGGAGGAATCGGCTGCACGAAGTAACAACACTAAAATGCAACATGATGATTAGGTCATTGTGTTGCGTAACAACAGAGGAAAGGGAGCTGCCGACATATGATGGATTGTCAATGGTGGATGAATTTATGAGAAAATTCGAAAGTGTAGTACCAAAGCAGCAACTGTTCGATGCGTTGAAGTGGGCACTGAGCGCAACACTCACACAATGGTGGGGTACGCATCAAGAAACTTTTGAAGACTGGCATGGATGCAGAAGGATGATGCGCCTACATCCTGGAAAACCCTAGCTTCGAATGAAATCCAATTAGATGGGGTGGAACAATTTATGCACCCACCTTTCTCGATGGGTACAAACATATGTTGTACAGTCCGCACAAATGCACACCACCCCCAGCCTAGAGAATCAGAACAAACCACAACAGCAGGAAGGGTAACATGCGTTACTAATTCTCCATGACGAGGCCTTCGATAGGGTGTGCAGAGTACTGAACAAGGTTCACTAGAAGAGACGAACTGATTGGGACCTACGTGTGCTAGCGGTTCGATGGGCCTATAGGACCATGTGCAAAAACCTGAGTGCGGAGATGATTCCAAAGCTGCGAAACAGAGTAGAGACCGAAAGTTCTGAAGGGAATACCAAAAGGACTCCACACGTAATAGCCCCTACAGTTATGGCAACGCACAAAGACCAAAACGATGGAATCACACAGCTACGCGAGGATGACCATATAAGGATTCTAAAAGCCATTCGACGAGGGAACCTTAGACTTCCTAAACTCAAAGAAGATCGGGCACGGTTGAGGAAGAAAAGCATGTTGATGGATGCTGAGATCAAAAGAATGGAAAACGAGGTCACATAAGCATGTATCATCGATAAACCAAGGATGACAAGGCAGGATACGGATGGTCATACCACTACATTAGAATATTGTCACTGAGAATTTATGACTCTACTACCATGGCTAAGACTGCACCTTACCAAACGCAATAACAAGGGGAGCAAACCACATAAGATAAAACACACGGCACCGGCTGTGGCGAGGGCAATTAAAGAGTGTCCATGAACTATCCTGGAAGGCGAATTGAAGTCTCGCACAGATGATGCGACCACTTGACTAGCCATAGGGAGCACAGTCTCAGCGCTCCAGACAGTTGAAAGAGAGCGCAGGACTCTAAATGAGTTTGTTTGGGAACTGCATAGTGAAGGAGGTGTGCGTAGAATCAGCATGGTACAAGGTTCACACCCGTGCATGGGAGGTTGTGCAGCCGCGCAGGTAAACTGGGAAGTAACCATTGGCATCATTGTTCATGACAAGATTTCCAATTTAAGGCAAAAGGGAGAAGGTGAGCAATTAAGACACGAATTAAGGGCTAGATTTGGGATGATCTGCTGCCAAGAATGCATTAATGACTCAGAAATGGGGGGAACCGTCAAATTCAAATTCAAAAGACACTATAAAACTCCCAAGGCTAGCCATGAGACAACAATTTTTCGTTTGAGATTTGAGCTATTACAAATAGCACAGAGTGTTGAGCGCCAAGCAATATTTGAGCCCCCAAGTTTGCGAACCACCACAGACAATTCAAACAAGATGACAACTACTAGGAGAGGTGTCGGTTTTGTAGAGAGTACTGCCGAGGAAGCTGCGCAGAGCCCTACGGTGTAGGTGGGGGATGCACCGAAAATTTTGAAATCACCTCAGACACCGAGGCCTAAGAATGATAAACAGGCAGTTGGACTAGTCCACATGTCCCTGCGAAATCCATGGTTTGGTAAAATTTCCATGGAAGAAAAGGGCAAGGATGTCAACCTTGAGACAAATGATGAGGAGGAGGACCTCTAGACTCTTGTAGACAAGATAAAGGCAGATGAAGAAATGGAAGAAGACATCCAGTTGGTGCACTCTGTAGCAAAACTACCCGAGTATGTTCCTCCATAGAAAGGGAAAGCTAAAGTACCCAAGTATTTGGAGGTTGGTAAGAGCACGCTCCAAACCCCGCTCCTCCCAGTTGGAATTCTATTTGAAGGCTCAGTCCTAGGCCGCATGCCCATGATGAAATTTGAAGACTAGGACCTCGTGGATAGCGAAAAGTTCCCACATTTGGAGACTAAGAACCTCATAAAACAGAGAAAGGAGGGGTTAGTTACAGCACTAGAGCCGTAGAAATAGTTGCGTGGTGTGGAGAAGGTCGGGCTACTCCACCTATTATGGATTCCCCACTTTCACCGTGCATTGATCACGATCTTTGTCATCAGGAGCTACTTTTCATGGTGCATGATGGGTACTTATGGCTAGAGGAGCCTATTCCCATCATGGCGGAGCTTATCCATAGGATTTCCCCGCTTCCCTATAAGGGACAGGACCCCGTGGAGATAGCTGGAAAAGCGCAGATTTAGCGCTCGTAGAGGCCATGAAGAAGAAGTATAAATTGGAAAAAAAGAAGAGAGGCTACACAATCAGTAGCATTAAAGACAAACTGGTGCACGTTGCCACCCAATTTCTGGCCGGGAAGGTGATGAGAAAATGCTAAGGAGACGACGTACCAGCATCGGTCATTGCGCTAGCAGAACAATGCACGGAGGGGGTCCAATTCAACTGGGTCAAATTCCTCAGTGAAGGATTCCTAACCAACTGTAAGGAAGCTCAAGAGAAGGGAAAGACCTTCCACTATGCATGGTTGATCTTGTCCATTTTATTGGTGATAGGGAAATTGCTTGAGGATAGTCAGTTCCCTCATATTGAATAGGACTTGCCAAAGGCGGCAAAATATGCATCGCTCTGGGCTACGAAGGATGCCATGTGGATCCACGAGACTAAAATCTTCTGGGTGCTCATGGAGGCGAGCATCTAGATGTGGATTAATAGGAGGTTGCGCCTATCCCCCACAGTGTACAATAGTCTGCGGAGCTTTGTAGATTTCAAGGTGAATATGCACAATGTGTATATCAAGGCGCGTAAGGATCCGGCGTAGAACTGGACCAAACTTCCTTTCATTGCAATTGATGATGTCATATTCTCCATGCTTGAATCATGGCCTCCCAAGTGGCACACCTCGGATCTAGCAGAAAGGGATAGAACAGTAGCATAGAAGCATAAGGAGGCAACCAAGTTGTGTATCACGAAGTTGGCCCAGCAGAGGTACAATGAACAAGTGGCCACGGAGGTAAGGGCCACCCATGAAGCAGCAAAAGCAGTGCAGAATAGGCAAAGGCCGCCGAAAGAGAAGCAATAGCACAAGCAATAGGGGCCACCATGACGTAGGAGGAAGGGGACCAGAACGTGTCCACAAGATAGGAACCAAATATAGCAAAAGGCACAAACCCAAGCATGACGTCCACCCAACTGAAACGGTCGCATGTCATGAAGCAATCAGGACCACAAAAGAAGGCCAAGGCTTCTAAATTAGACATCGAGCCAATTACATTGACAGAGGGTGACCTCTATGACATCGGCAACACAGTTCGTGAGGTCACCTAGGAAGCGCTCCAGGAAGCAATGACGGAGCAACAGAATGTGTTGGGGGCCCTCAAGGCACAGCTATAGGAACTTCAGGTGTAGCCCCCACAGGAACTAACAATAGCTGCCTACAGTGCTGTAAGTACATCAGTAGCAGAGCAGCTACTATGCATAAAGATGGCCAACACCATAGTGTTGCCGGAAGGAGTGCTAATAGTAGAAAGTGAGGAGGACAGAGCCACGGTAGGTAGGATCAATGGCTTTGGCCTAAACTTGGCTACCCTCCCACAGGATACATATATCAGCTGTAGGATGGAATGATAACAGAACTCCACACTAGGGAAGGATGCATAGTACAGATGCTCAGCGAACAGAGAATCAACATTGAGCAGCTTATTCTATAGCATGATGAAGTGCTTGCATAGAATCAGCAGTTGGAGCAAATGGTAGAGGAAGCATGTTGCCGCATTCCAGAGCAAGAAATCGCAACAGGCCTACTAGTTGGAGTGCGAATCCACAAATAGCCAGTGGATTCCACGAGGCAAAGGAGGAAGCAACAAGGGTACAGCTGGACCTCAACCTTTAGATTGTCGAGCTGCAATTAAAGGCATATTCCTCTACACCCTCAGAAGTTAGGGAACAATGCATCGGTGCTATTCAAAAGGGCTGGAGGAAATAAGCCAAGCAGTACAGAACTACACCACTATGTTGGAAGAATCCTTTGCGGTCCTCACTTCATTACAGGAGGATCCCAACATAGAGTGCCTGGAAATGGAGGCGTGGGAGCTTCAAGTACAGTATGACAGTGTGTGTGGAATGGCATAGATAGTTGTCCTAACCCAGTGACTTGCGAAGCTACAACAGGAAAATGCGTTGAAGGAACAGGTGGATGTCACGCGACAGAAAGAGGCAGTCCTTAATGCACACGTCTAGCCTTGCATTGATGAGGCCTTCCTCATCACTATAGACATCGAAGGAAAGTTTGCGCAGATGAAGGTGATGCATGCTTTAAGACAGGGATTTTCCCCTGACAATGAGACTTCGACCGAAAGAGTGGAGTAGATCTAGTAGACTGCAGAATAGTGCGCTGCGGACCTCTGCGCAACACAAGATCAGTTGGAGGGGCTTTGTGCCAAGATCGCCACACCAATAGAGTGACTCAAGATGAGTCACGATCATTGTGTTGGGGGCCTATTGGGCATGGAATCCCCCCATAGCAAGTTTTTGGGCTCAAAGCCCAAGTTTTGGTCAAGGATTTTGTAAGACTCCACGAATTGCGGGCATGGAGCGTGGAGTAGAGGTTAAGTCGTAGGGTTGTCTGCCATAATGAAATGTAATGTAAAGTCATGTCAGCCTACCCATGGTCCGCGGACCATGGGATTATATAAATAGAGTGAGGCTCTAAGTTGTAAAGGGGGTAGAAGATAGAGTGAGTAGCGCATGAATGGTTCAAGCTTAGAGTAGGATTCTAAGTGTCTTGGGTTGTAGTAGTAGGAAGAGGCTTTGCAGATAAGTGCGTAGAGGCCTAGTAGAGTCCACAGCTGAGTGCACGTACCCCTGCAGCTAAGTGCGCAGGGAGGTGTTAAGTTTGTAAGCAAGCTTGAGGATTAATAAAAGAGAAGTTGATTCCTAATTCTGTGTATTTGATGTGCATTATATTCTTTATGTTTGTATTTGTTTATGTATTGCACGCACTGATATGATTTTTGAATATGTTAAAATAACCATAAATCTTACACACACCAGTTAATTAATCGGTTAATTAGCAAGGATATTGGGTATTATACGGGTCACACCCCGAGTAGGGCTGCGTGGAAGCCACACCGCAGGTTTCAAAGGGATCGTATGTGCGTGTAGCGACAGGTCGAACTGCGGACCTCCAGAAGCCCATCAGACATCCAAAGGGTGTGGAAACCTGGTTCTAGCACCCTCCCATACTACTTAGGGTGATACCTCAATCCACGCTCCGTGGACTGTTGCCGAAAGGGCCAGTGGTACCAGGATTTGCTTGGCGAAATCACCTCTGAACCTGGGTCAAGCCCATACAAGCCAACACTCAATTATAATCTTCTACTCAGATAGAGTTGGACCCATGCCATGCATGATGTAGCCTCCTCCATGTTTCGTGTGATTCGTTTTCCCCATCAAGGGAAGATAGTCACAGTCGACCAATTATCCTTCTTTGCCTCTTCCTCCTCAGATGGCAATGTTCTGTATGTCAACCACACTAGTGCTCCTTATGAGAGTGTGGGGGCAGGGATTTTTAAATATCTTTCCTTGATGGGAATTTTTCCACTCCCACCTCCTCATGTTGCCTCTATCAACATGATCTCGGTCAAATTTGATCCTTGGTTCATACCTTCACCGGATCTTGTTGATACATGGGGCGAGGTTATGCCGCTAAGTCTGACCGAAATGAATTATGTGGAAATTGTTTTTGCCTCAAATTCTGTATCCTCTGATCATCCTATTTCGAGTTCATCTCTTGACGTGTTTTCTCAATCCCCATGGCTTAGTACTGGGTCGAGAGTCATGTCTATGTGTCTTGAGAAGTTCTCTTCTCCACTGTCTATTGACATGTTAGTTTTGCCTGCCATTGTCAAGTTCTTTCAATTGAGGGCGCCTTTATCCACTCATGGATTCATGTTTTTTCTCCCTCCCCGAGTTTTTACCATTTTCCCATTATTGCAATGGGGTTTTCATCTGACTCGTAACCCTCCCTCACCTAGAGGGCATGGGGGAAAATCCTTATATGAGTTCTACTCTATTATTTGGTCAAGTTGATGCTTACTCATCATGTAAATGGTAAAACTCTGGTGTTCATCTGGGTTGATTGATTACCCGTGTCCGAGAATGGACTCTCTCACAAAGTTCTATGCTTAGGTCATCTTTCATGGTTACTTTTGTACACTAGTGTGTCATTCATTTTTGTACAGTGTGGTTTGGTGTGTTATTTTGCAAGAAGCTTCTCTGCTTATTATGTTTTTGCCTGCTTTGCAAATGTCAGTTTTGTTGATGGTGCTTATGGTAATTCCGAGGCATGGACCATCTATGAACCTCATGGTGTGTTAATTGATCTTCAAGGTATCTATATAGTTTGAAAAACTAATAACATCATTGATTATAGCGTCGTTATAGAATTATTGTCAGAAGCTATTGCTCTTTGCATCCAAGAATTGGTTGTCAACCTTGATTCACAACTCGTTGTTCTTTAACTCAATGGGCAATATTCTGTTAGAAACCCTCAAATATTGAGAATGTATCTACGTATTCGTCTACTAGAGAGAAATTTTGATTACATTACATATCATCATATTCCTTGACACATGAATACATTAACATATGCAATAGCTAATTATGTGCTGGATAGACATTTGCGAAACATGTAACAACTCAAAAACAAAAACATTTGTACCATAGTAAGAAAATAAGTACAACATATATATATGTGTGCTGGTTATGTTTTTCATACATCAAAATCTAAAAAAATAATATGTGTGTTCGAAATACATTGGTGGCTCGCAGGCCTTATACATTCGTGGCTCACAGGCCTCAAAAATATGGAATACTAGACCTATGCACTAAACAACATGATGCCCATGATAGCATGTAACTACTCGTACTACGCAAGTCAGCAGTCAGCGGATCTGATTTGACACCCCCACCATATGCCTCTGGTACTGGCTCGAGACACCACCCATTTGAGCATACTCTGGGATCCCATGGGTCAAACCCTCGAGTTTCTGCACAATATCCTCATCGTTGTAGCTTCCCTCTTGACAAGGAGTGACATCAAACTGTTGAGAAACACGCCGAGCAAGCGGGGACATCCTGACAGGGTGTTTTGGTCCAACATTTGCATTCATAAAATCGAAGTGTCAAGAACAAATATATTTTAAAAAGCAATAAAAAACATAAAAAAAAAAACTAAAATTGTTTGTTTTTACCTCCATCATCAAAATCCCCCCCTTCTGGGAGTGGAATATCTGGATCTCTGTGGAAGTCAGTACCATTGTAAGACCAATCCTCCACTATGATCAGCTGTCATTGTAGCCACGAGAAAAAGGTAGGCTTGTAGGACATCTGTTGGCCCCCCATGACCCTGGGCATCAACTCACTCCAATGGACCATCTGCGGGTCTCGAGGCATTGATGGATCTACCTTAGTCAGCTGGTATTGGAACAACAGAACCCGTTCTAGGAAGAAGGTCACTAGCACAGATCCAAAGCAAAACTGCTTTAGGTGTCCCGCATTAACTTTTGAAAGTTGGTGCTTCATGTTGATTTTCATTGCTTCCACCTAATTAAATATGGTGAGCGTCGTGCAGTCAATAGCATACTATAACTTTGACTTGTTGGTATCATGCGACGCTTGGGATCCAACCACTCTATTGATGGTCAATAGTAGCACTCTCAACACAAGATCTCGAACCTTCATGATCTTGATCTTACCACTTTTGGATTTGAGAGCTTCTAGGAAATGTTCGGCAAGAAGCATAGTCATGCTTTCCCGAATTGGCCTCGACCCATATAGGTTGGCTAGTTCCCCTCTCCGAGATAGTCCTATGATGAAATAAATGTCTGAAGTCTCCAACACTAGCTCTTGGTCACCGATGATGAATTTTTTTTGATTTATGTCCTAAAGACTAATGAGGTACCGTAACAGCTCAGGTTGGGCCCATATACCTGGTGTAAGAAAGAATTTGAGGAGCCCATAGTTCCTCAAAGCCTCCAAACAATTTGGATCAACTATTGCTTGAGTATCGATATCCTCATGCTCACGTTCTTTACAATCTACCATTTTTTCATGATTTCTTCCTACAAAAACCATGTAATCAAGTCAATGATCATCCTTGGTTGGAAACATTTGGGTTTAAACGACTGAATTGAGCAAGAAACATGTAAATTTTTTGCTCACGGCGCCGACGTGACTATTTTAAAAATAGTGGCACTAACAGTGCAGTTGGCAGTGTTAACCACCCTCGATTGCCATGATTCCGTGCCCGAAAATCGCGCTAACTGAGGGATTTTCTTTTTTGCCAAAATCTCCCCATGAAACCAGAAAAATGGC
This sequence comes from Pinus tabuliformis, assembly GCA_031772625.1. Lineage (NCBI taxonomy): Eukaryota > Viridiplantae > Streptophyta > Pinopsida > Pinales > Pinaceae > Pinus > Pinus tabuliformis. The sequence continues at coordinate 274,605,198 of CM062809.1, read as the reverse complement.
TTAAAATAAGGAAAAACAATATGAAAATGGAGCTTAAGGTCTTGGCTCTTACCTGCAATTGACAGCTCAGCAAATGACCTCCCAGGTATCCTGCAATCTCCCCCGAAATAATTAGGGCACAAGTGTGTAAAAACTCTTCACATAAAGGTAAAATGGTAAATGGTAAAAAATAATTACTTTTGCTCCATTTTATTCATTTTTTCATGAAATATTTAGGGTTTTTGAGTATTTTAGAACCTATTTTGCCTCAAAATTGGATAATTCCTTTACCTTTTCTTGTGTAGCGATGGGTGATGTATTGTCGACGATGGTATTGGAGTCATGTTTCAACTTTTCTCAACTCCTAAATATCCAATGAGAAGATCATCGAGTATTTTCCCTTTTTGACTCGTAAAAGAGAATAAAATGGGGGGTCTACTTTCAAGCTCTTTTCCGACTCTTTAAACACGAAAAGATTGTTGAGCTCTTATCATTTTGAACTTGTTAAAGGCTGCGAAATGTCATGCGCCTAGTATACATTTACCCCTTTTTCGGGCTGGGATGCACTATTTACAAAAAAGGTACTCCTTGACTGAAATGGTCAAGCAGTTCTCTCGAGTATCATTTTCTACCTCTTCGGGCTTGAGAGACACAAATTTACGAAAAGGTACCATGTGGAGTTTTCTTTTCCGTATCTTTTTCAAACTCTTTAAACATGAAAAATATACCAAGTTACCCCTTTGTTAGACTCGTTGAAACATCAAGTGGCATTGGATTCATCACCATGACGAACGTGAGCTTCCCCTTCCTAGGGCTTGTTAAAATTACTACATCGGATTCGTCCAAAGGATGAACTTATAGTGTGAGCACATGCTATCCCCTTTGTTAGTGTCAGTATCTTCATCCCTCCATTAGTGATCAAAATATCTATTTTTGCATGCTTATTAGGTGTCTCGTCCGATCAGCTACACTCCATTAGGTCATGGATCATCTGATGGTAGTGGTTCTTTGTCAATTTCCCTCATGCCTTTCATCTGCTGGCCTATTTTCACATGTACAGGTCATCTACTATCATTTTTATTTCATTTCATTTGCAGAAGTCATTTTAGGGTTTTCAGGTCTCATTAGGTCTAGGGTTTGCCACCATGGTCTTCAAAAATCTTAATAAGAGGTTAGCAGGCACATGAGGATGTTTAATAAATTCATAAAATCACAAATTCTACTGATGATTTGCTCCATAAAGGGTTTTTACCTCAAAACCCTGTTTTGAGGTGAAAACAGGGTTTTTCCATTTCATGTACAAATTTTATGTAATTTTATTGTTTTCATATGTAATAAAGCATCATCTACAGCCCTGGGTCACCTTGCCAAACTCCAGCGCTCCAGCTACTACAAAGAGACAAGAAAATCCTAGCATTAGTCCAACAAATGACAAAATAGAGAGCCAAATTGCAAAACAAAGTTTTTAAAAAACAAAGTGAAAAAGAAAACTTTAGAAAGAGGGTTTTCTAAATGAAAAATTAAACTCACTTATATATAAAGTGATCCTTGTATTGAAGACTTCATTTTTTGTGCTAAAGTGAGAGAACAAGGAGAAAATCGAGATTTGAGGTGAAGAAAGGGAAATTGCAGCAAAGTTTTGAAATTCTTCTTGGCACAATGCACCTGGGCATAGGCGCAGTGCACCGGGCATAGAATTTACATACAGTTTTGAACTGGCGTGGAGCACCTGCCAAGCATGGCGCACCAGTCTACCAAGCCAAAATTTCATTCAAATGACCTTCTCAAGCTCCAAAATCTTGCAAATATCATTCCTCAACTAAGTAAAACCTCCCATTTTTCCATTGCAAGACATTTTATCATCCTTGATGGTGTTTTGATAGGTGAAAAATCAAACCCTAGATTGCTTCACAGTTGCATTGCAAAACTATCTAGGGTTTTGTAATTTGTCATTCTTGTTGTTTTTACTCCCGTACATAATTCTCCCATATCCCATCCCTCTCCACTGAAATTTCCCTAATTTTTATTTCCCTTTCCCTCTCTCATTTACACTCATCCAACTCTCTATCCCCAAACCCTAAAACCCTAACACCTAATTCTCATTATTCCCCAAACCCTAATCCTCATTCCCAAAACCCTATCACTCCCTATTAACCCTACAATTAGCATCAAAATCCTCCACTCATCAAACAACAATCGCCTATTCTTGAAATAAAGTCTCTTCATACTCATCATTTTACACCATACAGTAGCAAATATGGAAACAGATTTAGCTTAGGAAAGGGATGAGGAAATTGTGAGTGATTCCTCCCAAGAGATTCATGCACCAAGAAAACGACATAAGGGAGGAAAACACATCCGAGAGGAGCCCACTACACTCACAGAGTTACTAGCTTGCCCTCTTGCAATAACATGCTTTAAGCATCAATCATGCTACCAGTTTTGTGAGATGGTGGAAAGAGTGAAATATCACCATGAACTTGCTAGGTTATTTGTTCTTCATCTTCACAATGGCTATATCAACTTAGCAGGTGTTTCCTTCACTTCGACACCTGAAAATATAGCTAAAGAAATAGGTATTCCAAATGTAGGTGAATAGTGGAACAAAGGACAACTTGTGGGAAAAGAGCATTATGAACCTTATATCAAGGCTAGTTATCAAAAGCAAATCAGTAGGGTCTTTCCTTTCAGATACCTACAAGAAACTTATGCTCCACTCATGAAGCTCATTATTGAATACATCAGCTGTGAAGGGAGATTTTCTCGCTTGTACACTTATCATGTTAGATTATTGATGCATTTCACTAGAGTGAGGATGATGAAATTTCCCTATTTCATATGTAGAATATTGAGAAAATGGCCACATTGGTGCAAAGAAAACCTCTTCATCAACAATTCAACAGCATTTATCACTTTTCATTGATCAAGATTGTTTTTTTGCATCAGCTGAGCTTGTTGAATGTTTCATGGGATGCTTTCATTTCACATGAGGTTTTCAAAAGCCCTAAAGTGACCCCATCAGTATTTCAAGAGGAAGGAGGGTCTTCAAATCAGCAAGAGGTTCATGAGACTTAAACTACAGATGTGCCAGTATTTTTCACTTATGAAAAAGGCACAAGGAGATTATTTGCAACTACCAAATGAGTACTATCTCCACCTAGGGTGGAAGGGGTCTCATTTCCTTCATTAGACCATAGGAAAATGCTATCTTCACCTGGGGTGAAAGGGGCTTTGTCTTCTTCTTCAACAAAGCAGGTACAGAATAAATTGAAACAACCATTGCATGATGAAGGGCCTTCTGAAGGTCAGGAAAGAGATTTCATTTTGATTCAGATGAGGATACTGATTTGGGTTCCCAAAGCTCAAAACTCAAGGAGATCATCAAAGAAAAAGAAGTTGAAACCCATGCCTTATCTCTTAACCTTGAAAGAGCTAAGTGGATCAAATTACCTTGAGCAGTGGAACAAGCAGTTGGAGGATAAGAAGACAATCATGGAGCTACAAACCATAAGGGAAAACAAGCAAGCAACAAAAAGGAGGAAAGTCAAATTGACACCGTTTGAGCAAGAGATTGATGCTGACCGGGAATATTGGCTAGAGAGGGAAAATATGCACTTGGAGAAGCTGCTTGAGAAAGCCAATAAGGAGAAAAATATGTTGTGGCACATGGCTTATCACTATTTGGCATGAAGCAAGATTTGAAAAGCAAGGATAAGGAGCCTAAACGCCAAGTTAAGGAAAACTTTGAGGAGAAAGAAAGAGCAAGATAAGCTCAAGATCTTGGATAAAGCTTCATTTTCCCAGCATAGTACTTGATGCAGATCACTCATGCCAAATTTCAAGAAATTTGGCAAACTTTTTGGCAATTTTCAAATTTTCAAGGAAAAAACAGGTTTTTCCAGTAGGTGCGTAGCGCCACCTGGTGCTCACTTTTGATAGGGACCTCATCTAGAGGAAAACTTTGATTTTTTGAATTCCTTGTGAAAAATTATGCATGCCCAGAAATTACTAGGAAACTTTGACAAGTTTTGGGCCTCCAAAAGGGTAAAAAACACCTTAAAAATGCCCTCTCTGCCACTTTTTGGCCACACAGGAAGCAGTGTTGGGAGGACTGATTTTTGGAGGGACAAATGGACACCAAATTCAAAAATTCCACTTGTCCTAGAAGGTAGATAGATAGAAATTTACAACAAGCCAACTTGGAGAAAATTTGGTGAAGGGGAAGGCCTCCAAATTCATATGGGAAAAAGCGCTACGCACAAAATAAGTGGCACTACGCACAGGATGAAAAAGTGCCAATTTTGCCTGTTTGCTTAGTTTTTCGCCTAGTTTTCTTCTAGTTTGAATTTTTCTCTCTTATGGTAAAATTCATGATCTTACATGATGTAAATTGATGTAATATGATGTAAAAATGATAAAAATAGACTTGATAAGGTAGATACATTAGTTGTACGTGGTTTAAAGTTGAATGAATCAGTTTCCTAGGTTTTAGAGGCAAGTTGTTCCACTGCCTATTTTTTTGTTCCTAGTTTAGATATGGTTGAAACCACCCCTCTTCTCATGGATTAGACCCTTGATGGATAGAACATGTGGTTTGGAGGTCTTTATCATGTGTTTTTTCAGTCATTTGTAAAGGTTGGACTCTTGTGAATGCTTTAAGCACTATTGTACATCATCTCTGCAGTTTGGCAAGGAAATAGACTAGGGTTTGCAACATTTTGTGGGATTCTTGTGGCAAGGTGACTTAGTATTGTTTCACCTTTTGTAATTCAAGTTATCATGTGTTTATGTGTGCCATTATCTCTCTCTTTTTCAGCTTAACTAAATGAAGTATAAAAGGTGGAAATCATTGATGTTGTAGTGCTCTACCTTAGGGTTTGTTTAACTTTACATATTTTCTACTATTTGAAGAGGACTCATAGCACTTACATGCCCTCTAAAACTTCTCATTAGTATTAAGACCCTCCATTTCACTTAATTCAAGGTACTAAAGCACTTGCCTACCTCGCCCCACAAAAACCTCTGCAAAACTGAGCTCTTTCCCCAGACCCAAAATTGTCGTTCACATCTGATCCAGCAAACCATCATAAAACTAAATCAAACTCCTCTGAGCACATACCTAGCCTAAAATTAGTCTTTATATCAGTCATCTCAAGCTTTATTGGCCATATTTTCCTGAGATTGATAAGGAGAGAACCCTCTCCTGACCTGGTAGGGCTAGCTACCAGGTTAAGCGTGGTTTGATGTTACCCTAGACCTTCCTTTCTCAGCCTGAGGTAGATCTAGGCCATAACATATTAGAAACTCAATTGGGGAAGAAAATTTTGTTTGTTTGTTATTATTGTTTGCTTTATAAACTATAGATGGAACTTGAAGTTAGCTAGGTAGCCTTCGAACTACTCTTGCTCTGAAAGTGCATAGTAGATGAACGTTGCTTCAGTAAATCTCCAGTTTAGTTTATGAACTGAACATCTGGTTTCCAAACGTAGTTTTATGTTCCTTAGCAAAATGTAATCAAGTTCAGATTTGATTGTTGATGGTGAACAATGAGCAGAAACAACGAGGCTGAAATCATTCACCTAGCGACTTCAAATTAGTTTCGAGATCAGATCCAAGGACTCCATTGGAGGATGAACCTGACCAACAGAAACATGAAAGGACAATATGGAAAGATCAGGTATTCAAGTTGGAATTTCATCCAAGACATTTTGTTCTTTGTTATAAATTATTTCTTCTCTTTTCCCGAGAATGTCAAGAAGGATTTGCAAAATATATTGTATTTGAGAAAAGATCCTCGGCCTGCATTTGATTATTTCCCTTTGAAGATTGTGAATACCAAAACTTTGCATGCCTTTGAGCTTGATCAAGACCCTTTTTTTGAAGCTTGTGATGACTGTCTTCAAACTGATGAGCCTCAAGAGACCAAGACTGATTCTATGCCTTCTGTACATACCCCTATACCTTGTAAAATTCCAGATCGATACAAGCCTCTGATTTTACCTCCTATATCCCATGCTTTCCCTAAAAATCATGACCCATATCTACCAAGATTTGATGGTGAATGCAACAACATCACTACTAAAAGACATGTATTGAATTTTGAATCCTTTCTTGACCTTTTTGAAGTTAATGAAGAGGATGTCAGTATTAGGCTTTTTGCTATTTCTTTGCAAGGCAAAGTCAAGAGTTGGTTCAAGACCTTACCTGATGCGAGCATCTTATATTTCCAACAGTTCATCAAAGTTTTCCTCGACAAGTGGATGATTAGACATAACCCTTTCTTGATTGTAGAAGAGTATAAACAACTGAAAAGACTGCCAAGGGAGACATTACAACAGTTTTCTACTAGATTTAACAAAGTCTATTTTTTGATGTCGGTTAATATAAGACCTCCTCCTGGATCCGCTTTCTTGCACTACCAGGAAGCCTTTGATCTGGAAATGGAGTTTCAGCTGAGAGAAAGGAACCTTGCAACACTTGAAAAGATGCAAAATAGTGCAGTAGATGTAGAGGCTAATCTGCTGATCAGAAGGGCAAAGCTGAAGGAAGAAGAGATGAAGAACATATATCCAGAGGAATTGACATCTTTAGAGGTAAAGCTTGACATTTTGGTAAGTGCAGTGGAAGAGATGATGTAGAAGATCACTACAAGGAATGAGTATTATGTTCAAGACCATGGCTTGTTGATTGAAGAAGAACAAGTTGCTGATCCAAAACATCTTCTTTCTTATCCCAGTTGTCATAGATCTGATAATGATTATTTAATAAATCATCTTGGTGAAGAGAGATCTGTTGATATGACATGTATGCTTGATGATGTATTTTTTACCGACGATTTGCCTCAGTTTGATCAGTATGATGATGATTATGTTCTCCAAACAGAAGTTAATCTTGCATACAAATCAGCAACTAGTTTGTGTAAGGAGGAAGTTCATTTTCAGTAGCTCGAATACAATGTTCAGCCATCACATATCATCTATGGAAATGATGAGGAAAGTGCAACAAATTTTGAAGTAAGTGAAGGATATTTGCCTTTTTGTTTTGCTTTTTTTAGTTCATAAAAGACAACTTTCATGCAATCAAAAGTCAATCGTCGACAAGTCTTGATCTAGACCATCTTGAGAGCAATGAAAACCTTGTTCAAGACTTTTCATATCCAGAGTTGTAGCCCCCAAATCCCATTGATTTTCAAGTTGCAGATGAAGACTTGGAAGTTGGACCATATGATCAAATGATGCAAGATGATTCCGTGCCTTTTTGTTTTGAATCATTTCAGTTTCTGAAGGGAAAACTACATCGTATATCTTCAAATGAGCAGACTGTAGAAAATCATGCAATCTCATCAGAACCAATAGAAAATGGGTTGCAACAGTCTTTTCAAGTTTTTCATGATCCAATAGCTGATGTGTTGGATGATGTCTGCAGTCGAAGTCCTTCTCCATTAGCTACCTGTGAGCTTGAAGTGTGCACTGATACAAACTTGATCTGGCAACCAGTTTCTTTGTCATTTTCAGCAGGAGTCTCGTCACAATGCTCAGATGAAATTTTTCATTCATGGTATGAGGAGAAGAAAAGTAATCCATTGGATGAGCTCAATCTTAGTGTGCATGAATTTCAAGATTCTTATGCAGTATTTTTGGAGGCGGATAGAGAATCCATATTATTCAACATATATGTTTACAAGTTTTCATGGGAGTTTCCTTTCAATAGTTCTCTCTTGTTGTTCATAAGCAAGCACTTGCGAAGAATTCAAACAGCAACCAGAATACTTACTTGGTGGGATTGGTTGTTTCACTTCACTTGATCAGGTGATGAATGGAACAACTAGAGTAGGTTGTATTGAATAAGCTCCATTTTGAGCATATTTTCCAGATTGTCAGTTGTGTTTTAGTATTGAGTCAATTTCAAGTCAGTTTGGGTCTGTTTCGAGTCAGTTTTCAGTCTTTATAGTTGATTTAGTTTTGAGTCAGCATATTGGTTTTAGTTTGCGGAAGTTATTGACTCCATTTCCCAATGGAAGAAGGCATTGATCTGCTTTCCAGAGATCTATGGTTCTTGGCACCTCCCAAGAGCTACCATCCCCATTGGAGCCAATGTTAGTGTCGGTATCTTCATCCCTCCATCAGTGATCAAAATTTCTCTTTTTGCATGCATATTAGGTGTCTCATCCGATCAGCTGCACTCCATTAGGTCATGGATCATCTGATGGTAGTGGTTCTTTGTCAATTTCCCTCATGACTTTCATCTGCTAGCCTATTTTCACATGTACAGGTCATCTGCTGTCATTTTTATTTCATTTCATTTGCAGAAGTCATTTTAGGGTTTTCAAGTCTTATTAGGTCTAGGGTTTGCCACCATGATCTTCAAAAAGCTCAATAAGAGGTCAACAGGCACATGAGGATGTTTAATAAATTCATAAAATCACAAATTCTACTCATGATTTGCTCCATAAAGGGTTTTTACCTCAAAACTCTGTTTTGAGGTGAAAACAGGGTTTTTCCATTTCATGTACAAATTTTATGTAATTTTATTGTTTTCATATGTAATAAAGCATCATCTGCAGCCCTGGGTCACCTTGCCAAACTCCAGCACTCCAGCTACTACAAAGAGACAAGAAAATCCAAGCATTAGTCCATCAAATGACAAAATAGAGAGCCAAATTGCAAACAGAGTTTTTAAAGAACAAAGTGAAAAAGAAAACTTTAGAAAGTGGGTTTTTTAAATGAAAAATTAAATTCACTTGTATATAAAGTGCTCCTTGTATTGAAGACTTCATTTTTTGTGCTAAAGTGAGAAAACAAGGAGAAAATCATGATTTGAGGTGAATAAAGGGAAATCGCAGCAAAGTTTTGAAATTTTTCTTGGTGCAACGCACCTGGGCATAGGCACGGTGCACCTGCTAAGCGCGGCGCACCTGGGTGTTGGCACGGTGTACCAGTTTGCCAAGCCAAAATTTCATTCAAACGACCTTCTTAAGCTCCAAAATCTTGCAAATATCATTCCTCAAGTAAGTAAAACCTCCCATTTTTCCATTGCAAGAAATTTTATCATCCTTGATGGTGTTTTGATGGGTGAAAAATCAAACCCTAGTTTGCTTCACAGTTGCATTACAAAACTGTCTAGGATTTTGTAATTTGTCATTCTTGTTGTTTTTACTCCCCTACATAATTCTCCCATATCCCATCCCTCTCCACTGAAATTTCCCTAATTTTTATTTCCCTTTCCCTCTCTCATTTACACTCATCCAACTCTCTATCCCCAAACCCTAACACCTAATTCTCACTATTCCCCAAACCCTAATTCTGATTCCCAAAACCCTATCACTCCCTAATAACCCTACAACCAGCATCAAGATCCTCCACTCATCAATCACACTCATCAAACAACAGTCACCTATTCTTGAAATAAAATCTCTTCATACTCATCATTTTACACCATACAGTAGCAAATATGGAAATAGATTTAGCTTATGAAAGGGATGAGGAAACTGTGAGTGATTCCTCCAAAGAGATTCATGCACCAAGAAAACCAGATAAGGGAGGAAAACACATCCGGGAGGAGCCCACTACACTCATAGAGTTACTAGCTTGCCCTCTTGCAGTAACATGCTTTAAACATCAGTCTTACTACCAGTTTTGTGAGATGGTGGAAAGGGTGAAATATCACCATGAACTTGCTAGACTATTTTTTCTTCATCTTCACAATGGCTAGGTCAACTTAGCAGGTGTTTCCTCCACTTTGACACCTGAAACTATAGCTGAAGCAATAGGTATTCCAAATGTAGGTGAATAGTGGAACAAGGGACAACATGTGGGTAAAGAGCATTATGAGCCTTATATCAAGGCTAGTTATCAAAAGCAAATCAGTAGGGTCTTTCCTTTCAGATACCTACAGGACACTTATGCTCCACTCATGAAGCTCATTATCAAATACTTCAGTTGTGAAGGGATATTTTCTCACTTGTACATTTATCATGTTAGATTATTGATGCATTTCACTAGAGTGAGGATGATGAACCTCCCCTATTTCATATGCAGAAATATTGAGAAAATGGCCACATTGGTCCAATGAAAACCTCTTCATCAACAGTTCAACAACATTTATCACTTTTCATTGATCAAGATTGTTGTTTTGCATTAGCTTAGCTTATTGAATGTTTCATGGGATGCTTTCATTTCACATGAGGTTTTCAAAAGCCCTCAAGTGACACCATCAGTACTTCAAGAGGAAGGAGGGCATTCAAATCAGTAAGAGGTTCATGATACTCAAACTATAGGTGTGCCAGTATTTTTCACTTATGAAAAAGGCACAAGGAGATTATTTGCAGCTGCCAAACGAGTACTATCTCCACCTGGGGTGGAAGGGGTCTCGTTTCCTTCATTAGACCATAATAAAATGCTATCTTCACGTGGGTTGAAAGGGGATTTTCCTTCTTCTTCAACAAAGAAGGTATATGATAAAGGAAAACAACCATTGCATGATGAAGGGCCTTCTAAAGGTTAGGAAAGAGATTCGATTTTGATTCAGGATGAGGATACTGATTTGGGCTCCCAAAGCTCAAAACTCAAGGAGATCATCAAAGAAAAAGAAGCTAACATCCATGCCTTATCTCTTAACCTTGAAAGAGCTAAGTGGATCATTAATTACCTTGAGCATTGGAACAAGCAGTTGGAGGATAAGTAGACAATCATGGAGCTACAAACCATAAGGGAAAACAAGCAAGCAGCAAAAAGGAGAAAATTCAAATTGACACCGCTTGAGCAAGAGATTGATGTTGATCAGGAATCTTGGCTAGAGAGGGAAAATATGCACTTGGAGAAGCTGCTTGAGAAAGACAATCAGGAGAAAAAGATGTTGCGGCACATGGCATATCACTATTTGGCACGAAATAAGATTTGCAAAGCAAGGATAAGGAGCCTAAAAGCCAAGTTAAGGAAAAATTTGAGGAGCAAGAAAGAGAAAGATAAGTTAAATATCTTGGTTGAAGCTTCGTTAGCCTAGCATAGTACTTGATGCAGATAAATCATGCCAAATTTCAAGAAATTTGGAAAACTTTTTGGCAATTTTCAATTTTTCAAGGAAAAAACAGGTTTTTCCTGCAGGTGCGTAGTGCCACCTGGCGCTCGATTTTGATAGGGACCTCCTCTGGAGGAAAACTTTGAATTTTTGGATTCCTTGTGAAAAATTATGCATGCTCAGAAATTACTAGGAAATTTGGACAAGTTTTGGACCTCCAAAAGGGTCAAAAACACCTCAAAAATGCCCACTCTGCCACTTTTTGGCCACATAGGAAGCAGTGTTGGGAGAACTGATTTTTGGAGTGGAAAATGGACACCAAATTCAAAAATTCCACTTTTCCTAGAATGTAGACAGACATACCTTTTCAACAAGCCAGCTTGGATCAAATTTGGTGAAGTGGAAGGCCTCCAAATTTAGCTGGGAAAAAGTGCTACGCACAGAAAAAGTGGCACTATGCACAGGATGAAAAAGTGCCAATTTTGCTTGTTTGCTCAATTTTTTGCCTAGTTTTCTTCTAGTTTGACTTTTTCTCTCTTATGTTCAAATTCATGATCTGACATGATGTAAATTGATGTACTATGATGTAAAAATGATAAAAATTGACTTGATAAGGTAGATGCATTAGTTGTAGGTGGTTTAAAGTTGAATGAATCAGTTTCCTAGGTTTTAGAGGCAAGTTGTTCCACTGCCTAATTTTGTGTTCCTAATTTAGATATGGTTGAAACCACCCATACTCTCATGGATTCGACCCCTGATGGATAGCACAGGTGGTTTTGAGGTCTATATCATGTGTATTTTTCAATCATTTGTAAAGGTTGGACTCTTGTGAATGCTTTGAGCACTATTGTACATCATCTTTGCAGTTTAGCAAGGAAATAGACCAAGGTTTGCAACATTTTGTGGGATTCTTGTGGCAAGGTGACTTAGTATTGTTTCTTCTTCTGTAATTCAAGTTATCATGTGTTTATGTGTGCCATTATCTCTCTCTTTTTCAGCTTAACTAAATGAATCAAGTATAAAGGTGGAAATCATTGATGTTGCAGTGCTCTACCTTAGGGTTTGTTCAACTTTACATGTTTTCTACTGTTTGAAGAGGACTCATAGCACTTACATGCCCTCTCCAACTCCTCACCAGTCTTAAGACTCTCCATTTCACTTAATTCAAGGTACTAAAGCACTTTACTACTTTTCCCCACAACAACCTCTGCAAAACTGAGCTTTTTCCCTGGACCCAAAACTACCTTTCACATCTGATCCAACAAACCATCATAAAACTCAATAAAACTTCTCTGAGCACATACCTAGCCTAAAATTAGTCTTTATATCAGTCATGTAAAGCTTTATTGACCATATTTTCCTGATATTGACAAGGAGAGAGCCCTCTCCCGACCTGGTAGGGCTAGCTACCAGGTTAAGCATGGTTTGATGTTACCCTAGACCTGCCTTTCTTAGCCTGAGGTAGATCTAGGCCATAACACCCTTCAAGTTTGTGATAAAAAATAATTGGGGTACCTGCTAGAAATGGTGGGGGAAAATTGGAAATTTTATCAGTTGTGTGGGAAGCTCACTCTTGAACATGACACTTTCTATTTTGTGTCAAGTTGGGATATCCTCCTTTAATCAATGACCTTCTTGGGTTGGGCCGTTCATTTTTGCCTTCCATTTGATCTCTTCTATGTCATCATGACCACTGATCCTATGGATCCAAAAGTTTCAAAACTCTGGAATCGTGTCATTGATATGTTCAAGAGTTTGTCCCTCTGCAATTACACGTACTCTTGTTCCTTTATATCATCTGAAATCATTTGCATCCCTTTTTCTCGTGTCGATGATGTGGTATACATCATGGCCCTCCTTTGACATGGTCGCTTCCTGTCGACTTCAGCTCATTATCCAGGAAGCTGGCCGAGAGACTTCCTTCTAGTGCCTTAGAGCTTGCATGCCCTAATGGAAAGTTCTTCACACTCGATGAAAATTTTGCATCATTGGCTTTCGATCGGGTGATTTCACGCGTGTTCGACATCAGTTCCTTTATTCAAATTCCATGAACTGTACTTCCAGTACTTTGAGAGCCATTTTCATTATTGGTGGTTTCTCTCGCACTTGTTAATGGTTCACATCATTGACCTGTAATCAAGTGACTTCCTAGCATGTTCGACTTCAACACATTCATTCTCATGTTAATATTTGTACTTTGATTGGGTTGTTTGGAGCACAAGACCCTGGGCTAAGATTACACAAGTCTAGATTGCAATGTGATGTGACATGGTCATGTTGATACACATGTCTCTTTCATATGGATGGTTGCGACCATACCATGAGTTGTTATATGTGATCCTTCTTATTTTTAGGTGTCTGCAACCATACCTTGCTTTCTCATGATCCTTTCCACTGGATGGTTGCATCCATTCCTAGGATCCATTTACATGATCATTCTCTAGATGGCTGCGTCCATACCACGATTCATGTATTATTATTCAAAGTTTTCAGTGATGTATATGTATTTATGCTTGCTTGCAGGTTTTTCGATGACGGACTCTGGTTCCTTGCTTCCACTTGTAAAGCATTCCATCCCTCACTCTTGCTCGACCTTCACACTTTAGGCGGAATTTGTTACACATCATTTTTTCATTGACCCTGTGCTCCTCATCCACAATCCTGGAGGAACTCTACAGTGTACCTGACATGCTTTCCTATCATGAATAAACTCCCATTGTGTCCCTCTTTATGAGTAGAACAATTCCCTTTTGCATCATTTAACAAAAATCTTTTGTTTATCCCAGTTTACAATACCAGCGCTAATGACCCATGTCCTCCTCACACTGATATGCAGGAATTACAACTGTCCCTAGTGCCGATCAGATTGACTAAGCCCTTTCTCATCCATGCTAATCCTCTTTTGGAAAGTTTTTTAAATATGGATCCGAAGCTTCCAGCTCTAGAAGCTTCTTAACGGAAGTTTGGTAAATCGTTAGGCCCAATGGAGTTGAGGAGGTCAGTTTGGGCTCCTTTCCCCTATTATGATGGAACTAATCCAAGAGATAAGGCCTTATCCCATGAGAATAGGAACCATATCCCCTCCATAAAAGCTATATAAACCTCTATTTTTCCCAAGCACAAGTTAGCTTTGGGTCCTAATTAAGTTCTGGTTGAAGTTTTTATTTTGGAGTAGTCAGCAAGCTACCCATAGTTTGTAGATTTATAGTTTGTGTTTAAGGGAGAATTTTGAGTTTGGTTTGGTGTGAAGACTAAAGGGAAGAGCCTTAAGACTACCATTGTTGAGGCTATCCATGAGATGCTATCAGAAGTGTGTAGGAACCTGGATATGTCAGAGGAGAACAACAACGTCAAGACATCAGTTGTAATCTCTTCTTGAACTAATATAGATGCAACTATCGATTGATTTCCTACATGAAATGTCATCTCACATATTTATGGCTTAATGTTCCTTGACCTATTAAGTAGGCTGAATGCAATTTGTATGTTATCACGTTTATTGTTTGTTGTTTGTTTTTGTTTACTTGTTTCAGGTGTTCAAAGGAAGGAAACGGAAGATAGTTGGAGAGAGGAAGCAAGATCATCACCAAGTGGAATAGCGTACTAAGAGGTAGTCCCTCTTATTTGATTCTAGCCTAAGGAGATATTCGATAGATTGTTTGTTTGTGGCTAGACCTGCTCTCTCGGTCTAGAGGAATTGTTTGTGTCCGCACTTAGAATTTACCTACACCACACGTCCATACTTCGAATCTTAGATTTCCAAACAATCCTTTTCATTCGGATGGTTGCGCCCATGTTGTGGATCTTTTCACATTGTGCTTTCTATATAGATGGCTATGTCCATACCGTGGATTCATGTTTTGATATCAGATATGTATATGTATATGCGTCCTTGATTTGCAGGTCTCTGAACATTGTTTGCTCTCGTCCTTTGCAAAATCTTGTAAATCATCTCAGTCATCACTCACTGTTCTACCTTCATGCTTTAGGGGGAATTTGTTACACAATATTTTTTCCCGCCTTCTGCACTTCCCTGTGTCATACCCTAGAGTGCCCAAAACTTAGCAATTATGCAATGTACCCATCCGGATATGCAGTTCAGATCCACCTTGAAGACTTAATGAAAACATGCCTTGAGCCTTCCATGAAGAAGTAAGCTCAAAACCCTAATTTTAGGGTCATCACGGCTATGATACTGGAAACTCATGTTTATGGTGAGTTGCACTATACTAGCCTCGCGCTACCAGCGTGATTTTTACTTGGATAATCATGCTAATCCTTAAAAGGAAAGTTTTCCCAAAGAGGATAAGAAGCTTCGTGATCTAGAGGCTTCCAAAACAGAGAGCTAGAGGTTGTTCGTTATGGATGTGGTCGAATTCTCCCAAAATTTCCCTTTGATCTTATCCCTATGAGCTACCTTCTTGAGATGAGGGCCTTGCCCTCTTTGGAGAGATCCTAACTCCCTCTCCCTGCCTATATATTCATCCTCTCCCATTACCAAATGGTTGGTCTCTGATTATTTTCACCCTTATTCTGAGATAATGCCTACATGCTACTCATTTGGCTTGGAGAAGGAGTGCGTGGAGAGATTGAGCTTGGACTTGGACATTCACTCAAGGAGGGATAATTGACATCAAGGCTTGCTTGTATGCTTCCTCTTTTATTCATTAATATATACAACTAATGGTTCACTTTCCATAAATGATTATGTTAATGCTTCATTTGTCTTAATGCGCCTTGATTTGTTAAGTGGATTACATTCAATTATGCTTGTTGTACTTGTATGCTTTTTTTTTCTTTGGCCTCTTGTGTAGGTATTCAAATGTTGTGAGTAGTAGAGTTGAACTTGAGGAGAAAGAGATCAAGATCTTCAACAAAGGAGTGAGTCATAGCGTCATAATGAGGTAGGTCTCCTTCCTCTTCTCTCATTTCGATTGAAATTTAGGAAAGTGTCTCATAGATTGTCACATTGGTTGCTAGTCCCACTCATTGGGCTAGAGGGATCGTCTTTGTACATGGAGAGGATTTACCTAGAAAACAATGTGTCAACATGTATGCAGGATGTTGAAGCAAACCAAAGATTTCATGATGAAATACCATCACAAAGATAATTTTCATTTAAGTGTTCATTTCTTATTTTTGAACAAATATCTCAATGGTCTTATGTATGACTACTGATGGAAGATCTATGGATGTCTTCCACCATTGATGCCCATGTAGTATGATGAAATATCCTTAATAAAACATGGCATGAAGGAAGGCCATATATGAACTGATGGATCACTTTCTGTTGATGATATGACTGATTCATGGATAAAAGTGATGGATGGTCAATGACCTACGAAGAAGTCCTAAAACATGAACACTCCAGAATAAAGAAAATAAGTTCATGACATCATGAGTTGCAGTTCTTCAAGTAGCTGGTTGTCCCATCATCTCTACCTAAGGAGTTTTTGTAGGTACCTAATTAAGAGGGAGCCTGGAAACAAGTTTCTTGCTTGGTAGAAACTTGGAAGAAAAATTCCTAAGCCAAGAGGGAGCTTAGGTACATTCCTTCCATAGGAATGAGTACAGTCCTTTATTGGAATAGGCATGTCCTCCATAATTAAGAGGGAGAGATAGACAGATCATTCTTTTCTTCACTTGGGAAGACATAATGGATGATTCGGTAAACATCTGGCATTCGATACTCTTGTAGGATGAGTTAGGGCATCCAAGATAAGAGTAGTCATAGAGGATCGATGTTATTTGAGGATTGGGAATCCAAGATAAGAATATTCCTAGTGGAACACACCCTAAGAACCCATGTAGGGTATGTTCCAAGAGATACAATGATGAGGGTGTCTATACATCATTGGTATCACCAACATTGAGATCATATCTTGTGGAGAGATAGAGTTGTTAGTAAAGGACTTGTTATGTAACAATGTTGGTTGATATGATGGTAAACATATGGGTTACCAATCTGAATCTTCTTATGGGAATTATCCATATTGAGAATGACCAAGTACCATTATGAATACCTCCCTAGTTAAGAGGGAGTGTTGAAAAGTGTAATTATTGTTCGTCTTCATAATGACATGTCTAAGTGTGATTTTATGTAATTGATGTAAAGAAGAAAAATAAAATTATTATTGTAATGCTTGTCTCATGGGTTTCATGAGCAAGGAATTTTATTTTTAGTTATGGATCCCATTGTGAACCTTTAGGTTTTTGTCATCAAGTCATAAAGTCTATTTGAGTCAATGACAAAGTGTGAAGACCCATTTGGGCATGTTACATGTTGCAAAAGTAAGTTTATTTGTGTCACAAACCCTCTAAGACCTTGTCACAAAGTCACCTTGAATTCAACCTTAAGATGTTTCTAGAAATGCATGTTAGCCTAGGCACTTGTTCAAGTCGAATTATTTTCGATGCACTGTCTACGATATATAGGAAACTCAACCTTCATTTGGAAACACACAATTTTTGGTCAATCTGAAGCAAGAAGAAGTGTGAGTAAGGTGACGAAATATAGCTATATAGCCTGCTACTTGAAGAAAGGAAAGATCAAATTATTTCCCATTTTTCTTGGGCTCATATCCTCACACATGTGGCTGAAAATCTAGGGTTTCTACAGTGTTTTCATGAAGTCCAAGAGAAGGTCATCTAAAGGGTCTCCAAATTAGTTCTATTATTATCCAAGTTCATCTACAGAATCCTCCAAATATAGTGAAGAAAGGAAACACCTCCAAACTTGTTCCTACTCCTCACACATGTGAAATTGCAGTAGTACGAACTTCAAATTTGTGGGAAGAGGCCAAACTTAAACGGTAGCTAAGAAGTGCAGTAAAAGAATAAGTTTGAATTGCATTGACTTGTGAAATAAGGAGAAGCAACGAAGAAGGATCTTGTGACTTGGTATTGTAGAGGTAATTTTGTCAAGGGTATAGGTCATGGCCTGGGTATTCATCAATTGAATTCTCTATAAGAAGAATAATTTTGTTCGGGTTTTCCTCTCAAATGGGAGAGGTTTTGGCCCTGGATGATAGACTATATTTTGTTTCTCTTGTCTCTTTATGGTTTATGCATTGGTAGTTGTTTGATCAAGAATAACACTATAATAACATAAGTAAAAGAAGGTCCCAATCAAAGAAGTAAATAAAAAGCATTCACAAGTAGTTATCAATGTAGAAATTTTGAATAATATGACACATATTCAATGGAGATTATCCTGATCATGTACTATTGCGGAATACATACACAATACATAAGCTCCTCTACGTTGATCATCAATATAGCAGCATTAATAACAATAACACATCAAGAGCATTCACACATTAACACAGTATGTAACCCGGGGAAATCATCTCGCTAAAAACCCCACACTATCTGTATATTAATGATTGAGAACATGTAACATTACGAAGTACAATTCTTATCACAAGCAATCCAGTACCAGCTCCACCTGTTACACACAATACAACTTAGATCTGATCTCCAAATCTATTCCACTGCTTGCCTGCCTCCACAGCTCAATACCTGTTCAAGACGTGAGCAGAGGCTATAATACTTGGTATTGGCCATTCATTGGTATACTCAATCCCTTTGATTGTGCAAATCCTCATGCACAACTATAGTCACAACTGATAGCAATCTGATCCTCTAACACCTGTCCCTGTTGAATTGAACATGCACTGACATGCAATTGAGTTAACTGATGTATTCTATAGTTTCATTATGAGTTAATAATTATTTTAACAACTCCTCATTAGTCTATTTGCAGTTAGACTAATTACAACTAGTTTAACCAAGTCAAATTGAACACAACTCCATTAACTCCACAATCAACTCCACCAAACTCAACTGATTGAGTTCTAACTGAAGTCATGCATGCAACAACTCAACTAACCCACAAAGAAATCGTACTTCCTTATGACAACTACATGTGCCACATCTGTAGCTCAAATTGAAGTGCTCCAAGAGAATAAGATCAAGTTTATAGTCTAAATATTATTATGAGACAATAATATTTGACTTTTCTATTTTTGACAGCCAGTCTAAAAATAGACTTTGATCACTCCTGCTGTGATCACTCCTGTTGTGATCACTCTTGCTATGGTCACTCCTGCTGTGATCATCCCTGCTGTGGTCACTCCTACTGTGATCATCCCTGCTGTGGTCACTCCTGCTATGATCATCCCTGTTGGGATCCAAAAATAGAACTTGCGCCATAATTTGCCTGCGGGTCTACTTAGTGAAGGCGACTCTTTTCACTAAGCTCCATCATCTTGTTGCATTCTCAACAAGAATTTCTTGTTGCACACTTTTCAACAATCAATAAAAGAGAAATCACTTAATCTCGATGCCCTATATTTTTCAATGCTTCATACATACTCATACTTTATTTTCTTCCAAATCTTAAGAGGAAATTAGCATTCATACTAATCCTTTAGCCTTTCAAGATCAAGAGAAAATCATACTTGAAGTTTAGAAAATAGTTCTCCATCCTGAGTTTTTCCAGAAACCTAAACCTCCATCACAATTATCTTCAAGCAAAGTTGTCTCCCCAAAACAGACAGTTCCATTACAACACCAAATGGTTGGATTTAGGCCAATTGTAATAGCTAGATACAGAGCATTATTGCTTCCACCAGTTGCCCAACTTCATGATTTTACTAACTTGGGGTATTTGAAACATTTTCCCAGATTAAATGGAGAAATTAGACCATCTGCAAAAGACCACTTGGTTTCATTTCTGGATTTTGCTAATAAGATGAGCATTGAATGTGAGGATGTTTACAACAGACTTTTTGTTCAATCACTAGAAGGAAATGTCAGGATATGGTTTAGAAAACTACAAGAAAATTCTATAAACTCATGGGCTGAATTAACCAACATCTTCAAGAATCAATGGGGAATAAAAATGATTTTGTTTACTATTTAACATAATTTGAATATTTGAGAAGAACCCATGGTCAACTTGTTGCAGACTTTATTAAGAGATTCAATAAGATTTACAACAAAATACCACTAGATTGTAAACCCCCAGTCACCGTAGCTAAAGTCAGATTCTCTAAATAATTTGATAATGATTTTTTTGTACTGCTTAGAGAGAGAAAATATGAAACCTTAGCAGATATGCAAAATAATTCAATTGAAGTGGAAGAAAGAAACTTAGCATCAAGTAAATTGAAAGCAAAGGTAGAAAAGGGTGAAAGAAAAATAAAAGACAGAGAGGAAAGTACTTCATCATAAAAGACAAAACATGAAGAATATAAAATTGATGAAATGACCTCTTTGTTAAGAAATTTGTCTAATAGAATTTCAATAATTGAAACTCAACCTAGAGTAACCCAACAAGCTACAAATAGGCCTCTAGTCCAATATAGAAGACCTTTTCAACCTCAAATTTTGCAAAGACCAAATATTGATCAACAAATCCAATCTCCATTGATGATTGATGACCAAGATCATAAAGAAGTTGTTCCTATTATTACAAATGATATTAATTATTTTTAATATTCATCATCTCAAAATGTTATTGTCCCAATCAGTCATGACCAACCTATTGTTCAAAATCAAGAGTCATCCCAAGTTTCCAAATATCAAACTTTTTATGAGTTTCTCATTGCTGAACTTAATAGGAGGTATGACCTAAGACCTAGACAAGGCCTTGGTAAACTTGTTTAAAAATTTACCTTTGATGAACCTTAAGTAAAATCTATTGAAATGCCACATATTCAACCACCAAATCAGTTACAAGAACAATCCACTACTAAAAAACATGTTCCAACTATTTTTAAGGTTGAAAAAGAATTAGAAAGGGTTAAAATCCATGTTCCTTTATTTGAGCTTTCTAGAAATCTAGGATATAAACAACAAGTTTCCAAATGGATACAATACTCCAATGTGGATGTTGAAGGGGATGTTATTAGTATTCAAGATGTGAAACCTTCAGTTTTCTTTGGACCTAGTTCATATATTCTTGATGGAAGTGTGCCCCCTTTCTATGTTACAATGAAAGTTCATGATTTCCTTTTATACAATTGTATGTTAGATTCTGGTGCCTCCCATAATCTGATGCCTAAAGTTATCATGGACCAACTTTGATTGAAAATCATCAAGCCATATCATGATCTATATACTTTTGATTCAAATAAATTTCCTTTCCTGGGATTAATCAAAGATTTAGTTGTTGCACTTGATCAAATCCCTATGAAAAGTATAGTATTGGATATATATGTTAAAAAATTCCACCAAAATTTGGCATGTTATTGTCAAGAGCTTGTTGTGCTAATCTTGGAGGAAGCTTGCAGATGAACATGTCCTATGCTACAATCCCAGTTTATGGAGAATAACATTTAATTCTGTACAGGGAAGTAAGATTCATTAATATTGTTTGTAAAGATAATCAAGCAATAAATCATCCAATTTATGCTATTGATCAATATTTTGGATTCTTTACTTTGGTTGCAAATGATCTCTCTAATCCTCAAACCAGAATTAAAGATATTGATGGAGAATTTTCTAAGGATGGAGTTGGCATGGGAATCATACTCATTTCTCCTAACATGAAAGATATAACCCAATCCTTCAAATTAGGTTTTAAATCACAAATAATGTGGCAGAATATGAAGCCTTAATTTTAGGATTAGAATTAGCTAAAAGTATGAAAGTACAAAACTTGGCAGTATATGGTGATTCGGAGTTAATTGTAACATAGATAAGAAATATTTTTCAAACCAAGCATCCTAGAATCATAGCTTATAGGAATGAAATATGGGATTGTGTGGAAAACTATTTTCAAGGCTTCAACATCTCATCAATTCCAACAGAAGATAACGCCCATGTAGATTCTTTGGCAATATTTGCAAGTTATTTTAAAACACCATATCCTTTGCAATTACATTACTAGATTGAATTAAAATGTAGACCTTCCATCCTAGATAATTTGAGACATTGGAAAGCTTTTGAAGATGATGAGCAGTTAAAAAAATTCTTACAGGAAATCGATGAATTTTCTGGTTTACATGTTGAGGAAGAAAACAATGTTGAAATGAAATCAAAAGATGGTTATTTTGATCCAAATTTGAAACAAAAAATTGCTCATCGTGATATCATTTAGTCATCACATAATTATATTCCAAAGGGATTGTTTCCTCTTGAAAAACGTTTTGATCAGAATGATGTATCAATTTTTTTTGCTAAGTTCACAATGTTAGGCTTGAAATTTCACCTCAGGCTGAGAAAGGCAAACTCCAAGGCAACATCAAACCACTTAGCCTCGTAGCTAGCCCTACGGGGAAGGAGAGGGCTCTCTCCGGTATATCTCGGTAAAGATCTTCAACGGGAGAGATAACCAATAGGGAAACACTGATTTTAGGCTAGTAAACTGATCAAGAGGTTTGTTTTGGGATTTTTAGAGTTTTGGTGGAAAATTGGGGAATGGCAATTTTGGGTGCGGGGATTGGACACAGTTTTTGCAGGGGGTTCTTTGGGGCGAGGTAGGAGACAGTATTGATGCCTTTGATAGAGGTGGATGGATGAGAATGACCGGTGAGGAGTTAAGGGGAGCAAGCAATAACCTTGAATTCCCCTTAAACAGTTGAAAACATTGATATTAAGCAAACTTAAAAGCAGAGCATGACAGTCATGAATTCTACTTTAACACTTCATTTGCCTAATTTTCAGAAGGAAAAGTAAGGAAATGATTCACATAACACACTTAAAAGTACAAAGAGAAACACACCATCAATACATGTGACCACAAGAATCCCAAAAAGGACTGCAAAACCCTGGTCTTCCTTTGCCAAAAATTGCAGAGATACAATGAGTAATACAATAAGAGTTTCTCCCTCAAGAGTCCAACCTCTCCAACCCTTGAAAATGACTAAGAAAATACATAATATAGGCAATCTAACACCTTTCCTTGCCTCTAGGGGTCGAGCTCATCATCCTAGGAGCTGTTTCAACCAATTCTAAACTAAGCACTAAAATCTAGGCAGTCAAAACAACTTGCCTCTATAAGCTAGGAAACCAATTCATTCATTAAATGCATGCTATTTCATGAATGAATCTTCTAGAGAAGGTAAATAAGTGTCATATCAACATGAAAATACATAAATTACATCAAAGAGGGTGAAAAATCCCATCAAAAGTCAAAACTAGTAAAAGCTGCGAATCCATGAGCTGTAAGTGAAAAATTGTGAAAATTGCCTGATGGGTCGCGCGCCTTTGGAGGCACTTTTGAGGCACTTGCAGGTGTCCAAATGAGTCAAAAGTGGGCTTTTTGGAAAGGTCTGGATGTCTAATTTCCAACCCAAGTGGAATTTCTGAATTTGGTTTCCATTTGCCCCTCCAAAATTGCAATCTCCCAAGACTGCTCCCTGTCTGTCAAAAATGTGGCAGAAAGTCATTTTTTTGCTTGTTTTTTGACTTTCTGGAGGCCCAAAATTTGGTGAAATTTCTTAGTAATGGCTGAGCAAGTGTAACTTTTCATGACAAATCCAGAAATTCTGAGTTTTTCCAAAATGGAGTTGCCAATCGAAAGGGTCGCGCGCGGCGCGCGACCCGTCAGGGAGGAAAACCTGTTTTTTGCCAAAAAAAACTAAAAAATGACCCAAAATACTCAAAATTTTTGGAATTTGTGCTGGAGTTGAGTTATCTAGTATCATGCTCCTTCAAAGAAGCCTCAGCCAAGATGTGGAGGGGGTCGGGCCTTTTCCTTTGTTTTTGTGCTTTGACCAACTGCCTTTGGAGCACTTTCATTCTTGCCTTGCATACGTGCATCCGCGCCCAATAATGAGTTTTCATGTTCCTGAGCAAGTTCTTATCTTGGTTGGCCTTGGCCAGCAACCTCTCCAAATGAGCATTGACCCGAAGAAGCATAGCCTCTCGCTCAACGGGTACCAAATCGCCGGGTCTCTTTCGAGCCAAGTTGCAGTCCTCATGAATCCTCCGCAACTCATCAAGAGTGTGCTCATCCTCCAACTGCTTGTTGCACTGCTCTAAATATGTGATCGTCCATTGTGCCCCTTCCAATCTTCGCTGATGGCCCCTCATCAATCCTGGGCTGTTTGTCCCTCTCTGATACCTGTGTTGCTGTCGGAGACGAGGCCCCTTCCACCTGATGTGGAGATAACACTCGTGGTGTTGATGAAGAAGGCGAGACCCCTTCCACCTGGTGTGGAGAAAATACTCGTCGAGCTGCTGCAAATAAGGCCATGTGGCCTCTCTGATAAGTGACCAATGGAGGAGAACTGACATGTCTAGCCTCAGGGATATCATGCTGCTGTGATGGTCCTCCCTCCTCATGAACAATCTCAGGATGTGGTGGTGGTGCTGTGAAAAACTCATGAGAGATAAACTCCTCCCATGGGATGCCATGCTGAGCCAACTGATGTATGACCACAAGCTGGATCAAGCCATAATGATAAAGGCTCCTATATTGTTGTGTTGGGCTTTTAGTATTTTTGGTAGGGAAACTAAAGAAAAATGATAAGGGAGTAAGAAATGGGATGTAGGAAAATGTAGGGAAAAATAGGAGTGAAAAGGATGACCTTAAAACAGCAAAACAAACCCTAGCTCAACCAACACTTTGACCTTCTTGAGCAAATATGCATTGGATTCATTATTTCAAAATGATTGGCTTAAACAACATTCACATGCTTTTCAAACTTTGGTAAACAATTTATTTTCATGAGGAGAGGCCTACCTGCAACCTTGAAGCAATCTGGGGTTATTTTGCAGCTCACTGGAAAATTTCTGTGGAGAAATCCCCAACGGGTCGCGCGCCCTCAATGGGTCGCGCCCGTGTAATTTTTGCACTGGCAAAGGCACTCTGATGGGTCGCGCTCGCCCAACGGGTCGCGCGCTTTTGTAGGAGGCTTTTGGAGGCCTTCCCAGTGTTAGAATCAGGTGTAGGATAGCTCGTTGGAAAGGTCTTTGAGTCTAATTTCTAACCCAACTAGAATTTTTCAATTTGGAGTTCATTTGACCTGTCAAAAATCAAATCTCCCAAGACTGGTCAAAAAGTGCCAAATGAGGCTGCCTCAAGGAAGAGTGTTGTTGCAGTCAACTTTTGAATGCCTTGCTCAACCCCAAATTGAGCTCATGATAGCTCATTGGAAATATCTTTGTGTATAGTTATCATTTTACCCATCAAGAAAATCATTTTGCCAACCAAGCTAGGAGAAAACTTGATTTTCCCAAGGTCACTTCAGAGGTGTCTTTGATTCTCCTGAAGCAACGGTATTCTTGACATTTCTCTCAAACCATGAAACCTATGCAAAAAGTGAAGGACATTTCTCTTATTTGGCATGTTTTGGACAAAAACCTCTCTCATTTTCCCAAAATTCATCTTTGATTGCTCTGAAACATCATTTGAGTGCGACTTGTCCCGATGTGTGAAAAAAGGAATTTTGTCGAAATGAAGCGAAACGAAGGGGATAAGGGGCTTCTAAATTCTTGGGGAAATTTTTGGAAGTGGGGAGGGATGTTAGGAAGTAGGAGAAAGTGGAATCTCAGAGATTGAGTGAGGGGAAGGGGTCCAAAAGGGAAAAACACAGGCCCAACCTAGAAAATTGCCAAGTTGTAGCTAGAAACTAGGGTTTGTGCGAAAATGAGGAATTTGGGGAATATCAGTGATGGGAATCATTTGGTAAGGTACTTTAAGGATAGGGGAAGGTGTATGAACATCTGGATACAAGTTTTGCTAATGATTTGACCATCCAAGAGAAATTGGCTTCAAAACCGTAGGGGAGGGAAATGACCTTGCCAAGGCACAACTGAAGCATGAACAAGGTGTAAAATGACTCATTAGACACTTGTTATAGAAATTTTTGTGCCTTGCATCACTGAGCATGAAATGTCAATAATCAAGGGATCCAAAGTCTCTAAACATGTTGTTCCTACCCCTAGAGGAACAAGGCCAGCAAACCACAGCACTTAACAAAAGTTCTCCACCTGAAAACACTCAAAAACAAGGCAATTCTGGATCATGTCAACTGCTCCACTGAGCATCTGCGCTGAATGTCAACTGCTCCACTGTCTACCTGTGTTGAATGTCAACTGCAAAGAAGGATACCTGCACTGAGCGAGTTTGGACAAGTCGCAGAGTCATTTCTCAAGGTGTCAATGCCCAGGAAGCTTCCAAAATGACACTTGGATCAAGGAATTCGACTGGTGATGAGTAAGAGGTTCCAAATCTCCAAGTGGAAGCAAGAACCTCCAAGTGGGCTCAAGAACTGAAGTGGGAGAGGACACTAGTCAGTCTCAGACCAGCCTCAAGCTGACTCATCCTCTCTCCAAAACTCCTATATATAGATCTCTTCTACATGAGGTCAAGGGGGGCTGGAATTTAGTATTTGCAAAGAACTGCTGTTGGTTTGTGGCTAGAAATATTGGGTGTGTTATGCTTTGAAAAAAGCTGAAGAAGGAATTCCATTCTGCTGGGAAGGAGATGCTGGGTTGGAGCCCCATGGGTTGTATCTCTTCCTGAACCCTGTTACTTTCAATAAAGCTATCTTGATTCTTTCCTATATGCTGGTGTATTTTGTGAAATTGCATTAGTATATTTGATTTTCTTCTAATCCTGAATCATTTATGAATATGTATATTTGCCTTTGTATTTTGTTCTTCTCTTGTTGCAAGTAGTTGTTCTCTTGTCACAGGTAGCTGTTCTCTTGTGATCTCGTGGGATTCAAGTAGCTGTTCTCTTGATCAAGCGAGGAAGCAAGTAGCTGTGGACACACAAAGAGAAGAGGATCTAGTTCGAGGGACAACCGAAAGACAACGGTAAGTCTACCGATCTCCCCTCTTTCATATTTCATAAAGGAAGAAATCATGATAGCTGTATTCGTTTGTTGCTAAGGCACTGTCACACCTTAGGTGGATAGGATCGTCCTAAATAGGCATTTTTCCCCACAAAAAATTGGCGATTCTGCTGGGGAAGAACTTGTTTATTCATTTCATTTGTGTTTCCGTCATTTGTTTACTTCATAGACTTGACAACAACTCTTGAACTGCATCTTTCCTCGATGCAAAGTAAAAGTTGCTGCTTTGATCCAGTATGTTGGACTTGTCTATGATTTAAACTATATCCACAAATGATTTGATTGATCCTTGTGATAGTCTTTAGTACCCTATCAAAGCATCCCTCTGTTTATACCTTGCTTGTGTTTCTGATTTGGCCTGAAACAGTTGATTTTTGAGCATTTTGTGACCCAGAAACCAAGGGAAACGAGAGTTTCTCTCTTCAGCGCAGGCACTGTGAAGGCAGTCTGCATTTCAACGCAGGTCCCGAAGGGGCTACCTGCACTGAATGTCAAACTGACATTGTTGGACCTGCGCTGAACCAGTGTGGCCTTGTGCAGCTGGGGTTCTTTGTCCTTTTTTGCCCTGTTTTGATCTCTGTTTTTGCAGCCTTTAACCAAGTATAGGTGCTGGTTTGATAAACCTTTTCTTTGCCTGAATTCCGCCCCAATTTTTGTACAAAAATATTGTGAATGTTTTTATGTGTTTGTGGCGTCATTTACAGTCTTCCTTTGCATGAGTAAAGTAGTCTTTCTGTAGCCTTTGATTCAGATCTGATTGAAAGTGATCTTAGAAGAGAGTTCTTTGGCTGTTTGTTCAGATTGATTATACTGTTACTTTTGCTTATTGGTTTGAATTTGTTCTTTTCAAAGTATCAAAACGAGTCTTTATTTCGAGAATCACAAAGTGATTGTAATCTCTTCTACCCTTGTTGATTTTGAAGAAAGTGAACTTGTTTATTTTGATCATTGTAAAAGCAGATTCAAAGTTGTGCAAAAAGCTTTCTTTGTAGGCATTTATACTAAGAAAGTGAAAACAAACACCTGCATTGTGCATTTTGCATTTGATAAGTTTGCATGTTGGATTTAGGGAGAGTGCATTAGAGTGTGTTGATTGCTCTTTGAGAAAAGATAGTCGCTCTCTTTTCCCTTAGTAGCTAGGATTTTCAAAGTTGAAAGATTGTAAAGCTTGCTTATCATCTTAGACTGCATTTAGGAAGTTGTATCATACATCTCGTGGTGAACCTTGAAAGGCAAACTTTAAAAAGATCAAGCTAAAATAAACTGAATTAACCTAACAACGCTTTGTAACATAACGCACAACATAGAGGTCTAGGCTAGAGACGTGTTCCGGCGTCGTTAAACATAGTGACTGTCGATCTCGAAGAAGGTGGGTGATTCCTCCTGAGAGTCAGTGGCGCTAATACGGATTGTGCTCCCACGTACCGTCGCGTATATATTGGGAGGACCCTATAGGCATATATCTTTTATCCTTAGGAAGCCGTGTCGGCTGCCCTACTGATCGCAATGCAGTGAACACAGCATTCACGAAGATCGACCACCCGTACCGTAAAAAGTATTCTGTGGTTTTGCGAAAGGTTTGGCACACCCTCTGCCTAGATCTCCAGAGCAGTTTCTTTTGGCCTTTTTCAGACTCTATAATAGAAAAAGTCCATCTGAGCATTTGTCACTTCGGGCTCGTTAAAACATTGAAGGAGACTAGAGTCATCTTTAGCATTTTCTCGACTCTTTAAAACTGAAAAAGCAAGTTGTGTCTAAAAGCGTCGTTAACAATTTATTTTAAACGGAACAATCACCCTTTAATCTTGCGTTGATCTTTAGGTTGAAAAGATGGAGCACACCAACCAAGGAGTTCCCTTGGGTGGAAATCCTAGTCCCTTCTCCTCTTGGGGAGATGTTGGTGCGCCCCACATGGCCACATTGTCGCTTCCAGGATTGACAATTGGCCTACCAGTTTGGCTCTTTTCGACCAATGTCGTTCAGAATACCACCACTCCTGAACAGTCGAGTCAACAGTTAGACCAGACAAGAGTTGCCTCCCAGCCTTCCACTTCATCTTCCTCCCCTCCTTCCTCTTCGCTTGACGGAACTGGTCGATCAAAAAATCGGGTTCCTAAGGAGAAGAAGCAGAAGAAGAAGAAAGAAAAGAAGAAGAAGGAGCCTAAGGCAACTGGGGGCAAACAAATGTCGTCTAACAAAAATCCACACACCGCACTTGTAAGGCCTAAATCGCCATGCATCATATGCAGGGGAGACCACTTCCATAGAGATTGTCCCTATATCCCATGGATACTAAGAGACTGGTCCCCCCGTTTGCACAATTCGGGAGCATCGACCTCTGATAGCCATGTCGACTGCTCACCGTCAACTAGTGGGAGTGAAGCTCCAGGACAGAATGGGAAGGTTAAATTTCCCTGCAGACTGTGTGAAGGAGATCACGCCATCCACTGTTGTCCCTTCTTAGACGAGGCAAAAAGAGTTCTGGAAGATCGTCCAATTTTACGAGCGAATCTTCCTCCTGGATATCAAAGACTCCTGCCAAGTCCCTCACTAGTTGAGAATCCGGCTGAGCCACTTAGATGGTCAGCCGAAGCATCTGTCATTGAAGAAGAACCGTCTAGATCCATGCCTGACGAAAGTCAAAAGTTTGATACGGCAGTTGACCCGGTTTTGCCTTCAGAGGCTCCATCTTCGAATGACACCATCACAGAGGAGAATACAGACAACACCGTCCAGGTTCTCTTCATCAGCACTGGCTCTGATGATCAAGGGGGCAATGCCACCATTCCTTTGTCACAGGAAGGAAGTTCATCAGAGTGCTATCCGGCCGTATATTCGGTCCCACCACCAAGCAACCTGGTTGTGTCCTTTGATTGGAACCAACTAGGCAGACCCCGGTTGCCAGCCAGTGTGCCATTCAGAATTATTTGTCAAATATACAGAATGGTAATGGCTGGCATTATCATTGATGAGGGGGCATCTGTGAGTATCCTTTCCTCTATTGCTTGGAAAGCGCTTGGTTCGCCGGCGCTTTTACCTGAGATGAGAAATCTATCAGGTTTTGATAAAGGAACCAGTCGACCTTTAGGGATCCTCCCCAATGTGCCCATAACATTGAAAGGGAAGACCGTTCAAATGAACGTGATGGTCGTTCAAGGACCCTTGGATTATAACCTACTCCTTAGACGAGACTATATATATTGCATGGGAGCTGTAGTCTCCTCACTCTTTAGAGTAATGTGTTTTCCGCATGAAGGAAGAATGGTCAAGCTTGTGGACCAACTTCCGTTTCCCGGATCACACATCGCAAATAGTCATGTGCCATCCCTAAATGGTCTATTCATGCAAGAAGTGTCTCAACCCACGGTCCGTCCTCCTGATGAGCGCGAGTAATCCGGGAGGATATGACCGGAACCCAGGGGGCATGCATCCTGGCCTGCTTCGGTAGGGAAACTTTGGGTATAGGGTAGGTTTCCGCGAGAGAATATGACTAGTCCGTACCTCGTCCATGGTTGGAAGAGGGGTTGTTCTAGAATAGGATTCTTTTGTCAAAGTTACGTGTTTGACAACAGTCATCCACCCTTGTCTATTTCGGTAGACATTGCCGAGGAAGTGTTTTTTTTGAAAGATTAACGAGACAATCTTTGGGTAACCTGAAAGAGGTAAGCCTCTCTCAATTAAAACAAATGTTTTGGCGGAGGGTAAGTAGAGGTAACCTTGAAACTCTGTTTTATACCTGGGGGCATGCAAACCTTTTGGAGTGCAAGCAAGGGGTGACTATTTATTTTTTTAAATTTTTAGGTCCTTCCTTTAAACCTGTAGGTCTAACCCTTTAAACTTGAAGGATTAGCCGTTTCCGAACTTGCATAAAGAAAGGAGAGTGAGCATAGATTTGGTAAGGCGCAAGCTCTATAAAAAATGGGATCTTTCATGAGACACTCTTATCAAAAGACTGGGTAATCGAGCAGTTTTAGCATAAAGTTCATGCTCGTTAAAAAATAAACGCAAGATCCAAGCAGTTTTAACGCGGTCTTCATGCTCGTTAAAAAAAATAAATATAAGCAGTGAGCAATGTTTCCTCCAGAGTTTAAGCTCATTTTTAACTAAAAAATGAACCTATCCCGGTAAATAACCGCTGTGATCGTAAATTTATCAGCCATAAAAGCCTTGGTTGTGTTTGCACCTGCCACCTCCACTTTCATTTGGCCGATCATTCACCTCCATATGATTGTTTACCCATTTTGAGGAACAACTGCGAAGAGTGATTTCACCTAGCCATCCTTGTGACACTGCCGTGATTGGAAAATTCCAACCTGTACCTGGAATCAGTTGCTATCCCTGTTTATCACTCATTCCTCAAAAGATGAGTCTTCTTTAAGCTCTTTTCATCTGACTCGTAAAATATGAAAAGATTGCCGAGTTTTGGCCTTCCAGTTCGTTAAAGGACCGGAAGGGCTATCCCTCCTCTAGATTTTAATCTTTTTGGACCTGAGGGATTATTGCACAAAACGATCGAGCGCTTGTTTTGTTCGGCTTGTTAAAGATATCGAAAACTCGTCCCTTTTGTATTGTTTTATACTTTTTCGGACTTAAGGGATTAGATGACGAAAAAGGAATTTTGGAGTTAACTTTACGTACCTTTTCAGACTCTCTAAAAATGAAAAGGACCGAGTTATCCTTGTCGTTAGACTCGTTAAAATTATTAAATAGCGACAAACTTGTCTTTAGACGAGAACGAGTTTCACTATCGCTAGGCTCGTTAAAACATAGCGATGGGCTTGCCCGAAGGGCAGGTTATCAAACAAGCATATGTTATCCTCCTCAAGCTTGACAAAAATAAAGAGGTATTGGTCAGCAATGACTGGGGAAAAATTGGGAAAAAATCAAGAAAACTTTGATGGTAGCAGGTCGCTCTTGAACATGACACTTTTCCTCCGTATCACATTCAGGTTGGGTTGTTTCATTCACCGGTCATATCACCATGGTCTTGCCATACCATCCATATTTGGGGTAATGCTATCGATCCATCGCATCAGTGTCGCCATATGTTCAAGAGAAGTCATTCAGAAAGAGTCAACCGGGTCCCATCCACTGCCATACATTATCCTTCATCCATTCATGACCGCCACCCTGAATCATATGTCACAGATTGTTTTCACCTCCATTAAAATCATTAGCTCATTCCGTGTCACTGATGTGGGATTCATTAAGGCCCTCCTTTGACGGATTGCTCCTTGTCGACATCAGCTCATTATCTAAGGAGTTGATCTAGGAACACCCCCTTCAGTACTTTGAAGCTTGCATGCCTCAATGGCAAGTTTCTCACTTCCGGCGACAGGTATACATCAATGACCTTCGACCAAAAGATTTTGCATGGTGTTCGACACCAAGTCCTTTATTCACACCACGTGAATTGTACTGCAGTACCTTGAGGGTAATTATCATTATCGGTGATTCCTCTCACGCTTGTTAACGGTTTACATCATTGATTGGTAATCAATCGATGTCTTTCCATGTTCGACTTCAGCGCAATTCTCACATGGATCGACTTGTACTTAGAGTGAAGATCGAACGAGTTTGAAGACCCCGGATCTAGTTTCATCCATCCGGGCTGTGATATATATTCAGGAAAAATAAAGACATTTGACATGTACATCATTGCAGCAGATGATCATCCTACTCAAAGGATGATAATTTCACTAAAATTATCAGTCTACCATCAGACGATCGTCTGTTCTATGTACCAAAATGAATTTATAAAGCTGAGCATGGGAATGCCCGCCTCAGCTAGATCATGAAAGCAGTATGAATCATAATGTATTGTATTGTATTTTATTACAGATCTCCTCCCAGCAGATGGATGAACTTCGGACCCTCTTGGATAAAGCATTTCACCCGATAAATGGCCTCATACTTTAGGGGGCAACTGTTATAGACATTTTTGTGCCTTACATCACTGAGCATGAAATGTCAATAATCAAGGGATCCAAACATTGCTCACTGCTTATATTTATTTTTTAACGAGCATGAAGACCGTGTTAAAACTGCTCGGATCTTGCGTTTATTTTTTAACGAGCATGAACTTTATGCTAAAACTGCTCGAATACCCAGTCTTTTTGATAAGAGTGTCTCATGAAAGATCCCATTTTTTATAGAGCTTGCGCCTTATCAAAGCTATGCTCACTCTCCTTTCTTTATGCAAGTTAGGAAACGGCTAACCCAAAAAACAGATAAATAACCACTCTTTGCTTGCACTCCAAAAGGTTTGCATGCCCCCAGGTATAAAATAGAGTTTCAAGGTTACCTCTACTTACCCTCCGCCAAAACATTTGTTTTAATCGAGAGAGGCTTACCTCTTTCAGGTTACCCAAAGATTGTCTCATTAATCTTTCAAACAAAACACTTCATCGGCAATGTCTACCGAAATAGACAAGGGTGAATGACTGTTGTCAAACACGTAACTTTGACAAAAGAATCCTATTCTAGAACAACGCCTCTTCCAACCACGGACGGGGTACAGACTAGTCATATTCTCCCGCGGAAACCTACCCTATACCCAAAGTTTCCCTGCCGAAGCAGGCCAGGATGCATGCCCCCTGGGTTCGGTCATATCCTCCCGGATTACTTGCGCTCATCAGGAGGACGGACCGTGGGTTGAGACACTTCTTGCATGAATAAACCATTTAGGGATGGCACATGACTATTTGCGATGTGTGATCCGGGAAACGAAAGTTGGTCCACGAGCTTGACCATTCTTCCTTCATGCGGAAAACAAATTACTCTAAAGAGTGAGGAGACTACAGCTCCCATGCAATATATATAGTCTCGTCCAAGGAGTAGGTTATAATCCAAGGGTCCTTGAACGACCATCACGTTCATTTGAACGGTCTTCCCTTTCAATGTTATGTGCACATTGGGGAGGATCCCTAAAGGTCGACTGGTTCCTTTATCAAAACCTGATAGATTTCTCATCTCAGGTAAAAGCGTCGGCGAACCAAGCGCTTTCCAAGCAATAGAGGAAAGGATACTCACAGATGCCCCCTCATCAATGATAGTGCCAGCCATTGCCATTCTGTATATTTGACAAATAATTCTGAATGGCACACTGGCTGGCAACCGGGGTCTGCCTAGTTGGTTCCAATCAAAGGACACAACCAGGTTGCTTGGTGGTGGGACCGAATATACGGCCGGATAGCGCTCTGATGAACTTCCTTCCTGTGAAAAAGGAATGGTGGCATTGCCCCCTTGATCATCAGAGTCAGTGCTGATGAAGAGAACCTGGACGGTGCCGTCTGTATTCTCCTCTGTGATGGTGTCATTCGAAGATGGAGCCTTTGAAGGCAAAACCGGGTCAACTGCCATATCGACCTTTTGACTTTCGTCAGGCATGGATCCAGATGGTTCTTCTTCAATGACAGGTGCTTCGGCTGACCATCTAAGTGGCTCAGCCGGATTCTCAACTAGTGAGGGACTTGGCAGGAGTCTTTGATATCCAGGAGGAAGATTCGCTCGTAAAATCGGACGATCTTCCAGAACTCTTTTTGCCTCGTCTAAGAAGGGACAACGGTGGATGGCGTGATCGTCTTCACACAGTCTGCAGGGAAATTTAACCTTCCCATTCTGTCCTGGAGCTTCACTCCCACTAGTTGACGGTGAGCAGTCAACATGGCTATCAGAGGTCGATGCTCCCGAATTGTGCAAACGGGGGGACCAGTCTCTTAGTATTCGTGGGATACAGGGACAATCTCTATGGAAGTGGTCTCCCCTGCATATGATGCATGGCGATTTAGGCCTTACAAGTGCAGTGTGTGGATTTTTGTTAGACGACATTTGTTTGCCCTCAGTCGCCTTAGGCTCCTTCTTCTTCTTTTCTTTCTTCTTCTTCTCCTTCTTCTCCTTAGGAACCCGATTTTTTGATTGACCAGTTCCGTCAAGCGAAGAGGAAGGAGGGGAGG
Source organism: Pinus tabuliformis (assembly GCA_031772625.1). Taxonomy (NCBI): domain Eukaryota; kingdom Viridiplantae; phylum Streptophyta; class Pinopsida; order Pinales; family Pinaceae; genus Pinus; species Pinus tabuliformis. The sequence goes on along the minus strand of CM062809.1, from coordinate 274,570,433 downwards.
AAGATGAAGTGGAAGGCTGGGAGGCAACTCTTGTCTGATCTAACTGTTGACTCGACTGTTCAGGAGTGGTGGTATTCTGAACGACATTGGTCGAAAAGAGCCAAACTAGTAGGCCAATTATCAATCCTGGAATCGACAATGTGGCCATGTGGGGCGCACCAACATCTCCCCAAGAGGAGAAGGGACTAGGATTTCCACCCAAGGGAACTCCTTGGTTGGTGTGCTCCATCTTTTCAACCTAAAGATCAACGCAGGATTAAAGGGTGATTGTTCCATTTAAAATAAATTGTTAACGACGCTTTTAGACACAACTTGCTTTTTTCAGTTTTAAAGAGTCGAGAAAAAGCTAAAGATGACTCTAGTCTCCTTCGATGTTTTAACGAGCCCGAAGTGACAAATGCTTGGATGGACTTTTTCTGTTATAGAGTCTGAAAAAGGCCAAAAGAAATTGCTCTGGAGATCTAGGCAGAGGGTGTGCAAAACCTTTCGCAAAACCACAGAATACGTTTTACGGTACGGGTGGTCGATCTTCGTGAATGCTGTGTTCATTGCATTGTGATTAGTAGGGCAGCCGACACAGCTTCCTAAGGATAAAAGATATATGCCTATAGGGGTCTCCCAATATATACGCGACGGTACGTGGGAGCACAATCCGTATTAGCGCCACCGACTCTCAGGAGGAATCACCCACCTTCTTCGAGATCGACAGTCACTATGTTTAACGACGTCGGAACACGTCTCTAGCCTAGACCTCTATGTTGTGCGTTATGTTACAAAGCGTTGTTAGGTTCATTCAGTTTATTTTAGGTTGACCTTTTTAAAGTTTGCCTTTCAAGGTTCACCACGAGATGTATGATACAAATTCCTAAATGCAGTCTAAGATGATAAGAAAGCTTTACAATCTTTCAACTTTGAAAATCCTAGCTACTAAGGGAAAAGAGAGCGACTATATTTTCTCAAAGAGCAATCAACACACTCTAATGCACTTTCCCTAAATCCAACATGCAAACTTATCAAATGCAAAATGCACAATGTAGGTGTTTGTTTTCACTTTCTTAGTATAAATGCCTACAAAGAAAGCTTTTTGCACAACTTTGAATCTGCTTTTACAATGATCAAAATAAACAAGTTCACTTTCTTCGAAATCAACAAGGGTAGAAGAGATTACAATCACTTTGCGATTCTCGAAATAAAGACTCGTTTTGATACTTTGAAAAGAACAAATTCAAACCAATAAGCAAAAGTAACAGTATAATCAATCTGAACAAACAGCCAAAGAACTCTCTTCTAAGATCACTTTCAATCAGATCTGAATCAAAGGCTACATAAAGACTACTTTACTCATGCAAAGGAAGACTATAAATGACGCCACAAACACATAAAAACATTCACAACCTTTTTTTACAAAAATTGGGGCGGAATTCAGGCAAAGAAAAGGGTTATCAGACCAGCACCTATACTTGGTTAAAGGCTGCAAAAACAGAGATCAAAACAGGGAAAAAAGGACAAAGAACCCTAGCTGCACAAGGCCACACTGGTTCAGCGCAGGTCCAACACTGTCAGTTTGACATTCAGCGCAGGTAGCCCCTTCGGGACCTGCGTTGAAATGCAGACTGCCTTCACAGTGCCTGCGCTGAAGAGAGAAACTCTCGTTTCCCTTGGTTTCTGGGTCACAAAATGCTCAAAAATCAACTGTTTCAGGCCAAATCAGAAACACAATCAAGGTATAAACAGAGGGATTCTTTGATAGGGTACTAAAAACTATCACAAGGATCAATCAAATCATTTGTGGATCTAGTTTAAATCATAGACAAGTCCAACACACTGGATCAAAGCAGCAACTTTTACTTTGCATCCGGGAAAGATGCAGTTCAAGAGTTGCTGTCAAGTCTATGAAGTAAACAAATGATGGAAACACAAATGAAATGAATAAACAAGTTCTTCCCCAGCAGAGTCGCCAATTTGTTGTGGGAAAAAATGCCTATTTAGGACGATCCTATCCACCTAAGGTGTGACAGCGCCTTAGCAACAAACGAATACAGCTATCATGATTTCTTCCTTTATGAAATATGAAAGAGAGGAGATTGGCAGACTTACCGTTATCTTCCGGTTGTCCCTCGAACTAGATCCTGTTCTCTTTGTGTGTCCACAGCTACTTGCCTCCTTGCTTGGTCAAGAGATGAATCCCACGAGATCACAAGAGAACAGCTACCTGTGACAAGAGAACAGCTACTTGCAACAAGAGAAGAACACAATACAAAGGCAAATATACATATTCATAAATGATTCAGGATTAGAAGTAAATCAAATATACTAATGCAATCATACAAAGTACACCAGCATATAGGAAAGAATCAAGATAGATTTATTGAAAGTAACAGGGTTCAGGAAGAGATACAACCCATAGGGCTCCAACCTAGCATCTCCTTCCCAGCAGAATGGAATTCCTTCTTCAGCTCCCTTCAAAGCATAACACACCCAATATTTCTAGCCACAAACCAACAACAATTCTTTGCAAATACTAAATTCCAGCCTCCCTTGACCTCATGGAGAGAGATCTATATATAGGAGTTTTGGAGAGAGGATGAGTCAGCTTGAGACTGGTCTGAGACTGACTAGTGTCCTCTCCCACTTCAGTTCTTGAGTCCACTTGTAGGCTCTTGCTTCCACTTGGAGATTTGGAACCTCTTACTCATCACCAGTCGAATTCCCTAATCCAAGTGTCATTTTGGAAGCTTCCTGGGCATTGACAACTTGAGGAATGACTCTGCCACTTGTCCAAACTCGCTCAGCGCAGGTAGCCTTCTTTGCAGTTGAAATTCAACGCAGGTAGAAAGTGGAGCAGTTGACATTCAGCGCAGATGCTTAGTGGAGCAGTTGACATGATCCAGAATTGCCTTGTTTTTGAGTCTTTTCAGGTGGAGAACTTTTGTTAAGTGCTGTGGTTTGCTGGCCTTGTTCCTCTAGGGGTAGGAACAACATGTTTAGGGACTTTGGATCCCTTGATTATTGACATTTCATGCTCAGTGATGCAAGGCACAAAAATGTCTAAAATGGGTAAACAATCATATGGAGGTGAACGATTGGCCAAATGAAAGTGGAGGTGGCTGATTCCGGGAGATTCTGCGGACGATTTTCAGCGCCGTCTGGACCAGGTAGGAGCTAAACCCTAGCTCTTTCTTTTCATGGTTTCTTTTTCCCATTTTGTGCCTATTTTCCTGCCCCCATGAGCCCCTGGGGTTTCATTAGGGCGCTCTGGCATCAGCGCAGGCAGTCCATTCGAAACCTGCGCTGAATGTCAAGCTTCCTTAAGGCAGTTTGACCTTCAACGCAGGTAGGACACTTGCCAACTGCGCTGATCTCAGAAAAACAGCTCTATGCACATTTTTTGATGAAATTTTGCCAGTTTCTCATCAAACTCAGGAACTTACTCCTTCTCTTGTTTGTTTTGCAGGGATCTTTGAGCAAAATGTCCCTTACATGGCGAGAACGAGAACATGAAGAGGAGGACATGATTGCCCTCCATGACCCTGTCACGGTGAACGTGCTGCGGAACTGTGGCATGCTGAAGTTTTTCCGTATCTCTAGCATGAGAGCACAGATCTCTCTACTGCAGTATATGCTTGATGCTTGGGATCCTATTAACCAAGTATTCCAGATTAGGGGAAAATCCATCCCCTTGACCGTAGAGGACATTTACTTCTTGACTGGATTGTCAAGGCGGGGTGCCCCCATTTCTTTGTCAGGTTCGGCCCGTGGGAATGACTTCGTGAGAGATTATGTCCGCCAGTATTGCAGGGAAGGTTCCCAGCCGAGCAGAGACGGCAAGGTGGTTATCCGTGAGATCACTGATAGGTCTCTCAGGTCCATTCTGTATACCATTGGTAGGATGGCCGGTAGCGCATCTCTACATGTTGCCAACAGATCTTATGTGCAGCACACCTTGGAGTGTCTCCAACCGAAAGTATTCAACTGGTGTGATGCAGTACTTGCTCAGATGAAAAGTCAATTGACCAAGGTAAAGGACGGGAAGCTGAAGAACTTTGGGTATGGTTCTATTATGACTGCCTTTTCCCTGGAGAAAATACCACTGATGCAGCCTCAGTATATCGCACTCGACTTGCCTTCTCCTACCGAGCCACGCATGCAGAGATGGGTTAACCACATGTCTAGGCATGCCGGTCAATCTCAGATCACTTTCACTGATACCTTTTTCAGGTGGTTCAAGCGCTAGGAGATGGTCTATTCTGAGTACCCATATGTTGGCATGGATTTCCGAGGTGATCCGGATTTGGTACTACCAGATGGCGAACAGTGGGGCGCTATTGGTAAAAATTTTGACCATATCACTGTTTACTGTTCTTACTTATAATGTCCTTGTGCTTTATTCTATCAAGACTTTAATCAAACTCATGTGTGCGTGCAGATGTTGGTCCTGTTCGTCCAGCAGCTCGCCCGAAAGCGCCAGTTGCTGCCCCAGCAGGGGAGACTGCTGGGAGGGTCATTCTCCGCGATCTTGATGTGGCAGAGACTCTTACAGTTGTGCAGGAGCAGGTTGAGAGCCTTACTCTCGGCATTCCCGATGTGAGGATTGATGAGTTACCTTTACAGCTGCAGCGACATACTACTGGTGTGCCTAGACGATGGACTCGTCTCTTGCGCATGATTGCACAGGCCGTGACGTGCTATCATGAGCATCACTAGGCTAGGGTGCCCCCTAGCATTTTTGAGTTTTTGGGTCATACGACCGATTTTGTCTTGGTTATAGAACATTATGTATGAATGATGAACAACTTATATATATTTTGATTTTCGAGTTTTATTCGGGTTGAGTTATATAATCCATATGTACAATCATTGATGATGTGTCTTTTTTATAAATGTTGCAAATGTCTATCTAACACATAATTTGCTAATGAGTCGGTTAATGTGTTTAAGTTTCTGGAAATATGCTGGTATTGAATTGAATCAAATCGTCTTTCCAAAATCTTAACCCTTAGGAACATGCGATAAATAGCTGGGTTGCGAACGAAATATATACCATTGAGTTGTAGTATTACGAGCTGTGAGTCTAGCTTGACAATTAGTCGACGTATGCCACGTGTGATGGCATTAGAGAGTAGTTCTATCAACGCGCTATACTCAGCGATGTTATTCATTGATTGCCCAATACATACACCTCTGAAACTTACTAACTCGCCGCTTGGATCAAAAATGGCCCAGGCTGCAGAGGATAGGTTCCGCGAACTACGACTCGCTCCGTCGACATATCCAACACATGTCTCCAGAAGGTTCGACATCTGCAACAAATGAAAAAGGTGGATCACTCGACCAGAACAAATACTTTAGCGAAAAAAAAATACAACAAAAGCATGCAAGTTACTATTTAAGCATAGTAACGCTTGAGGTACAACCCGTTGCGGGGCTGCGCCAGCGGAGTCGCCAATTTTTTGTGGGGAAAAATGCCTATTTAGGACGATCCTATCCACCTAAGGTGTGACAGCACCTTAGCAACAAACGAATACAACTATCATGATTTCTTCCTTTATGAAATATGAAAGAGGGGAGATCGGTAGACTTATCGTTGTCTTTCGGTTGTCCCTCGAACTAGATCCTCTTCTCTTTGTGTGTCCACAGCTACTTGCTTCCTCGCTTGATCAAGAGAACAGCTACTTGAATCCCACGAGATCACAAGAGAACAGCTACCTGTGACAAGAGAACAACTACTTGCAACAAGAGAAGAACACAATACAAAGGCAAATATACATATTCATAAATGATTCAGGATTAGAAGTAAATCAAATATACTAATGCAATTTCACAAAATACACCAACATATAGGAAAGAATCAAGATAGCTTTATTGAAAGTAACAGGGTTCAGGAAGAGACACAACCCATAGGGCTCCAACCCAGCATCTCCTTCCCAGCAGAATGGAATTCCTTCTTCAGCTCCTTTCAAAGCATAACACACCCAATATTTCTAGCCACAAACCAACAGCAATTATTTGCAAATACTAAATTCCAGCCCCCCTTGACCTCATGGAGAGAGATCTATATATAGGAGTTTTGGAGAGAGGATGAGTCAGCTTGAGGCTGGTCTGAGACTGACTAGTGTCCTCTCCCACTTCAGTTCTTGAGTCCACTTGGAGGTTCTTGCTTCCACTTGGAGATTTGGAACCTCTTACTCATCACCAGTCGAATTCCTTGATCCAAGTGTCATTTTGGAAGCTTCCTAGGCATTGACACCTTGAGAAATGACTCTGCCACTTGTCCAAACGCACTCAGCGCAGGTAGCCTTCTTTGCAGTTGACATTCAACGTAGGTAGACAATGGAGCAGTTGACATTCAGCGCAGATGCTCAGTGGAGCAGTTGACATGATCCAGAATTGCCTTGTTTTTGAGTGTTTTCAGGTGGAGAACTTTTGTTAAGTGTTGTGGTTTGCTGGCCTTGTTCCTCTAGGGGTAGGAACAACATGTTTAGGGACTTTGGATCCCTTGATTATTGACATTTCATGCTCAGTGATGCAAGGCACAAAAAAGTCTATAACAGTTTCCCCCTTAAGTATGAGGTCGTTTATCGGGTGAAATGCTTTATCCAGGAGGGTCCGAAGTTCATCCATCTGCTGGGAGGAGACCTGTAATAAAATACAATACAATACATTATGATTCATACTGCTTTCATGATCTAGCTGAGGCGGGCATTCCCATGCTCAGCTTTATAAATTCATTTTTGTACAAAGAACAGACGATCGTCTGATGGTAGACTGATAATTTTGGTGAAATTATCATCCTTTGAGTAGGATGATCATCTGCTGTAATGATGTACATATCAAATGTCTTTATTTTTCCTGAATATATATTGCAGCCTGGATGGATTTAACTAGATCTGGGGTCTTCAAACTCGTTCGATCTTCACTCTAAGTACAAGTCGATCCATGTGAGAATTGCGCTGAAGTCGAACATGGAAAGACATCGCTTGATTACCGGTCAATGATGTAAACCGTTAACAAGCGCGAGAGGAATCACCGATAATGATAATGACCCTCAAGGTACTGCAGTACAATTCACGTGGTGTGAATAAAGGACTTGGCGTCGAACACCACGCGAAATCTTCTGGTCGAAGGTCATTGATGTCTACCTGTCGCCGGAAGTGAGAAACTTGCCATTGAGGCATGCAAGCTTCAAAGTACTGAAGGGGGTGTTCCTAGATCAACTCCTTGGATAATGAGCTGATGTCGACAAGGAGCGATCCGTCAAAGGAGGGCCTTAATGAATCCCACATCAGTGACACGGAACGGAGCTAATGATTTTAATGGAGGTGAAAAACTATCTGTGACACATAATTCAGGGTGGCGGTCATGAATGGATGAAGGATAATGTATGGCAGTGGATGGGACCCGGTTGACTCTTTCTGAACGACTTCTCTTGAACATATGGCGACACTGATGTGATGGATCGGTAGCATTATCCCAAATATGGATGGTGTGGCAAGACCATGGTGATGTGACCGGTGAATGAAACAAACCAACCCGAATGTGATACAGAGGAAAAGTGTCATGTTCAAGAGCGACTTGCTACCATCAAAGTTTTCTTGATTTTTTCCCAATTTTTCCCCAGTCATTGCTGACCAGTACCTCTTTATTTTTGTCAAGCTTGAGGAGGATAACATATGCTTGTTCTATAACCTGCCCTTCGGGCAAGCCCATCGGTATGTTTTAACGAGCCTAGCGATAGTGAAACTCGTTCTCGTCTAAAGACAAGTTTGTCACTATTTAATAATTTTAACGAGTCTAACGACAAGGATAACTCGGTCCTTTTCATTTTTAGAGAGTCTGAAAAGGTACGTAAAGTTAACTCCAAAATTCCTTTTTCGTCATCTAATCCCTTATGTCCGAAAAAGTATAAAACAATACAAAAGGGATGAGTTTTCGATATCTTTAACGAGCCGAACAAAACAAGCGCTCGATCTTTTTGTGCAATAATCCCTCAGGTCCAAAAAGATTAAAATCTAGAGGAGGGATAGCTCTTCCGGTCCTTTAACGAGGTGGAAGGCCAAAACTCGGCAATCTTTTCATATTTTACGAGTCAGATGAAAAGAGCTTAAAGAAGACTCGTCTTTTGAGGAACGAGTGATAAACAGGGATAGCAACTGATTCCAGGTATAGGTTGGAATTTTCCAATCACGGCAGTGTCACAAGGATGGCTAGGTGAAATCACTCTTCGCAGCCGTTCCTCAAAATGGGTAAACAATCATATGGAGGTGAACGATCGGCCAAATGAAGGTGGAGGTGGCAGGTGCAAACACGACCAAGGCTTTTATGGCTGATAAATTTACGATCACAGCGGTTATTTACCGGGATAGGTTCATTTTTTATTTAAAAATGAGCTTAAACTTTGGAGGAAACATTGCTCAACTTATATTTATTTTTTAACGAGCATGAAGACCGTGTTAAAACTGCTCGGATTTTGCGTTTATTTTTTAACGAGCATGAACTTTATGCTAAAACTGCTCGATTACATAGTCAAATTTTGATTTTTACCATAAATAGCTTTTCTCTTTTCAAGGATAGTACTGCATTCTCAATTGCTGCATCAAACTTTGTTAGAAATGAATAATATTTGCATGAAAATGAGATTATAACCCTAATATTCCGCTTTGAACTACGTAAAAAGCCATTAAAAGGTGTTTTTACCTCTCATTTTACCATTTCATTTGAATTTGGTTTGTTGGAGCTCTGGAGGTGTCTCTTCCCCTTGATTTTCATCAGCTGATTCCGGGAGATTCTGCGGACGATTTTCAGCGCCGTCTGGACCAGGTAGGAGCTAAACCCTAGCTCTTTCTTTTCATGGTTTCTTTTTCCCATTTTGTGCCTGTTTTCCTGCCCCCATGAGCCCCTGGGGTTTCATTAGGGTGCTCTGGCATCAGCGTAGGCAGTCCATTCGAAACCTGCGCTGAATGTCAAGCTGCCTTAAGGCAGTTTGACCTTCAACGCAGGTAGGACACTTGCCAACTGCGCTGATCTCAGAAAAACAGCTCTATCCACATTTTTTGATGAAATTTTGCCAGTTTCTCATCAAACTCAGGAACTTACTCCTTCTCTTGTTTGTTTTGCAGGGATCTTTGAGCAAAATGTCCCTTACATGGCGAGAACGAGAACATGAAGAGGAGGACATGATTGCCCTCCATGACCCTGTCACGGTGAACGTGCTGCGGAACTGTGGCCTGCTGAAGTTTTTCTGTATCTCTAGCATGAGAGCACAGATCTCTCTACTGCAGTATATGCTTGATGCTTGGGATCCTATTAACCAAGTATTTCAGATTAGGGGAAAATCCATCCTCTTGACCATAGAGGACATTTACTTCTTGACTGGATTGTCAAGGCGGGGTGCCCCCATTTCTTTGTCAGGTTTGGCCCGGGGGAATGACTCCGTGAGAGATTATGTCTGCCAGTATTGCAGGGAAGGTTCCCAGCCGAGCAGAGATGGCAAGGTGGTTATCCGTGAGATCACTGACAGGTCTCTCAGGTCCATTCTGTATACCATTGGTAGGATGGCCGGTAGCGCATCTCTACATGTTGCCAACAGATCTTATGTGCAGCACGCCTTGGAGTGTCTCCAACCGAAAGTATTCAACTGGTGTGATGCAGTACTTGTTAAGATGAAAAGTCAATTGACCAAGGTAAAGGACGGGAAGCTGAAGAACTGTGAGTATGGTTCTATTCTGGCTGCCTTTGCCCTGGAGAAAATACCACTGATGCAGCCTCAGTATATCGCACTCGACTTGCCTTCTCCTACCGAGCCACGCATGCAGAGATGGGTTGACCACATGTCTAGGCATGCCGGTCAATCTCAGGTCACTTTCACTGATACCTTTTTCAGGTGGTTCGAGCGCCAGGAGATGATCTATTCTGAGTACCCATATGTTTGCATGGATTTCCGAGGTGATCCGGATTTGGTACTACCGGATGGCGAACAGTGGGGCGGTATTGGTAAAACTTTTGACCATATCACTGTTTACTGTTCTTACTTATAATGTCCTTGTGCTTTATTCTATCAAGACTTTAATCAAACTCATGTGTGCGTGCAGATTTTGGTCCTGTTCGTCCAGCAGCTCGCCCGAAAGCGCCAGTTGCTACCCCAGCAGGGGAGACTGCTGGGAGGGTCATTCTCCGCGATCTTGATGTGGCAGAGACTCTTACAGCTGTGTAGGAGCAGGTTGAGAGCCTTACTCTAGGCATTCTCGATGTGAGGATTGATGAGTTACCTTACAGCTGCAGCGACATACTACTGGTGTGCCTAGATGATGGACTCGTCTCTTGCGCATGATTGCACAGGCCGTGACGTGCTATCATGAGCATCACTAGGCTAGGGTGCCCCCTAGCATTTTTGAGTTTTTGGGTCATACGACCGATTTTGTCTTGGTTACAGAACATTATGTATGAATGATGAACAGCTTATATATATTTTGATTTTCGAGTTTTATTCGGGTTGAGTTATATGATCCATATGTACAATCATTGATGATGTGTCTCTTTTATAAATATTGCAAATGTCTATCTAACACATAATTTGCTAATGAGTCGGTTAATGTGTTTAAGTTTCTGGAAATATGCTGGTATTGAATTGAATCAAATCGTCTTTCCAAAATCTTAACACTTAGGAACATGCGATAAATAGCTGGGTTGCGAACGGAATATATACCATTGAGTTGTAGTATTACGAGCTATGAGTCTAGCCTGACAATTAGTCGGCGTATGCCACGTGTGATGGCATCAGAGAGTAGTTCTATCAACGCGCTATACTCAGCGATGTTATTCGTTGATTGCCCAATACATACACCTCTGAAACTTACTAACTCACCGCTTGGATCAAAAATGGCCCAGGCTGCGGAGGATAGGTTCCGCGAACTACGACTCGCTCCGTCGGCATATCCAACACATGTGTCCAGAAGGTTCGACATCTGCAACAAATGAAAAAGGTGGATCACTCGACCAAAACAAATAATTTAGCGAAAAAAAAATACAACAAAAGCATGCAGGTTACTATTTAAGCATAGTAACGCTTGAGGTACAACCCGTTGCAGGGCTGCGCCAGTGGAATTCCGTCATAATCCATTAACTCGTAGGCTCTTTTTGCTAACACCCTTTTAACAATATAGGGGCCCATCCATAAGGACTTGAATTTACCTGCTCCCAATTTATCAGATTCTTGGTCATAAAGCAAGACCAAATCACCTTCTGAGAAGACACGGGGTTTGACATTTTTGTCGAACTGAGCCTTGACTCGTTTCTTATGGGCTTTGTTAGCCAAAGCGGCATCACAACGGGTTTCATCCAATTGGATTAATTCCAAGAAACGAGCCTCTTCTTCTGAAGTTCCGGGGAGGAGATCAATTGCGAGTTTAACTGACGAAATTTCGCACTGGATTGGTAAAACTGCTTCCAGGCCATACACCAGTTGAAAAGGTGTGAACCCGGTTGCGTTCTTTACCGACGTTCGGTAAGCCCACAAGGCTGAGTACAGGATTAGGTCCCACCTTCTTTTATGAACCCCGATCATCCTTTGCAACATACGCTTCAGGACCTTGTTGATTGCTTCAACTTGTCCGTTGGCTTGCGGATAATACGGGGTAGAGCTGTCGTGAGATAGCCCTAGCTTGGCAGCTAATTCGACCATCATGTGATTGCGAAAATTCAATCCATGATCTGTAACTATAGCCTGTGGTACGCCGAACCTGGCGACTACATGATTGAAAAAGAAAAGGGCAGCTGTTTCACCAGTGTTATCCAATGTAGGCATCGCCTCGGCCCATTTGGTAAAATAGTCAACAACGACTATAATATACCCATGCCCCCGGTCGAGGTGGGGTTACATTGCATGAAATCGATGCCCCATTTGGCGAAAGGCCCAACAGCAACTATTGGCTGTAAAGGTGCGGGCGGTCTTCTGGTTTTGCTATCAAAAATTTGACAAGCATGGCGACTTCTGACTGCGATTATGCAATCTTTGAACATGGTTGGCCAGAAGTATCCTGCTCGTAAGATTTTTTGTGCTGTTGCATATCCAGATTGATGCCCTCCACACGCCCCTGAATGACACTCATTTAGGGCTTTTTCGGCCTCCTCATGGGTAAGGCACCTCCTCAGAACTGTATCGATACCACGACGGTAAAGTGTATCACCAACGATCATGTAGTCTTTTGCTTGGTATCGTATACGTTTCTGTTCAGAGTGAGAGGTGTTAGGCCTGAATTTTTGGGTTTGGAGATAAACTATGATATCTCCATACCACTCATCGCTTATAGATATCAGAAACAAACTTTCATCCACGATTGACTCTTATGATGTTTCATCGTTGGACGACGATGGGAGATCGCACAATAATTCTACGAAAACTAGAGCTTTCTTTGATTTGGATTTTACAAATTCCAGATCAAACTCTTGAAGGATCGCTATCCATTTTGAATATTTGCCCCCCAGCAACTGTCGCGATAGTATATAAGTCATGGGGTTGCAATCTGACAAAAAGGTAGTTTTCTGAAAGAGGACATAATGTCGAAATCTTTGAATCGCTTGAACAGCTACAAGCGCTAGTTTTTCAACATAAGAATATTTACCTTCTGTATCATTTAAGTTTTTACTTAAATAATATATAGGAAGTTCAATTCCATCGACTTCTTGAACTAAAACCATTGCAATGGTCGTATCTACTGCAGCCAGATACAGGTTAAAATCTCTTTGATGGTCCGGGGCGTACATTAATGATGCTTTTACTAGACAATCCTTCATAGCATCAAAGGAAGCTTGCGCCACTTGGTCCCAGACGAAAGGTACATCCTTTTTCAAAAGACGAGTATAACCTTTAGCAAGTTCCACGTAATTTGGAATGAACCTCCTCAGAAAGTTTGCTTTCCCTTGGAGTTTCTTAATTTGAAGCAAATTTGAAGGTGGAGGCAAATTAATGATTGCCTGAACCTTGCAAGGGTCGACACGAATCCCATCCTTAGAGACTACAAAGCCAAGCAAATGACTAGAACCGACACAAAACACACATTTGTGTGGATTGAGTCTTATCTTGTAGTGTCGGCAACGTAGAAATATCGCTCTTAAATGCTGTGGATGATCAGTCTGCTTTTGCGAATGAGCCGGAAGGTCGTCGAGATAAGGTTGAACAATGTTCTTGATGTCATGGAAGGCATAATTCATTGCCCTCTGAAACGTCGCCCCTGCGTTCTTTAAACCAAAGGGTAATTTTCGATAAGCGAATGTGCCCCACGGACAAATAAATGCAGTCTTTGACTGGTCCTGTGGGTGGATATTTATTTGATTATACCCGGAAAATCCATCCATAAATGAAAAGATTGCGCATCCGGCGCATTCATCAATTATCTGGTCGATGAAGGGTGTAGGGTAGTTGTCCTTTGGACAAGCTTGGTTTACATCCCTATAATCGACACACACTCTAATTGTCCCTTGTTTTTTCGTAACGGGGACAATATTCGATACCCAATCGGTTAGAGGAACCGGGTAGATGGATCCAGCATGGAGAAGTTTTTCAACTTCCGCCTTAATGGCAGCGGCTTTCTTGGGGTGCACCTGCCGAAACCGTTGTCTTACTGGTTTAACATCAGGATAAATTTTAATTTCATGTTCAATGATACTCGAGTCAATTCCTGGCATTTCATCATATGACCAAGCAAAGACATCTCTGAATTCGCGAAAAAGAGTGTTATATATTTCCAGTTCTGAAGGGGAACAACCTTTGCCGACATAAATATTCTCTACAACATTTGTTTTAGTCGAGATATTTATGGCTATAGTCTCTTCAATATTGGATAAGTTTCGCTCGGAATCCACCGTATTTACAGTATTTGTTAGGAATTCAAAAACTGAAGGGTGATAAAGGTCACGTTGAGTATCTTCTTCATATTCTGGAAGAAGGGAACGATGGTGGTGATCATTCCATGGTGTCCCCTCAATCAACATTGATTGTAAGATTCCTTCGTCAGTCCCATGTAATTTTGACCAAGGATATAATGAGGTACCATATTCTCTAGACGTATCTACCCAAACGCTTGACGAGCGTTGATTCGGGTTCGCCTCCCATGCTTGAAACATTGATTGCTACAATATTTCTAACGGGTTTGGGGGAAAAACAATTGCATGATCCATGTCGACACTGTCTTTCGCGACTTTCGTGGAAGATATCATGTTGCAGGTTGCTACAAACGGTATATTTCCTATGTAAATAGGAGGTGGTAGCGCGAAAGTTCCCATCATGGTGGGGTCTTTCAATAATCCTACTCCGATATCTTGAAGCGAATGGTTGCTCTCATGGATCATGGGAATGCTTCCTGTAACTTGTGAACCATTAGGGAGGAAGTTCTGTTGGTCGACGACCGTAATCCCTCCTTCAAACGGGAATGCGATCTTCCTAAAATAAGTTGACACAACAGCTGCCATGGCATAGATCCATGGTCTACCCAGTAGGATGTTGTAGTCAAGATTTCCATCGATGACCTCAACATCAATTTCTACCATTTTTCCTCACAGCTTAACTTTCATGTTGTTAAGGATACCGTACGGGGTATAAGTCCTTCCGTCGAAAGCTTTTAATGTCGTCGAAGATCGCGACAAGGTTGGAGATCCTAAAGTTTTCCAGCAACTCATCGACATAATACATGTAGATGCTCCCTCATCAATAATTGTTCTGTGAACAGTTTTGTTGAGGGCTTTCACTTGAATAAGGAAATCTAGTTGAGCTGGTAACTGAGGATCGTATCCTTTGTGATCAAAGGATACAAGATTGGAATCCTTAGGATCAATCCCACCAATAGCTGAGAACAACGCCTGCCTTTGGGATGGGAAATTTTGTAATACTTCAAGAGTCGACATAGCGGATGGCGATTGGGCCAACTCTTCCACTATGTTATAATGCTGTGCCGCCCTGGCGCGAGGATTAAATGTCGACTTGTGTACTACTCCCTTTGGCGGTTTTATTGTTAATTCAGGAATGATGGGCGGTACAACTTCTGTCGAAGTTGTTGTCGAACTACTTGGTTGATCTTTACCTTTGTCGTTCGACAGTTGAGGATTCCCGTAATCTTTGTTCCTTGTCGAAATCAAAGCATCATTCTGCTGTTTTGAAACCGACAACATAAGTACTTGTGACGGGGAAGCATTTCCACTATCAACCAGATTTTGACCTGGGTTGGGAAATGGATCAGTTAACACAGCTGAGGTTTGGGAACTTTTAAAGAACCTCTTTAATTCAGCTTTGAATGGACAATTCTTTGTGTAATGATCCTCTTCATCACATATTTGACATGGAAAATTTTGTTTCCCTTTCCCAGGAGGGTTCGAAGAATTTTTTCCAGGAGATGACTCACCCTGTTTCTTCTTCTTCCCTTTGTTTTGCTTCTTCTTGCTTCTTGGTTGATTGGTTTCTTTGCCTCTATCTGCTGATACGGCATTTACTTCCGAAGCAAGAATTTCTTCTTTTGCATTTTGATCCGAATTCTTACGGGCTTTCTTAGACGAAACCTTTATCGATTTCGCGTTTGCTGTGCCAATCACGCCATCACCGGCATGAGAGTCACTATTGGATTTTGGAGGAGGAGGAATTGAAAATTCTGGTCTAGGGGCATCAGGTATTTTGTCGTAGAGCGTGCCAGACTAAGTATATACTAAGTCTAGATATTGTGCACGATCAATAACTTGCTCCTCAGTTACGACTCCCCCTTTCGCCACATCTTCCGTTATAGCAGGAAGTAATGACTTTATGAACCATTCAGCTAACAGCTGATCGGAAACGTATGTTTTCACCATCCTACGACGACGACGCCACTCATGTATATGATCAGATATATGGGTGGCATTTGTCTGCTTGAAGTTGGTTAATATTTCTGTTCCCGTTTCATACCTTATTGGTAATTGAAAATGGGTTAAGAAAGTCGTGGCTAGGGAACTAAAATTGTCGAACGAGGCTCTAGGTAATTCAATATACCATTTAGCCGCCGGACCTGTCAATGTCCTCTGAAAAAGGCGAAGCCTTATCGAATCGTTGTTTAGGGTGTTCGACGAACACCACAGATGAAAAGTCATCACGTGATTCGATGGGTCTTCACCTGGATTTCCATTGAATTTAGGAATGTCAGATGGAAGTTTGTGAGGAATCGTTGGCCACCAAGGGGCATAAGCAATCGGATCGTTAGTTAACCGGTGTGGAAAAATGCCTATTTAGGACGATCCTATCCACCTAAGGTGTGACAGCGCCTTAGCAACAAACGAATACAGCTATCATGATTTCTTCCTTTATGAAATATGAAAGAGGGGAGATCGGTAGACTTACCGTTGTCTTTCGGTTGTCCCTCGAACTAGATCCTCTTCTCTTTGTGTGTCCACAGCTACTTGATTCCTCGCTTGATCAAGAGAACAACTACTTGAATCCCACGAGATCACAAGAGAACAGCTACCTGTGACAAGAGAACAACTACTTGCAACAAGAGAAGAACACAATACAAAGGCAAATATACATATTCATAAATGATTCAGGATTACAAGCAAATCAAATATACTAATGTGATTTCACAAAATACACCAACATATAGGAAAGAATCAAGATAGCTTTATTGAAAGTAACAGGGTTCAGGAAGAGATACAACCCATAGGGCTCCAACCCAGCATCTCCTTCCCAGCAGAATGGAATTCCTTCTTTAGCTCCTTTCAAAGCATAACACACCCAATATTTCTAGCCACAAACCAACAGCAATTCTTTGCAAATACTGAATTCCAGCCTCCCTGATCTCATGTAGAAGAGATCTATATATAGGAGTTTTGGAGAGAGGATGAGTCAGCTTGAGGCTGGTCTGAGACTGACTAGTGTCCTCTCCCACTTCAGTTCCACTTGGAGGTTCTTGCTTCCACTTGGAGATTTGGAACCTCTTACTCATCACCAGTCGAATTCCTTGATCCAAGTGTCATTTTGGAAGCTTCCTGGGCATTGACACCTTGAGAAATGACTCTGCCACTTGTCCAAACTCGCTCAGCTCAGGTAGCCTTCTTTGCAGTTGACATTCAACGCAGGTAGACAGTGGAGCAGTTGACATTCAGCGCAGATGCTCAGTGGAGCAGTTGACATGATCCAGAATTGCCTTGTTTTTGAGTGTTTTCAGGTGGAGAACTTTTGTTAAGTGTTGTGGTTTGTTGGCCTTGTTCCTCTAGGGGTAGGAACAACATGTTTAGGGACTTTGGATCCCTTGATTATTGACATTTCATGCTCAGTGATGCAAGGCACAAAAATGTCTATAACAATTGCCCCCTAAAGTATGAGGCCGTTTATCGGGTGAAATGCTTTATCCAGGAGGGTCCGAAGTTCATCCATCTGCTGGGAGGAGACCTATAATAAAATACAATACAATACATTATGATTCATACTGCTTTCATGATCTAGCTGAGGCGGGCATTCCCATGCTCAGCTTTATAAATTCATTTTTGTACAAAGAACAGACGATCGTCTGATGGTAGACTGATAATTTTGGTGAAATTATCAACCTTTGAGTAGGATGATCATCTGCTGTAATGATGTACATATCAAATGTCTTTATTTTTCCTGAATATATATCGCAGCCCGGATGGATGAAACTAGATCCGGGGTCTTCAAACTCGTTCGATCTTCACTCTAAGTACAAGTCGATCCATGTGAGAATTGCGCTGAAGTCGAACATGGAAAGACATCGGTTGATTACCGGTCAATGATGTAAACCGTTAAAAAGCGCGAGAGGAATCACCAATAATGATAATGACCCTCAAGGTACTGCAGTACAATTCACGTGGTGTGAATAAAGGACTTGGCGTCGAACACCACGCAAAATCTTCTGGTCGAAGGTCATTGATGTATACCTGTCGCCGGAAGTGAGAAACTTGCCATTGAGGCATGCAAGCTTCAAAGTACTGAAGGGGGTGTTCCTAGATCAACTCCTTGGATAATGAGCTGATGTCGACAAGGAGCGATCCGTCAAAGGAGGGCCTTAATGAATCCCACATCAGTGACACGGAACGAAGCTAATGATTTTAATGGAGGTGAAAAACAATCTATGACACATAATTCTGGGTGGCGGTCATGAATGGATGAAGGATAATGTATGGCAGTGGATGGGACCCGGTTGACTCTTTCTGAACGACTTCTCTTGAACATATGGCGACACTGATGCGATGGATCGGTAGCATTACCCCAAATATGGATGGTGTGGCAAGACCATGGTGATGTGACCGGTGAATGAAACAACCCAACCCGACTGTGATACGGAGGAAAAGTGTCATGTTCAAGAGCGACCTGCTACCATCAAAGTTTTCTTGATTTTTTTCCAATTTTTCCCCAGTCATTGCTTACCAGTACCTCTTTATTTTTGTCATGCTTGAGGAGGATAACATATGCTTTTTCTATAACCTGCCCTTCGGGCAAGCCCATCGCTATGTTTTAACGAGCCTAGCGATAGTGAAACTCGTTCTCGTCTAAAGACAAGTTTGTCGCTATTTAATAATTTTAACGAGTCTAACGACAAGGATAACTCGGTCCTTTTCATTTTTAGAGAGTCTGAAAAGGTACGTAAAGTTAACTCCAAAATTCCTTTTTCTTCATCTAATCCCTTAAGTCCGAAAAAGTATAAAACAATACAAAAGGGATGAGTTTTCGATATCTTTAACGAGCCGAACAAAACAAGCGCTCGATCTTTTTGTGCAATAATCCCTCAGGTCCAAAAATATTAAAATCTAGAGGAGGGATAGCTCTTCCGGTCCTTTAACGAGCTGGAAGGCCAAAAGTCGGCAATCTTTTCATATCTTACGAGTTAGATGAAAAGAGCTTAAAGAAGACTCGTCTTTTGAGGAATGAGTGATAAACAGGGATAGCAACTGATTCCAGGTACAGGTTGGAATTTTCCAATCACGGCAGTGTCACAAGGATGGCTAGGTGAAATCACTCTTCGCAGCTGTTCCTCAAAATGGGTAAACAATCATATGGAGGTGAACGATCGGCCAAATGAAGGTGGAGGTGGCAGGTGCAAACACGACCAAGGCATTTATGGCTGATAAATTTACGATCACAACGGTTATTTACCGGGATAGGTTCATTTTTTAGTTAAAAATGAGCTTAAACTCTGGAGGAAACATTGCTCACTGCTTATATTTATTTTTTAACGAGCATGAAGACCGCGTTAAAACTGCTCGGATCTTGCGTTTATTTTTTAACGAGCATGAACTTTATGCTAAAACTGCTCGATTACATAGTCAAATTTTGATTTTTACCATAAATAGCTTTTCTCTTTTCAAGGATAGTACTGCATTCTCAATTGCTGCATCAAACTTTGTTAGAAATGAATAATATTTGCATGAAAATGAGATTATAACCCTAATATTCCGCTTTGAACTACGTAAAAAGACATTAAAAGGTGTTTTTACCTCTCATTTTACCATTTCATTTGAATTTGGTTTGTTGGAGCTCTGGAGGTGCCTCTTCCCCTTGATTTTCATCAGCTGATTTCGGGAGATTCTGCGGGTGATTTTCACCGCCGTCTGGACCAGGTAGGAGCTAAACCCTACCTCTTTCTTTTCATGGTTTCTTTTTCCCATTTTGTGCCTGTTTTCCTGCCCCAATGAGCCCCTGGGGTTTCATTAGGGCGCTCTGGCATCAGCACATGCAGTCCATTCGAAACCTGCGCTGAATGTCAAGCCGCCTTAAGGCAGTTTGACCTTCAACGCAGGTAGGACACTTGCCAACTGCGCTGATCTCAGAGAAACAACTCTATGCACATTTTTTGATGAAATTTTGCCAGTTTCTCATCAAACTCAGGAACTTACTCCTTCTCTTGTTTGTTTTGCAGGGATCTTTGAGAAAAATGTCCCTTACATGGCAAGAACAAGAACATGAAGAGGAGGACATGATTTCCCTCCATGACCCTGTCACGGTGAACGCGCTGCGGAACTATGGCCTGCTGAAGTTTTTCCGTATCTCTAGCATGAGAGCACAGATCTCTCTACTGCAGTATATGCTTGATGCTTGGGATCCTATTAACCAAGTATTCCAGATTAGGGGAAAATCCATCCCCTTGACCATAGAGGACATTTACTTCTTGACTGGATTGTCAAGGCGGGGTGCCCCCATTTCTTTGTCAGGTTCGGCCCGGGGGAATGACTCCGTGAGAGATTATGTCTGCCAGTATTGCAGGGAAGGTTCGCAGCCGAGCAGAGATGGCAAGGTGGTTATCCATGAGATTACTGACAGGTCTCTCAGGTCCATTCTGTATACCATTGGTAGGATGGCCGGTAGCGCATCTCTACATGTTGCCAACAGATCTTATGTGCAGCACGCCTTGGAGTGTCTCCAACCAAAAGTATTCAACTGGTGTGATGCAGTACTTGCTCAGATGAAAAGTCAATTGACCAAGGTAAAGGACGGGAAGCTGAAGAACTTTGGGTATGGTTCTATTCTGACTGCCTTTGCCCTGGAGAAAATACCACTGATGCAGCCTCAGTATATCGTACTCGACTTGCCTTCTCCTACCGAGCCACGCATGCAGAGATGGGTTGACCACATGTCTAGGCATGCCGGTCAATCTCAGGTCACTTTCACTGATACCTTTTTCAGGTGGTTCGAGCGCCAGGAGATGGTCTATTCTGAGTACCCATATGTTGGCATGGATTTCCGAGGTGATCCGGATTTGGTACTACCGGATGGCGAACAGTGGGGCGCTATTGGTAAAACTTTTGACCATATCACTGTTTACTGTTCTTACTTATAATTTCCTTGTGATTTATTCTATCAAGACTTTAATCAAACTCATGTGTGCGTGCAGATGTTGGTCCTGTTCGTCAAGCAGCTCGCCAGAAAGCGCCAGTTGCTGCCCCAGCAAGGGAGACTGCTGGGAGGGTCATTCTCCGCGATCTTGATGTGGCAGAGACTCTTACAGCTATGCAGGAGCAGGTTGAGATCCTTACTCTCGGCATTCCCGATGTGAGGATTGATGAGTTACCTTTACAGCTGCAGCGACATACTACTGGTGTGCCTAGACGATGGACTCGTCTCTTGCGCATGATTGCACAGGCCGTGACGTGCTATCATGAGCATCACTAGGCTAGGGTGCCCCCTAGCATTTTTGAGTTTTTGGGTCATACGACCGATTTTGTCTTGGTTACAGAACATTATGTATGAATGATGAACAACTTATATATATTTTGATTTTCGAGTTTTATTCGGGTTGAGTTATATGATCCATATGTACAATCATTGATGTTGTGTCTCTTTTATAAATGTTGCAAATGTCTATCTAACACATAATTTGCTAATGAGTCGGTTAATGTTTTTAAGTTTCTGGAAATATGATGGTATTGAATTGAATCAAATCGTCTTTACAAAATCTTAACCCTTAGGAACATGCGATAAATAGTTGGGTTGCGAATGGAATATATACCATTGAGTTGTAGTATTACGAGCTGTGAGTATAGCCTGACAATTAGTCGGCGTATGCCACGTGTGATGGCATCAGAGAGTAGTTCTATCAACGCGCTATACTCAGCGATGTTATTCGTTGATTGCCAATACATACACCTCTGAAACTTACTAACTCGCCGCTTGGATCAAAAATGGCCCAGGCTGCGGAGGATAGGTTCCGTGAACTACGACTCGCTCCGTCGGCAGATCCAACACATGTCTCCAGAAGGTTCGACATCTGCAACAAATGAAAAAGGTGGATCACTCAACCAGAACAAATACTTTAGCGAAAACAAAATACAACAAAAGCATGCAGGTTACTATTTAAGCATAGTAACGCTTGAGGTACAACCCGTTGCGGGGCTGCGCCAGTGGAATTCCGTCATAATCCATTAACTTGTAGGATCCTTTTGCTAACACCATTTTAACAATATAGGGGTCGATCCATAAGGACTTGAATTTACCTGCTCCCAATTTATCGGATTCTTGGTCATAAAGCAAGACCAAATCACCTTATGAGAAGACACGGGGTTTGACATTTTTGTCGAACTGAGCCTTAACTCGTTTCTTATGGGCTTCGTTAGCCAAAGCGGCATCACGACGGGTTTCATCCAATTGGATTAATTCCAAGAAACGAGCCTCTTCTTCTGAAGTTCTGGGGAGGAGATCAATTGCGAGTTTAAGCGACGAAATTTTGCACTGGATTGGTAAAACTGCTTCCAGGCCATACACCAGTTGAAAAGGTGTGAACCCGGTTGCGTTCTTTACCGACGTTCGGTAAGCCCACAAGGCTGAGTACAGGATTAGGTGCCACCTTATTTTATGAACCCCGATCATCCTTTGCAACATACGCTTCAGGACCTTGTTGATTGCTTCAACTTGTCCGTTGGCTTGCGAATAATACGGGTAGAGCTGTCGTGAGATAGCCCTAGCTTGGCAGCTAATTCGACCATCATGTGATTGCGAAAATGCGATCCATGATCTGTAACTATAGCCTATGGTACGCCGAACCTGGCGACTACATGATTGAAAAAGAAAAGGGCAGTTGTTTCACCAGTGTTATCCAATGTAGGCATCGCCTCGGCCCATTTGGTAAAATAGTCAACAGCGACTATAATATACCCATGCCCCCCGGTCGAGGTGGGGTTACATTGCATGAAATCGATGCCCCATTTGGCGAAAGGCCCAATAGCAACTATTGGCTGTAAAGGTGCGGGCGGTCTTCTGGTTTTGCTATCAAAAATTTGACAAGCATGGTGACTTCTGACTTCGATTATGCAATCTTTGAACATGGTTGGCCAGAAGTATCCTGCTCGTAAGATTTTTTGTGTTGTTGCATATCCAAATTGATGCCCTCCACACGCCCCTGAATGACACTCATTTAGGGCTTTTTCGGCCTCCTCATGGGTAAGGCACCTCCTCAGAACCGTATCGATACCACGACGGTAAAGTGTATCACCGACGATCATGTAGTCTTTTGCTTGGTATCGTATACGTTTCTGTTCAGAGTGAGAGGTGTTAGGCCTGAGTTTTTGGGTTTGGAGATAAACTATGATATCTCCATACCACTCATCGCTTATAGATATCAGAAACAAACTTTCATCCACGATTGACTCTTCTGATGTTTCATCGTTGGACGACGATGGGAGATCACACAATAATTCTGCGAAAACTAGAGCTTTCTTTGATTTGGATTTTACAAATTCCAGATCAAACTCTTGAAGGATCGCTATCCATTTTGAATATTTGCCCCCCAGCAACTGTCGCGACAGTATATAAGTCATGTGGTTGCAATTCGACAAAAAGGTAGTTTTCCAAAAGAGGACATAATGTCGAAATATTTGAATTGCTTGAACAGCTACAAGCACTAGTTTTTCAACATAAGAATATTTACTTTCTGTATCATTTAAGTTTTTACTTAAATAATATATAGGATTTTCAATTCCATCGACTTCTTGAACTAAAACCATTGCAATGGTCGTATCTGCTGCAGCCAGATACAGGTTAAAATCTCTTTGATAGTCCGGGGCGTACATTAATGATGCTTTTACTAGACAATCCTTCAGAGCATCAAAGGAAGCTTGCGCCACCTGGTCCCAGACGAAAGGTACATCCTTTTTCAAAAGATGAGTATAACCTTTAGCAAGTTCCACGTAATTTGGAATGAACCTCCTCAGAAAGTTTGCTTTCCCTTGGAGTTTCTTAATCTGAAGCAAATTTGAAGGTGGAGGAAAATTAATGATTGCCTGAACCTTGCAAGGGTCGACACGAATCCCATCCTTAGAGACTACAAAGCCAAGCAAACGACCAGAACCGACACAAAACACACATTTGTGTGGATTGAGTCTTATCTTGTAGTGTCGGCAACGTAGAAATATCGCTCTTAAATGCTGCGGATGATCAGTCCGCTTTCGCGAATGAGCCGGAAGGTCGTTGAGATAAGGTTGAACAATGTTCTTGATGTCATGGAAGGCATAATTCATTGCCCTCTGAAACGTCGCCCCTGCGTTCTTTAAACCAAAGGGTAATTTTCGATAAGAGAATGTGCCCCACGGACAAATAAATGCAGTCTTTGACTGGTCCTGTGGGCGGATATTTATTTGATTATACCCGGAAAATCCATCCATAAATGAAAAGATTGCGCATCCGGCGCATTCATCAATTATCTGGTCGATGAAGGGTGTAGGGTAGTTGTCCTTTGGACAAGCTTGGTTTACATCCCTATAATCGACACACACTCTAATTGTCCCTTGTTTTTTCATAACGGGGACAATATTCGATACCCAATCGGTTAGAGGAACCGGGTAGATGAATCCAGCATGGAGAAGTTTTTCAACTTCCGCCTTAATGGCAGCGGCTTTCTTGGGGTGCACCTGCCGAAGCCGTTGTCTTACTGGTTTGACATCAGGATACATTTTAATTTCATGTTCAATGATACTCGAGTCAATGCCTGGAATTTCATCATATGACCAAGCAAAGACATCTCTGAATTTGCAAAAAAGAGCGTTATATATTTCCAGTTCTGAAGGGGAACAACCTTTGCCAACATAAATATTCTCTACAACATTTGTTTTAGTCGAGATATTTATGGCTATAGTCTCTTCAATATTGGATAAGTTTCGCTCGGAATCCACCGTATTTACAATATTTGTTAGGAATTCAAAAACTGAAGGGTGATAAAGGTCACGTTGAGTATCTTCTTCATATTCCGGAAGAAGGGAACGATGGTGGTGATCATTCCATGGTGTCCCCTCAATCAACATTGATTGTAAGATTCCTTCGTCAGTCCCATGTACTTTCGACCAAGGATCTAATGAGGTACCATATTCTCTAGACCTATCTACCCAAACGCTTGACGAGCGTTGATTCGGGTTCGCCTCCCATGCTTGAAACATTGATTGCTACAATATTTCTAATGGGCTTGGGGGAAAAACAATTGCATGATCCATGTCGACACTGTCTTTCGCGACTTTCGTGGAAGATATCATGTTGCAGGTTGCTACAAACAGTATATTTCCTATGTAAATAGGAGGTGGTAGCGCGAAAGTTCCCATAATGGTGGGGTCTTTCAATAATCCTACTCCGATATCTTGAAGCGAATGGTTGCTCTCATGGATCATGGGAATGCTTCCTGTCACACGGAATCAGTCAAGGGTGCGGACACAGCTGACCTTCCTAGAAGTCTAAGACATTCTAATGACAAACAAAACAAACTGGAGCTATCCTTCTCTAAACATACATTATGATATGAGAAATCAAGTGTTTCGTTCTTACCTCTGTCCAAACGCTGTTGTAGAAGTCCAAGCTTTGTTGATCCGGATGAGCTCCTCCCGTTCTCCAAAACCTGTAATCACCAACAGTCAAACAATTAAATAGCACCTGATTATAACATAAAACAAAGCATATTCAACATATAGACCAAGGAGTACATGAAATAACCCATTAACAACAAGCTATTGAGAAGAATGGACCAATTTGCATTAAAGGTAATCAAAAGGAACCATTACAACCTGAGCCTTGGTGTTGTGCAAGCTCCTTCCAGGGTCCACAAGAGTCTTCCTCTACTTTGACAAAGCTCACCCACTTCCAAATAGAACAAGTAAAGATGACAATCTCTCCTCACAAGCTTCTAAATGGGAGTCCTAATTCCTGCAGCATTTACCCTTAGAAATCTATAGCTTTCAACCCTCTTCCTTCTGGCTCAATGCCTCTTTTTATAGTGCTCAAGAGGAAGTTAATCAGGTCCACCATCAATGGGATAGTCCCCTCTTTGGATGGGATCACTCCCTTATTGATGGGATAAGTTCCTCTTTGATAGGAGTGCATGAACCATCTGGAGGCGCTCAATACTCATCCAAGAATCTTCTAGAATGCTCTAGAAATGACCACAAGTAAGTTTTTGAAGATAAAACTTGCGCATTTTAACCTTTTCAGAGGGACGCACCTGCCCCTTTAGATACAGAGCGTCCTTGGACGCAGACCTTATGAACAAAAGGTGCGTACCCGCAGGTAAGGCTTGAGAGAACCTGCGTACCCAGAGATAAACATGTTTTATAAAGACTTTCTCTCTTTCTTGGAGTTTGATATGAATAGTAGAGGCATAAGACTTGCTCAAAAGGGTAGTATGACTGTTGATTGAGCCATACCGACTGTAAATAGCCATGGTGACATTTTTTAGTGTAACAGATTGCCCCCTAAAGTGCGAAGCCTGGAATAGATTAGGGTTTTGTATTATCTAGGAAGGGTGAAGCGCTTTATCATTTCGAGGATTATCTCATGGAGAACCTGGTTGGAACCTGCAATTTTCAACACAAAATACATGGATAAGATTATATCATCACTAAGGTAGGCATTCCCATACTCAGATAAAAACTTTAACTAATAGACTAACTACTCTGATACAGAAATGATCTTGTAGTACATCATAATCATAGACTTTTGTAGACACAGTATGGGCGCAGCCATCTGTTTATGATTAGTCTACTTAGATAATAAATACAAAACTCCTCGCAGCCTGGACGGTAAAGATTTGATCCAGGGTCTTCATTCCTACTTCTCGAATTGGTACGATTCTAGCCATGCGAATAAATGAGTTGATGTCGAACATGGTAGAAACCACTTGATTACCAGTCGATGATGTGAACTGTTAACAAGCGTGAGAGAGACCACCAGTAATGTCAATGGTTCTCAAAGTACCCAGTACAATCCATGAGATGTGAATGAATGAGTTGGTGTCGAACATTTCACGGAATCCTTCGATCGAAAGTCAATGATGTAAACTGACGTCAAAGGTGAGAAACCTGCCATTGATGCATGCAGACTTCAAGGCACTGACGATTTCTAAGTCATCTCTCTAGATAATGTGCTGATGTCGATAGAAAGAGACTCGTTGCAGGCAAGCCTACAACACGAAATCATTGTTCAAGTTGAAGAAATATTGCTGTAAGGACTGACTCAGGGATGGTCAAATGGATGACAAGTATTTTGCAGATGAAAGTTTTGTTTGCAGACCCCTTGAACACATAACGACACAACAGATGGTTTGGTGCTAAATAACTCAAAGTTAATCCCCGGAACCCGGTTGAAGACTTTCAAAAGTGGTTTGATTGACTGTGAGGTAAAAGATTTCCCAACCCAGGTGAATGAAAAGTGTCGTGTCCAAGAGTGGTAATAAAGTTTCTTTTGAGACAAAAGGTAACAAATAGGCTCATTCTTCTCTCTTTTCCCCCACCATTTCTGGCAAGTACCTCTTTATTTTTAACAAGCTTGAGGAGGATAACATATGCTTGATTATAAGCTCATCCTTCGGACGAGTCCAACCTAGTTTTGATTCGAACCCTAGGAAGGAGTGGTTCGTTCCTATTTGTAATTGAACAGGTCCTTTACTGTGAAATGTTTAACGAGCCCAGTATAGGAGAAACTCGGCGTTTTTCAATTTTAGAGAGTCTGAAAAAACTTAAGGAAACTCCAAGTTGAACTTTTTCGTAAATTTGTGTCCCTCAAGCCCGAAAAAGTATAAAATAATACCTGGGGGAACCGCTTGATCTTGCGACCAAGGAGTACTTTCATAATTAGTGTCACTGACCTGAAAAGTAAAAAGCGAACAAGGACACGTCGTTTTATTTCTGTATCGAGTTTGAAACGACAAAAACACGGCAATCTTTTCTTGATTTTACGGTCAGAAAAGAGCTATAAGGGGACCGTCTTTTAATTCCGTTTTAACGAGTGTAAAAGAAACGCTCGGCAATCTTTTCATGTTTTAGGAGTCAGAAAAGGGCTTAAAAGATGACTCTGATATTTTGTTTGTGAAAAATTACAATTTTCCCTCTAAGTCCCTTTGTCCTGCACAAAAGCGACACATTACTCATACCTGTTTAAGATAGGCAAAAATTCATCGAAAAACATCTTTCCATGGTGAAAAATGAACAAATTCATCCAAAAAACCTATAAAAAGACTTTTTACCATGTCATTTTTACCGTTTGACTGTTGAGGTTGAAAAAGGAGCTTTTGACAAGAAACTTCCCGTGGTCGCTGCGGAAAAACCGACCGTTAGAATCGAATGCCGTCTCTTCCAGGTATTTCACAACATCCTCCTTGTCAATTTCATCCGTTTAGAATTTTGTTTTAAGTTTCATTTTTTATTTTTAGGGGGTTTTGGGTTTTGGAAACCGCCCTGCAGGGGACGCAGCTTTCCTAAAGGCTGGCCTGCGTCCCCCGACTTTTTCCTACACAGGGAAAAGGTCGGGGGATGCAGGTTGCCTTCAGGCCACCTGCGTCCCGGCGCACTGTGTGCCAAACGTGGGGTGCGTCCTCCGCAAAAACGTGGGTTTTGAAACCCCAAACTCCCAAACAACCATTGAAAATCCTCAAAACTAATTTTAATGCCTGTTTATTCATGTGTAGGGCACTTATCATGCTGGATTGGAGAGAGAAAGAGAGCATGAGGAGGTTGATGAAGCTGCAATCAATCATCAACCCTCCCTCGATGCCCTAAGAGGATGTGGTTTATACAAATACTGGTCCATTCCCGGTATGAGAGCTCAGGTAAGGTTCTTGGAGTGGCTGGTCGAGAGATGGAATGTTCAGGAACAATGCTTTTATATCGGCGGGCAAAAACTCGAGATAGAGCCTGCTGACATTTACTTTCTTACTGGCTTGCCGAACAGAGGTGAGCAACTCAATCTGGCTGGGACTAGGCTGGGTGGCCAATCCCTTGATAGTCTCCGAGCAGATTGGTGCTTACCTGATCGAGAGCACAAGAAAGGCATAGAGATCAAATATGTCTCTCAACGTGAACTCATGGTCTTGGCTTTCACTGTGACCAGAATTTGTGGCTCAGCCACTTTACATATTGCTACTGGGTCTCAATTTCGGATGGCAATTGATTGTCTCCAAGGCACCATTTTCAACTGGTGTGATGCACTGTTGGCTAAATTGAAAGTCCAACTGACCAAGGCAAAGACCGACAGACTAAAGACCTTTGGATATGGGCCTATAGTCGTGAGCTTTGCCTTAGAGAGGATACCAATACTGATTCCTCAGCATCTCACTGTTGATATTTCGGGTCCTCAGGAGCCAAAGCTGGTACGATGGGTTGCTGTGATGGCCCGGCATCCGGACGAGGGTGCGGCAGTTGTTCGATTTACTGACAGTTATTTTCACTGGTTAGAGGACCAGGTGTTCGCGATCCAGGATTTTCCGTATGCCGGAATAGATTTTCGAGGTGATCCGGACATGGTTCTTCCACAGGGAGAACAATGGGATGACAGAGGTACTTTATTTTTCACGAGTTTTCAAATTATGTATTTTTTTTGTTTTTTATATATATCGTCTCAAACTGACAGTAAAATTTTCAAAATGCAGATGTTGGTCCACAGCGTCCAGCCAATCTCCGGCTTTTCGAGAGGCGACATCCAGTTGCACCGCTACCGGCCCCACAGGACGCGGCGGCTGCGGAGGTACTGACTGAGTTGGAGCATGATCTACAGCGTCTGACGGCGGATATACCGGAGACATCTATGGATGATATTCCTATCAGACTTCAGCGCTACGTAGTCGCGGTCCCTGGACCGTTGAGGAGATTTTTGCGCAAGGTAGCTCGTGCAGTGGTGTCGTACAGGGAGCACCACCAGTGATTGGCTAGTCACTTTGTAGACACATGTGACATTTTTGTCTTTTTGTACTTATCATTTTGCCGATCATAAGGTGTTTTTCAACCTATGATCGAAGACGATGTATATTTTTTGACACACTCCTATCTATATATATATCACTATTACCAGCTTATCTTGTTTAACATGTATGATGAAATGTTTTTTAAATTTACTTGCATGATTATCGTAAATGTCTGTCCAACACCTGAGAAGCAATTGCATCTGCTAATGTATTTAAGGACCTTGGAATATGCTGATATTCAATGTAATCAAATTCACGTTCCAAGAGACGCACTCTCAAAAACAACCTTAATAACACAGGATTTCTAATGGCATAAACTCTATTAAGCTGTAATACAACAAGTTCAGAATCTAACCTCACTATCAAACGTCGAATTCCAAATGAAATAGATTCGGATAATAATTCAACCACTGCACTGTATTCTGCAATGTTATTCATTGTTTGACCGAGGCTTACCCCATGCATAGAAACTAACTCGTCAGAGGGTGAATAGATAACCCAAGCTGCGGAAGAGATATTTCGTGTATTACGACAAGCACCATCAGCAAATCCAATGTATGTTTGGAGGGGCGTCGACATCTACAATATCAAGAGCAAAACCAAGATAAGCCAGAATAACGACGAAAAACACACTCACTAAGCTAAGCACACTGACTAACTAACAATCAAACTAGCTAGAAAGAAAACCTAACCTAACTAAAAATTCTCCATACCCACCATTTAAGCATAATACCTCTTTAGGTAAAGTCCATTTCTGGGTTTATCCAAAGAGTCCCCATCAAAATCTACTAGCTCATAAGCCTCTTTTGCTAGTTTTCGCTTTACAATATAGGGTCCATGCCACATAGGAACGAATTTTCCAGCACCTAGCTTATCGTTAGCTTGATCATATAAGAGCACTAGGTCTCCCTCCGAAAAATTTCGAGGGGTCACATTTCTATCATACTGAGCTTTCATTCGCTTCGCGTGAGTCTCGATTGCCAATGTAGCGTCACGTCGAGTCTCATCTAATTTAGCTAAGTACAATAAACGTTTTCCTCTTCAGAAGTAGCTGGAAGTAATTCGACAGCCATTTGAAGTGATGGGATTTCACATTCAATGGGTAACACTGCTTCTAAGCCATAAACTAGCTGGAAAGGAGTGAACCCTGTTGAGGTTTTCACTGAGGTTCGGTATGCCCATAGTGCCGAAAATAACATGTTGTGCCAATTTGACCGATGAATACCAATGGTTCGTCGGATCATGATAACCAGAACTTTGTTGATAGACTCAACCAAATCGTTGGCTTGCGGATAATAAGGAGTAGAGCTGTCATGGCGCAAACCAAGCTGGATTGTAAGTTCAGTCATCATGGTGTTTCGAAAATGGCTTCCATGGTCAGTAATAATTGCTTGTGGGACACCAAACCTAGTTATTATATGATTGAATATGAAAAATGCAGCTGTTTTGCCGCTTGCGTCGAATGTAGGCATCGCCTCGGCCCATTTAGTGAAATAATCAACCGCGAGGATGATATACGCATGCCCCCCGGCCGAGTGAGGGTTACAAGTAATAAAGTCGATACCCCATTTGGCGAATGGACCAACGGCAATTATAGGGTGGAGAGGAGCAGGTGGTGCGCGCATCTTTCGATCAAAACACTTGGCAGTTGTGGCACTTCCGGACTGCAATGATACAATCTTTAAACATAGATGGCCAGAAGTAACCAGCGCGCAACACCTTCTGAGCTGTGGCATACTTAGACATATGACCGCCACATGCTCCAGAGTGACAATCATTCAAAACTCTCTCAGCCTCTTCGTGAGTTAGACAACGTCGAAAAACTAAGTCTGCCCCCGGCGATAAAGTGTATCTCCAATAATTTTGTATTGCTGGGATTGAAACTAATTTTCCACCGTTCCTCTTTGGAAGCTTCAGGCTGAAAGGTTTGGGTTTGGAGATAGATGATTATATCCCCGAACCACGGATCTAAAGTACTGATAAGAAACAAAGATGTGTCCGCAATGGACTCTTCTGCCACAGTTTCTGTGTCAGTACGCGGGAAATCACACATCAATTCCGCAAAGACTAAGGATTTCTTAGACTTGGACTTCTCGAACTCCAAGTCGAACTCTTGCAGGATAATGATCCATTTAGAGTACTTTCCCCCTAGCAATTGTTTTGTCAAAATGTAAATCATAGGGTTGCAATCCGAAATAACTGTAGTTTTACGGAGAAGAATGTAGTGACGAAAACGCTGGACAGCTTGAACGGCTGCCAGGGCCAATTTCTCCACATGCGAATATTTTAACTCAGTGGGATTTAAGGTTCGACTAAGATAATATATCACATGTTCTGCTCCGAATTCATCTTCTTGAACTAACACCATTCCAATAGTGGAATATGAAGCTGCGAGGTATAAGAAGTAGTCCTGGTTGTAGTTGGGAGGATGCAACAACGGTGCATGGGTCAACGCGTGTTTAAGTGCATCAAAAGATTGTTGGGCAATCTCGTCCCAAAAGAATTGAACGTTCTGTTTCAACAACCGTGTAAAACCTTTAGTGACCTCGGCGTAGTTTGGGATGAATCGACGTAAAAAATTCGCTTTCCCTTGCAAACTTTGGAGTTGGCGCAAACTCGAAGGAGGAGGCAATTTGATGATCGCTTCGACTTTCGAGGGATCGACGCGAATGCCGGCTTTTGAAACAACAAATCCCAGCAATCGACTTGTTTCTATACAGAAAACACACTTGTGGGGATTCAAACGGATTCGATAATGCCTACACCTCATAAAGATTGCTCGTAGGTGGTCAAGGTGATCAGCTCGTCGTAAAGAATGAGCAGGCAAATCATCGAGATACGGTTGCACAATGTGCTTGATGTCGTGAAATGCGTAAGACATCGCCCGTTGAAAAGTGGCCCCGACATTCTTGAGCCCAAAAGGTATTTTGCAATAAGCAAATGTTCCCCATGGACAAATGAATGCCGTTTTTGGGTTGGTCGG